>CM060566.1:17290000-18490000 GCA_030625065.1 Alectoris magna | reverse complement strand
TAAGCTTTGTCATCTCTCCCCTGTGTTTATACCGTTCTGACTACTTCAGAACTTAGCTATGGGTTTGTCCACTTCAATAAAGCTTGTAGGAAAACATATAAGCCAAGAAAATGTGCTCTACTCAGGCTGAAACATGCATCAGTGCTTTGTTTCCAGGTCTTTATATTCCTTCCAACTCACTTGCCCTGGTTCTTTTCCTCTCTTGACTCTCCATCTTACTCTTGAACTCCTTACTCTTTATTTCACACACAGGTACATTGCACTGTTTGAATGCACAAACAAATCTGAAGCAAACGTGCAGCTCCAACCAATGGAAGCTGCATGGCTATTTACTATGTTTGATTAGTTCTGACTTCCTTAGAGGAAGATTAATGAATAAGAATGATTAGAGCTTTGTCAGGATGAACAATTAAGATTTAATGCAAAAAAAAAAAATGTTTCTGGCTAATATGAAAAAAAATAATAATAAATTTAAAAGAAAAACACACCTTGAAATTACAGCTGAATATGCAGAGAAGCTGCAATGAACCTGAGATGTGTGAACAGTCCTTACATCAAAGCACTGAAGTTGCTGCTCTTTCAAGACAGGATGTATTCTGATGTGGGTGTGATGCTACTGAAGGATCTAAGCAGAAAATAGCTCAAAGCACAATAAACAATAATTTAATCTATGCCTATAATACGATTTCATTGAAAACAGTCATGATCAACAGTTCAAATGTTGAAGGACAATTGGTCAATTTGCATGTAATACCTTCAGATTAACAGGGAAGCCAACCACGCAGGCTCTAAGTGCCATTCCCCTGCATTACAGCTTGGCATGAGTACACTTCGTACCTATCCCAGTGCCCTGCGCTGTGATGTGAATAGTGATGTCCAGGCAGGTACCCATGGCCTCACCAAGCTCTGAAATGAATCAGGCAGAAGTAACAGTTTTTCTGTCATCCTGACATGAGCAAAAAGTGCTTCTGTCCCCAGATGGTGACAGCCATAATTTATTCCTCAGAATTTGGGGGAAGAGTGTCACAGAACATGAATCTTTCTCTCAGGAGCCACGGCACGGCCAACGTAAGTGACAAGCCTCAGATATCCAGCTCCCCATTTCAGGTGCTACTTTCTGAAAAAGGAGAAAGGATGCTGATGTTTAAATCCGGGGCGTTGAAAAATTTGCTTCGAAATCATGGCTTATTATAGCAAGTGCAGAAAAGTGGCAGCTGTGTTTGGGATCCTAATGCTTAGGCACCATACACCGCAGTGTGACTCCTGCCTAATGAGCTGGAATTCTCAAGTGCATTCAGAAGCACACAGAGTAGTTTGGCTCAAAACTATATTTGCGTTAAGGTTGAAGCTGAGTTCAGCCTTATCAGCCTTTGGCTGGTGCTGAAGCACTCTGCATCTTTTTTTTTCCTTTGACAAATCACAAACTCAGATTTTAAAGATTTTCCAAACCTTCCTCTCCGATTGCCTGTGGATGGATCATTTTCTTTTAGCTTCCTCTCTCTGCATTTATTTTTTCAATCTCCTGAAGCTTCGTACTTGGAATCGCTAAAAGGAGAACAAGATTAGTTCTGCAAGAATAGACAGCAAGGTGGGAAAAAAGGTGGGCTCCATGAGGAGGATATGGACTCATGAAAACCTGAGAAATGAGTCACTGATCACGAAACTGAGTGAGCATAAAGGAAAGACAGAAAATGAGGAAGAAAAAAGGTGGCTGAGAATGCTAGTACATTACTTGAGACCTGCTGGAAAGCACTGCTTGAAAATAAACCAGTTAACAATGCCTCCAAGCTAAAATTACATGGCAGTGTAACTTTTAAGAATTTTCCCCACACAAAGTAGTCTATCTGTGTTCACATACTAGCAAGAAAATTGCTACCAGCAAAATTCCCAAAGGATCATGTAGTTGTTTTTGTGTTGTTTCTTTTTAAATAGAGAGGGACTTCAGGAACACACATGGAAAATACAATCCTCCCTACTTTTCTCTGCAAGAGAACAGATTCTGCTGAGAGCAGAGGTATTGCAGAATCACCCAGTTAGGAGCAATGAAAGTCTGATGTGGTGAATGCAAGCAGAAAACATCTCGGGGGGAAAAACGTCCTGCAAACAATCCTGAAAATGGTCAAATGTAGTGGCCATTGGCTTTGGGGTTTGTTTGTTTGTTTGTTTTGTCTTTAAGAGTTGGAAGCAGTCTTTCAATGTTTCAAACCTTCCAGAAAATTGCACTGAGAAATGTCTTGTTAGCTCAAAGCTTTTCTCCAAGCAATGTGACCATGGTGCCACCAGGGACATCACGGGGTGTATCTTTGATAACACATTCTTCTGTGTAAATGTTGCCAATGGGCATTTAAAAGCAATTTTAAAACAAATTTAAAACAATTGTTAACAAAAAACAATTTTAAAAATGGCTGGCTTCCATTTTTTCATCACTGGGACCTTGGTAGACTCACTGTCCTCATCTTTGCTACCATGTCAGACTTTGTCCCCATGCCCCTGGCTGAAGCTGCAGCCATTCAAGCAACATCAAGTTGGCTGAGACTAGAGACAGTCTGGCCTGTGCCAGCAGCCTGCCTGCCTGGAAGCAGCTTGTTCTTTCCTCAGGGAAAAAGCTACTTACTTTTCCACCAGCATCACTAGATCTGTGCTCAGTCCTTGTAACAAAGTTTTATAACCTTGGAATTTGGCCTCGCTGTTGTGTTTGTTTATTCCAACTTCTTGAAGCCTACGCTGCTGCACACTGCCTTCTACCACCAATACTTTCAAATGCCATTCCTCTTTCAGATGTTCGTGGTTCGATAACTGTTCCCTCTATGATACTCATTCTGAGTAGACAAGAAAGAGGCTGCAGCTCAGCCAATACAGGAATAAAGGTATTTAAGACAACCTTTATTTTTCCTTTGTGCTGGTGAATGGGAAGAACGGGGGGGAAGCTTTCAGTGGTCTGACCCCTACCAGCTCTCAGGGTAACGTGCTCCACAGCACTGTTGCGCCAAGAGTGAGTGCTTATAGTTTGCTTTGATCTTTCCAGCTCATTGGCATTCAAGAGTGTTGAGGATCACAGAAATGAGATGTTCCTGTTTCAGTTGATCCATGTGAGCCCAAGATAAAGCGCTAAGGCACTGCTTCCCTCCCTGCAGCTCTCCAGAGAGGTGACAGGTGAATGGAAGCCAAGAACAGGGCAGTTACGTCCATTGGGCACCGGCACACCGCCACACGTGCGGATTATGCAGAAGTACAAATTCCCCCCAGCAGTGGTCTGAAATCCACAGAAAGGTAGGGGTCCTGGGACAGTTTTACCTGAAGTCTTAACAAATCTACAGTTTGCTTTAGAGTTAACATAATCTTTAGTTTCCTTTAGATTTGTGACTTGAAAATGTAACCCTTCTGTTTTAAAAGTATAGGGAAATCCCAGAAAATGGCGCCATTAGCAGGTCACAAACTATGCTTCAGAACAAGGACAGGATTTTTTCCCCCCCAATTCTGTATTGGGAACTCTTCTTCCCAAAATGGGGGTCATTTAGAACACAGTAGGTGAAAGCCAAGTGGGGATGGACTGGGTGATTTGTCTCACTACAAGCAATAGAGACAAGGAGAAATCGAATCTCTCTCCACTGAGACAAAGGTAAGAAATTGGCTGCACAGATGCATTAACAGTGCAGACAAAAGGAACAAGCTTGAGCAGATTTTGTTGCCTGACCACTTAGGGTTACTTTGTGCAAATTGAAATCTGCACCAGAACCAGCCCAAGGAAGCGTTCAGGGATGCTCTGCTCCATAGACAACAGCAGGCTGTGTCAGTGGCTGCCCTTGGTGTTAAATGCATAGATGCAGCTCAGCATCTGCTCTCTGTTTGCTCAGAGGCTGCTCATCCCAGGAAAGGATTGCAGTACTTGAAACGCAGACTCAGGTACAGAAATGATACAGCTCTGATTTTTGACTTCATACCCATTTCTAGTAGCAGTTACTGTGCAGCATCCCTGTGGACATGCACAGTGCCTGTCTTCACAACATGCATGCGTCCAAGCCATAGCAGTTACAGTAGGTCATGTTCATGAATCCTGGATGACACATTCACACCCTGAAGCCCAAGCATATTTTTCCAGTACTTTGCTAAATATCCTGTCCTGCCTTGCAGCCCATTTTCTTCTTGTAACACAGTCATGGACTCCTTGTATCCATTAGGTGCATCACAGCTAACACACAGGAGATCTTGCTTACCTCTGCATTTTGACTTACCAGTAGTTACTGCAGCAAATGATGACAGCCCCTACATCTATTTCCCAATGTATAGCTTAAAGCTAAATTCAAAAAGCCCCTCCACTAAACCCAATGAAATTTTGCCTGTTTAAAAGGCATGTATTGTATTTTTCAGTGACATATGAGACCAGAGTGTTTTCTTATGTTTACTGGTGATAACAGTTGCCAGCTTTCTCAGACATATTTCAGCATCTCCTATGTTTATTAAAGCCTGATTTCTTCCATTAAGCAAACAAAAACTTGATCCTTTATTATCCTGAAACAAAAACAAACAAAAATCACAGTTCCAGTTGTAAATCTCGCATGTTTTACTGGAGAATAATTTAAGAGATAAAAAATACTGCGGGTAGCACCAAAACCAGCTAACAGTAATTATAAGAGTATATAATTGGCCATATGCTTATGGCTATGGCCATAAGCAAAGTCCATTTCTGCTGCAAAGAACAGTGCAGGGATATAGGGGGAGAAAACCGAAGTCCTATAGTTGTCTCAAATTCATCAAGACACATAATGAGACTTTTGATGTACACTGACTCCCTCGTGCTTACCTAGAGCTGCTCAAAATAAGGCACCTGGGATAGCTTTCCAGGCACTTTCTGCATTCAGGTGTTATACAGATTTATGTACTCACACAGCACACTGAGCTAATTTGAACTTAAATGTGTTGTTTCTTTCTTCAGAAATAAATCTCACAGCAACTCCAATTTCAAGGCATTTTATATGTTATTCAAATATTTTACTATTTGGTTAAAAAGACACCTGTCCCAAATAAATGATGTTACCCTGTGATGAATAATGAACAGAACAGCATTCATTGTAATGAACCATGCAGGTCTGTAAGCTGATTGTTGCTGACATGAATTATCTTCTAATTCATAAATCAAAGCCTAATAGGTTTCCAAATACAGCATGTTTAACAGATTATAGCACGCATTAATGATACTTAAACACAAGGGCAAGTTCTGCTGCAATGGCTTTTCCATCTGTCAATTTCCGCCGAAGGCTAAAATATTAATTAATGACAAACCAGCCTCAAAACTTACCCTGGAACACACAGCCTGAGAAGGTCATTATCAGGATGTGGGTATAGAGTCGTCAAGACTACACAGGCAGTGTTCCCTAAGCACTGTATTTTACTTCCCCCACTGATGCTTGAGAGCAGCATCGGTTTTTCAGCCCTGGTAATGACCTGGTGTTAGCATACATTTCCATTCAGCACTGGCAGTGCTTCATTGGTGCTGCCACTAACGGGCTTTTAGAGTCAGATCCTGACAGCTAACTCAGCCAGCGGCCTGCCCCATACCCTATTTTTGCAGCAAAGTACACCATGCCATGTTAATATTTTATATATATATATATATGTATATATTATTAGATATATATATACACACACATAGACATGAAGAGGAAGATAAAGAATATCCAACTCTACAAGGAAAAGATACACCAAGCCTCACTGCATGCTGAGGGTCTCAATCAAGAAGTTCATCAGTGGTCTGAACAAAGGACAGGGACCAGCATCTTCTCCAAAGGTCCCATTTCCAGCTCACCCTGGATATCAAATGCTGAAATCGTTTCATAAGAAAACACTTTTTTAAACATCTCAGAAATTCTCTGATCTCTCTCTTTACCCCAAGTTCATATTTTGTTTTCTTAAGCAGGGGAGTAACAGTTCTTTTTACCCCAAGGAATTGAGCACAGTAATTTTCATTTTTCATCTGTAACTTTCTAAAGCTGATGTTAGTGAGGATGTCTGCAAAATATCTGCTTCTACTTGAAAGCCAAGCAAAACTCAGACTGTCATGTGCTTTGACATTAATCATTCAAATCATTCAAATGCAAAAGGGGAAAGAAAAAAAAAAAAGAGAGAAAGGAAAAGAAACAAAACCCATTTCAACTCTCCAAAAATTCTTTTCATGCAGTAAGTATGCAGAGCTTGGTGATACTTTCTTCCTCACAAAGCTGAGCCCTAAATTCCTGATGAAATAGAGAAAGAGCTTGAGTTATTCCTCATCCCTTTCTGAAAAAGTTTCCCTCACCTCAGCTGATTTAGTAAGGTGAGTCACCAGCAAAAGCTGAATTTCCTTGGCGATTTCTTTTGCCTGCAGAAGCTGTGCCTGTCCACATGCAGCTTATGTAAGGCTGAGTGACTACTGCCCAATTAGTGTTGTTACCTAACCCTCTTCCTTAGCACAGATAAATGATTAAGCACTTCCATAATGAACTATCCATGCTGTCCTCTGACATTTTCAGCACCATTTCCACACCTGATGCACACCACGCCTCAGCACTCAATGGGAGAAAACATGTTTATTCTGAGTGTGGACAGGCTGGGCAGCAATACCTGCTGCTAAAACTTACTCATCTGCCATCTTATAAAACGCCAATCTGCTTGCCAGCTTTTTGTACTATTTTTTTTCTTCAAGTTCTCAGATATGATTTAGCCAAGTCTTAGAGGACTTGCTAAAATGAGCGCTGACTCCCATTTTAGGCCACCCCTCCACAAATCTGTAAAGGTTTGAGTTGTATTGCTGCCATCATATCAGAAATCAACTCTGCTCTTAATTTGCAGTTGCAGACAGCGATAATCCTGATGTTAACAGAATCTCTGTTGTTGGCATACATGTTTTCACTTTGCCAGGCACAAAAGCTCTGCAGACCTGACGTGTTGCCTCGGTTATTGATTTCTATCTGCAGCATTTGCCTGGATTTCTCACAGGAGTCAAGCTTTCCGAAAGGTACATAATCTGATGTTACAAAGAATACAGTCTAGAGCAGCTCCAAACCTGCTCAAAATCCAAGTGTGTGAGAAAACTTACACAAAATCATGCCTCTGTATAAAAAATATAGAAAATTGATAGTTCCACACACCTATTCTTTTTTAATAAGCATTCCCATACATACTTAAATTTGCTCGATTCTTTGAAGAGTGCATATGAAGGGATGCTGCAAACAGATCAGCTTAATTCTGCTGTCTTGTTTTAGACAAGAAACAACACTACTGACTTCAGTTGATTTGTTTTTAAGGAAGAAAGAAGTAGGCCATGTGCAGGTATGTTTTATTAAAGCCTCTGAGGCACACAGCAGTACTAACAGCAATATAAAACAATATGCGAGATTCATTTGCGTAAGAAATTCAGATAAAATATATGGTTGACATACAATCAAGGTTAATAGTCCATAGAGAGTGAACAGCCATAATTTTCAGGCTGAAAAAGATAGGAAGGATACTTTAAGACCTTCTATGTTGGGAATGAAGCTACATAGCACCATAAATATCAAAGAGACTACACACTATTACTGTATTCCCCATATTCATCAAGCCTACTAATAACACCAAATTACAAGGCTACAAGGAAGGTAACAGACGTAGGAAATCACACAAGACCTTACATTTCAGAAACTGCATCATTAGGGTAAAAACCAATGCTCCCGAGAGGCAAAGGAAATAAAAAAAACAAGAGCTAAGTTGCTTGGAGGAACACAGATACATGATATAGTACAATCATTCAAGCAGCACTCACAGGACTGTCCATGGAAAAACATTGGTAAATGCACCTGTAGGAACAGCTACAAGAGCACACAGTCTAAACATACTTACCAGTACTTGTGAAGTCTCTCTGCTGTTAAAAATGTCTCTGTTTCTTCTTTCAAAGTGAGGATCATTGTATCAGTCCAAGAGAAAAGGCTGAAAAGAAGAGACAAACTAATGAGCATACTGGCCATAGAGAAGGAAGAAAAAGGCAAATTGGTATGGTGTTATACTGAATACTGATGTCACAAGTTCATTGATTTTCTGCCTTCAAAAAGCATGTGTAATGATTTCATTTTCATGTTATTCTTAACTCATTATAATGAATACTTACACGATAAGAAGGTTGGATGGATTGCATGGATTTGAAAATGAAAACATCTCTGAATTTCTAGATAGTGCACGCCCTTATGTTATAGTAAAGGTACTTAATGAATATGACATATACCCAAATTTATTCTAGGCTTTGTTATCACAAAGAACTTCAATAAATCACAGATACTAAAAGTTACTTTAAAGTAAAGTTCTTTGGTCTGCAAAGTCAAACTCTCAAATTAAATAATATCTACTTTTCTTTGAAACCACTGAGTTCTTTCTTTATCATATGACAGGATATTAGCAGGGAAATAGTACATATCACAAATATAGATTAGGTGTAGTTGTGGTAGCAGTACATAAATATGTAAGACAGTAACGTAAGCGTTAATAAGTAAGAAAAAATAATAAATACAGTAGGAACTGCACATTATGAATCACATAGACTAATGTGTTGGAAAAATGCATTCAAACAGGATGAAAAAGATGGCTGTTTTCACAAACAGAAATGCAGATACACTGGCCACGATTGTAAGCTGAGGAATTTGTTAATACAACAAAGTTTTTAATCACTAGAATGGAATATATTTCCACAAGTCTCTTCAAAGTAGTCAGTGCAGAAAAAGAGATACGTTTTAAGCTGAATCCTGATGCATTTCTGAAGAGACGGTCCCTGCAATAACGCTGAGTCCATAATGGAGACCTCTTCCCACCGAAGACCTGTGATCCTAGATTTCTCCACCCTGCACTTGTTTATGCTCTTTCATGTTAGCTGACTTTCTTCATATACTCTGGAAAAACATGCAAGTTGGTCAGCAAAATGATAGCTAAAAGGAAAAGAAGTAGAGTTTGAACTCTGAAAGGCCTCACTGCCTAAATATCTTTTGATCTTGAGCACTAATTGTTAATACCCATTAAACATACAAAATCATTAACAGTATCTCAGCAGCAAGTTAATGAGAAATGAGAAAAACAAATGTAATTAACCACAGAAAGCATCCACTGAGGCAAACTATTCATAACAAAAATGCAAACTGAGTCTCACATGCTGGCACTCAGCAGTCTGACCTAAGAGAGCTGCTGTCTCTCAAGAGAACTCAAAGCCCTCAATGGATTTTTTATGGTGTTAGGCCCTGTGTGCCACCACACAGAAAACACATAATCAAAACCAACTCTTCCAAGACTTCCCACATGATGTCTGCTCAGCCCTGCTTTCCTGCTCTGGTGCCCACTTATGTTTCCTTTAGCTCTTTCCACATATGTTCTTCCAGGCTGATGTCCAGATGGCAGCTACTTTATATACCTACTCTCCATGGTGTGGCCATGCTCAGAAGACACGATCGCTTTATAATCCATGCACCATTTATTCTTTGCATTGTACTTTCCTCTGATAGCATAATTAACAGATAACATTCAGTGCCAAAGATGTCCCATGAATATTCATAGGAAATACTATGACTGACCCTTTTCATTTTCTCTGAATTGAGGACACAAAGGCCATTCACCTCTTCTAACCCAGGTGAAATTTTAGAAAACACCAACAGAATATGCATGTGCAGAATGGCACAATATGGGTGCAGTTGTGTGACTGAGGCAACTCCATTCCCTCTTGCATCAACCCAAAGGTTCCCTCAAAGCTCATTTGTTATTCCTTATGGCCACATCACTGATGCCACCCAGGACAAATTCAGAGGATTCTAGGAAACACTATAAAGAGCCCTTTTTATATGCTGTGAAGCAAAATTGGGCTAAACTTCCTACCTGTGACACTGCCTCTGCTTTGATTGCCTCTGATAAGCCTCCACAGCTCTTTCAGTGACTGAAAAGCATTTGAATAATTATGATAGTAAAACTGTCATAAATGAACTAAAGTAACAGCCACTCATGTTGGCAAACTTCTTCACTGCCAGTGCGCCACTGGACACAAGGATGAGAGCTTTGCACTGGGGACATAGCAAAGCAGTTGTATGTTCAGGGAGTAGAAGCCTATCATTCTCTGCCTCTTTGCAGAGCACTGTTAGTCCTACACTCTTGCTTTTCATTGCACATTAAACAAGGAGATTGCTCTTGGATAGTAAGGCAACAGTTTAATTAACATACTGCATGAGGGTTGCAAGTAGATTTCATGCCTGATGAAAATAAAAACCATTTTCAACTTCCTCCTGCTCATTTATTCATGAGTATAATAGACAGAAATGCAGCAGCATATTGTGGTAAGCAACAAAGCATAATCCCCTCAGACAAGACTGATTAGAAGACAGACCAACAGCAAGGCTCTGCCTCTGCTGTAATGCGTGGAGCCGTCATGGGGAAAGTAAATTAAGAGCTTGACTGCTCTGCTTCCTGAGGCATTCCCTGCAGCTGAGAAGAACAAAAGGGAAAATATTACTTGACACTAGGTAGAATATTATTTAAAAAGAAAAGAACATTATCTTGTTCTTCTCCTTATCCCTTCTAAGCAGTTCTTACTGCCTTGCACATTAGTTACAATGGACCACAGTTCATACTTGCATCCTCCATCCTCCCTCCCTCGCACACTGCAGCAGCACTACAGTTCTAATGCCATATAGTCAACAAGAGAAGACAAAACAGACAACGAAAAACTCTGCTTTAGGCAACAGCTCTGAGTCATTATGTAGTACATGCCTGAAGGGGAGCCTGAAGTGAGACTTCAGAGAGCTGAGACTTACAGGTTATAGGTTCCAGCAGTCATGAGCAGCATGAGACACATCCTCCTTGTCCATGAAATATTACCAAGTCCCAGTAGAAAATTCTACTCCTTCCAGATGTGGTTTTGTTTTAGGACAGAGTACTCCTGAAATTAAAATATTTTCAATGTGAAAACTTTCTTTAAATGCCTCTTTCCTGTTTGATGTCAGAATAACTTCTTGCAAACTGATGGGATCATTGTTCACAACTTTGTATTACCAACTGAGATATTTCACATTTTTTTCATTTAGCTCTAGAGAGTAAGAATGATTTCCTCTACTGCCATGGCTGCTTTATAATTGCTGTCTAAATAACCTACCTGAAGAAACTATGGGGGCAAGTACTGATCCTTTATTCACTGACAGAAGTAGAAAAAGGAGCAACTCAGTAAGGTGGGTTGACCTGGGGAGATGGAAGGATCACATAGACTGTTCCAGCACACCCACTGGAGACCTGCCACATCATGAGACAGAGTCTGCAGGAGGTCCTGAAACTTTGCAAAGTTAGACATGTAAATGGGATCACAACACTGAGCACAAAGACAGAGAGCAATAGAGGAGAACTGATTTCAGGAAATGTGACCAGCCACGTATTTCTCAATGTGGAATGCAATTGATTAAGAAGTTCCTTTGAATAGGACGTAATTTCCAGAAACAAACATCTTTGGATAAATGTGCTTTGAAAAATGTGGGGGCCCCATTTGTACTGTAATGGGAAGGATAAGTGAGAACAGCTGCCAAGTCACATAGATCTCTCTGTGCCTTACTCAATTTAAGACATGATGGTACCTCCAAAGAGAAGAGAATTTGGGTTTTGTTTTGGTTTTTGTTTTTTTTTTAATGCTCAGAGCAACATGCATAGGACTATGCATACAACTAGGAAGAGCTGTAGAACAACCTGGTTACTTGAAGTTTTTATTTGCTTTAGATCTGCTCAGTGTTATAATAAGTTATAAACTGTCCGGGAGCAGTTTACCTGCAATGGACACCTAAGTGCAAGTTACTTCATATCCCTAACGCCTTTTCTGCATTCTACTTCTCTTACCTTTGCTATGCTGGAGATTGCAGAGGGAGTAAGTATGAGCCCCAGCAGAGGCTGCAAGTTGATATAGGGCCCTGGTGTGCTAGTAATTTCAAATTAGAAAGTTCGGATAGGACATAGCTCCCTTTACACACAGAGCTTTCTACCACCACAATCACTAAGAGCAGATACAGTGATTTCTTTCAGGCAATGGATCTATTGCTATTCTGGAAGACCTGTTTCCAAATAATTATGTGCTCCTATTATATGCACAACTAAATGTGTTTACTCTGCAGTAAAACACCTACCTGCACATTCTGTGGGTGAGGTCTGGAACAAACATTTTTAGAGATGAAAGAATATCAACGGAATGACAAACTCGCAGCCACCTACACAAAATGTTATGTGAATCTAGTAATGAGACTGGAAACACATGAGCAGAAAATATCTCAGGGCTAAGGAAACAAACTTTCAGAGCACTAGAAATATCAGATAGTCATCTTGGACAAGAGATTGAGAAATACGTAATTGGTTCAAAGAATAACACACTCAGAAGCCCAGAGCTAAAGAATTATGAAAACTCATAGGATGAATTTTACCAGGATTCTTTAAGCAATAGAATAGGTACATCACACAGGGAAGGAATTTTCAATGACAGAATGTTCACAGCTGCTGTACAGGATCTTAGAGGTTATTTTTAAACACATAGCAAGGCTGGTTTATTTCAACACAGCATGATTTTTTAAGCTCAGATTGATTTGTAAAACGTCAGCTGCACGCTATACATTCGGTGCAGCACAATACCGTGAAGGCCCTTTGAGATAAGTGGAAGATTAGCAACAGACTTTTTAACTAGGACAAAATAGGCACTACCACAAACACCTATAAAACCAAATAAACTGGAGAAGTACTTTTAAGTACAGCACACGTTCACATAGAAGGTACAACTCTGAGGAAAACTCCAAAGCATGAGGAAGAAAACTACTAAGTGAGCAAGTGCAGATGGAATATCAGGGCTTTATGCTTTGCATAAATATATGTAATACATCAGTAAAAACAGCACTGGGTAAGCCAACTGAGCTTCCTACAAACAACTTCCTCCAAAATCTGACAATATGTGAAGTCACATAATGAGCGTGAGCTGATCAAAATCAATACAATAGAATAAAATCCCAAGAAACAAATATCAACAGAACTTTGAAAAGAGAAAATGAAGTTTCAAATTGTTGGCAGCAAGTCGTAAGAATAGAGCACAGCTTTTTCCACAGAGAGACAGGTAACATAAGAAAGTTGTGGCTTAGCATATATTTTTGTTCCCAAAATTCACCTGCAAACTTAGTGTGGAATATCCGTCTTAAGAGCAGAATAAATATTTAGACCAGAGATTTTTTATTTTTAATGTATTTTATGATCAGCATTTAATAACTTGCATTATTTTTGTTACCATTTTTAATAAGTACATCTTACAGCAATACCTAGTGAATGCACAAGCATATATATCGGCTAGTCACAAGAGTAAGGGCACTTGAAACAATCACCTGCCTCCTTTCACAGACCAGAGCTGCCTTTCATCATTCTAATTCCTCTGAATATCAGAGAACCTGAACAAGAAAATGTCCTTCAGGAACAGCTTTTGAATTCCCTCCTGACACAGAAATCTGCTCTAGAGCAAGCAGCTCCTCACATATCTGCTGTCAGCCACCACCTGGGTGCTTTAAACTGCCAGGCCCAGGAGGCAAAGTAGGGTTCAGACCAACTAATTAATTCCTACTCTTAAAAGGAGGGAGCAATGGTAGAACGGTGGCATAACAAATAGATTTAGTTTTCTTCTAGATATTTCAGATTGATGATGAATTTAGTTAATTAGGTTATTTTACCTCCAAAACCCCATAACATCCCTCAGTGCCACAATGAACTCCATGGGGAAGACTTTAAAGCTTTAACTATGTAACATCACATGTATCCATAGAACAACGAGGAGTGTCTGCAGCTCTTAAATTGTCCATATAATAAGCATACAAAGATTATTAAAGCCAAACTCCCTGACTATAAAATTTGTCTTTTTTTTTGTTTGCCAAAGTAAGAACATGCTTAGAGACAGTCCTAGGAAGTAAACAAATAAATAAGCGATCGTTAAAGAATGAGCATTCCTCTTGCAAACAGATAGCTTTGAAAAGATTTTCTCCTGTCTGAAGAAATGAAAAATAACACATCCAACAGTCACACCAGGAAGGCTCCTGACCCTTACTTAAATGTCTACAGGGAATTGAAGTACAAGGCAAATGAAACAAACTCCTTTCATTTTTAACACCATCTGTTAATAATTCAGATTTATATTTTACACAATAAATATAGAAAGGCCTCCTCTCTAGAAGATAATTGTTCAACTAAAACATTAATCCAAGACAACATTTCTTTTTTTTTTTTTTTTTATAAAGCTGTTTGTTTTTCTTTTGCTGAACCAGGAATTTCACACTAGGAGACATATTTTATCTCAAGTGCTTAGTTGAGTTACAAGCAATCTGTGCAAGTTGACTTTGTTTGGAAAATATTTTGTTAGAGCAAACGGTATTTATTTAATCCCTCTCTGTTTACTTATGATCTATGAATACATGCATTTATTCTGCTGAACACAGGAGACCCAAGAAACATAGGCTAGTTTTCTTGTTTGCAATTCCAACCACGCTTCTCTTCCAACAGTTTTCTGAAAGGAAATTTCTTCTGTTGGCTTTCTCCTAAGGTCACAATAATAACTGAGTTTATCATTTCCTGCTTCTTTTCCATTTGAATTTTTGCTTTTCTGCTCCTTCTCCTACTTACCACTGAAACCTAAGAGATTACAGATTACAAATTCCAGCCCCAACTTGTATATAACAAACCCTTGACTTTTTAATCATTGTCATTAAGCCATGACTAGTTAGTTAGTATCTTTAGTGTGACTGACGTATCTAGCGTGCTCATCATCTTTAATGAGCATTGTAGTTGTCCACAATGCAACAACACACACGCTGGAGACCACCTAAACACCAGTCTCAGTCTAATGTGTTATTAAAAAAGATATTTATATTCCTGGGATAAATGGGACAGCTCTGCGTAAGACACACATTCTATGTCTCAATAACATAGCCTACTAATTTACTGTTCTAATAATAAGTTAACAGTAATTAATATGTTACTGAAACATTCAGGGAGCTGAAATGTGAAATTCAGTGTTGATTATTTTGGGAGCTGGAAGTAGACAATCCTTGAGGACCTTTTTCAACCCAAACCACTCTATGATTTATGATACAGTATCAAAGTAGCAGAGCTGTTTTTAAGGTCCTGTTATAGAACTCTAATTTCATAAGAGCCTTAATCCTCTTTTTTAAAAAAAAATAAAAAATAAAAAGGAAAAGGAAAAAAGCATTGAAAGGTAGAATATCAAACAAAACATGAACGCCACATTTGGAATTAGTTTTTTTATGGTTTGATGAAAAATTTCCTGGCACATGAAGCATCATAAGATCTTTCAAATCTTTGAAACCTTTTTTGGTATTTGTCTTCCAGTTCATCAGGAATGGTTCTGTACATATCTTCAGGAAAACAAAAACACTGAGACATCAGTAGTCCAAATTACTGCACCACAGAGGTTTGTTCCTGCAATTGCAGTCACCCACCAATAGTGCTTTCTGTACGTGTCAGTCTGATTGGAAGTATCTCATGCTGAAGAGAATTCAGTGTCATTGGATCATGAGCATTGTTGAGACAGGAAAATTTCACAAATGCATGGGAAACAGTGACAGTCATACCTGCCAATGAAATTGCTATCTAGGAACAGAACGTTAATGTAGATATAACGAAGAGTAAGTTTTTGGATGTAGAGGAAGGAAATTAAGGCATTGTTGATCTTAGTGTAGGCAACACAGAGCAAAAAGGTTAGGTACATATCATTCCTTCTTAACCTTTAAAATATGGAAGTGCTTAGAAATTTTTGAGTAGATAGGAACATCATACCCTAAGTTCAACAGGAATTAAGAGATTTTGGTTTACTGTTATTCCTACAACCACAGTAGATGAGAAACTTGATCCCTAGCTTCTGCAGTCTAACCAAATGGCACATGGCAAAGCTAACAGTGCAGCAACACATGTGGAAACGATAGGGAAATGACGGAAAAGGTGGAAATTTGAAAGTGATGCAGGGGCCCAGATTCAGCACATAAGGAACCGAGTGCTATTCTGTTTTTTGCACAACCTTCTGATTAACGTCCTTCACGATTAACAAAAGGGCTTCTGCATTTGATATCTCTCTGCAGACAAAAGAGACTCAATTCACTTTGAATAAAGAGAAGAATAGCTCCTTTCTATTAAATATAGTCCTGAAACAGGAGTAGGTGCTAAGGAGGAGAACACTGTGACATTGTGACATTCAATAGCATGACATTGAATTGAGACAGCATGATGAGACACAGCCCACATACACTGGTCATTGCTGCTTTCAGAAATAATTGTAGAAAAAGATTTCTAAGATGTATTTTCATCTCCCATACTCAATAGAGAACAGTGGTCATAACACCCACAGGACTGATACAGTGCTGGCAACAATGCAAACAGAAGACAAAGAAATACTGTTATCTCATATCAAAAAATAGAATTAATTTTGAAAATGTCATGATCACAAACAATGATACATTGATTTCTTTATTGACATGAAACCATGCCTCCACATAAATCAAATTAATAGCGTTACCATGGGGATCATTTATGGCCATAAAAGTTACTAATATTTTTTTCCTCAGTACAATGAAAATCATTTTTAAGCAAAATATATCAAAGATTTTGATATACTTTGCAATAGATTTTGCTTCAGAGGTCTCACTTGCCAGCAGCACATGTGGAAGAAAGAGCTGCAATATCGCAGAAGTCCTCTGTACAATCACATTGCAGCTTGCATACGTTATACCCTTGGCACCTCAGTTTGCTATGTAGGTCAAAAGAAGTTATTGCCCTTTTTTGCTCTGTACCTGCTTGCTTATAAGCAGTTATCAGGCAGCTTTGTTGCTATCAGGTTATCAGTGCCTGAATAATGCATCTGAACCAGGCCCCCAGAGCTGGAAAACAGAGCTGGGATTTACAGTTTCTACAACGTTAAAAACAAACCTGCGCAGTTGTTTCAATATCTCTTTACAAAATTTAAGTAAGTCCTAGTTCTCCATGGCAGGCATTTCAGAGAATAGATTTGATCAAGGCTCAGTATAAGGCTGTAGGTACTATTAAAGACACTTAGGGTAGAGTAATGAGCTCCTCTGTCTGAGACATTTGCTCTGGCTAGACTGTAAGTGATCTGTGAACACCAGCATCTTAATGTTCTCCCCAAATGCATTTGCAAATCCACCTTTTTCTTTGTTGGATGTGTCATCCGAAACCTGGGAAGAAAACTCTCTAACTCCAATACGGAGTTAGAAAGTAGCATTCCTTTATTCCTCATGATGCACACTGGGCAACTTGACAGGAAAGCACACCCTCTCAGAGTTTAGGTTCTACATTTATACAGTTAAGATGTACGTATGTATTCTTTTTCAAGGACTCAAAGATATGTGCTGATGTCCCTTCTGGCATGCTCAGTGGTATTTAGGGTGGTCGAGTGCCCACCTACTTATTTCCCTTTTTTCACCATCTGCTTCATCACTGAAAACTTTGACTCACTTTCATCCACTTTTCCCCAGTTTGGAAGATTCCCATTGCTTATTAGGCCACAGTGAGCCAGTTTTCAAAAACATATGTGGAACTTGAGGAACATGTCCTTGCACATTTTGAGGCAAAAGATAAAATTATTCTATTGCGACTCCTGTAATTCTCACAAGGCAAAAACCTTGAGACAGAAGATAAAAGTATTCTATTATTTCCCTAGTGCAAAATTATTGAGGAAAAACAAGACTGTTCACCCACTAAAGCTGAAATTGAAAGTTTTAGAACTATCACTTATGGATTCCTTTTACTAAACTAATGTATTGGTTCTTAAACTAATGTACTAATACCTATTGCTGAGCAAACCAACCTATATCAGATGTATATTCATTGGTAATTCACCCTAATGGAAAAATGAGGCAACCTTTAGATATATTGAA
The DNA here is from genome assembly GCA_030625065.1 of Alectoris magna. Lineage (NCBI taxonomy): Eukaryota > Metazoa > Chordata > Aves > Galliformes > Phasianidae > Alectoris > Alectoris magna. The sequence goes on along the minus strand of CM060566.1, from coordinate 18,472,067 downwards.
GAGCTGACACAGACATCAGAAATATTTTCATACAACACGGAAAATAGATGTCCCTTTTTCCCTTTGGAGCGTGCTTGAATAAAACAGACTTGAATCTCAGTCTAATGAAGTCAACGGAATAGCTTTATTCACTTAGACATCCTAGGGGTGGGACCTTTAGCTAATCACAAAAGATTTGATACTACCTTACACTGTTAGTACAGTCCACACTTCAAGGCTTTTGCAGATCTAATACTACCAGAAAAAAAAAAAGAAAACTTCTTTCCAACATGAGGGAAGAAGAGGGTCTTGATATCTCATTTTCTTTGAGAGCAATACAATATAATTTGTAATAGAGACAAGTGTTTTATGCCAGTGGCAAGTAATCATGGAAGCACTTGCAACAGCGTATTTGATTTTGTTCCTCTTGACCAAGATTCATATTTGCAAGGCAGATACTTAAGGGACTGCTCATGTTTACAAGCTATTAAATATCTGGTTTATAGCAAGCATCCATCCTCCTTAAAAATTCTCATAGATCTTCAGCACTATTCCCAATCATTAACTTAGGGCAAATCTTTACAGCTAGCTCTTGGCACTATAGGAGTAATTCCGCGACACTGTTCTAAGAGGATGCCTTCCCATTAGGGATGTATTTACTATTGCTACTACATGCAGTCAAGCTGTCATTTATGTAAACTTTCCCTTCCAAAACTAGTATTTGGACTCAGCATCTCTCAAGCTGTTACTGTTGTCACCGTGAAAATAAGAAAATAAAAGCATTCTCTTATTTGGATATGGAGAATGATGTCAGAAGTGTAGGAGTTTGGGGAGATTAATAGTAAAACAGTTTCCCAAAAAGCTACCTGGATATGTCAAAAGGACAAGCCACATTTATGCTCTATGGGAAAAGAAAGAAATGGAGGATGCCTCTAAGAGGGCAGCGTGCTCTGAAATTGTTCATATGCTACCTAAAATACTGAAAGCAGAGGCATGCTCACCCACTTCTGCGATCTCTCAAACAACTCTTATTGACTTAAGAAGAAAGAAGGATTTCTTTGTACTCAATCTAAAATATATACATATACAAGAAGCAGTGCAGATGCAGAAATTCCATCTACAGAAGTTCAAAGGCAGCTGAAATAAAGAAGTCCATACTTTTGTCCCAAACAATACTTTCAATGTGGCTTCTAAATACATTGTAATTTATAGCCAATCAATATTTTTTATATCCAGTTAAGAATGATATTCATATGTAAACATCTACAAGCTGTTAAGCATCCTCAGCAAAACTCTCAGTGAGCTCAGCTCCCACCAGCTACAGATGGAGCAGTGTGGGCTGAAGTACATCACGAGAGTCATTCCTGAGTACATTTAAATTTAGTTTGGTTTTGATAGGTGTTATGGTTTGGGTCCACAAGATTGCACTTCATATTTAGAAGGCTGACTTCTCTAGCGGCTGACTTCTCTAGCAGCTGACAGTTACACTTCAGTCTCTCTCTAAGGTCTGAATTACTCAACTACTTTAGCGATGTGGATAGGTGAGATGATCCATAGCATAAAATCCATCACAAAAGCCATAAAACCAAGAGACTATAGTATAAAGCTTATCTTCTTCCTGTAGATTTGAATAGAAAGCACAGCAAAAAAAATGTAAACACTTCCAACTTTTGGAAAGCTGTCTTGTGTCAAGGGGACGGTTTCTAGGTGGATAATGCAGATCTATGGAAACCATAGGTTATTTCTCATTACAAGTCATTGCTTGAGATTTCTGTCAGCTGAACAACAGTATTTGCACCCCAGACATAACCACATGAATTTGTTTCCAAAATCTCAAGTACATGCAAACAGATGGCATTAACCATCTTGAAGGGTCATGCTTCAAGGCAACACTTGGCAAAGAATGCCTCAGCTAATTTCCACCAATTCAATACTATTATTTCTGTTAGAATTACATTAGAGCCTTCAAACTGCAGCCAAGATTAAAACCAGATTATTCTATTTATTATAGCGAACACACATTGGTCAAAAGGGTTGAAAACATATGTAGAGATAGAACAGAAAGGGGGGGGAAAAAAATAATCAAATAATACATACTCATTTTAATGATGTGAGTATTCTAAACCATCAGGTATTAAAATAACTTTCCTCATGTGTGGTTTGAAAGAGGCTAGACACTAAAAATTTGCAAAAGGTTATAAGAGTTTTTCTGGAACTCTAATGGACGGCATCACAATTACCTAAAAATTCAGTTTTTGAAATAAAATTTCATTATGAGTAGGATGGTAAAAAGGGATAGGAAAATAAACTTACAGCTCCAGCACATGGCTCATTAAATCTTAGGCTGAGCTCAAATTATTTTTCAAATAAAATGTCCATTACAGCACTGCTTGTTAATTTAGCCACTGAAGTGATATATTAAGAGCTACAATAACAGCTCAGGGCAGAATGACAGTAATTGCCTGTACTGCAATAAAAGCACAGAAGTAACCCCAGCATAACACATTACGGAAATCTTACAAACAGTGAATCAGAGTTATTTTGATTTTTGCAGGTTTTACTTCTTTGGAAGTTGAACTACTTAATGATTTTTCTGCACAGAGAATCTGGTAAAAAGAAAAAAACATGTTGTGAAAAGAACAGTGATGATTTATGACCAACTCTCCAGCACTTTTGTACCCTATGTTCACACAGCACATTAGCCTTTATTCAAATGAGTAAATGATGGCCCAGATTGCTGTGTAAACAAAAGGAGCTATTTTTCTTTTAGAGTATTCAGGTGGTTGTCACAAGCAAATATTTATTATTAAATAGACATTTATCAACAGCTCAGTAATCTGAAGAACAATTCACCTAGGGGAGAACACCACAGCCAAAATATGTTTTCAGAGAAAGCAAATATCTGGCACTATGATGAGGAAGGTATTTAATTTGCAGGAGATATTTTGACATAAACATAGAACAGTGATACCAGAAGCAACAAAAATCTCATTAGTCAGGGAAAGTTTTGCCCAAAAAGACAAAACCTTCACAGGACAGCACGACTTCCTGGTGAAATAAAAGTGGCTCTGGGTCTTTCATCATTCAGGTTGTCCCCTCGACCATATGGTCAAAAATGATCAGCTTCTGCACTGACTCCTTATTAAGAGAAGGGCTGGGAGACCTGTCTGGCAGTGCACACAGCAGGACATTTGTGCTCCCCCTCTAGATACCTCCATCCAAATGCAAGGATTTCAGTATCTTCTAGTTTATTTGTTACAAAGATTTGATTCTTATAATTTTCATACAAATCCAGGCATGTACAAGATACTCATTACATCTGAATTTTCTGAATTCCTCTCACAAGTACCAAGGAAATGGAAGAGATGATTTTTGGGGTTCATTTATTGCAACCACTGAAAACACTTAGGTGCTGGTAAGCAGTGTGATAGAAAAAAAGATTTAAGGAAACTTTAAAGAGATTTAAAAGACCATTTAATTGATCATAGAGTTGGGAAGATCAATTTTTTTAAAGGTCATGAAAGCACAAAGAAAGGTAGTTATTGTGGCTGCTGAGATTACCCATGGTCTGTAAGGCATTTATCTCTAACAGGACAACTGGGAACAGAGATTCGAACTCAGGCTTGCATGAAATGCATACAGAAGAGATAGGTGCATTCGTCTGAAAAGCAAAAGCAGGAAAAAAGACATTGTTCTACTACTAATAATAACCACAGAAAAAGACCACAGATCATTTTTGGCTACTTTCCCACGTGATCTAGATTATCACACGCGATAATTCTGACCTTGCCCATCCTAGGATAGGGGCAGGAGACACTGTTTGCTCTGCACTTCTACCCTTGCTCTCAAGATGCAACTTTGCCCATCAGAAAAAGGTCATTTTTCCTCAGTTTTCACACTGCAGTGGCAAGCACAGGAATACCGACATCTTAAAATATAAAAGATACTCCTCCTTCCTGAGCTATAACATCCCAGTGTTAGCCCCAGATGATCAAAGTCTTCTTAGATCCCATGCATTCCCCTCTTCAAATCAGAGAAGACAGCTGAACACCCTCATTCCGTTTCCTTTCATCTACTCGAGGAGGCAGAGGTCACCCTTCTTCCAAACTGATTAAGACCCTTAAGATAACAGTTTGATCAACTGCTTCCAACAGAGGAGGTCAAGTCAGACATGTCTGCAGCTAGAAATTCTCCCTCTCTTCACCTTTGGCAATAGCAATTTATCGTCCGAATACAAAATCTAATAATCAAAAATCCAATCGTATTCCAGAGAGAAATGAGAACAGGTGCACCAATTACTGAATAGATTTTAAAAACAAAAATGTACAAAATAAAATGCAATGCATAATCAACCCAATTTCCAACAGCCTTTCTGTTTTCCCCCCACAATACAAAAGTGTTCTAACCCATTCCTTATGACAAGAGTTGTAGCCTATTTAAAATACAACACAATTACTGCAACTAAAATTGTTACTTTTGATGCTTCTGTTCAACTGAAAGTTCTCATATTTGTTACATATAAACCTAATTTTCTGTGTGAGCAATACATTCAGGAATTTGTAGCAATATATTCCCAATCTGTATTTGCATGTTTTCATGTTAACACCATGCATGACAATGGAGAAACAATTCCAAACTTGCATAGGATGAAAGAAATAAAAGCTATTAATGCTATTGCCCTCAAATACATGGAAATTCTATTTTTTTATGATTCTTATATAATCAACTTTGTATAATACGATAGAAATATATAATCACCAAACCCAATGTATTAACAAAATACTGCCCTCATCCTCATAACTGAAAGTCTTGCTTGTGATTCGGAATACGACTGAGCAGAGCCCACACATTTCTGTTTTTAGCATTTATGATTCCAGCAAATATCTTCAAAGTTAAATTTCTAGTTACATTCTGTTCTGAAAGTGTAACAATTGTTAAATCCCAGAGAAAAACTGTCAAGGCAGAAAAGAGGCTGTTAAAGCAAAGGCTATCTTCTAGTCCTCTTGTGTAGAAATTAAGCCTTTCTTTGCAGCAGTGGTCAACATCACCCTACATTATTTTCTGAGCATCACAGGCACATTGTCCCTGCCCATCTTCCATGAGCCTTCTTCTACTGCAGTGGTTTCCTAGTCAGTCATGCAAGCCAAGCCTCCAAGCCCAACTGGCAGTGCTAAGCCTGACAGTCCTTCCAGATCAAGTGGCACAATTTAGATGCCTAGCAATGTATGGCTGCATACCACCAGAATGCCAAACTGTATTTAAAGTATATGTGACACTTAATCAAGAGTGACTTTAAACATCGGTTTGTTTGTCCACAGTACACCACTATCAATCATTGCTTTATTTTACAGAATTCATTCTCTCAAGAACTTCATTTTGGCATCTTACTTTTCTCACATGGGCATCAGAAGAGCTTTCAAAAGGTCTGCAGTGCTTCTCTGCAAACCTTGACTCTTGCCTACGTGTGCAGGTGGTCATTTACTGAAGCCAATCACGTACATCTCATTAGACGTTTAGACAAAACTGTAGTGCTTTCTGAAGGACTGGATGCATTCCTCTTTGCCCTTCTGTAGTAATAAAAAGCAGTGGAGTTTCCAAACCTTTCCACATTGACTATTTAATGAAAAATTGCTTAGCATTTGTCAGATCTCCAGATTACATGCAACTTTCAAAAAACAAAATCAATCAATCTTCCCTATATATTTTCTTAATTATTAGCCTTTGAAATACAGCTGATAATTGTGAGGTACCTAGAGGGAATTGAACATTTTCCTCAAGTCAGCCCAGCTGAGACCAAGAAAAGGACCAGATGACAAGGTTTCTTCCAAGCTACCACAGGAGATACTGAGAAGAGCTAACCTAGAAATGCATATACTTTTTAAAAAGTCACCAATATCATCACCAAGCCAACAAGCAGTAATTCAAAACACTTTCAAAAATGATAAAAGTACATTAAAGGCACTAAAGAAATGGTAATAACGCTCAGTGCTCTGTCATCTGAAAAGGTACATTCTACTTTAAAGACTTTTAAAGAAACTGCATTCCTATTTACTGAGATTAGGAGAAATTAAGACACTGTTATCAAATGTTCCAGTCCAAGTAATATATTCCACTGCAATCTCCATCCTGAGGTTCCCTGGAAGGAAGACCCACTTTCCAGCAACAGGAGATGAATTAAGTGAGAGAAGAAACCTTACCCACAACTTGCTGACATAGCCCCCCATATCTCTATAGACTCCTTATCCAAAAATATATAAAGCATACAATTGGATTCATATGTTTTTTATTTCATGATCTTCTTACATCCTCTATTCCAGAGTAAAACCATCAGAAGATATTGAAAGGATTATTCAGATGCTTTTATTGCTCCAGCTGAAACCCCAACTTTCTAATTCATGGTAACATTTGACAGCTGCATTAATGTATGTTTTCAGAGAATTGAAGCAAAATGTCATAATTTGTTTGAAATTCAGTATTAAACCTAAAGATTAAAAATATATTTTTTCAATCTAAATGTTTTGTGACAGTTTCTTCTTAGTATATAATTTATGAAAAGAAAACAGAATAAATGTCAAAAGACAAGCAGCACTGAAAATGAAAAATGAGAACAATATTTTCACTTTTTCTCGATACCGTGATTTATTAATGCCACTCCAGAGACTGCAGAGTTGAATAAATTGGCTCTTCCTAATAGAAAAGAAGAAAATGATTGGAAAAAAAAACCAAAACTTACAAGCACAAATTAATTTTTAAAAACAATTGCAAAAATGTGCAAATAAATTATTTAGTTTCTCTACTAGAACTTGGCACTGTTTCACAGATATGGGACGTGACACAGATATGAGCGCTACTCCAACAAAACACTCCTAAATATTTCTTTCCACACGTTTAGAAACTTTACTGAATTACACCGCAATCATTTTAAATAAAAGCTTAACTGAAACTCCCCCAAGGAATAAAAGCTCAGTACCACACACCTGTATTTTGATTTTCCTCTGGGTATGCTTAACTGGCAACACACGATCCAATATGAAAGTCAAATCTTACACTAATACGTCATCTTCTCCCACCTTCAAAACAGTAAGATACTTTTTTAATTGTTATTTTAAGTTAGGTTGGCAATGGGCCTACATATTAAAGTAGAAACTGTGTTTTGTGATGTGTACAGACGCTTCTTTCTGCCCAGTTGTGAGTCACCTTTTTTCACTTACTGAACTATAAAATGTCTGATGGTTCAATACAGCAGCCTTAACATTTAAAAGAAGCACTTTTCAACTTAGAAACGCATTCATATCATACATCAAACGTTGTTCAAACATTTTGTCATTCATTAAGTCATCTCGCAATTACATATTTTATTTTTCACGTCTGTTCTTACATTGCTTCACTTTAGCAAATATTTGAAGTTTATTCTCCTCTGCTTGTTTGGAAACACCGCATACTGCAAACAAATACCATGCGATAGCCTCATCATTGCAACCACTCTTTGGCTTTGGCCAAATTAACCCCAGAGCCAGATAGAGACTTCCAATACTAAACCTCCTCATAAAGATAAGCAGTTTACATTTGCCTTTTCTCAGCACTTTACTTACATCGTTTCTTCTGTGCAGTGGTTCATCACCTTTGTTGTATCAGCCATCACTTCCAGCCCCATCCTTTTTCTTCCTGAAAAAGGATGTGTACCATGAACAACATGGAGTTCTCCGATTAATCGTGCAACTCAGCACTTACTATAGCTTTCGTCTCCACAGTGCCCTGCAAACAGGCATTAAACACAAGAACATTGCATTCAGCTTTACAAGCAGTAATTATTATCCTCAATTTACAACTCTGCTTTCTGCCAGGGGATAGCGCTCCCCCCTCCATCCTCAACCCAGCCCACCGTAGACCACCTCATGCATCGTTAACCTTCACATTGCTGGGGTCTACATCTACTCATCTCTGCAGAAAGCATTCCAGGTAAACAGAAGTGTTTTATATTTTCCCTGAAGTAAGATGTGGTTTTGTATTTATCCTTCGCAAACCCCCTTCTGTTTAACTGCTCTTAAGCAAATGGCTCTTTAGCTGCGAATACCAGCTCCCAGTGTGCCTCATCACTTTAGGCAATAAATAGTCTGTTCCTGTCAAACTAATACATTTCTACTGTAATACACTGTGCCTGAGACGGTGTTGCAAACTACCTGTACTTACCTTCTCTCAAAAACAAGTGTTTTATGGAAAGCAAAAAAACCGTTAGTAAATCTTTGATAAAATAATTAACAAAAGCAAAACCCTTGCATGACGGCAGATGTGCTGCAGCAAATAGCAGACAAAAGACCATTGGCCAGAATTGCAAGGAACTTCCAAGGTTTCTTCTTGGTCTCATCATAAAGGACAGCTTTTGATTAACAAATTTAATTCAAGATGACAATATTTCATTTCTACAGTAGTTTGCTGCAGGAAAATGCACATTGCAGATGCACAGATTTGCAAACCAGACATATGGTGCATTTTTTTTTTAATTAATTGCCTTGCAGTAATTAATAAAAATCCATCTCAAGCTGCTGACTTGCATTTCTCATTGTTAAGCGAGGTCAAAACTTCTGAAATTAGGTAGGTGACTTCCCCACACCAGCTGCCTCACTGCATGTGTGAAGTCCTACAGCCTTTGAAAATCTATTACTGCTCCTAAGGCTTGGAAAGAAAATACCTGTGAAGATCTGCTACTATATAAACTAATATATTTTAAGCCTGATAGTAAGCACCAAGAAATCTCAAGAAAGAGGTTCAACGTGATTTTAATTGCTGTCTTGTTTGCACAGAACTCATTACCAGGCAACATAAGGCAGAGTGATATGCTCCAAATATGAAAAGACCCCGAAAATGCAACTGTATTTCATGTGCAGTTCTCTCTTCCTCACCTGTCTGACAGTACTCTATTTCTCTGATTTGAATCTAACCCAAAGCTTAAGCTTAGCTTCTCCACGTTGTGTTCAGAAATCTCAACTTTTCTCCCAGATACAGAACAGAATTCTTAGGAGTTGTCATAGAAAGCAATGAGAAAAAGTGTCAGGCAAGGGAAATAACTACACCTTGCAGAAAAGAAAATGTTTATGACAAAAATAGATGAGTGTTCTAAGCACGAACACCAGATTAGAAGTGACAGCAGCCAGTAAACGTGAAATGGAGAAATATAAAAATTGATAGCACTCTGAAATCTTTAAAGGACAAAAGAGGAAGAAGGACAAAAGCAGTAACGTTTAAAATAAGATGTCTGGTAGAAAGCAATAATCAATCACATTTCATAGGGGGGGGCCTGAGAAGATGGCACTGTCAGATGCTACTGTGTGAGATGAAAAATGAAGGATCGGAAAAAGCATACAAAAAAATGCACCGTGCTGAAAAATGTGAAAACAAGACAGATTCTTACTAAAAGGTTAAGTACAGTTTGGGAGCTGAAGACAGTAAAGAAAAAACATTTTCCTTTGGTGTCTGCATTCATATGTATTATTCTGTCCATCATATCCTTCTGCACCCAAAGACAAATAACCCCATGAAGCACTGCAAACTTAGACGAACAGGTTGGAAAACAGCTCTGCAGAAAGAACCTGAGAGGCCCTGATGGGCAACTTGAACGAGTCTGCAAAGTGCCCTCTGAAATTCCAGAAGTTCCACATGAAAATGAAAGCACACACTTTCACTATGATGGTGGTAAATGCTCTGATCTCTTCTGTTTTGGATTTTGAGCTCAGAAAGTCTGTTCAAATTCTCAACATTGTGATTTTAGATTTTTCTGAGATTTTACACCTCAGAAGCATTCCATAGAACTCACTTGGACCAAAAACAGGAGTGAACCCGTTACCAGACTAAATCATTTTGTTCAGAGGATGTGGGCTGCAGATAGTCATGGCAGTGAAGAGTTGGCCACAAACTTGCATATAAAGTCCCTCCTGTTATGGGAGTACACCTCCCAGTTCATATCCATAAACTCTCCTTTGCTTCTGTCCTAAGCCTCACAAAAATTTCCTTAACAATAAAACATGTATTTATATAATTTAACAGAAGTAAATCTTATTTTCTTACTTTATTTAGGAGCCTGTATTTTTACACTAAATACCAATTCAGTCTGATTAAAGAGCATCCATTACACTAATCCAAGAAATGAGAAGCTTTCCAGGAACATCTTATTCTCAGTCATTGCTATAAGCTCAACAGCATTCTAAAGAACTCTATTTCCATGGGTCATGCTATCCAAGGCAGTTCATGTTGTGATCTGTAGCTTCATTAATTTCTTAGGATTACTTTTCTTGCTCAAGAAGCTTTTCTATGAAAACCCAATGTTTGTATCTCCTTTCTGAAATGGATAAATAGTCTGGAATGTCAGAACCTTAATTTCTATTCCTGAATACTCATCTTTACAGATCAGAAATAGAACATGCTTTTATATCCTAATTGATCCCCCATAAAATTTCTATTAGTTATGCTGAGTAGTAGATGCTTATAAGCTAATGGAATTGGGTGATTTAATTACAGAAGCATTTTCTATAATCATCTACATCACAATATTAAGTATTACCACAGCTTGCAGCATTATAACATCAAACATCAAGATCATTCACTTAAAGTATTGTGCTGGGAACTGAAGTGAATTTCAGTTACAGGATCAACCAAGGCAATCAAGAACACTTGTGCTCTGCAGCCAGCCTGCCAGACAAGTGTGCTCCTAGAGGGAAAGAGATGACTGCCCCACAGGCAGATCCCAGGGGCACAACAAGGGCTGTGCTCATAAGATGGACAGCAGAGGACTGGTTTTCTTCTTGAGGTTTTTCTCTAGTTTATCTTGTTTTATTCCAGGAGATAATTTCGGCCTTAGTAGGGAAAGAAGTGTATCTCATTTCCCTCTTGGATACAAGCGATAGTTCTATATTCCTCATACCAAGCTTTTATATACATAAACAAGCAGACACACAAGAATCCTTCATGGAACATTACACAGATCTGTAAAGGTTGCAACTTAAGTGAGAGAACACTGAATGTTAGGAATGTCTCCAGTTTTAAGAACTCATTTATGTTTAACATGATATTTTTAAAGTGCATTCAGTTTCTATTCATTTCTCCATAGGAAAAAAAGAAAAACTCTAATCACGTTGGGTTGTATGAAACAATTAAAAATTGCTAAGCGTTCAGATTCATTTTCCTCAGCTTCACTTATGTGAATATTTTACCTGCTACCACAGACACACACAGACTGTTCCTGTGGCTAGACTAGAATTTATGTTATGCACAAGTGTGTAGAAAGCCTTTCTTAATCCATCTTTTCAGTGCTCTGATTAAACTCTTAGCCATACATAACATGCTGACATTTAGGAAGTATTTCCTTTAAATATTTAGGAATCAACAGAAGCATCGTTGTAACACAGAAGTTCTAACTCTATTGATAAAAAATGCAAATTTTGAAGTGAAAAAGAGTAGCCTGCAGCTTTATCAGACCCATTTCCCAGCACATGAGTTTTTGGGGCTTTTAAGAGGTAAATGCACAAAGGGCTCTGAATTCCTTCAAAACCAGTACAGTTTTCTATATACAAATATGTAATTTTACTCATCTGTATTTCTCTTCAGAAAACAGATACCATGTCTCTTACACCATCTTTGCTAGAACAGGCACCCCAGCAAGAAAACAGGAGAAATCTCACTAAACCATTAAGAAAAGTTATCAGAAAAGCTTCAGTTTCCGTTCCTAAAGGCAGTCACCTCCTTGAATGACACATTTAACATTTGCCACAGGGTTTATAGAAGATGACAAAATTTTACTCATTCAATCATATGCATTAAACACTGACCTTTCTCAAGAGGGGAATCAGCCTGGCAGAAGGCTGTAGCCAATGGCTGAGATTTCCCACACCCACAGTGACTGAATGATACTAGGGATCCTTTGCATCCCCAACACAGAACATTCCAAAAAAGATTAATATACAGGTGATGCTATCAACTCACCTGCAAAAAAACAGATACTGATAGAATGGGGGCGGGGATTGACTGGGGTTAAGTCTACACTAGATGACCTTTAAAAGTCCTTTCCATTGCAAACAATTCTATACCAACAAATGTATGCAAGTGTATGTTTGAAGCCATATGGCTTCCAGATTGGAACCAAATGCCCCTTCACAAGCAAAACATGTACAGAAAAGTCTGTACCAATCCATATTAACATTCTACCCATAGACTAGAACTGGGCATCGTTTCTCAAAGTTGATTTCAATTTCAACCAGATATGCTCCCTAATGATCACTATGGAGGGTAACAGAATTGTACAGCTCAAGGAACTGCTTTCAATACAGCCTAATATCTCTGCAACAAGTTGATTTTTATGCATCTGGAATGCACTAAACATAATTGTCAGCTAATTTTCCTAAGTGAAAAAAATGAATTTAACTTGCTGAAGCACAACAAAATGCCTTCAGCAAATAGCCTGTCTAAAGCCTATTCTGCCATATCTGCAAAGCAGAAATATTTTGATCAAATTATGCCTTATATAATGATGATATATTTTCAGAAATATTTTTATAAATGTTAAGCCCAGAAAAAAGAAACGGTTTTGCATGCTTTTGAGCCCTGCTTAATTCATCTTTCATTCCAGTGTAATCAGAGTTTATACAGATAAGCATCCCCTTTTAGAGTTTGTAGTGCAGACCTCAGTCTGACCTTGTCCCTCTCTTTATTCACACAAATGACTCCAAAGGCCATGAAACTGTGAACAGGATTACACCATAGTTTAAATCTGGTGTACGTGATCGTAAGTCTGTAGCACACAATCATTAAAATTATACGCAAATACTACAAATAAACTTCACACCATGTCAGTCACACAGCAAATTAAAAGCAGCAGCTTCAATTAAGGCTTTAAAAAAAATAAAATCAAAACACCTGCAGCTTTCCACTGCAAGTGCTCACATATATACTGACCAAAAATATGATTTAGAGAGAAAAGTAAACAGGATAATTGATCCAACAGTGACATGACTCCATCACACTAAGTAGGCAGGAAAACATTCCAGCTAACATCAGATCCACAAGAAAAATGTTTGAATTTCATCAGGGTTGATCTGCTACTGATCATTTCATAATGAAGCTCAGAGTCTACAAGACACAGCACGATGTTACACAGAAATCTATTAACTGTAGCCTAATTACAACTGATTTATTGTAGTGAATATGGCAGGAAGGACTTGAGTCTACTAATCTACAGAATAAAGCAACCTTTGTTTTGTAGAAACAGTCACTCAATTTGCTTTACATGTACTTTCCAAAGAAACAACAATTTAATAAATCTGCTTAGAATTTCAAAAATATGTATGCTTATAGGGTTAGCTTTAATAACTAGAAAGTTAACATATTTATGCCTTTCAGCTATTTATAGAACCTGTTTGCTTCTTGTTTCTTCCAAACAGCTTACTCCTGGAGCATGAGTATGTAATTGCTTTGAAAATTAATTAACAAAATTAAAATCTACTCTGAAAATGAAAGAGTTTCTTTGCATTCAGGTTTCAAGAATGTGTCAAGGGAATTTAGTACTCAAGGATACTGCAAACATAATAGCTAAATGGATGGCTTATGCTATCATATAGTAGAATATGCATCTATCGGGAGGTGCACCCAAGAACCATGAAGTCCTTTTTAACAGAATACATCTGAAACATGTACCTGGAGAAAAGAAAGCAAAATCATTCTGCATGATAGAACCACAGAAGAAAATGCTTTAGTCTCATGATATTGAACCTCCAGCCCTTGAGCCCTCTATCAGATGCGAGAATGAATTACAGAAGTAAGAAAAAACTATTAGAGGTGTCACTTCAAACTTCCAGGTTAGAAAACCAAGCTTTCCTCCCCCCCAGCCCCATCCTTAGGATTAACCTTTAGGGACACAGTCCACACAGAGTCCCCTCTCTTCAGTGCTGTGGGCAGCAGCACGCATTCAACATCAATGAACACAACACAAAAGCAAAGCCCTGTGCAGGTCCTAGAAAATTAATGTAGGAATCAAATGGTAAATTTTGAAGAAAAAATATCTTGGTTTTTGAACATCAAGAAAATTTGCTTATCTTCTTAATAATTTGAAACACGAACCTATTCATAACAGTAAAAAGTCACCAAATCTGCCTCTCCCCTAGATTACATCTGCGGACATGTCACAGCTGCCAACAGGACTGAAAAGATAAATGTTTTAAGAAAAGAAAATCCATACGTCAGAATCGCAGAAATAAAAATGGGTTGGCTGTGTTTTGGTTTTGGAGAGGGGGAATTGGTTTTCCTTGTTGATTTTACTTAACAGTTTAAGAAAATAATGTTTCATCTTTCCTCTCTTCTGCCTCCTGCGCAGCAACACTTATAAGCAATCCCCCATTTACAGGGCTTAGTCCCCATTTCTTTAGGTTTCAAAGCTTTTAGATCTCTGCTCTAGTTTTCAGATGTTCCTGATTGATTTAGGGTTTTGCATTATTTGGTTTGGGCTTTGCTTTTGTATGCACTAATAACGCATTTATTTTTAAACATTCAATGGAAGTCCTTCAGAACTTCTTATTTTGATTAGTCTCAGCTGCTAGCTCATTCTTTTTAAAGTAATCCATTAGGTTTGGTTAACTACTTTTTCTGGGATGTGAATACCTGCCTTGATTCTGAAAGATGCATTTTTAAGTGAATTTTCAATTACCATTGTGTTTTCTGGTTTACAAAGTGATTGCTTCTGGCAGCCTCAAGAGACCTAGCAGAAAAAAAAAAGCAGTTAAACAGAAATGTGGGGCTTCTACACTTGATTATCTAACATTACTGGCTCCCTAAAACAGCATCTTTTATGCTGGTCTTTTACTTGAAGTCGAGTTATCTAAATCCTCACTTTCTGTTTCTCAGACTTTAAAGCACAGACAGCTTGCCTGCTGCTTCCTCTGATGTGTCCAAAGAAAATGTGACACAAAGAATTAAAAATAAAAAGAAATGTCATGCTGCTGCACTTTGATGCTTGGTTCATCTCTTCCCTAGGAAATTGAAGTCTTCTCTTAATAAATAACATTCAGAAGCAAACGTAGTTTCTTGTTTTCTCCTAATCAACTTTTAATTTACTGAAAGGAACGGAGTTGACAAGAAGATGTTCAAATTCACCACAGAACTATTTTTTCCTTTTTTCTCGTGCACACAGTGCAGAGTGACTACACTGGGCTTAACCTTTTGATATCTTATACCATTCATCTCAGCCCATTATATTTCTTCATTGGGTTAAGATAAAAGTTGTGAATTATAATCGATCCCATTTCCCAATTAGTTACTAGTACATTCTCATATGTTTTCACCTCAATCAATAGTATACAACTGACTTCATAGGAGTCTATGAAAGAGTCCAAAAACTGTCACAGAAGGCAAATAAAAGTTTCCCTACCAGAAAACCAAAGCACTGCACAGCTCTTGGACTGGAGCTCCTACTCATTAAGGAGAGATAAGCAGGTTCTTAAGTCATTTCTCCTCCAGCATTTTCCTCCTACAGTCTATGTCCTTTTCTCCAAATCCCACATCAGTTCCTGTTATTACTCCAATAGTCACTGGTTTTGCAACTGTTTCTCCCCTCCCTGGCACAGCTATTGCTTCTTAACCTCCACTTTCTTCAGTGGCAAGATTTTACTCTCCTTCTTACAGTTAATTTTAAATAGCTCTATCTTTAAAATTCATTCATTGCTAAACTATGAAGATACTGTTCAAGATGAAGATATACCTTTCAGATACCCTGTTAATCTACAGGTCACCATTTGAAAATGGTAATATCTTCCATGAAGAGATGAAAAGACTAAGGGAGAGATCATGTTTCCCGAGTGCATTAAATCATGCTATAAAGAAAAATCAGAATAATTTACTCTCCATATTCATAAAAAAAGCAGAACAATAAACAGGGCAGCACTTCTATTGTCAAGTGGGGGGGTTTTGTTTGTTTTTTTGGGTTGGTTGTAGAGTTGTGATTTTTCGTGAACAAATGTGAACAAAAAACATGCCTACTCCATCACTAAAGTAAATAATTTTCTTCAAAACACTGATTATATCTGTTGATCAGGAGTATAGAAAGCTATCAATAGGGGAGGGAGGGTCAGACCCTACAGGCAGTCTGGAAGAAAAAATGAAAGACTGATGCAAATCCAGATTCTTTGTCAATTTATTTTTCCTTCCATGTGAGCACACATTCACCTGACACACAAGGGGGATTTTTTTGCAGAACACATTAACAGAGGTTGTAAGGAATTCAGATACATGACATCAATCTCAATAAATTCAGGAATGAACTATGAAGGTAAAAAAGAAAAATCAACCTGCCTCAGTGATTACGCAGGTACTCACTATAAATGAAACAGCTATGTTAATAATTTGTTTCAAATAATCAATGATCATCTTACTTCATTTACTTGTAGCTGTTCTACAAGGTCAGGATGAACATTCATTTTTTCATATTTTGATTGATCTGATATCCCAGAAAATCTTTCATTCTTGGTAATGATCATGATGATGGAGGTAATGCACCGACTGCTTGCAAAAAAAGGCGGATCTTAATGGGAACACCATGTGGACCCACACTTGTACTCTCTCAACACTGCCTAGAGACCTTTTGGCCTCCTTGGAAAATCCTGCCATAAATCGTAAATATGCCTAAGTCTACATACTTGGAATGCTTAATTTACAAGTCACTCATTTC
Organism: Alectoris magna; assembly: GCA_030625065.1. NCBI lineage: Eukaryota > Metazoa > Chordata > Aves > Galliformes > Phasianidae > Alectoris > Alectoris magna. Next base: position 18,455,386 of record CM060566.1, on the reverse strand, counting down.
AGCACACACTCTTTCTCTCTGTTTGCTAGAATATCGCTATCGAGGCTGTTTATTAGTCAAGAGGTTAGAGATCTTACAAATTTCACTGTGCTTAGAAAGGACAGGGAAAAAGAAGCAAGAAATCTTCAGCCTTCTTACAGCAATATGGTTGTGGACTTTGCCAAGAACTCTTTTTCAGGGATTCAGAACCCTGAAGGCATGAGAAGATGGATTCTGTACCCAGCAGCCAACAGATAGACCCAACTAACAGCAGCCTGACCACAGAGGCAATGAGCTGTTACAGGGTACCATATAACCAATGGAACTACCTGCCCAGCACTGTTTCATGGCCCACACTGCATTCAAACAGAATTGGGGCTTAGAAGCTCAAAATAGCAGCACTGTCCCAGAATAAGGCACTGAGCTCAGGAAGACAAAGTAAAATAAGCAAGGGTAATAGATTTTGGTGTTTGTTTTTTTTAAATAAATGTATAGCTGAGAGCAAGTATTGACTTTTTTTTCCCCCTCTTCAGTTTAACAAGCTTTTTAAAGGTTGGTTAAGTTTGAAACTATGTGACAGATTCCAGCCTCAATAAAACTAAAATGGAAAAAATAGAGGACACTCCAGAAAGAAAAAAAAAACAAAACAAAACACAATTCAGTAGTGAATCCTATAATAAAGCACCATTTTTAATCAGGTATTTTTTTCCCTCAAGAGAAATTTCAAACCACTGAAAGTACCCAATGCCTCCCCTTATCACCCATTCTCTTCTTCTGTTTAAGGAACCAGAAATCCACTATATATCTATATATCTCCTGATAAAAAAGTTTGTCCAGGTAGGTTGCAATAAACCACCTCTTTTCCTCAACTCCTTTCAAAGGAAGAGATTCAATTTTGCCAGCCTGTCCCAGGATCTCAAGGGAGCTTCATTTATGGAAATAATCTATCCAAGTCTTCAAGTTCACACATTCAGTGGGATTACTCATGAGCTAGTGTCCACAACACTATGGCCATATGCATGCACGTCAGGCACCTGCTCTCCTGGGAAGAGTCAAAAAGTCAGGCAGAGAGCATGGGAGACAGCTGTCAGATCTATTTGTTGGGAAATTGATAAGTTCAATTAGAGTCTTAGCACTACAACTAATGACCTTCAAGGTTTAATTTACCACTGGATACATACAGCGCATGAAAAGAAAGATTAGTGAAATCTTTTTAATGCTAAGCAGTATCAGAGAGTAACTCACACTTTCTATCCAAATTAGGCTTTTGGCAATCAGTCTCCACAGAACCCCTCTAGGAATTTCCCGGTGGAGATATGAAGATGGATGAGAGAAATTCCTATTACTTCCCTGCCTCAAAGGCGGCTCTGAATACTGGGTCAGCACTATGCTAGCCTGCAGATGACAGACCATGTCAATACATTTTACTGAACAACCTCTTCAGTCGAAGAGGCTGTGGGGAAAGCAAAAGAATGAAAATGTTCAGCGCTTGGAATTTAGCTATAGAATTTATCTAGCAGCAAGTTCAAGAAAAAGCATCCAAACTGTTCATGCGTAGACCTTAGTTGCTACCTCTCACTGAACATGGGGCCAAGGGGAGAGAAATGGAGACTGAAAGACCTTCCTAAACTAGTTAATGCACTTGTTTGTGTAAAGGTGGTGCCCTCCTGCCTGTGCAGTAAGTGACTGTAGATAAGTTAAGCATCCCATTTTACTCAGGAACAGAAATCTGGTAAGAATCTGTCATTGAGCCAAGTCTTGACCTACACAATGTTTTAACAGTGCAGTGATTCCAGGTAAAGATACCAGATTTTCTTCAGCTTCTTCACCCATTGGCTCGACTCCCAGACCAGAGCCAGTATTTTTTCCTTCAACCAACCCTTTATCATCTTCAGAAGAGAAGAAACTTTGTGTGATGTCAATTGTCTAAAAGGCTGGGCCTGTTCCTTGAGTAGGCCCCTAACCCTGCTGTGAATACGAGCAGTAAATGCTCAAGAAACTGTCAGATGTTGTTTCTAACGCCTCAGGGAGTTAGAAATTACCATTATATAAAAGCTGATAGATGCCTCTGCAGGAGTTACCTATCATGAAGCCCACATTAAACCCTCATTTATATCCTTAACACTAGATGCCTTGCTGATTTGAACGTCCTTAAATGAAGGATTAATTGCTTCTCCCCCTTGAATATCTGATTTTGTGCCATCAATCTGATTACATCAGATTCCCTGGTCTACAGCACAAAACTTCATTATAGCCCAAACCCTGCATGCAACTCTATTACAGTAAGAGCAATGCCAACTGTGTTTTCTATGAAGCACTATTATTCAAGGTGATTACAGCTCTCAAACTTCATTCTTCATCTTTGCTTACCACTGAGGTTTACATTCTGGCTACAAAGTTTATGTCTGTCAGGACAGAAAATGTGAGCAGCAGGCATCCTCTCACACAATGAAGCTGAAAGCAAGTTGCTTCAAAAGGCTCTTCTTTTCTTAAACCTGGTGAATGGTCACTCAGTAATTATGGAAATTGGGCTATCCCTCAGATTGTAACAGCAAAGGACAGTGTTCTGCAAGAGATGTACTTTAGAGGCCCAGCAACTGCATACTTACCTGCATGATCCGCTAAACTGTTTAGGAGAGAACCTGTTAAATACAGTAATTCTAGTATGTTTAACTAGCTAGAAATTTAGGTCAGCACTATCTGGCAGTCAGCCTGCACAACGAACTCTTCTTTATTCTTCTATGGAGATACAGCATTGAACAGCATGGTAAAGCCTAGTATTATTTGCTCTATTCAGAGAATACAACTCTTGTAAGAGAAGCACTCAGATAATGGCCATCGCTAAACATTCTGCTTAAAGAGTTTTTGGAAATCACTGGACAGTGTTACTAAGTTCTATTACAAGCCAGAGCTTGTTTCATCTCTACAATCATTGCAGTGATCACAGCTGTCCTTACCACTAAGCACCATTTTCCAAGATGCTTCAGCCCAAGAACTGATTCTCATTCATTACATGTTGGTACTGCAGGAGAATAAGACAGAATTTTTCCTGCCTTTTTAACTTGCCTAATTAGTTTTCATATTCATATTTCTACAGCAGAATATAAGCAATCTTTTGTAGAAGTTTCAGACTTTCCAGGTTGCTGTTTATTTTTTTCTGTTTTACCTTTCAGGAAATGAAGCCCACAGTAAGGAGATCAACCTTACACCTGCTGAGAACGCAGCCATCACAGCACTGCCCAAGGATGCTGGAAAACAGAAGTGCTATAGTCTTCCAGAAGAAAGGGGAAAGCTGGTACAGCAAAACACACTTAATGGTGTGGACATGCTTAAAAATTTGATCAGTTCAACATAACTTTTGTCCAACTGAAAGTAACACATTTTGGTGAAAAGTTTATACTGCAAAGTAACCCCACTGAAATGACTTTGAACAAAGCTTCCCAAAAGGACTGGGTTTAGTGCAGGATCCTGCATTAACCTGGCCTCGGGTTTGAAAGCCCATAGAGATGCGAAGGGAAGAGAATGAAGGAAAAAAGTTTAAAATCTCATTTCAGATGCACAAATCGTACAAATCTAGAGCAAACGCCCTGCCCCACAATTCAAAATAAGCAAGCAGAGTGCAGTGAAAGGACCTGATCAGCAGCAGAGTGAGCCCAGCCAAGCTGAAAGCAGCTTCTCCCCGCAGCAGTGCCTCACTCTGCCCCGGGCAGCTCGCTGCTCAATCACTGCTCAGGCTCCCTGTGGGTCCTATCAAGAAGAATAGTGGGAACAATTGCTACGAACTGAATAGAGAGTGGCCGAAAGTATACTGCTGCTCCTTCCCAGGCTGCAAGGGTCAGCCAGTAGAGTGAGGAGTGAAACACTAATGAAACATTCCCCTTCAATCACATCTTTCAGCCTCTTCTGTCTCCTGAGATAAAGTGCCTGGTCAGTCCAGGGATTCAAAGGCTGATTGCAATTATTTTCAGTTCTTTACTAAAGATAAACAAAAGCCCATCAAAACACTGCAATGAGAGCAGGCTAGCTTTAAAAATTCAAGTTCCTTTTTCATCAAAGCAATAAAAACATTAAAGAGACATTCTGATGTTATTTCCCCTTTTCTCTCCAGAGCATTTTTTTCAGTAGCAAGACTGAAAAGGGCTGAAGATGATGAAAAATATGAAGTAAAGGCAAGAATATCACATCTTTTCTAAAAATTTTAGAAATAAGTTTTTATAAGTTCTATATCAAGTATTTGCAATTTTTTTTCCCCACTTTTCTTTAATGGAAATGCGTTTCAAAAATTAAAGTGAGCTGTTATCAGCAGTTTTAAGAACAACTGAGACTACATTTAATGCACACACAGCTTTCCCACATCTTCACTGAATACTGTTGAAAATACTCAGTATTTAAGTAAAGCATTCTGCTTTTCCAGACAGTTTCAGAAGCATGCCCTCAGGTTCCAACACTGTTTTGTCTCTATTTTTGTAAATACAGGGTTACAAAGTGTTCTACATTTACACCTCTAACGCAAATCCTAATGAACAGTCATCCATAAAAAACAGCCAGCTGAGAAGTGCCCATCAAGTCCCTGAAATAACAACATGCCATGTTGTCATATGGAGACAAAAATATCCTGCCTTGAAACGAGTTGTTGTTTATGAGAGTATTGCAGGAGATGCGTACATAAGGCTGATGAGAACCTGTGAATGTCACATGCACAGCTGGAGTTCCCAAGTACGAGAAGAATTCTTCTCTTTCCAAGAAAGGTAATCTCAAAGATGATTACATCTTTTTGCATGGCCCTATTACAAGTCAACTGTTACACTTGCATGACATACAAGGAAGGAAACGCATGGAAAGGCTTCTGTGCATGGAACAGCTAGGGAGGCCAGGGCTCTTCAGCCTGGAGCAGAAATGCTTAGAGAAGGTATAGTAAAATGATGCAAAATCTGGAGTTTCATGGAGACAGAAAACAGGGTTTGTTTACACACAACCCCTCCAGTATAAGAACTGGGGCATGAGGTGATGCTGGCGGCTTCCAAACAAATTAAGAGGTAGTTCTTGATAAAAAATTGCATCTTGTCTAGCCATTGCCATGCTTCAGGAGCTTGTACGTGTTACAGGTTGCATGTTGACTCAAGGGAAAGCTGGACACATCCATGGGAGTGCATCAGCTGAGGATGACTAAACATGCAGAAAATCGTCTGCCTTGGGGGGCCCTCAGCTGCCAAGTCCTAAAACTCAGAGCCAGTTGGAGCACCGCATACATGCCCTGCTCTCCTCGGGGCACGCTCATGTGGCAGATGCACAGCCATCACGCCTAATAGCCCACTTGAATACTTCTATTTTCTCTCCCGGCTACCTGCGGAGATGATTAATGCTACTAGACTGCACACCCTACCTATTTTCCTGCAGCTTGGCAGCTGAGCTTTTTAAGCATCCAAGTTTCTGGACTTCCACCAGCTTTCAGGCTTTTGCATTACTGCATTAGCACTAAAATACAGCAGGAATATGAGTTCAACTACTTCTGAAGACCACCTCCTGCCAAATCCCAACAAGAAGCAGTCTTAATGGCTGTTGTCATGTTTTTATCACAGTACTTGATCTATAGAACTTTTAAAAGTAAACACGTGAAAGTTATTACTTACAGTCACCACTGTAAATTATGATTTAGATAACTGTATGAGAGAATACTTTCTCTCAAAACATTTATCTTTCCCAAAACCATTTATCTTCTTCCCTTAGGGAACCCGAAATGATTTGAAATGGCTTTGCTTTATTTTTATAAATACAGGTAGCTAGACATTATGTAACAGAAGACCTACACTTTCTCCTGGCTGAATAACCAATATCTTCATTTATCATCTCATTTAAGTTTTCTCTGCTTCAGAGAATTCTTGGAGAATTGCTGCCCCTAGGCACACTAGATCTGCACAACTATGAAAACTGACATGGAGAGCCATGATACTCAACAAAAACAAAACTTTAAGCCCAAGTTCAAAGCAACAAAAGAACATGCAACCACCTCCTCCATCACCCACCTTCCCAGCTGCAGTAGCACAGTAGCCCTGGACTTCAAACTATGGCTGTTCTCAGTCCAGACAATAATTCTGTCATCCAGAGAGCTCTCAAAATGCTCAGTGCTAATCACCTACACTGAGCTTAAAGTATTTAATGCTGAAAACTTATTTGTAACACTTAAAGAAGTAAGCCAGAGGTTCTAGAGCACTTTGTGTAATCAAGTTTTAGCTCTTTTTGCAGCAAATATGGATGTAACAAGGATTCAACAGTTAGAAAATATAAATTAAGTTACCAAAAAATAAAATAAAATCTGAAGTGGTCAAAAAGTACTAAAATCCAATAAATTAACCAAGTCATTGGTGCAGCAATTATAATTTTAACACAAGAATTTTACATCCAGTTACTTTTCCAACAAGCACGGCCACTGGGAATAAAACATCAGCCTTTACCAAAAAAAAACTGGGGCAAGACCTAGGAAAGCAGTCAAAAGCTATTTTATTGGGTCATTTCCCCACCCCCACCCCACAGTATCAGTCCCAAAGCTAAATACCTTGAGAAGTTATTAAAGAATAAATAATCATTTCATTTTTTAATCTAGCCAAAAGATTTCTGTAGCCGCACACACAACAAGTAATCATCTGTTTACTAACACTTGAAATTTCATCAAGTTACTTCACAGGCAATACAGAGAAGGAGAGATTCGAAGGGAGATCTTAAACAGCACAATAAGCTAAGTGTACATTCTTACAGGGACTCTGAAAAATGATGAAGCCTAGGAAATATGTATAAAGATGTTTGCCTCAGCTTGTGTGGTGTAGATCATTGAGGATGAAATTACAGACCAGATTAAAAAAAATCTTGTGATACTCATGGAAAGTCTGTTTAGAATGATTTAAGCAAGATAAGCAGTATAAGTCACAGCAGCTGAGTCCTTACCTACTTCAATTACTTTAAATAATTTGTTCATTGGTACCACAGATGCATATTAAATTGTTTTTACTATATATCATTCACTTCATAAAATGAGTGAAATTGATCCACTTTGCAGCACAAATATGAAGAGCAACACCCTAAGAAGGCCAGCAAGAAGTATCACAGCTCAGCTGACCACCAGCCCAGGTTCATGGTAGCACATTACCTCAGTTTTATGCTTGTTACTGTCTTCATCATGACTGCAAGCTTTGGAAAACATCAACAAGTATGTCACAAATTAATACACTATAGGAAAAACTGTATAATATTAATACACGCTTCTCCTGCATCAAACCATCTTGTTCTCTGTATTTCCTATTCACGTACAAAAAGAGCTTCCTTCTGAGAAGCCACACTAACGTGTTTTGTTATTAAATCCATTTCGTGCAGTCTTGGAAGTGACACCAGAAAAAAACTGAGGAACTTCTATACAAGCCATAGAAAAAAAGTGGCAATTATACCTGCTTGGCTTCATCTGTGGGATATTTTAATATTTTTCTTCCTCTGATCCCAGAAAAGGTTCTCTTTGTGGATATATTTACTTCATTGTAGAATATTACTTCCACAGTCCCTTGCAAAGTCAGAAGCCATGAGCAGACAGGTTGAATCGTGAATCCTGATAACCATCCTTGTGTGCTCTTCTGTATATTTTATAAGTATACACAACCAATCTGGCAGAACACTACTCAATCACATCCAATAAGCCAGATATAAGCATCGCCAAGGAGTGAATTCAAGTTCAATATAGCAGTAGAGACTGACAAATTCAAGCTTGGTCTTGCCAATACTTTTCTATATCTAGCAACTGAGGATGCAACGTGCAACACTTCCTTTTACTTTCCGACAGGAAATAACTGCTTCGCTAAATTTTTTACACCATGCATAATGGGATCACTCTCATCATCAGCCTTTAAATACTGGAATGCTAAGCTGAACTTGTAATGAATAAAAACAGCCACCTCTTCATATACATGGTGGGCTTACAGTTGTGGAACATCTTTCTCTTCATTAATAATTCAGTCTTGTTCAGCCAAGCTTAGGCTATTGAGATGTTTGACATTCAAGCTCCATGAACACTATTGCATGGCAATTACCCAGAACAAGCATCCTGAATGGTACTACTCACATAATGCCAAGCTGAAAGAAGACACAAATTAAGGGAAAGCTGTTAAGAGTCATGTGCTAGTGATGACAAGTTTCAGTGTCTCCAAAGTTACAAAGGAGAGCAGCAGAGCACATGGCTTAACCTTGGCACCAGAACAAAACGGACTGATTTTGGCTAGGGTCTATATAACACAGATTTCAAGAAGGTAACACTTCAGGCAGGCCTAGAGAGATGCAAAACCCAGAACCCAAGTGGATAACTTGTAATCAGTGCAGAAATCAAGGAACTTATGGACTGTGTCCTGGGGACACAAGAAAAGAAAGTAAATTAAATCCCAGGCACAGAAGGTAAGGCAGATGACAGATCATCCTAACAAATGCTTCATTACTATGTGCAACAGATTGAAACACATTTAGATATACTGTCAGTCACTGTCAAACAAGTATGCCATACTAGAAAGCCTGGAGATTTGTTGAACAGTGGTAAAAAAAAACAAAACACACCTATCCTTCAGACAAAATAGATTAAAATGATTTAAGTAAAGCTTCTATAACATATCACCCAAATGTTTAAGATGTATTTTGAGGAAACAGCCAAAGAAATCCTCAGATGTAAGCACATATCACTTAAGTTACAGCAACAGCTGTGTATTTGTGTATTAGGAAACAAGAGCTACCATACTTGCTATAATGCATTACAACACTGGGACATCAGCCTGTAGAAAACAATTTGGGAGATCTATCTTCCACAATGATGGCATGTTCAGCAGGATTTTTATCCAGCAGGAATATCTGAAAGCATCACTTCTATTTTTACTGGATTTTTTCATTTCTGACTTGAGTAGATGCACTTCTTACTTGATTAGTACAATATCAAGCACTCACACTTCCTCTTCATAGAGAGAGAGGAAACAGAACATGTGGACAGAAATATTTTGCCCAAGAGATTTTTTAACAAAGCCTTCAATTCCAGGTAAAAAAAAAAAAAAACAGAAAAAACAAACTGAAAACAACCTTCACATACAAAAAGCCACAAACATACTCTTTTCATGCAGTCCATATCATTTGGAAAAGCCAACAGAGCTCCCATGGAGTTTAATAGCCTATTCAAAGAGTAGTACTAAACTCTGTTCTATCTTTCTCAAGCGATGCAAAGGACCTTTTGTGATAACTGTGTCCTTTTCTCCTCTAGGAAATCAGTAGGAGATGCACAGGAGATGCAGTTTGCTTACACATTTGTTCTCCCAAGCACTGCCATAACCTCTCCAAGCTGTGCTCCCCTACTAGTAACCATTCAAAACAGCCAGAGACAGGTAGGACTCAGTCCCATAATGACTGGTGGGTATCTCATAATCAGGCTTTGACATCTCTGATGAAGAACAGTTAACATGTTCTCCCTACTCTTATTCTCTTCTATATATATCTTATATCCTGCTTCATCTTCCCCAAATCTGATTTACAGGTCTTAAATCTTCAAGACAGCAAGACTTCAAAACAAACACAGAAAGGATGTGCTTAATGGTCTGATAAGAGTATTTAAATGACTCTTTTTTCTTTTTAAACCTGGCATTTTACCAGCTGAGTCAATTAATACCATATTAAAAAAAATAAAAAAATCTAGAAGTTCCCTGCTGTTAAATTCCTACTCTGCAGACCCTGCATTCAAAAGGTGTAGTATTGCCAGGAACAAAGCTCCACAGTACAGAGGACCCAATTTCACAGAAACATTATCCTCAGAAGTTATTAGAGACATCTCATGGGAACTGAGTGAATAAGAGCTCTTGCTGTAGATGCTCTGATACCTCTGGTTAAGAGTTATAAAGCAGTTACGTTGAAGGGTAAAGCCTAATGGGACAATAAAGCAAAACAAATCCATTACCATCAGAAAGAAGCCTCTAACTTCTCTCAGGTTTTCGTTCAATTCTGAAAAATAGCAGGTAAACAAGAAAACATCTGAACTGTTATTGTCCTTGAGAACCATGGGATTTACACAGCCATTTTCATCATCAAAGCACTTCATACACATTAAAGTAGTTAATCTTCACAGAGCTCTTGTGAGCAGGGATCCTTACAGTCATCCACTTCTCCTAAGAGTGTAAGAAGGGTTTTTTTCAGGTCCACCTGCAGACTGACTCAGTGCTGACCTCATCTACAGCTGCTGAGGAGCAACACAGCAGTGTGACAGTGTCACAACACAGCCATGCAACAAAGCACCTTCATTAGGATGACACATGGATCTAACTGCCCAATGCCGCTTGATCTCTCCTGGCTGAGCCACCCCGATGTAAAAGTTTAACTTAAAGATTTGCATTCGTAAGGCAGTCAACAAGTTGACTTTATTCTATAATTTCACATATGGTTATGCATTCATTACAAATCTTAAATGTGAAAGTCAGTGGGCTGCAGGGGATTAACCCCTCCTGAATCCAGTCTTATTTTCATGCTTGATGGGCAGGAAAAATGTCGCAGGAGACAACATGCCAGGTGGATATCATCCTTTCCTGAAGTTACATACGCCTGCAGCTTTATTGCCTTTCAGTGGCACAAATAAAGAAATGAAATGCTACCGTCAAAATCTGTGTACCATGATTGAAACTGAAAGTATGTGTTTGAATGACAGCATGATAAAGGGTGTGTAAGATATGATATAAGAGAAAAAAACTGATATTGGTTATGTTAACAGCTTTCTTCTCAGATTTCTGTTTCACACTTCTATCAGATCCAGGTTCACAATGGAATTAGATCTTTAATAACACGTCAGTGAAGGAAGGCTTTTCTCATTAAACTGGCAATAAGCTATTCTGTTGTCCACCGACTTTCTGCATGTCCTATATTTTGTCAGGAACTCCAAGGTCTTATCTGTGACACCACAGCTGCCTGTTCAAGGCTGATAAGAAATTTACTTCACTGCAGGAGAAAAAAATAAAAATAAAAAGGAAAGAGATAAAACTTGTGGTTTTCTATTTTTTCTCCAATTGAAGAGTATTAAATTACGAAGAAAAAAAGGTCTTTTGTCAACATCAACAACTGCCTTAAAACATACCTTCCCACTAAGGTCCAACAAAAAAGGGTGCAAAACATTTGTTCTCATTTCTTAACCACTTTAACAGGACAACACCACCAAACTATTACTCTAATTCCTCACCTCCCCTTTACTCAGCCACCATTAAGCACGCTTTTACCCCTTCCTTGTTAGACTCTCCCATTCCAAGCTTGGATCATTTTGTTGGGGTGTACTTCAAGCACCAATTTGGGAAGGGGATATTGCAATCAAAATTCTACCAGCAGCTCCATCTCTGTCAAGTGGTTGATAAAGCCATCATACATTGCCCCAATTTAGGCACTGCAGTAATTGCAGCAAACTGGTAAGGAAATCTACATGCCATCCTTACTAGAAGTACAGAGTGGATCAGGAACTTGAAGACATTAAAACAAGGTGAGGAAAAAAAAAACCTTATTTTCCTTCATAAAAAAATCCAATTTATTTTTTTTACCATTAGAAAAAAAAAATCTGCTAGAGAACCCTATTTGATTTATATGTACCAAAAAGAAATCAGTGTTAGGAGGAACAACCATGCAAAGACTAGAATCTGGCTATGGTAAAAACATGAACATTTCATGCTTTGGTGATGGTACTTACTAAAACTCTTCTTAGAAAAAAAGTATTTGGATTTAAGTAATACACTTTTACATGAAGGAAGAAAATAAGGTAGGAAAATCACGTCTTATATTCATCTCAAATGTTTCCATAAGGAGCACTGACATTTTCTGACTAGTAATAATAAAAGTAGACCCTCATATGAATTAACAAGGAACTTGCTGCAAACTTAATGAGCTTCCTACGCATACATAGACCAACCCTTTCAGTACTCTAGAAATCAGTGGTATAGCTGACTTACGGACTTATCTTATACTCTAGAAAGGAAAGCATTTTATTTTAGTTTGGACTGTAATACCTGCAATGATTAATGCCTTACTGTGATTGTTCAGACTTACACTGTGAAACCAACAGAGCTAAACTTGTAATTATACATAGGTTTATCTAAAATAAAACTCCCCCTCTGGTCTCTCCATACTACCCAATTTGTTTCCCTTGCAGCTTTTCTTTCCTGCCCAAATATCCATATTAATCATTTTCCTTCAAATAAATTCAAAAATACTGTGAACACCACAAAGCAAAGCCTGAGAAATGTTCCTGCTGGCATCTCATTCTCAAGATGGATTTAACGAATCTCAACATAAAACAGTGAATCTATTCTGCTAAGCTTCGCATAAAAGACTGTAGAAAATATAAAACAACAAAACAGAATAACTGCAAATATTTACAAATATATTACTTGCGACAACAGAGCATAGCTCTCAGTCTTATCTACATTAAGGTCTCTCAATTGATGGCAACTGGAGAAGAAGTTAAACTACCATGAGCTTAAAATTAAAATCAGCTGTGTCTATGGCCCTTTATGACATACAGGAATAATTATTTTAGCAAGCATATCCTTAAGAATATTCTTTTGTTGGAAAGATTTTACTAAGGTGAAGTATCTGTCTTAAATTAGTAAGGACTTTTGCCTTCCAACCACATCTGCTTACAACAGAATGAAATTATGAAATTAATCTTGTTACTTACCAATAAAAGCACTATTAATTGAAAAAAAAAAAAGCAGGCAGAGGGGCGTGTGCATTATTATTAACCATGCATAACTGAAAAGGAAGCTCTTCTTTTCCCCCTTACTGGGTTGTTTGCATTCAGAAGCCCAAACAGTCATGAATGTACTCTGCCCTCTTGAAAACATGGATCTCCAAGGATGGATGACAATGAGGGGTATCTAAGCACGCATGTTGAGCAGTAGCATTATCCACATGTCACAGAGAATGAATTGCAGGGATATCAAAATTAGCTTCTTACCTATGGGTCAGGGTAGGGCACTTTGAGGGAACAATCTGGCAAGTAAACACTGTTGCTGCTCAGTGGAGAGACAGAGACTTCCTGGCTCCCATGCAGCCCATCTGGCATTTTCCACAAGCATCTAATTCACTTATCCAACACAAACAAGTGAATAAGCCCTGTGTGTTTAATACTTCACAGAATTTCATTTTAAAGGGAACAGAAAAAAAATAGGAAGGAAGGAATCAGTCTATTTAGATAACAGACTGTGCACTGTTCTTGGCTAGGGCTAATTTCAAGCGCTGATATTATTTGAAAGCTTGCTGACTGGCAGTGGAGGAGACAGTAACTTACACTAATTGAAACTACATAAATTAATATGGGTATTTTATCTTCAAAAAATAGAAAAGAATTATAGTGGTTTATTCAGATGAACACTTATGCTGGCAGTTACACCTCAGTGCTCAAGTACTATCATCTGTAAAGAAATACATGTGCACCTTGGTCATCAAGCCAAAATTCCTTTAAGAAAAGAAGAAAAGCTAGATTAGTTTCACTTTTCCTTGAGCAGTAAGCGAATATGGTGTGAATTGAGCCCCAGAAAAAAAATCCTGCAAATGTATGAGGTCATCTGGTTTGATGATATCTTCAGTTGTAAGTATCCAACCACTCCAGATTGTGGCTTTGATTCCCTTTCTTATTCAGTGCTACGGCATGTTGAGAGATAATGGGTCATTGAAGGTCTATTTACACATGCCGTGATAGCTGTATTGCAAGATAAAGGAACAAATTATTTATTTTTAAGTCCCAATTTAAACCAGATTGCTGCATAAGAACTCTACTGTCTTTAAAGAATGAGAAATTCAGCCTTGTGGCTTTAACAAAAGCTTGCAAATATGATTCCTAAGGTCTTCAGAGCAGGGTAAAATAAGTACAAGATCTTATGTACAAAAAAAAAACCCACTTTAAATCATGACATATTTAAATGCAGGAAGTTATCATAATCACTGCAGGTGGCCTTAACTGCAGTTACAGGAGCAAAGCAAAGGAGAGCCTTTCCAGCCACCAGACATTCTACTGTAGGATGAGCTCATATCTGCAATTATGTCTTGAGAGCATGCTAGCTTATTGAGAGCACAGCAGTGCTCACACATTTGCTCACCTTTGATGAAACAAGCCATGCAGTTCATAGCTAAAGACATCCATCACTTGGCCTTAGTGGAAAGTCTGTGGGTCCCTCCAGGATCAGGTCATCTTTCAGGATGATCAATTCTTCAGCAAACATACCATAAGCACTCCAGAGCCTCTCAGCAGGACTCAGAGCTAAGAGACATGTAATGTAAAGCCATATATTTATAAAGTCTATTAATCTTTTTCTAAATCAAAACTTGTGCTGTTTTACCAGGAAGATGTTCCACACTGTTTTGCACAAGGTGCTTATTAGTAGCTGAGGAAAATAGTCCTATTCCAACTATTTCTGATATTCCACCTAGTCAAACAACATCATGAAAGTCGGTAAAATCAAATTATTTTACTCTTAAAAGCGCAATCAAAAGTTGCAGTCTGGTCATGCAGGAAAAAATTAGAAATATGAAAGCCACAAAATAAAATGCCACAAAACCAACAAACGTAAGCAAAAAAGTATATACTTCTGCAGAAATGACTGCTTTGGCTTACATTTGCAATATCTTTACCATCCACTGTGCAATTGTCAGTTTAATTGCTGTAGCTTGCAAGTCTGAGGCAGTTTCATAGGCACCAGAATACACTCCCTCAGCGTCATTACTAGAGTAGTGCTTTAGAGCTTATTTATCTGTACCACTACATCATTTCCCTATGTGATTTAATCCACGTGGTGTTAAAATCATCATTATTAGGTGTTAAACTGCCAGTGAAATGTATTCAGAATCTTACCTCTCCTCACTGTATGTTATTTACAACACAGCACACAGTCAGTTGAATTTCAGTCACTCCTCTTTAACAAGTATGTTGTTTACTAACAGTTTAAAAAAGGAAAAAGCTATAACTGAATTCAAGGTCAACAAAAATCAGATTAGTCTTTCTGACCACCTCAAGGCTCCATCTTCCGTTCCAGCCTGCTCTCTTTACACAAGTTTTCCTTTTGCAAGCTGGCAGACTACTGCCTTGGCCTCCTGACATCCAAGGCCTAAGAGAATACATACTGAACACACTCCAGGTGTTATTCGCACAGCAGGTTTTATAAGGCTGATAGTTCAGAGCTGAGCAGATGACAAGTTAAAGCACAAGGCACTGACAGCCCTCCCGCTTTGCTGATAACCACAGCCAGGTCATGGCTGAGCCCCAGCAATCCTACAGCCTGTGGCAAGAGGCCAGGAAGGTTTGACAGGGTCAGATTTGCACCCCATATGTCAGGCCACCTGTGAAACAGACTCTTACCATAGATATTTTCTCTTTTCCTTTTAGATTCTGACTTCCAAAAGAGCTTTAAGGAGCTGCAGCTCTAAAGCTCTGTCAGATGCCGCAGCCTGCTGGGCAGCCCTGTCTGTTACAACTCCTTAGAAATCCCAGGATGCATTTCATTTTACTTTGTTTCTGCATCTCCACTTTGCTCAGCAGAACTGGACCATCCTCCGCTGGGCTCTGACCTCACACAGCCTCCTGCATGGGGCTGGTGGGAAGGCATGGTGAAAACAGCCCAATATGAAACATGTGGGGTCTGCAGCTGTGGATGCATGGCAGGGCTTGGAACACACTCATACACAGCGCAATGCATGGAAGTGCCTAGTCTGCACCACGTGCTTCCCTTTAAATAAGACTCAAAGTGTAATAAAGCACCACACATGACAGTACTGCTCGTCACTCTGTCACTGGCACATCCCAGCCCCTCTGAAGTTGTTCTGTTTTCCCCCTCACAAACACAGCCTAAAGTACAGTTTGGCTGTCATGGCTCTAAATCTAAAGTCCTTTGGGGCTGATATTTTTCTTAATGCCCATTTGCACTGGCAGAGATCTCAGTTGAGTCCTCCAGGGCCATAACTTATAACTCCAACTGAATTTTTTTCCTGCTTGAAGCATTGTATTTTCTTCTCAGACAAAAAAATGTTCCAGAACATCAGTCTGGAAATCTACATATTACTTTCTTATAAACGCGTTTATGCTTCTAGTCCATCCCTCCTGCAGTAGCTGTATAAAAAAACACAAAGAATCCTTCATAATAAAATTTGATGTAGACACGCCAAGGATATGAAATCGAAAGGACTCAGCTATGGGAAAAGCTGTCATCAATCACAGCAAGCTGCTCCCCCGACAGCCATCAGAAAGAGGTAGAAAGATTCAGTAATGCAATCACACTGAAAAACCAGGAAAACATTATGATTCTAGTCACTACATGCTTAGTGTTATAACACACCTGCATATCAAAGTTGAGTGACACATACAGAAGGAAATTACACTGTAGTCAACAGTCTGCAGCTGCTTACCTTATAGAGCTCTTGCTCTTGGTTCTGTGCATCTGAAGACTGTAATCTGTGCCCTTTCTGAACTCACCTTCCCCCCATAACCTCCCCTTTATGATCCCAAAAGAACACTTTCACTCTGAGAAGGGATCTGCTTTCAGCAGAAGCCAAGCTGAAAAAAAAAAAAAAAAAAGTTATAGGAAAGTCTGCTTAATGGAGGAAGTGAATTTGCATTTTATGGCTGTTTATTATATGTATCACAAATATATGATATGACCTTCAGAAGTAATAAAATTTGTGTTTTCATTTCATCGGAAACTATTTAGCATGCTGCAGTTTGCTAAGGCAGGCCATCACTCTGAACTGAAGTAATAAACATTGGACTTATTTCCCTGAAGCATGCTGACTTCTGGCTGGCACTTTGAATCGCACAAACTAATTGCAATCGCTCTCCAAACAAGACTTATGCAAGGGCAAATTATGCCAAAGCATTCTGTTATTCCTGACAGAAGTACATCATTTTCCTTTAGCTGCCTTTAAATGAAATCAGCTGAGTTTCAACTCACTACTCAAGTACAACCTTTACAATAACACATTTCTGTTTCAAAAATACAGATTAGAATTATGGCTGCTTTGTAATTCCACCTGAGCTGACCCGAAGTCAGAAAACCCTAAATTGAGGATGCAGCGACCAGGAACAAGTGCCCAACTCTGAGATAAAGTGCTACTGGATGTTCCCTATAACTTTTCAATCCTAGGACTTGAGTTTATGCTATTATAATACATGTTCCCTATAACTTTTCAATCCTAGGACTTGAGTTTATGCTATTATAATACAGTACACCAAATCTTTCTTGGAAAATTATTTGCGACAGGGAGGGTACACAAAGCCTAGAGAGATCCTCGCAAGGGTCATTGCCTCTCAGGCAATTATAGGTGTCATTTAATAAAGAACCAATCACTTCATTTCTCAGAGACATTTAGTTTCAATATAACACACACTTTCAGTCCAGATAGGACTGCCACCACCAAAAACAGCAAACACTGCCTTTGTGGCATCACGAAGGAATCAGAATTTGGATTCAGGACAGTCATCCATAGAGAATACCACCACATACAGCACACTACTGAGTCACCAACTGCACAAACACAGGCACCTAATCGCACCACTGGTTAACTAGAGTGCACAGTATCAATCTTATGCTAATTTCTATTTGTTTTATGCCCACTGACAAAAGCTTCTGACATGGTATAAAGCCTTCCTGCTGCAAATCTAATCCATGACTGCTTCTTTAAATAACATTTCAACCTTCGTAGAGATTTCTCTCTGATCAGAGCTTTGCACCATACAGTCACAGCATTCTTGATCCTCCATCACTGAGTCAAAAGCCAGGTTTATCGTATCATCAAACTACAGCTCAACCTGCTGCTAAGCCTTCCACAGTCATCTGAAGAAAACATGGTTTGAGTTCCATTTTCTACCTCTCTGATCCGTGTTTTGTCTAGAAATCAATTTTCAGCAGTAAAATACTCTCATCTCAGAGGTGAGCTGCTTAAATAAGGCACTGGGTAAACCTATAATACTTTTCAGACCTTTTGTTGTATTTTTTCCCCAAAACTAGGGGCATACAAATGTAAAATAGGGATCGAAAGCAATGCTGATTGTTTTGGTTCAGGCCTTGCTTGTACATATGAATATCCCAGAGCTCTGATGGATTACAGCGGGTGACAAGAAGAGACTGAGTAGTTTTATTCCTGTAATCCACATTCATTCCTTTGTTAAATTTATGTTGGAAATACTCCTCTGATACATTCCCCAGTCTCTTCACTAATATTGGAAAAAGAATTTCTCCATGGTCTAGACTTTGTGTACTCAGTCTTTTCACACTCTTTTGAAGCTATCCAGTGGAACAGACTTTCTTAGTACCCAAGCCAATACAATCAAATCAGAGTGAGTAAAGACCAGAAACGTGCCCACATCTCACATGCAAAAAAATAACAACAGCAGACAGAACGAATGAAATTACTACTACAGTCATACCTCCTAGTCTGCCTGCTTAATTATCTTTTAAAAACTCAATCACCACAACACTTCCAATGCTGAAGACCTCTCAATTCCTATGACTTATAAACTGACCTCTCACCAGGCAAGTTTTGCAGGTCACTGTAGTACTCCTCCAAGGCTGCAGCTGGAAGTCTGATAAATGACTTTGTGTCCAATGCCATGTTAGCACGCACGGAACAAATAAATGGTGTGCAATACTATGTCACGGCACAAGGAACAAATGAGGTAACCATACAAGTAAACAGATTAAGAGTCTATAAATGCCTCTGAAGCACACTTACAAAAAAAAAAAAAAAATCACTTGACTGAATTTACAGAATTTCTTTGTTTCTCTGAGAAGGTATTGTAAACCCATGCAAATTTTCATAAGCCATTTATAGGTACGGAAAAAAAATCAGTCATCTGCTAGCAGGTATTCTGAATACCTCTGTATATGGATGCCTTACACTCAGACAGCATCTTGAATGATGGGAGCCAGTCTGTGGTACAAAAGTCCATCACACTCAGCAGAGAGATGAGTCCTTTGCAACTATGATGTTATTTGGTTGTTGTTTTAATTCGGTTGGAAGAGGATGATTGAAGTTTTGAATATCATATGGACAAGTTAACAACCATGCCTGGTGGACTTGCCCAGCAAGAGAACAAGGACAAAATGAGGATCAGAAAAATATCACGAACAAAGCCACACTACGGCAGCCACAAGAGATCAGAAGCACAGATATGTGGGAATTCCCTCTCTTCTACAGGTGTTTGTATTATAGTCCCAAGCTATAGCTCTTCTTTTGCTCCCGGATGGGAGCAGCAGCACAGAGCTGCTTCTCATGCAGAAAAAGAGGACCTATTTCTGCCATCTGAAAGCAGAGAATATGCAGTGAAGCATGTTTATTGCATCATTCCCCACTTTATTTTATTTGGGACCTGAACTGCACAATCCAGTAAATCTTGCTAGATCTGCATTTAAATTGAACCTTTGGAAGGGTCACATTGCCAACTAAGCACCTGTATTGACAAAGGAAGTCACTTAAACAACTATACATGAATGCCACGGAGATTAGAGCAATGTGTTTCTACTTGTACGTATTTCAAAGATGTTTTGAAACAAGGATCTACAGGGCAGCACAAATGCATTGCACACTAAAGACAGCTCAAAACTGTCAGCAATTATTTTTCTTCAATAGACATTATAATTTTCTGTGACACTAAAACCCTGTGAATATTATGTCTCCTAGCAGAGTGTAGTACATCTCATCTGTGAATTCCCCAAAGCATCAGCATAAATCTCTGCACATGGTATTGCAATTACAATGAGGAATAGTCTGAATGTGCAAGTCTACCTTCAACCATCTGGAGCACCTTCTTTATTAAATTTGTTTTCAATGTTTATGTAGTCTCCTGGTAATTAATTTAAGAGAAAGCTCATTTGTTTCATGTTCAGAAGCTTGTCATTCATCCACTTAATGACAATTTGAAAGATTAAAGGCAAAGTAATATCTAACAATATCCAGTGTACTAATACATAAAAATGCCAAGCTGGTAGCTTAATTAAAAAAAAAAGATAAAAAGCTTTTTGATCAGTGAATTTGATACAGAGAAAGGAGGCAAAGTACTTTTCCCCTCCTCAGCGTGGAGTTCCAAAGCCTATTTCAGAACCCAACAAGGTCACCCAGATGGCAAAACTGCCATACCATTGTACTTTGTTCTACAGGTACAGTGAATATACTATCCCAAAGACAACACAAGTGTCTCCTACTTGCATTACCAGAAGCACAAAGGTGTATAAATCCTTGAAGTCCACTTCACTCATTTAGAGCAAACATTTTAAATGCTGCAATTACCAATAACACCAAATAAAGCATAGAGAAACCACACAGAACTACTAATTGTCCCATAGTCTATGGCTTGGTTATGAATGGCAGAGCATGGCTTGAATATTTTGTAAACCAGACACAGGTGTGGGGGTTTTTTTCGGTTGGTTGTGGTTTGAGGATCTTTTGTTTATTTTAATACATAAGTTTTCATTGCATCTAATCAAAGAAAGGATAATTATGTCATAGCATGGATGTGCATGGATGCTATAAAATAATTTCTCCTTTTAATTTCAGTCAGTGTTTTGAAACATTAATAGCCTTCATAGGGTATTTTTCTTCCCAGCTAATGTAAGCACAGATGGTAGTCTTATTTGCATAAGTATCTCTTTCCACCATTCTTTTCCAGGGACCAAGTACCCTGAACTCATCAGGCTGTGCAGCAGAACTGATCAACCTGCAAGCAAGAGCAATTGTTTGGAATATAATCAAACCCAAGCCTCAACAAGCAAATCCTGCCTGAACCAAGGCCATGACTGGTAAACACAGTCATTTGGATAGCTGGCACTCTCATGAAGGATGAGATTCTTTGGAAGTGGTTTTCAATTCTCCAGGAGCCATTCACTAGCAGCAGAGAAATCCTGAAGTGCAGTTAATTGGCAGCAGTTATCCATCAGCTGCCATAAAAACCACAGGGTTTTTATGGTAAAAATCACAGGGACTAGACTCATTATGACCTCGATATTCATACACAAATTACCCCACATTTCCTACAGAATTTAGGTTACATATTTTGCCATTACATTTTCATTTCCTTTTCCTAAAAGGACACTCACTGATTACAATAAACATGCCAAGATCAGGTTCTTTTTTTACAGTAGTGCAGTTTGTGGAAAGCAGTTTGATAGCAAGTTATCTTTCTCTAGGAATTCACAAACACCAAATAAACATGGCTAAACAGATTTCAAGAAGCTTTTTTTTTTTTTTTTTTAAATCTATTTCACAATATACATAGACATAATTATAACAATCTACTAATTCCACAGTTGTTCTTGTAATGTGTCCCTTGGGAAGGCAGAACAGCTGTAAGTAGTGCATTTGCTTTGCTTTTCAACATTGGAGGTTGCAGGGAATTTTTTGGAAATGCTTTTAGAATTCAAAGCTGAATTCCCCGTAAACCCACATACACATTACATTGCAAAGGCAGAATATCCACTGAGGTCAGAAGAAGGATGGTTGGAGGCTCTTTTTTGTTTCCAGATTTGATTGAAGAGAAGAAGTTCTTCCCCAACCCTTTATAGCAGCCATGTCCAACACATGGCCTGTAGGCCTCACATGGCCCAGCCCATATTGCAGCCACCCCCAGACCCACCACATCATAGTGGCAAGCAGCCCAGCTCAGCTGTGGACACTCGTGCATCGCTCAGTGACAACCAAACATCATTGTGCAGTTGGCACTGTTTGGGCTGAAACCAGGACACAGTGCAGTGCTAACTGAAATTATGGCAAAGAGTTTGCCTTTTGATGCATTGCCTAAGCATGGTCCTGTGAACGGTGGAAAAACAGGCAGCCTTGAGAATAGGTTTCAAGATTGCAAAAAACACCAATTTTGTTTATTTGCAACCCCTTTATCAGTCAACACGTATACATTACCTGCAGATTTTCAAATGGAATATACCAAATTGCAATCAGACGTTCAGTACAAACATTTGATCGTGTCTCTTTACCAGACTTCTGTAAGACCCATCTTACCAGAGAAACACCTCTTGCTCCAGTCACATCTTATTCATGCCATCATTTTTTGGCAGTATGTACATTTGTGAGCAATTATTGTCAAGGATCAAACACAGGAAGAGTAAAGTTTCACCAGAAAAAAACCTGATGGACACCTTGGGAATTCATAAAGAACTGCAACCACTGTGTTTTGTAGCTGAGAATTTGGTCTTAATTGTTATTATGCTCTTCTTATCTGTTGCAGTTTCCACAAAAATAAATAGGAGGCATCACTTTTAGAGCAACCTATCTACATGCAGCCTAAGACATTTGCTCTTCACTCAATGCCACCCATGCCTTTAAGGGATGCCTAAATAAATATTCCAGAGTAAACGTATTTTAGCCCTCAACTCTTACTTACCGTTTGGGACTATGTAGACCATGTATGCTATTTACAGTCTTTTTTAATGGGTCTACGTCTTTTTGATGTAATACACTGAGATCTAAATAGCAGTCCAACTAGTTTCATTTGAATTTAACATTATGAAATATGCCCTAATACATATTGATTTTTTTTTTAACTCTGTCAACCATGGTAGCTAAAAATAATAATAATAAATAGGAAGCCATTCAAGCATTCCTACATGACCAGAATACAATCTAAAGAACATCCCTGAAAATTATTTTCATGTAGGGCTGAATCACAGGCAAGATTTATAATAACTCCAGAAGTTATTAAATGTTAAACCTCTGTGAATTCTGCCTTGCCAAAGACATACTCTAAATCTCTAACTTGAAACAGCAAAATATCACACACACACAGAGCAAGGAGATGAGGGAATTCATTCTTTCAGAGTTTTTCCATGACCAGAGTTTTCTTAAGAAGCAGATGGTAAATTCATAACAAAAAATACATTAAACAGTGAATAAAGTATGAAATGTGTGAAATTAAAGAGTTGATGCCATTGCCGTGGCTTTACTAACCTATGAACAATGAAAGTCTTCCGCAGAATAAAATTACTTAAGTAGATAATGAACTCTCTGAGCTCCAAGAGACAATTAGTGCTGGCATACAAACAGACTTACAGCCAAGGAGGACATCAGGGCTGTAAGAAAAAACAGATCTGTGGGCTGGAATAAATTCTTTGTGTCACAGAGCCTTGCACTTACAGTCAATACATTCCACAGGAAAACGGAATTTTTTAGAAGTATTTGGTGTAAAAGATTGAGTAAGAAAAAAAAAAAAAAACAAGTCAAGAAGACTACAGTTGGATCCATCATAATTTGCCCTAAACACTGAACTCGGCCTAGAATAAGAAGACTATAGTTATTCTAAAAGAAATATACATAAAATCAGTATATGGAAAAAGCATTTACTCTTGGATTAACTATAACCTTATACACATGTAGTCTATCAAATAAGACCATCTTTCTTTATATTCACAGAAAACCAAAACAAATATTTAAAGCTTGTCACTTTTTTCCACGCACTACTCTGTACCTTCTCAGAACTTTGTTTCAGACCAACTCTGACTAAAATTCTGTTTCCTCCAGGCTGTCCTCAGCACCTTACTGTAATTAACTGCTGAATACCTACAAGCTGAACCAGCAGAAACAACTACCCACACCTCAAGCAGCATTCACAATCAAATATATTTCTAATTTAAAGCCACTGATTATCAAACCATAGCTATTTACTCCCAGTGTACTCTGGAACCATTTGTGCCCAAGACATTGATGACAATTGATGACAGACATTACAAGCTGGCCAAGTCTAGTGCCTCCCACTGCAAAACAGTCTTTGAATCTCCTGTTCTCATGTATCTGAATGCAGATAAAGCTGTAGGACCACACTTCCTCATGGGAGCATTTTTGTGTGCTCACACAAGCCTGTGCACTGACACAGACGAAGAGAGCGAGTACAGACCCACTGAGCCCCATTTTACAAGCCAGTCAGCACCTATGGAATATCCCAATTTTATCAGCTGCTGTGAAGAATATCCACAGCTAACCTCACTCAGCTCTGTGAATCCATGTGAACTTGAACAAGGCTCAGACGGCGTTAAACATTGTTACAGACAGCACAATAAGGATTTATTCTTTATTTTCTCTCACAAGCATGATTCCAGTGCTCACCTCCCTGTGCTGCTTCTCCAGGGATGAAGCTGTGGAACAGCTGTTGTCCAGATGTGCCTGCAGTGAGCTTGCAGGAGCCAGGCTGCTGCTTCATAGCAGGGCTACAGCTGCTTTCTGCTATGCACCAATAGCAGAAAAGGGGTAAAGGAAGTGACTGCAGATACTTCCCAATGAGATACTAATATATTTAGGAAAATAAGAAAATAAAGCAAAGACAGTATAAAGCTCCCCAGAAGGAATCTCAGAACATAGATTTAATAATCTGGGAACAACAGCTTGGACTAAATTAATTCTCTTTCTTCCAATATTCTTATTTTGGTGCCTATACACCACACCAAGGAGTACCCATTGCACTAAAGCTTCTCAGAAACCTATTACTCCAGTTGTACCAGAGCAAGGAGCTCTGGTTTGCAGTGTTCCAGCACAGATGTACTGCCATTTTGTGTTAGAGCCTCCTATTCAGATCATAAAAAGCTTCCTTCCCAACTGCTGACATACAGCCCAGAAACCTGCCCCACTCCTACCACAAACAGTAGCTTATCTTTTGAAAGGAGACAGTGCACACCTCAACAACATTATTAGCACTATATTAGTACAATCAGCATTAGAAACACTACTCTTTTCTTCACCTTTAAGTTAACTCATGGTAAATACCAGAGCCCACTCGTTCCCACTTTCACTAGCCTGATGTCCTGACTGCCCTCTGTATCTCTATTGCAACACCCCAGGGGCTACAGCATCATCCAGCCCACTTAAATTTCTCCTGTGAGCACAAATACAGTGGAACAAGATGCACTTGTGATCCTTTGTAACAGCAGCAGGCTGCAGAGATTGATATTGATCTGACTGCTCTTTCTACGTGAATGTCTGGAGCACAGCACCCTGCCTTTTAACCAGCCACATCCAGCTGCACCTTCCAGAGGACAGAGCAGTTATTCAAAAGCTTCAGAACAGAAAGGAGCTCATCTGCAAGTATTATGCCTCTCTTCTTATCACAATATATTATAAAGCTACCTTATTTTTGTGCACTATATATGTGAAGCATCTGCATTTGCTCTTGGCTCAGCAGTGCTGAGTACTATGGAAAGCTGCCCTGAGCTAAGCAACATGTTTTAGAGCCATTAGAATAGACCTCCTGATTTGCAGTGCTGAGTGCAAATAGCTCACTAAAAGGTCATGGAGCTTGCTGGACCCAGGAAAGAGCCTAAAATGAAGTGCCCCTTATCCACCACATGGCTGATGTACTACAGTGTGCTCAGAGAGGACTGCTTTGCAGGAGAAGAGCTGGTTTCTGGCTGGGATGATTTGTATTACATGTGAACTAATCATATAGTCCACATTCTGATCCCTACCTGTTCTTACCTTCCAGAAAGATACCAGCAGCAACTTAATACTTGTAGCTCTCCAGTTTTCCTTCTTACCTAAGATAACAAGAAGGAATTAATTTTGTTTAACTTACAAGACCACTTATGTTCCCTCTCAAAAATACTAGCTTTTAGGCTGGGAAAGAAACTGCTAAACCCCAATACTACAAACTGAAGGATGACTGCACTACAGTAAGGCAGCAATAGCACCTACTTCATGAAATTCTAAAGCTGTTTTCTATTTTTACCAATAAAACAGAGCAACTATTGCTTGAAGTAACAAATATTTACAGTGCTGTTGCTAATATGCGTTATTGACTTCAGAAGTATCCATTTCCTAAAAGAAAAAAGAGTACCATCCTCACTGGTGTTCACTATGATGAACACACTGAGGCTTTGGTTTTTTCACACACACAAACAAAAATGAAGCAGGTCTAAAAGGATGTAGAGCTTTCACGAATAAAAACACATCACAAAGGTAGTATTTAACTTTCAGTTCTTTTGTCATGTAACCGGCCTTATTGAGCATCAGTCTCCTGGAACTGGAATCGTTAGCAACAGTTTCACTGGAAGCCCACAGCAGGCGTATCAGGATGTGGTGAGGGCAGGGTCTATCCTGAAGCAAATGGCATTTGAGTTACAACAGTCATCACTGCCTTTTAAGCACTTCTTACGTTGTTAAAAATAAAAATGCTGGAACGTTACTCTGGGCCTTGCCCTTCTATTTCCCAGAGTCAAAGCGGGTCTCATTTTCTATTTCTTGTAACAGAAGATGACTTTTTTAAAAAGCCAAAATTTTCAATGATTTTTTGCAATTTTTGCTTAATTTGGAAATAATTACTTTCAGCAAATTTACTCAACAGAAGAGCTGGGGCTGAGCAGGGCATTTGACAAAACTCCATCTGCTCCTGCCTTTGCTAAGGTTGAGGTTGCAGGACAGCATCTGAACATTCTTTCTCCTCAGAAGTCAAAAGCAGAATGAACAAAGAGCCTGAAGAATAAAAAATTAGGTTTTAATGCGATAACTAGCAAGTCCTTGTACTGTGAAATGGGCCTGGTCCTTTTCAGGATAGAAATAAAAATGGGATTGCTACAAATGGTTTCTTGCTTCAGCTTCTTTCCCCAAAAGCTAACACTGTTCTGGGGGCAGAAAATGGCTGAAAAGGGAAAACCGGGGACATTCTGAAGACTTCATCTTTTAAAAATGCATTTTTTTCATGTCATTGAAAGTTAACTCAGACCAATCGTGTCTGTAGTTCTGGTTTCAATTATTTGATCTGGCACATTTCCTTGTCTTACTTTAGTAAAACTGCAGTTTTTCCAGAAGAAGATATGGTGAGCAGAGCATTTTCTCGGCCATAACAGAGTGCCTGGCAAAATCCAAGCCCATCAGAATTAAAGACAAGTTTCCCAACACTTTTTAGATCTCTAGATTTGTCATTCAGACTACCTTGCTTTCAGTGTTGGATAAAGTAGAAAAGAATGCAAGGCGTGAAGGTTTCCAAGAAACTGCAGTAACAATTGTGTGCAGTGCTGTGGTGAATACATAAAGGCAAACCAAATAAATGCAGTGGTAAAACGTTCCTGAAAGTGTTTCATATGTCATATTGCATTTAAATTGATGGAAGGTGCTGTGGAAAACACAGCTTGCTTTGTAATTGCATACTGATCATTAAATCAGAAAATATTGTTACTGAGCATATCATATTTTGCCTATTTTAAGCAAGCAGCTACATTTATGTTTGTTAGATATTTTTAAGTTATTACTTTTTAAAACCACATCATTCATTTTTTACTTTTGCCTTGATTGCATAAATCAACAGCCATTTTAATTTAAGGGGAAAGGATTCTGACTTCAGACAAAGAGGGCGACATTTCTGGTGGCTGAACCATCTCAAATGGAACCTTAAAAGCTATGTATTATTCACCCTGTCATTTCTCTTTACTTCAGCGGAGAAAGTTTTTTGCTCTTTAATCCCATTAGCCCCGCTGAAGTCACAGGCTGGAGCCTGCACCATCTGGAGCCAGCCAGAGCTAAATGAGCAGCTCCACTGTGCAGGCTGCTCGGCTGTGCAGCACTTTGGATGTGCTGCTGTGCAATTTAAGCAATGTTGATCTTTAATTACACACACAGAAAACAGGGAGAGATGACAGAAGCGCTTTCCACCTTTCTCCCCCTCATCTGCAAACCCCGTTCTTGGGACTGGCAGCTATGATGAAAATCTTTCCCCATTGAAGGCATCTTCAGTACCAGGATTGGCTGTACGCCAAGTACGAGCCGCAAACCCCAGCAAATCCATCAATAAATCCATCACTAACTCCTTGGGGAAGGTAGCTTTGCCTTGGTTGTAGCCACCTAAGCCCAGAGCTGGACTGGGTGCCTGCAGCCAGCACGATTGCCCTGAGCAGGAATTGGAGCTGGGAGCAGAGATGAGTGCAGGTCTGGGGGAGGAGGATCTGTGTGGAGAAGTGTGGTTCTGTGTGGTTTTGGAGAAGGTGTGATGGCACGTGAACAAGACATTTCAAACAACAGCAACAACAAAATGCTTTTTACTCTCTGTTTACTCTTCACAGACTTTCAAGTGAGGTATAAAAACAATTCTTTCTGGTTTGCAAAATTATTTTTCTTCCTCCCGCCTTCTCTAGTTTTATCTTCTAACCTACTTGTGACGGCAAAACCCAGAGGATCATGCTGAGTGAGAAACAGCAGCAGTGCAGAGGAAGGACCAACGCCACCATGCCACGTCCAGAACCTGAGCTATGCTGTTCCTGTGCACACCACGAGTTACCTTTCCCATATTCACTGTATTCAACACACACATCAGTGCCCAACGCTCCCTTCTGCTCTTCCTTTTCAATCCATGGCATCCCTTGTAGCATCACAGTGGTTTAGCTTCCTGTTGCCTTTTTCTTTCCCAGTATACTTTTGTCTGAATTAACCACTTGTTCACTAGAATCACAGAATCACAGAATATCCCAAGTTGGAAGGACCAACATGGATCACTGAGTCCAACTCCTGGCTCCACATAGGAATACCCAAAATCCAAACCCTGTGTCTGAGAGGACTGTCCAAATTCTCTACTGAAGTAAATATTTATGTTGAGAGAAGAAATAGCTAACAGTTTACCCATAAGATTTTGGACTTCTGTTTCATTAGTCTCTCCTTCTATGAGCGCATAGATTAATTTGCCATGAAATCAGTTTAGTTGTGCATTACAGCTGTACTGTGTCAAAATTATCTTCTCTAAATTGCCAGTGAAGGAACACTAACCTATGTACAGCAGATTCCCTTTCCCTCCTACCTCTCCCCTTCCCAATCTCTAAAGATTCTCTGCTTTGCTGTCAGCCAGCTTCAAATATTGGAACAATTTCAAAAAGTGGAGAAAAAAGTTGCAGTTACACTTTAGGATTCTGACACTCCCAAGGATGAACCCTTCTGTTTCACTTTTCCACAATCTCACTTGGCTTCCCTGAACTTACCTACTACATTTTTCCTCAGCAGCTACCAGCCTCACCTCTGATTTAAGGCCTGGAGAAGTGTGGTCCAGCTCTGATAACTTATTGACTCTTACAGCTTTTCTAGTCTCTTAATGCAGTGCTAATAAATCTTGTTTCTTTCCTGTTCTATTTTTCTTTCATTTCTTCCATTTTCCTTCAGAAACAAAGTATGAAGCTTTGCTTTACTGAATTTTCTCTTCACAGTGTTTCTAGATTTTCTTCCCCAGAAGTTTATCCTGATTGTTTGTTGAATGATGGATAAAAATAAAGAAGGAGGAATAAAATGAGTGTTAAGCTTTTCAACGCTTGTATAGAAATGAAGTGTGTGCTTTCCACTCTGTCTATGTTGCACAGTGCTACAGGGCCATGGTGGGACAATGGCACAGATACTCCCTGCATAAGGATGCTCTTCATGGCAGCCAGTGCTGAGCTGGTGGCAGGTGCTCTCCTGGCTTATGCCATCAACAGCCATCGACCAGTAGCAGTTTTATAGTTAAGATTACCTCCAGCTATCCCAGAGGAATTTCATTTGGCACACATGTCCTCTTTTACTATCTCCATTCCTCATCTGCCTTCTTGCCAAGGGAAAATTATCTCAGATAAACAAAGGGGAGATGATTTTTCAAAAAAGAGGTATTGCTTTCATAATAAGGGCTTTGGGAAATATATATATTATTTTTTTTAAATAAGAGGTTTAAGAGCAAAAGGATGGTAAAAGTCAAGATAGGAGAAGTAAATACTGCATGAAATATAGATGCTTTCAATTTTGTTATTGTCATGAGAGGATAGGCACTTGTTTATACACCATTAGTATTTCCTTTCTCTTTTAGCAGCAGTTTCCTGCTGTGAAATGTTTGCTTTGGACTGCAGGGGAATCTGCTCAGTAAAGATGTGTGAGGAGGCAGTGTATAATGGATTACTGCCTGCGCACACCCAGACAGGGCTCTGCCCTGTGCAGAGAGGGCTCAGAAAGCCCTAAAGCTCAAAGGCCCACGCTGCAAACAAACACCATTAAAGAGACAAAACCTCTCCCTAGCAGAGGATCGTGTCTGAAACTTTAAGTAACCTGCTTGTAGACCAGCAGCTGATTTATTTCAGATGCAAACCTTTTCTCCTGTGACAAGTGATCTATGTGACACCATAGGCACCAACAGCCATCACATGGTAAGCGATGGATGACTCCATGCCTACTGTCCAAATTCCAGTTTCAGCCCACAGCTTCAAAGTGATGCTGTAAATCTGTGCAGCTGCAGAGGAGCCTAAAGAGAAAACTTAGAGAAGCTAAAAGATTTGGCCAATTAGTGTTTAAATAAGCTTGTGTGGAACAGAAACAGAGTTGGGCTAGATGTTAATTTGAAGCAGTTTTGATCTATATGTGTATGCATTTCTGACAGGAGGGGGAGAGCAGAGAACTATTAGAAAGGAAAAAAATACTGAGTTGATCAGTGGGAAAGGAAACAAGGGTAAAAATGGCTTTAATGCAATAAGATCTATCATGCAGAGTTGAAAAGTCTGGCTGTGAAAAGCCAATTAGTGCACTGAATTTGAAAAGCAATGGAGTTAAGTATAGGGAAGATCATCAAAGACAGCTAAAATACGCAGGCATAAAAGAGTTGCAGTCAAATATATGAGATTTTTTTTAAAGAAATGAAATACAACAAGAATTAAATAAAAACAAGCTCCTGTCCTGTAATAAAGGGAAGGGAGTTCTGCAAATCATTACTGAAATTTAGCACCAAATTTATCTGTAGTTTTTTCAGGAATAAGAGAGAGAATGCAGCAGCATTGATAATGGATAAATGATAGATCGTGGAAAGAAAGAGTAAAAGCCATGCAGCTATGTAGTGTCAAACATCAAGATGGCTTAAAGTTGACTTTATGAGGTCTTGTGCCACAAACACCACAAATAAAAAGCACAGCATTGAGAAACCAGCTTTCTATTTTAACCTCTTTTTGGTCTTGAAGTGTCAATGAGCAAACAGTTGAATTCTACTATGTTTCCATATTATGAGAACAAAAGTAAGGTTCAGTATTCATCTTTTAAATGATTAAAAAATGTTTTGAAAACGGTCTCTCCTGTTAAGGTACTTGGGTGCTTATTGTGTCTGAACACACTGAGAACTGCTTTAAAATAAATATTGAATTTACCAGGGATTATTCTGTGTTTAAAGTGTTCACCTGTTGACATTTATTCAAGGAAGTCAAACGAGTGTATTGGTCTCTTACAGATGGAGAAAATAAACTTCCTTGCATTATGGGAAGCTTTCTCATATTACAACTGGAAACAAAATGTTGCTTGAGTTTCTAGGAACAGCTCACAAAGTTATGCTTAAAATCTCAATATATCATGAGAAAACACATTGGCAGATATTTACATTGAGGTAGAAGAGCCCTGAATTCCGAGTCAGGGAGGTTTTACATCCACGAGCAGTACAGCGTATGGCAGCCAGGCACTGTGTCAGTCTGTTGGGTAAACTTTGTGCTCTAACAGCCTTCCAGGGGGTGGTCATAGAGATCTCTGGATGAACAGAATGGACAAAAACCCTTGTGTGTGAATCTGCTGTTAGTGCTTCAAGCTTACCTATTACTCTGCTGAAATCTTCGTGGAACAATTATGCTGAGGGATCATCCAAGTATTCTGAGCTGAGAAGCTTGTAGTAAATAAATAAGCTATTAAGGAGACCTTTTTTCCACCCCTCCGTTGGTCTATTTTACATTTCAGTGGCTCAGAAAGTTTTTAATGTAAGGTATGTTGGTAATGTATTTTTCTAGCCTTGGGGAAATTATTTCTGTGTTTTGAATAGTTCAGTGCTGCAATTTGAGATCTGTGTTTAATATGCAAGAAGAAAGTACTTGAGCATTCTAATGCAATTATTATTTTTCAATTCTTTCTCACTCTTCTCAATATCAGCCTAAAAACATTTGCCCATGTTTAAAAAATAAGCCACCTAGCACAAGTACTTTATATTTCTTGAGGCACTCAATACCCCAAGCTAACATCAACATCCAGGGGTTCCTGTCAAGCTTAAGTTCATCTTTTAGTTTAGCCATTATGTCAAAAAGCTCTGCAGTGGATATGAAAATGTGAGATGCCTGTCCTTCAGATGAGGATTTGTTCTCCCAAATAATTTGTACATCTAGAGGCTAGCTTGGCAGTGCTTACTCACAGTCCTGTGAATACTGAATAGGTAAGAAACCTAAGCACTCATCTTTATCTTTGGGATTTTTTGAGTGCTTAGTCTCAGTGGATCTAATGGCTATCAGAAAGGTTTTGCTCTAACTTTTAGATTGAGACTGATTTATGTGGCTAAAATAAACTATATGCAACATCTTCCTCCCAAACTATTACTCTTGTTTATAATTCACTGTGTATCATTTCTATACTGGAAATAACAATAATTAAAAAAATAATAATAATTTGGAAGCAGAAGCTATCCTTTAACTTCCAGCTTGAATTCAATAGAAGTAAAACCAGCTTTAGTACTACCTGAAATTGTAAGACCATTTATGCTATTATCTTGAACCGTTTGTTCATCCATTGGCCTTTTCCAAACCAAGGCACAGCCTCTAAATATCGCTAAATCTGGTAGTGCTGTTTCTAGTACAGGTCTGACCTGAAGGAGGCAAGTACAACCACAGACACAGACCCGGGTAACCAAGAGCCAGTACCAATGAAGATCTCCATTTCACACATATTTCCACTGATTGGCAATGGCCGACTTCTCAGAAGTCACTCCAGTGATCCAAGTCCACTCTGCCATGTGATCACCCCACCAGCCATCCCTGTCCCAGCACTTTCCAGGGAACAGAAATCACATAGGACACCACTAGCCAGAGCAATTACATTTCTCACTCATCCATCCTTGCTCTGATACACCAGAAATTGTTTTTAAATCCTGGCTTGGAGCTAAAATTGCATCATGAAATATAGAAGAGCTGGCAAGCTGCAGTTTATTGTTCAGCACAACGAACTGGGAAATCATAATGCACTTGGTGTTTCACTTCCAAATGAAAGCAGTTCCATGAAGATCCGTTGGACTGACTAATTCTAGCTTTGAGCTAACAATGACAGAACTGCAGGTCAGTAGAGACCTGAATGGTCTTCATTGCCAACTGTGTTGTTCAAAGCTGCACGTGGGTCTGGCTGAGAACTGCCAGGTAGGTACTGTGCACCCTGGCCATGGCTGAAACCTCAAATGTTTGGTTCTGCAACTTCTCAAGTGTTCTTCTATAGCTGCTGATTGAAGACTGTGTTTAATTCCTTGCCTATATATCTTTTAAATTGTTCTATGCATAGAACTTTTACATTTCAGAAGTTTCCTGTTTTTCTGTGACTGACTTTTTAGCCATTAAAGCCTAACATTACTAATAAACACACTATTGAGGTCTGTGTTAATTTTCTAAAGAATTTACATACATGTGTGCACAAGTGTACACATGTTTGTATATCTCTGTATACATAGATATATATATACACACATGCAGTAAGTACATCAAATATCTCTGGGATGAAAGAAATTCACTCTCTCCTGGAAGTCTGTTTTCCTGACTGAATTCCCAGGCAGCACTATTTATTCTAAACTCAGTACTAAACTCACTGTATTTTACAGAGCAAATAAAAACCCTACCAGATGGCTGGCCAAGGCTATTACAGACTGCCATTACTTTCCACACCCACCTGTCCCTCCAGATTAGGAAATATGACTGAAGAGTTGGTTTTCCTCATATGCTTTCATTGCAGTGCTGCCAGCGAGCAGATGATGCCTCGCAGTTATCTCCAGCTCCCCCAGAGCACTCTGCTGCCACTCAGTACGCTTGCCTTGCTCCACTTTCTCTATCCTCAGAGAAGGAA
The DNA here is from genome assembly GCA_030625065.1 of Alectoris magna. Lineage (NCBI taxonomy): Eukaryota > Metazoa > Chordata > Aves > Galliformes > Phasianidae > Alectoris > Alectoris magna. The sequence goes on along the minus strand of CM060566.1, from coordinate 18,421,573 downwards.
AAAGTGAATTATAAAGAGGTACGCCTGCTCAGAGCAAAATAGGATCCAGTTGAGAGTGTAATATTTCACCACGTGACTAGAATTTGGATATGGCAGAACTTGTAGGAAAAAAAAATAGGTTTGAGTACAAAAATAGCTGTGTGCCAGAGTCATCACACTTCTGCAGTCAACTGAATGTTTCATGTGATCTGAGCTGTGCTGCACTGTGTTCATTTACAAAACAGACACAGAAGCAGTAGTAACTGAAGTTTCAGTAACTTTGCCCAGTTTCTCACAGACCAGACACTTCCATTCTCATTACCAGTTCCTGCCCTCCCTCTACCTGTAGCTCTGCAGAACCTTGATGCACAGCAGCACATCTCTTCCAGAACTTGAAGGAAAGCCCCTAGCATTCTACAAATGCTCACCATGCGCATTGTGCGTGCTTGGGACATTCCAAGCCACAATTAAGGCTGGAAAAGCCCAAACCCAGCCCACCCCACCATGCCCACTGCCCACATCCCTCAGCGCCGCATCCCCACAGCTCTGGAACACCTCCAGAGGCAGTGACACCACCACCTCCCTGGGTATCCTCTGCCACTGCATCACTGCTGTTTCTGAAAAGAAATTTTTCCTGAGGTCCAACCTGAACCTCCCTCCACTTAAGGCCATCTCACTTGACTCTTCATCTTATCACCCAAGATGATCAGCAAATTAATCTGCATCCAGCCCTTAGTTCAGCTAATTGCTATTAATGTGAAACGTGTGTTATTACCCTAAAGTAAATGGCAGCTGATGTGAGTTAGCATGCGTTGGTCTTCAATAAAAAGAGATTCATTTCAAATCATGTCATATTTGCTAGGGCTATGTTCCTGGGCAGTTAGTACAGATGTTGTCACCTTCTAAATCATCTTTTCATGAGAGTTTAGAGGCTTGCTTCATCTGTCTTATTTTCCCTATCTGCACAGATGTCTACATGAAACATAATTTTGTCCTTCTTTTGCAAAGTACTCTAAACACGATTCATTAATCTCAGCGTGCACAGCTGGATTGTAAGTCCCGTGAGTGTTACAACTGCTTTACCTTAAATCTTGCTCCACAGAGCACACAAACGCAGTCGAGTGCTACCAAGCAGCAAACATCAATTCGGCAGTTTTTGAGGAAGAATCTGGAGGAATTTATGTACAGGTGAGCAATCAATTCCAACACACATAGTGCTTTAATTTCTATCATTCTGATGAGGATTCATGGACCTTCTGGGCAGGATGGGGCTTCTCTTACTGCCTGGGGAGTCCTGGAGTGGTTTCTGAGCTATGGAGAACATGGATGACGGTTAGCAGGCCCAGTGATTTAGTGCTTTGCTTGCAGGCAATAGCTGCAGAACGCCTTTCAGGTTCTCTCTCCTCCCTGTATTTGTCTATTTAATCTTAAATTCAGACAGTCAGTTCTAAGTTACTGCGTCACTGTGTAGTGCTGGTGAAGGACAGGGCCCTTAAATTTTCTGAATGAGTTATTTTACTATGTAATTTGAGCAGCCCTGAAGTGACCCCAAAAGCTGTTGTGGTCACATGGAACAGTTCCACTCAGTGGAAAGGCAAAAACAGCTGCCAGGACAAAGAGAAGTTTTAGAGGGCTCAGATGTGCAAATGGGCGATGGATAATTAAAGTAATCCCAACTATATTTGCTATGTCTTGGTTTATAACCCAACACATCTCTAGCTGCTGAGCTGGCGTAATTGGAGGATTAATTACCTTCAATTTAGCCTAAAAAGTAGGTTTTTCTTTTAAAGGACTTGGATAGGTCCAAGGAAATACAACAGTGCATTTAAATGCAACTTATTCTTCAGTAGTTCATCTGAGGAGGTTTTTTTCCACTTTTTTCTGCCTTCCCCATTTTGCTGTGCATTTGCATGCTAAAAGCACAGTGATCACAAGAGAGCAACAGGTTATGCTGTGGGCATTCAGCATGCACTGAAGATTTTTAAGCTCTTTGTGGATTCGGGCCACAGATTGTGGTTGAAATTACCACCACCACCACCCCTTTTTTCTTTCTGAGGGAGGGTTTTTTCATCGTTGCCATTTCCTTGGTAGCCATCCCAGCCAATTATCCCAGACAACAGAGCTACAAAAAATTCTGCTCTGTAAGCACCTACTCCCACCCAACCTATGGATAAATCATGATTATTTTCTTTTCGTTTATGTTGATTAAAGACCCGAGAACTAATCACTGCAGGATATACCACACATACATCAGATGCTGATAGTGGTTTTTCAGCGTGAGGGCAAAGTACTCATACAAATGCTTGCAGAATTAAGCCCCAGATAACTGAAGTCAAAGTAGAAATCGGCATCCCAAGGTAAGGATATACCTTTAAATCAGGGCTAAAATGAGTACCTTTCATTTCTGTTCTGACCTTTAGCACGTTCAGTGGTGATGGGTCATAAGCAGTGAAGAATGTGGCTTAATTTCCACCTGTGCTGTTTGTAAGACAAGGAGTAAGGCAAAAGGAGTTATCTTTTGTTCATGAATTGAGTAGTTTCATCCGTGAAAATGACAGTAATATATAAATACGCTATTTCACATTGCCAGTCTTAGAGTGACTTTTCAGAAGATAACACCGTACTTAGATTGAAAGTATCTCTGCCAAGTAATAAATATTAAACAGTGTAATTTTACTTAGTTCATTTGTTTTTGTTTATTACGTCTAGCTCCCTTATAAAGTGCTGAAGAGCCAACAGCCTGCTCTGGCATTCACTGAAGCCGTGGGATGAATTGTCATTGGCTTTAATGGGGTAAAAGGGATCCCTTGAAAGGCATGTATTATAAAAAATTTAAATTGTGTTTTTTAATTCCCTTTCTATTGAAAAGATTTCTTTTTTACATGTTTCTGTGAATCCAAATGTCTTAAAAACAATTATAATGTAGTCAATGACAGCTGAATTTAGAGACAGATACTGCATGAAAGCAATTAAAACCTTGAAGTTTGAGAAAAAATCTGACTGCCTTTCATGTTCAGAAGGTCACAAAAGTGAATTTGAAGTGAGTGTGATAGAAATGAATGGCTTCTAAGTACGAACTTGACACAGAGCTACTGGGTTTTGACAGTGAGTGTCAAATAATTTCTGTAGAGCTCGAAATACTTCTGATTACTCAGGAAGAAAAGTATCATAAGAATATGGAAGTGCCTCTTCAAAGTTAGACAGGGGAATAAGCTTTAATATTTGGATTAAGCTCATCCATGCAATAAATACCAAGCAATTTTCAGAGTGAATTTCCAACCCAGCAGAAGAGGCCAATGCTATCTCGGTGTGCCAAAAAAAATGCTTTTGATAATAGTAGTGCCCTTTAAAGCTCTATGGATACTGAAAAAGATAACATCAGCTTTTAGAAACTATTTGAATTCAAAGAAATTGCTATCACACAGAACTAAGAATTGGCGTTACCATTCCTCTATCTTGCCCAACCAGGCAATTTAAAGCTGCTGCTGCTGCTGCAGAGGGAGCAAAGTGATGTTCATAGTTTCCCAGTAAGGAGGAAAAAAGTGAAAAAATTACCATGGCAACAGAAAAAGCTGTAATCTAGAAGGCTTTGCACAGGCTACACCTAATTCTGGGCCATCATCAACCATGAAAGGCCAATGGCTGAAGGCTGAATCTAGTAGAGTTTTTTCCACTCTCCCTTTCTTCCTCCATTTGCCCTCTCCTAGCCTTTGTCACAGCCAGCAGTTCTCTTCACTTACCTGCGGGGTTTCTCATTCTTCTGCCACCAAAAAGCAACATTCTCTTTTCTTATTCCTATTAGTCCAGCAGCCGAGAAAAAGTTAGATGGTAGTGGTGAGTCCCTTGATGGAAGAATGCAACATAAAACAGAGCAGGTAAGCAAGAAGAATTTGGTGGAATTGTATGACTTTACAGTTAGTCATTTGGTGCTGCACTCTTTCCATTGCTGGTGATACATTTAGTATGAATAAACACAAAGCAACTTATATTCACTTAATATAAATAAACATAAATTAACATATATTGAAACTGAGTCATTAAATATTCAAATGGCTGTGAATTTGTGATTTTGCCACTTCAAATATTTTTGTTCTTTTTGTGTAATCTTGTACAATCCCGGTGCTTATCTTTCTTCAGAAGTAAATAACAGCAACAGACCATAATCTCACACCTTCTCTCAGGCAGTGACACACTGAATCTGCAACATAAGGGTTCCTACCAGTGCATTCAGAGAATTACAGGAAATCATAAAACAACAGTAAATCATACAAAACAAGTTCATAAGAGAGCTCCAGAGACAATTTAGTCCATATCCTACTTCACATCAGGGGAATTTACAGAAGTTAAGCATCTGTAAATTCAAGAAATTGGCAAAAAAAGAAGTGGCCTAAACCAAATTCACTGAGGGGAAAAAAAAAACATCAGAGGAGCAGTTGTTCATGGGAGAATATAAAGGTTAAACCAGCTGTTATTGTGATTTAACATTTCTTTTCCAATACAACAGCATGCAAAGCTGATGAGAGGCCCAAATCCATGCTGTAGACATGAGACTCTACACAAATTGATGTAGCTCTGAGCTTTGATGAATTGCATCCTTCTCTAGCAATGCAAATTGCCTGTATAAGAAAGCACGACATCAATACCCATGTACCGCGTAAATGAATCAATGTCTAGATTGGAAGAAACCTGATTCCTTTCCTTTTCTAACAATACTAAGTGATTCCTTCACTCAAAAGCATAAAAGATTGCCTTACACTTCTCAAAATACACTCAACTTTCAGGACACTTGAATCAATTTCTAAAAGAATGTGAGCAAACAGGAGGGAAAAAAAAAATGACAGCAATTACAAAAGCCCAGATTATTAAATGGCACTTTAAATGAATCAAAGCTTCTGTGAGCATCTCTCTTGACTTCACATCTTTTAATTAGGTCTTGTTTAAAGTGTATCAAAGAACAGATGATTGTCAACATTAATAGACAGCATGGAACCATTAAATATTAGTCATCTGTTTCTGATCTGGTCTCCTTAGGAACTCCAGGAGGACGCAGCGTAAGGCTAGCCCAGTGTTCCAAGATGGACATGTCTCTGGATGCTTGCTTTCACTCTGCACAAATGGCATCTAGGAACATCTATAGAAGAACTGTTTGTATGTAATTGGATCTTTGACTTTTTCTATTCTGTGGGCATGCGTACCACCCCTCCCGCCCCCCCCTCCAAATGTACCATATCTGAAACAAATAAAAGCCTGTATCAATCAATTGTATGGAACTCATTCTTTCTTTCAAAAGACAATATTAGGTAAAGGTCTTTGGAGCAAACTACCTGAAGTAGAAAGCTTTAATTCCAGGGCAGTATACTTAATCCATCTTCATTTGCATCAATGGAACAGGTCCCTTAACATGCTCCATTCCTTATCCACACGACTCAAGAAATCTCAGAAGAGAAAATTATTTGAAACATTTCTTCAGAATGAGCAGTTGTTCTTTGATTCTCCTTTCCTTATTAGCTATATACTCCATTGCTGAGCTCTACTAATGATCCTGTCGGTTTAATCCCTGTATTATCTAATAACTTATAAGAAGTTCTGTTTAAGTTTAATCACGATTCGTATTCCCTTGGTTGAAACTTTTTACTCCTGGACTTTTTATTGGGCACTAAATAAATAAACTAACAGAATCCCTTTTCCCTTCGATATCCTGTGGATCTTAATGAAGTTCTACTTATTACCAATAACTTTTCTCCACACTAAAAGGAACTGGATGTGTCCTGACACCAAAAAGATTCAATGCCCAGGAGTGAAAAATCTCACAGTATATGCTGAAGGCAACATTTCTCCCTACCACTGCTGGATCTTTATCCTACGATTCATTTGTGTTCCCACAAACTGCACAAATTCTATATGCTTACCTTCTGAAGTGAGGTGCACAGTGTACAAACGCAGCTGTGGCCATGATGTCTCAAGTCAATATTAATGCAAACACAGAAGAGCCATTCTGCAAAAGTTGTTCCTAGGGGCAGATTTGATGGAAGATAAAGTGTCACCTTCACTGGTGTGTGGGGCTACTTCTTTCAGCTGAGGGAAAAGAATTATTCCTTTATTCCACCACAACACCGTGGAGATTCTTCCTCCTGCAGTAAGGGTCAGGTGAGCCCTCTATGGCACTAGAAGCAGCATGATAGAGAAAGACAGGATGAAATAGGATGAAAGAACAAAGTCTGTGAGAAGTATTGTCATGATAGCTCACTGTAAAAGTCAAATGTAGAGCTGTAGATATCACTGTTTCCAAATTGCAAAGAGGTACATGGCCTGTATTTTTGTAATTGATTTTCAGCAAAAACACTAGGATTAAATTTGGCTTTATTCACTTTATTATTATTAAATATACTTGGTTCTCCTATAATGATAAAAACAGACTGGTTTTAGTTTTGGTCAGTTGTCTTGACAGGGAAAATTGGAGCAGGTCTTGCTGCTGTGTTCCCAGGTCACCTCTTACCTGAGCATGCTTGGTGCATGGCAATATTTGGTAGAGAGCGTCCCAGTGACCTGAGCAGTCTCTGTTCTTATTTCAGTCACAGCTGGGCTGTACACAGGCTTTCTTGTTTCCTTTTTTTCTTTCTTCAGCTGCTTGCTGCAGTTGTTTAGATCTGTTCGTGCTGTCAGTGGCAGAGTATGAGAAATGAAGCTCAACAGGTGGCAGGATTGCTACTGGCATCCTATCTGTTATCATTAGCTGTTGGAAGAAAAACATTGCTCAAATAGTTTTGCTAAAGAATAGCAACTGATGGGTCTCTAATCTCTGTGCATGGCATGGGTCTTAAACAAAGCCCTGTGTTAAATACATGTCAAATTTTTTGCCTGAAGAAATACATCCAGAGGATGGAATACACAGCTGAAGGTTGACTCAAATTGTACTTATCTGGTATCTATTTGGAACAAAAATACATTTGTGTCGGTGTAAATCTATTCATTCGTGCCAGTGTAAATCAAGAGGAATGCAGTGATTCCTACTGAGTTACACCAGAAGAAGACCAAAGACATGCAATAAACACATCAGGATTTAGCACAGCAGTGCTAAAATCAGCTTGCTAGGAATTTTGGTGTTGTTAACACAAGATACTGGACTTCTTGGAAATGCAGCATCACAGCTTGAGCCCTAGACCCAGCAGTGCAAGTGTAACTGGCCTTCTAGGACAGAATTTTACGCTCTGAATGAACCAATGTTTGGGCTAAATAGTAAGGGGAAGCATAACACTAAGTGTCTTACAGATTGGTGAAAATAATAAAATCTACATAACGCAGTGCATTTATAAGCACTGTAACAAAATTAATTAGCTGCTACCACTGGAGGAAATGGAAATATTGTATTTTGCTATGTGAGACACTTGATACAAGTGGTATCACTTACCAACAAAATTAAGCAGCAATCTGACTGCAGAAGAATAGTGAGACAGAATGTTGCTTTATTTTCCTTCTGTTTTCAAATCTACTATTTGAAAATGAGCAAATACTTCATTCCCACGCTGGATCTGCTTTTAGGTACTCACTGCAGATAACCTTCCCTTGTGATACTGTGTGAAGGGAATACCAAACCCAGGTTGGAGCATCCATGTGGGACAGCTCCTGGACTCACGCACACAGAATTGCACATAAATAAACCACGGTGATGAGAAGATGGACCTATTTGAACACTAAGAAGCTGGCATGTAGTGATGTTCCTTTATTGACTTTAGAGCAATAAACTGAAGACTGGTTCCAGATGAGAAGCCATCCCTGTCTGCTTTAACTGTGTTATTTGTATAATAACCCATGCAATTGCAATAAAGTGAGCAGTAGCAGGAAACAAATCAAAACTATTTTGGGAGTGAGCCATTACTCTGTAATTTTCAAACTGAATCCCAAACCCTCGATGTCAAGATGCAAATTGCCAAAGTCACCTATGAATCCAGGCTGGCAGAGCAGCAGGCTGCTAATTCAGTTCTGCTTCCCTTGCAAAGACCACTGCAGCTGCAAATCTACTGCTGAAAACTTCTCCCCACTCCTGGATTCATTAGTATGCTGCTCTGGTTTAACTGTCAGCAGCAGAACACGTAGTATATGATGAGTTTAGAGAGAATTTTAGAGTAAACTAAAATGAGCCATCGCGGGTGGCGTATGCATTGCTCCGAGTGTGACAAACATTCATTATAGCAAATCACCAGTTCCCTAAATACCTCCCCCTCCAACTTTAATGACACGTGGGTACATCATCATAATCATCCAGGATATTTTGCTATAACTACTTCATTTTAGCCTCATCTTGTAGCATATTGCCTGAGTTTGTGGTGGCTTCATACTTGTTCATGTTTGGGGGCTAGAGGATGCCTTCTTAGTACTGACAATTTGACCCAAAGTCGTAACACCTCTGAATATCTGCAGGGGGGTAACTGAGCTGCCAGAAGTTACTCCTGAAGGAAGTAGCCTTGCCACTGACTTCCCCAGGTGTAGGCTGTTGTAGCCTGAAGAAACAATTGGTGCACAGTTATGAAGCTGGTGTACAACATAGCAGCCAACAATGTATCAGACACAAAAAGCCATTAAATATTATAACACCCAAACCAAACATAGATTATGCACTAGTGAAGGGATTTTTTGTGTTTTCTTGCAAGTAAGAGTCCACTGAAATCAGGGTGGCTGCTGGTGGAACACGTGCCTCTTACATGCAGTCAGAGCAGCCTGGCACCCAGTGATCAGTGGAGGAGCATGATAGTTACATGAGCTCTGTTTGTCCTTGGGATTCATAGAGCCATAGTCTGTAAAGCCAGAAAGGATTATCATAGCTTTGGTGTAAGCTGTAGGACTTCCCCAGTTTTAACAATACCTTTCTTCCACAGAGGACACCTGATCTGGACTTTCAGATTGAGCTCGGTGAAAAATGTCCATCAATACTTAAAATATCATTCCAGTGTTCAAAAATAACTTGATAATACTGCACCTCTGACTTCAGCCTGGCTTTGACTCCAACAGGTCAAATATTCTCATCCACCTTCATCATTAAGCTTTGAGATACAGCGCTGGATTCTGCTCACAGGGTTTATCCTGTACAGAGAACTTGCAGAAATAAACTTGTTATCAGATAGATTCTTGCAAATCAGAGACTTCATTCTCCTTAAGAGTGGTGTTGAATTAGCCCTAAGCTCTGCAAGAGTTTTTTCCTTCATGACCAGGGAACTCTTAAACCTCACCTGCTGTGAGAAGAAAACGGTGCAAGGAACAGTACTTCAATTTTCTGCCTCTCTGTGGAAATAGGGAAAAATATCAGTAGATTCTAAGAATCAGTTACTGACTGTATTGCTGCTCATAAAAGTTCTCAGTGGTCACATGCTTTCAATAGTTCTGTCTTTAACAACTCTTCCGTATCCAGACACCAGTGGGTGTTTTTCTAACACAGCCATAGCCATGTTTAAGTTCTGTGAGTCTCTCCATGTATTGGTTTTCCTAAGATTTAAAGGAAGTCCAGGGACGCCCCACCTTTTGAAGATGAGAAAGGCAAAGCAAAGATTACAAAAAAATTACTTGTTTTACCTGAATTGCCCATGAGTTGCAGATTGGCTCAAGGAGCTCTGTGGCCCAACAGGGCACAGCTGAGGCTGAGCTGAAGACCAGCACCCTTGTAGCATCATCCAGGAAGGAGATGATGTGCTCAGGCTGAGTTCAAATATAGCCCCTGACCCACCCAGATATTGTCTGAAAGTGGAATTCTTGCTCCTATTTAACCAACATGACTGAAAAATAAATTTTGGATAAACTTTTCAGATCTCCATTTATAGAGGAGCTTGATGACAGTATAAAGTTATCTAATTTTTTCTTGCATACAAGGATTGGATTTCAAAAGTTTAGATTGGCAGTTCTGTCACAGCCACTCTGTATGGATGAGTTTATAGCTTTATAATTCAGCTGTGCTGGGGAGACAATAAGCTGTGCTGAGTGGTAATAGTAGAAACTGTGCTTTACTCATCAGTGTTAATGTATTTCAGTCACATTTTTTTCAAGATGGTCTGAGAATTTTATCCTAATTCGTTACTTATGTTCTAATGAGGTATTTTGAATGAAGTTCAACTTTAATGTGCGTTAAGCTTGCTATCTTAATTAGACCAATTGCATTAATTTCATATAAAAGCTCTGGATTTAACTTTATACTTTTTCAAGAATACATTCTAAGTACTACATCCCAAGTCTCATTAAATAATAGAAATGCCACAATTTCATGTTCTGCATCAGGTATAAGTAGATCTGTCATGCAATATTCCATTTCTGACCAAAAAGAAACCCAACAAACAAAAGAGCAGACCAAGAGAAGAAAGAAAGAAAATGCAAATAAACCCGAAGTGGTCACTGATGGGCAACACAGCTGAGCTCAGATTGCCATGAATAACGTTAGTTACACGATGTGCCAAAAGACAGAGCTACCAAAGGGAATGATTTTATGATTAGATGTAAATTGCAATTATGGCTGGTATAGTTCTAGGAATTAAATGCTGCTAAGCATGGAAATGAAGAAAAAGGGTAATCATTCTCATTTCAAACCGAGTGTTGTTTTTCTTGGCATCTTATTTTGTGGCAGGTTTCCTGAATATAAATTATGGATTTTTATTTATTTTTTAATGGGCAAGTGCAAAATCTCATTAAAACAAAGCCTACCTGTGCTGCTGATAATATTACACATTATTAAACCTGAAAGAATTTTTTAAAATCTCATTTACTCTTTGGTAATTTACCACTCACACAGTAGATGTACTGGAGAATAAAATTATCTGTGGTTACCTGGGATGTTATGTTTGAATGAGGTTTTGTAACACAAGAGGTGCTGGGAGAGGTCTGCAAACAAAAGTTTAATTCGTTTCATTTCAACAAAATGAAAAAAAACAGTAAAAGAATTTAATCAGTATTAGAGCCTGTGAAAATGTGTTCTACCTTCCCTCCCCGAAAACCCTACATTATCTGAAATTAATAGAGGCAGCTGCGGTGCTTGGGAGAGAAAATCTCTGAAATCAGCTTTCAGTGGCAGATGTAACAGAAAAACTCTTAGTCCTTCCAAGTGTAATGTAACGGCATCCCGCACAAGCTGTGAATGGAAATGGGAATTCAACCTCAGGCCCAGTCCATGTAAACTCCTAGTAGGTCTCTGGGCAACAAGAAACCCATGGGATAGGCTTGGGCTTTAGGAAGAGTTGGGCAATGCCATGGCTGGCACAGTGGATGTATAGGACAGCACTCACCTCCCTGCCGCAGGCTGCAGCCCAGCATGGTGAGATACATGCAGGAGACAGGGAGAGCTTTAGTACCTAATGCTTGGAACACCATGGTGGCATGAAATATGAATCTACTATAAATTGTGGGTGATGTTATTCTGTGTGCTCAAAGGAGGGACAGCACAGCTTTCAAGCAGGCTGCTTGACTCTCTGCTTGTAGTTCCATATGGAATTAAAGCTACGGGAGAAAAATACGCCCATTTTTGGTTTTGCATCTCACATACAAATGATCTCACTACAAGGTCAACATTGCATGTATTGTGCTCCCATGGATTGTCTGTGTTTGCTGGTAATTCATTCATTTTCTGGTTCATCAGCTTTTGCTTCCAAGGGATTAAATGTCCCTCACATCTCCTCGAGAAATATGATGGAGCGTGATTGCATCCGGATGACAAGGATGAATGAATTGAATGGATGAAGAGAGGGATCCCCTTCCCTCTCTTATTTCTGTGTTTTCTAACAGGTACACAAAACAGCAACAGCTGCCAGTGCAAATGGGCATGATGAGATCAGAACAGGCCCACTGGGAAATTCTGCTCTCCCCAGAATGTCTGAGGGCAGGTAGGTGCTGCTGCAAATCCAGTGGTTCTAGTAGATCAAGAGGTTACAGAGCATATTTCTCTGTGCAGGAGGAGATAGATAGCATCCAGGATGATCCTGTGCCGTCAGGTTTCCAATGCGGGCACTGGGAAGGTGAAAAACAGACGACATTGTATTAGAGTTTCACTATTGCTTTTTCACATTAGGATTCTCTGACAGGCCAGGGCTGGCTTTGTGCCACACTGGATTCTGTAAAGAAGAACAGTTGTTCTCACACCCAGGCAGGACTTTGGGACATCCAGTTCTTTCTTTTGTAAACTGACTGTTCCAAGGGAAGAAGGGTGGGAGCTTTTGGACAGAACTGGCTCTCCAACAGCATGGCAGGTCAGATCTGAAGTTCTGCCCAAGCACTGACAAACTCCTCCAGCACTTTGTCTGCCAGGAAAAAATAACTCCCATCCAATTGTCCTTCCATTTCTGATACCACTAATCATCACTTCGTGTACTACTTACCAGTCAGTGCTGGGTGTGACTGACAGCCACTCAAACACACTCAGAATAGACAGAATTACAACACGTTCTCTGTTGTGTATCTGTGGACAGTATAGCCCAGTGCATTACACCATGGGATCAGTAGGGCCCTAAGAGCTGCTGTTCCTTTGCAGAGGGAGCAGCAGGGTCATTGGGCTGCCCCCTGTCCCATCTCACAGGCATGGATGTCTGCTGCCGCTAGCAAGAGCTCAGCATTGGCATGGCTGTAGAGGCTACAGGTAGAGCCAGAGAAACCAGGCCAGAGCAGGCTGCTGTAATATAAGTCCTGCTTTTCTGCCATGAGGCAGTGAATGACAACGCCCAGTCTTTGCCAGAGTACGTAGCTCAATGCAGAGCTGAGCTGTGTGTAAGCTAATCCATGTTTTTGCAATCTGCACTACAGGTGTATTTGCAGCATTCTCAGCACCAAGGTCTGCTTATTGGAAGGAAGGGTAACACAATCCCTGCTTGAGAATAAAGCATTGTTATCTTTTATTAAGAATGCTGTTTAGAATCAGTCTCTTGCCTATATTAATACTGACACACTAACTGAATCTGGAAATTCATTGCTTAGAGGCAGTGGATTCAGGGTTAATATCAGCACAGGGTTCACTTTTGCTGCTGGCAGGCAGTGTTTGAGCTCTACTGTTACAGCAGAAAGCTTCGCCTCCATCCCTTAACTCACTGCTGTGCTGGAGGGGAAGGCCCACATAATCTACCCGGAAATGTTTTAGCTAGAAAGAATTTTCAGAAATCCCTTTGCCTTTTCCCTTCTGAAGGAGTTCTGTCTTGGTCAAAGATTGGGTGTGGATTTTGTTGTCCAAAAGTGCACATGAGAGTGAGAAATGAAAAACGTATCATTTTTTTTTTGTTCCAGGTTGCCACTGGTGCCTGGAGTCAATCACCAGGTAGTGGAGAAGGTGAGATGGGGACGCTTTTTCACAAGTTAGCCCTTGTCAAAGTATTGGCAGCACATTTTTGAGCCAGACATGATTGTGTACCATCATGTATTACACAAGGCATGAAGAAGGCTGTCACACCCTTTACAGACTGTACTGTTCGTGTTTGTCCTAGCAAGTTGCGTACATGACTTCTACAGCTTAACAGAATTTAGACCACACTTTTCTTTCCCCACTATAATCCAATGAGATTTTTTAGTCATTCCCTTAGGTGCCTCAAAACAACATCATCAAAATTCACCCCTTCCCAGGGACCTCAAACATCCACATCGTCTTCACAGCTCTGGAGGCAGGAGCTCTCTAACAAGTCTTGGCAACAGGTATGTATTCATTGCGTTTGAAACATGGTGTGTTCCCAAAGGAGCTGCTCTCAAAGAAGGCAAGCCATCTGTCCCTGCTTCTGGTGCTTTTTCTCTTTCCACATCCATATTTTAAAGTAGAAATAATGTTTCCAACTCGAAAGCCTAATTTGGTCTGTAAACTTTAGATCTGTAATGATCAAATCTAGTTTAAGCCAGACAGTGATGCTTTTTCCCTCACTGCTGATAGGAATTCCTTCTTCATGTGGTTAATGACTTGCATGTCACTGCTCTGGCACTTGCAGTAGTATGGTGTATTTTATCACCACCAGCTCTCAGATCTGGACTCTGGTTTTTCTCTGCCAGATCTGCCATCACTTCCAAGAGCCATTCTGCTGCACTGGCCTCTCACTCCCAGGGAAATTTCTATTACAATAAACAAGATAAATGTGGACAGTGTAAACAAAATGTTGCAAAATATTGCTTTGATTAGCAAAGTGCTGCAAAAATGCACTGGAGAGTCTGCTGTGTATGCGGGCAGCAGCAATGAATAACAGTAAAACAAAAACATTATTTCATTTCTCTGCAGACACACTGCTTGTGGGCAGAGCCAAGGCCATGTTGCTGCCTGACTCTGTGACCAAGAAGAAATGAGCTCAGATGAGATGCTGCAGCTCCACACCAGGCAGGGCAAGCTCTGTGAATAAGGCACTTTGCACTGCAGAGTAAGGGCATAAGAAGCCCAGAGGATGTGGGAACTGTTGGACACACTTGGCAGAAAGAGGGGCCAAAGCACACAGTCTGACTTTTACTTCTGGCACCCTGAGGAGTTAGCACATTTAATGATAGCAGAAATACCTGTGGAGGTGGGGTCCTCATGGCTGCAGTAGGTGGAGGGACGTGGTGCTGGTAGCTGGCTGCCCAGCTCTCCTACCGAAGGTGTCCTCAAAGAAAGGCCCAAAACCCTGCCCATCAATGTTCATTCATCCCAGAGCTGCTCAGGCACAGGATGAGGGTGAGGAAGGTCTGACTGGCTGCAGGGACTGCCATTCTCTGAAGGGCTCGAAAATTTTATGCCCAATCCATTCTACATATTGATTTTCCTACCAATTTGCAGTGGTTAAAGTTGTATTTTAAAGTTTTTTCTTTTCCCCATCAGCTTCAATTCGAAATGAATTTGGTGAACATCATATTTCTGACATTGTGGCAGGCAGAAGCATTGGATCTTTCATGCTTCTCCTTGGGGCTCTGGTTGATGTAACTCCATCGTTATATCACAGACATACGACATAATTCGTTTCCATACACACACATATAGGCTCAATGCACTGAATATATAAGCATAGGCTCATTGAATTTATGCTGGTTTTGAAACACATTTGTCCTTCCTACCAACATTCAAAGATTCACAGTTGGCCAAGCACATTCCTGCAGTGTTGTTAGCCTACAGATTATTTTAACTTGTACTTAGCTGAGCCATAATTGCTTTACCCTCGTTGCTTCCACTACAGCATCTGATATGATTAGCGACACCATTAATTATCTTGCACTTTAACTATGAGCCTCCTGCTGAAAACCAAGGAAAGGTCAATGCACGTATAGAGAAAATGCTGCCCAACAAGATGCATTTATCAGCAAATTAAGCACATTACGCGCTCAGCACATGCATGCAGTCCAAAGGATTTTACTGGTGTGCTAACGATACCTGTTGTTTTGCTAAGGATATCTGCTGCTGGGTAACAGGATACTGTCTGGCTCCTATCTCCCACACACTTCAGCATACAAAAATCCTTTATACTCTATAACAAGTAAATCCAATTAAAGAATGCAAAGGATATTTGGTACGTACCCCATTCAACACAGATACTTCTCAAGCGATGCTTGGATTTGTTGAAGTTTCATTTGGTTCATTTCAATTTAAATTGTCACCACCACCACCACCATTTATTTCCGTATGTATTTTCCACAAGTTGACACAGCTTCCTACTGCTCTGCCAGCATCTGCATGATTTCAAACACGAGCAGCGTGGCTGGAGGTGTGATAACTGCTGTCTGAGTTTTCCCATGTAGATGCCACAGACTGAGAACACCTCACGCTCTCTATCCACAACATCAAAAGAGGGAAAAGTATTTTCTCACTGCTGGGTGTACACGAACAGATACTGCATGCTTTGATAAATGTTGATAAAGAAGACTGAAAGGATATTCTGTGTGGATGAATTTATCTGGCCTGGCTTATACAGTTGTTCATGAGTGGCTTACCTGTGCCATGAAGTCCTGGTTTACCCAGGGACTGCATCTTCTGTGCATACAATCTTACAAAGCTCAATAAACACACAGTGCAAAGGACTGAATCTTTTTCCATATCTTGGTGTACTTCTTAGAGAATAATAACATAAATAATAATAACAAAAAGGCGTACTATGATTGCCTGATGTCTGCAGGAGCTCAAGTGTTGTTCTATCCTTCAATCTCAGTATCAAACGTGTGGATCTAGCCTAATGGGTAGTTAGGGCGCAGCGTGGAACTGGCTCTAATTTTCTTATAGAATGACAAATGGCACACGTACACACATACACATGTGTATCTATATACGCATCATAAATGTCTATACATGCATCTGTACCTGTTAGCCCATACAGTCACCGTCTCTGTTCAGCTACCAGTTTCTGTTCACAGCTCTCTGTTTTCAGTGCTCTCTAAGCAGGTTATCTCTTTTGAGAATTGCCCAAATCATTCAACAGATGCCATTATATTTCAATCAATACCAAAACCTGCACTGCGATCCCATTAGCGAAGGATCTTCCAGCGGCTTAAACCACATAAATGTGTACAAAGGACAGTCTGAAACTCATTATTGACCGGGTGCAATACTTAAAAACACCAAAGTCCCTTAACAAATCATTTAGCCAAAATACCTTGCAGACAGTGTCACTTTCATTAAAGATTTCTTTAAGTTATTTTCTTCTACGCTATGGCTGCAAATTTAGTTTTGCACTCAGCAGAACCATCATTATTTTCTCCACACATAGCTCCACGGAGATGCTAAGGGAAAAAAAAAGAGAGAAAGTATTTGTCATGACGTGGCTGTGCTCCCTTTTCCCTGAGGCTGCAGAAATCCGAGATCTGTTTCTCCCTTAATTCCCTCCTACAACCTGCAACCCATCTCACTTGTGAGAACCTCCCTGGAGGCTTACGCGAAATTCAAAGCCGTACTCTTAGCCCTTCACAAAGATGGAAAAGGTGGGGAAAGGACAAACATATCTGAACGCAGGCAGAGAAAATCATGAAGCTGCAAAGGGATGAATAACCGAATGTCTCACTATGCCCAGAATAAGCCTTAGCTTAGGAAAACCTGACTTCTGGCAAGCAGGCTCCTGCTGGAAAAGCTCACAACCAGGGTCTGAATCAACCCTTTCCCTCCTTATGCACTCAGAGCAGTCTGGGACAAAATTATTGCTCTGCTTGCATTTATGAGGCCATTTTAACAAGATGAAATTCCAAATTATTTGAAGACTTCTGTGACAAAAGGAGAAATACAAGGTCAACTGCTTTTTCCTCCCCCTTCTTTCAGATCTTTGTTCTCTATCATCCTTAAACAGATACACTTCACATTTGATTGCCTGAATTTGTATGGACCTGAAGCTATTTTATTGACATATGAAAGATGCTGCTTTCATAGCCTTCATACATAAAGGAAGCCTGGAGAGCTCCAGGTTTTGAAAGTCATCAGGCAGAAAGCACCATTCCTCATGCAGGTGGAGAGCTGCACTTTAGCTTCAAAGTGCATTATATGGGGCTCTCACCCCACCCCACCCCCCCCACAGCTTAGCTGAAGTGATGCTGCAAACAAAACTGTACTGATGAACACCTCCGTGCAGGTTATTGAACATTCCCACTCCTTTGGGCTTTGCAACAAAGGAAACAGAAGTTTATACTTTTCTGTGCACAGGTTGCTTTTAGAGTTACTAACTCTGAGAAGAAGTGCTTGCGATACAAGACTGGGAGTTACTGAAAGAGGGATTCTTGGGTTTTACTACAGCTTACAACACAGTGAGAGCACAATGTCCACAAAATTCCAGACTTATTAGTCATAACCCTGTGCATAGGGTCAACGGTGGCCTAAACAGCTCCTGGTTTTGATCCAACAGATCCCAAGGAGCATTAGCAATGCTCGGCTCTTCAGCCTCATCCCCTGCTCCAGCTGGGAGGCAGGCAGGAGCTCAGTGGTACCCACAGCCCGACTCCTGCTTTCCTTCCTTCTCCTTTGCTTCACCACGGCAAACTGTGAGTAGCTCTTCATCCTTTCTTTAAAACAGACTGTTAGCAATCAAAGCAAACAAAAACCTCCCTACCTCTGTAGAAATGAAGAGTCTCAGCAGGTGTGTGTGCAATTTTATTTACACTGGAGTAGATCCATCAGCCTTTAGGAAGCTAATCCTGATTTACAGTTAAGAAAATCAGACAGCAATCTAGAGCCAAGCTTGTATCTTATGCTAACAGTTGCTGTTACAAGAGTCAAGAAACAACCAGCAGGCTGCTCTTACTACATCAAAGCAAACTGTCAATAACCCAAGATGATTTCAATTAAAAGCAGATACGCCAAGAACGTATTGAGTACTGAAATCAGACCGCACAGCTGGAGCAATATTTCTCATTATTCATCAAGAATCCATGGACCACCTTTACCCTTTTTGTTTAACATTTGGGGAGCGTATCCTAATTCAAAGTGCTGATAAAAAAAACAAATGCAATCTAAGAACATTTGCTTGATCAGAGCAATGCAGCACTCCAAAGGGTGGCTCCTGAGTGCTCGCTCCTGTTAGGTTTGAACCCGAGCTCTCCACAGACTAACACTGTGTCACTGGCACCAACCGCTGAGACTCATTAAGGAAAAATGAAATGCAAGATTTTATTATTCGTAACGAGAAACAAGATGACGTACAGAGGAACTGGGGAAAACATTGTTATGAAAGTATCACTGTAGACAGAATTTGCAGCACATTTGTCATACTGCAGACACAAAGTTATAAATATTAATTTAACATCCACTGGAAAAAAAAAAAAAAAAAGAAGAAAAAAAAAAGGATCAGGACAACTCCAGAAGCAGTCACTGAAAAAATGTCAATACTACACCAAATATCACATGGCACAAGCACTATTTGACTACACTGCTTTTACAAACAGAAGTGCTAGGAGAGGTTTCCAGAGGGAGGAAACTCTGCCAGCACAGACAGCAGCTCCTGAAGCAGAGGGGCAGAAGCCAGCCCTCTTTGCTCGAGTTAGGCAGAAGTATTTTCAAAATAATTCTGATTTCAGATGGGAATCTGTTGGAAAAGCAGTGGATTTCTTAGAGAGGCTGGGATTGTGGGGTTTTTTCTCCCCTTAGGCTTCATTTATAAACATTTGCACCTGAAAAATCAATCAAGTTGCAACCCTTTAGGGGACATAATATATTTTTTTCCATGTTCTGGTTATTGTTCTCATCTTATTCTTCGCACTATGTACTTTCTTCTGGTTTTTCATTTGTTGGCTTGTTTTAGTTTTGTGCTTTTAAGATACATATCGGATTTACAGCACACTGCATGAAAGGAAATGTCTAGAAGAAAGTACTCAGCCTTGAGAAGACAAAAGGAAAATCCCATTGTTGTCCTCAACTATCTTGTAAAAAGGTGCAGAGAGGACAGAGACAGAGTGTCCTTGGAGATACACAGAGAGGACAAAAGGCATCAGACAAGCTCTGCCTGGGAAATGACAATAATACATTAGAAAAAAATCTTAGTAATAGTAGTCAAACATAAGAATAGAGCCCAGACAGGTGATGGATCACCATCATCCTTGAATAAGACCCTAAGCCACATAATTTAAGCTGACCCTGCTTTGAGCAGGGGAGTTGGACTAAGCCTCTCCAAAGGCCCCTTCCAACCTACTCTGTGATGAAATACAGATTTTTGCTGTAAAGACCCATGGGAAGTATTTAGAATTGTCATAACTAAAGTATATACACAAGAATGTGTATTTTACATCTACTTAGAAAAAAAAAAATACTGCATTTCAAAATGCATTTACTGCAATAGCTGAAGCAAACAGTCAGTAGTAAAGTTATTAAGAAAAGCCACAATTTGCATGTAAGTTGAAGCTAGAAGAAAGCTACAGAAGCTCAGTATTCAGAGATACAAAGTCATGATTTCATGCAACCCTACTCATCTCAACTTCATTTACAGATACACAGATTGGGCTGCTAACCTGGACCTAGGTTATTATCTAATGCCCATATGCTTCAGATTCCTATATTTCCATTAAGTGTTTTGAGAGATTAAATTGCAATGTCAAGGTAAGTATTTCAGCTCTCACACGCGCAGCCTAGTTTCATTAAACTGTATCAATCATTTGACCAAAGTGTAGTTTTTAAAACTGCCCTTTTCAAGAGGTGTGAACACTGAACAACCTGTAACAAACTTCTAACTTCTTGAAATCAAAGTTTCATTTCCATTTAAAAACAAAAACACAAAACAACCAAAACTCACAGCAGAAACTTAAAAAGATCTTTATAAAATCTCCATAACACTTACAATAGTAAGGAAAATTATTTTCGTTGCTAGTTTTTTTGTAAATAGGAACAGCTTTGTGTAATCTGTATTAAAGGTGGTTATAGTTCACATTTTATTACTAAAAGGTGGACCAATAAACACATCAAGAAAAGCAGATTATTGCTGTTTCTCAGCAAGTCCTTTTTAACAAGGATGTGCTGCCTTAGTAGGCAAAGCATGTTTGACAGTCAGCTGAGTTAGGAGGGAGAGAAGTAAGGACCTGCACGCCAGAGAACTCCTCAGTGATCACCTGATATTTGGCAACTGTACAATTTAACTGATTTACAAGACCAAAATCGTGTCATTCCATTCATCTCTTGAATGACGGGGCTGATCTTTTCAGAACTAAGTTTGCTTGAAGCGACACAGGAAGGCAGAATCCGAGAGAGCTCTGGACTGCAGGAAAAGTCTGATACTTATCCTGTCAGCTCTACCTATGCAAACAGCAGGTGTTCTTTGAAGCAGCTTTCACCAGGTCTGTCAGAACAACAGGTAAGGCTGTGCAGAGAAAGCAGAACATATATATAAGGGAAACGTGAAATAGATCAGGTTTGGTATTCATGAAGTAGTACAAAGAAAATAAGATATGGCAACATTCAATTCCAAGAGGACTCAAAAAGATCTATAAAAATCCATCCTCTTTTCTGAGAAGTTTCTAAACAAAAACCTCTAGAAATGTACTTGTTTTGAACGTGAATGGGCAATTATAAAGAAAAAGCTTACAACTGCTCATAGGATGTCATACACTATACATTTTAATTAGCTACTAGATCCTTATAAGTTACCTACTGTATTCAGAGATACTAGTAAAGATGCTTAGTTTGTATCTGAGCTTTTAGTATGTTAATGCATTCCCCCAAAAGCGGGACCTCTGAAAGGAGTTACTTACTTACTAAAAAGGAAAAGGGCACAGTGGCTTAATCTTCCAAATTACACAGTGAAAGATACTCCTGAACAGAAGAATGAACTTCTACCGGTATCTATACTTTATTAAAGGACAACATTCTCATTTGCAAGAGAACTTCAAAAGCATTTCAGCATTTTCAACCAAGTAACCAAAATCGATATAGGAAATAAAAACACTTCCACAGAAAATGTCTTTGGTTCATATATTAGAGTTATATCAAGCATTTATTTACAGTTCTTATACAAAGCCTTTTATTACTGTTTCATGAAGAACAGCTTAATTATGACCTAGAGGAAGTAAATCAAGTCACTCATACAAAAGAACAGATTTTTTTTTAATACCATTAGTATTATTTCATCAGTGAGTAGAAGCAAACAAATCCTAGTAGCTACTCACTAATTGCTACTGAAACTGATTCTTCTTGTATGTGATTTTAGCTCGGACAGTTAACACTACTGACTCAGTAAATAGTAAGTTACCAACAAAAACATCCTAAGACAGAACACTACACAAACATACTGTACAGCACTGAACCGTAAATGAAATACCATCATATCCAATATCACCAAGTTTTTCTATGCTTCACTAAACATTCACTGAACAGCTAGACTGCGAAGAAATAACATAATAGAGACCACATTCCAGAGCTGTGCTGGCAATTATCACCTCATATCAAGAACTCTGACGTAAAATATCTTTTCAGAAGGGAAGAGAGCACTTAAAGATTTCCTCTGCATTTAAACATCTAGAAATTGTTTTTTCAGATCAAGATGACACTTTGCAGCTACCTCCCTCATAATTTAAACTTTAGAGGAAAAAGGGAAAGTAAGGAGATCTAAACTGCAGCTGAGTTTGTTATGAACACATGTGTTATGTTTGAATAAACTTACAAATCATGTATCTATGCATCAATGTTGTGGCTGCTCAGGATTGATATTCATAGTCCTGTATATTTCTTTGAGAAACAGCAAGGCAGTGTCTTCAGATTCCCTATAAAGTATTACAAAAAGAAGTTAATTTGGCATGGATCCCATTCTAACCCAAGACACACTTCACCCCATCCCAGTTCACGCAGACTGTTAAGAGATTAGGGTGATAACTCTCTGATCTTTTGGGAATGTGGCTTTTCTTCTGTCAACCTCCTTTTTGAGTCATAACTCTGCATTGGTATTACACTCCCTCTGCAATAAGCCCTGGCCGATGTGCTTACCTTTTACTATGGCACTTTCCTTTCTGTGTTCTCCCTAACTCTTACTATTCTGCAGTTTGAAATCCCCTTCTCCATCCACTTCTTTGATGTTATTCATTTGGCTTAAATCTCCTCAAATAGCCTATCACTTTCTGTGGGCTCCTGAATATATTCTCCACCAGCTTTCCGATTGTACTTAATCCACCGCATCTATTAGCCAAACATCAAAATAAAGCCTTCCCAGTTCTATCAACAATATTCTATTTTTCTGCTGATTGCTTCGTGCTTTCTTGCTGATAGGCTGTAACAACAATCCACAGCCATCTTCTGCACCTCACCTCCAAAGAAATTAAAGTATTTTTCACATTATTTAAACACTAATATAATTCAAGTGCCATGTTTTAAAGTTGCTTTACCAGCTCTTCTTAAAATCAAAGCTTTGGGCCATCTGAATTTAAATTCAGAAAAAGAAGCGTCCATGTTATGTCTATAAAGTGTTATATAAGCACAAAAACCAATACCAATGTAAGAGAGTAACAACCAGCAACAGTTCACCAGACAAATTTAAACAAAGTTCTAAAGTTGCAGGAATAACTAGATAATGCTAACACCTCATGCTTTTAAAGAAGTTGTACATGGAGACAGCAAAGATGACTTAGACTGTCTAAAGCGCAACCATCCAAATGTGAAGAGCATCTCTTACAGAAAATCTGTACAGAGCTTAAACATGCAAGCCAAGGATCTACAGACATTTTCAACAGCCTAGTATGGAGATGGCAACCACATTTCTCAGTGTTCTCTGCTACTGAACAAGCAAGCGAACAAGCAAGCAAACAAGCAAGCAGAGGGATCAACATGGAAGCTCTGCTCCCTGCAATACATAGACTGTTGTTTTTTTTAAAAGGCATTTCCTCACCACCTCCTGAATAAGAAACAAAAAAAACCTCACAAATTTGGGTCATGAATGACCAAAAAACCCAGACATGGGTAGATATGTTTTAAAAATTCGGCAATGACTGGCTGCCACCTTGTGGAATAAAGCTCCTTTCCTTCAGCTCTACCTGCAAAACAGCAGTGCCACCGCTGGGTCACCGACTGCCTGGGAGCTCCGTTGGAGCAAACCAGAGCTTGGTTGCACTGTAGCTTTGATAAACCTTTCTGTAAGCAGTTACTGATCTCTCACTATGCGAGTGACATCAGCTTTCCTAAAATCCTGCAAGTAATGCTTCCACATTCCGTACTTAACCATCTAAAAAAATGCCTACTTCTAAAACTTATTAGCCATCAATAATGAAATCTTTAAAGAAGAAAACACAAAAACATAGAGAAGTGCTTGCTCCATACCTTCTAAACTCAGAAAGAGACAAGCATTTTGTCTACTCAAAGAGAAAAGTCACACCCTTACTCAACAGCATTTTGCATAAGACAGGAACCGATATCCAGCTTGTTTGTTACCTATGAAATTGTTTTTGTAGCACTGCCAGATACAGCTTACATACCCTCCGTTCTACCATTCCACAATCTGTGAATTTTCACATGTGCTTAATTATAACATCCTCCCTTTGAAACATTATCACTTAAACAGAAGCAAGTTCAAATGCAGACATGGCAACAGCATACTGCAGGTCTACACAATGCCAAAACCTGCACCTTTTCTACAAGTCCTGCATATGAGCAACCACTGTCTACATGTGAAAAATCACAGACATCCAAATGCACAGGAAAATCTGCCATGCATTTTTCTTCCTTTGCTTTGTTGAGCTTTAGCAGCACAGCATCAATATCTTTCACTTCAACACAAAGAGGTAATTAAGTTTAACCATATACTGAAGTCTAATTCAGTCCCTTCACAAACAGCTCTATTTGAAAAGCTACAGGTGGCAAAATGCTCATTAAGCTCTCCTTTTAAAAAAAGATGGTACTAAAGGTATGTGCTTTGACTTTCAGAGTTCAGTAGACCAATATGCAACGTCCTGATAGCAAACAGGACTATAGATTTGTTTACATTGTGCAAATGCACACTACTTTGAAATGAAACCAGCTAACAGGGAAATCTAGGTAGGACATCCTGCGAAGGAAATTCCTGAGTAATCATATATACTGTCTGCCTTCACATTTGACTTGTCTCGATTACTTGAACATCCAGAATATAACAGATTTAACTTCACGGTATAGCCTGAGTGGGAAGAAAACACCCTTCCAAATGGGAGACCACTTCAGAGTTACGTAATGAAGACCTCTTACCAGTAGCACAAATGACTCTGTAAAGCAAAAAGGTATTCATTGAAGCTTTCTATTGGTTTTTCTTGTAGAACATAATCAATGCGCCGTCCTCCATTCAGCATTCCAACCTTCACTGTAAAATCCTCATCTTTTGGAAGGTCTGGACTTTCCGTGATCTTTTCAGCTACAATTAAAGATTTTAAGATTTTAATCTATTTTCAAGCACAGCCTACTTAACTATAATTAAGGATTGCTACTCAATTTCCCTGCTACAATTTCAAAGCACTTGCAATTAGACAATTATAGCAGTCTCAACTGACTAGGATGGCACTGCATAAACCAGAAAAATCAATAGCAAGTGCTAAGATATTCAAGTTTCTATGAACTTGAGATCAATAAATAATTAAACAACAAAAAAAGTGCCCACATACCTTCTACCACTTGCTTTTCCTCTTCCTCTTTAATTTGGTTAGCAACTTTCTCCAGTTCCGCTTGTAGCTGAGTTGAAGATGTATGAGCACGTGCAAATTCATTAAGGGTCTGCCATGCGCTCTTCAAAGAGCTGATAAAACCCTGTTTCAGATCAGATCCCATTCGAGACAGAGAGTCTTTCAACTCTAGAAAGAACACCACAGCAAGCATAGTTAAAATGTAACTAAAACCGGAATTAAGCCCTATTCAACAAACATCCCAATTGTCAGGAGGAACAGGCCTGTAACGTCATAAACATGCATTTCTTGCATCTCTACTTAAAAAGATGAGATGAAATATAATTAATGCACAATATTTCTCGCTGCATGGGTTAATGAGTTAACACAGTAAATGTGTTAACAGCAACTAAGTTGCTATTCAGTACTGGGGGCTAACACTGAATAAAAGAGGGCCCTCCCCAAAAGCTCCTCTAGTGCTCAATTGGTTGATGGCTTAATGTTTAGATTCACATTGCTCCGTTACATCAGGAATCAGAATTTCCCATAGAACATTCACCTAGATCTAAGAAAAAAATCAGTTCTGCTTGTAAAGAGATACAGACCATATTTTTTTCCTTTACTACATACACTTTAAGAGTTGCAACTTAAAACATTCCTAAGCAAGTACCTTGTCTAGCGTAGGAAAATAGACTGATTCTAACATATCATTCTAAAGCACAGATGCTACTGAATTACTTTATCCAAGACCCTGAATGAAGACAGACTTTCAAAAGGGCCCTGAACTGTTGCACTGACAACTAAACAGTAAAACCGACATTCATTGTTTAAGTATGCAAAATTTAAGCCATCTTAGTCCAATTTTTACTCCTGAGCAATAAAATTCCTATCCCTGCACTCGGGGGAAAAAAGTCTGCGTTTTTTTTCCTGAGCACTTCCAATACTGAAAAGACTGGTTAAAAATCTAATGGAGGTCATCTGGGACAAGGTAAAAAATACAATAAAAACTATCTAACAACACAAAGACAGGTATCTGGACACACAGTCTCCTCAAACAAGTTAGGAGTTAGATCCATAATTTACATAAGTTTTCTTTTTACCTAGATGAAGTCTTTTTCTGCCTTTGTGGTGTGGAATAAGAACTGGTTTTAAACTCAAGTCTTCAATGATCATCGGCTCTATCCTGTAAGCTACTGGATCAAGCTGTTAAGAAATAATGAACTGACATTAGTTATCTACCAACCTGTCACTGTTTAATTGCTAATCAAGGCAGGACAGAAAAAGACAAACATACTGCATTTACAACACCCGTTAGAATTTCTAAGTTTCCCAGAACTTATCTGGAAACTAAAAAAAGCCTTGTAAATAGCTCAAATAAAACATTTTACAAAATCATCCTGAAAGGTTTGAAATTAATGAAAGAAAAAAAGCCAAAAACTTTGGTTAAGCTCTAAAAATGAACAGGACAAATATTATCAAGCTATATACAGCCATGGAACCTATAGGCCAACTCTACTATTCTTGTAGTAAATATCACAGGTATCTGGAACATACATCCCAGATGGGTTATTTTGTTTATTAAAAGCATACTTAGGGGGAAAGGAGGTGCAATGCTCTGAAGTTAAAACTTAGTACTCTGCACTGTGGTTTGCATCAGCTAAAAATCAAAACCCAGAAGTACTGTTTACTCACCGGATGATAGATGTTGAAGAAACCCTTGCAAGTAGGAAGTCTGTAGTTCTCATCAATCTTTTCCAGTCCTCGTACAGTTAGGAACACACCAATAGGAGAACCAAGAGCAAAGAATGTATCTGGTTCAAAGTCCAATGCACTGTAAACTACTGAAACCTATCAGGCAAAAGTCAGAAAAATAATCTCTCAGCACTGCCAGGTAATTAGTATAACTAGGAACAAAACAAGACATGTCGTATTAAATCAAACATATACTAAGTACCTCCAAAACATCTCAGCTGCACTGTTCCATTCCATACTAATACCATAGTACTGTATATGTATATTACTACCATGTAATATTATTATTATTTTTTAAAGTTCATGCTACAGGTAGATTCAGAAAAATTAAAAATTGATATTTATTTATTTGAACAGGAAGCACTCAAGGCTTGTTTCTTGAGTTAAGGATGAGGTACAACTTAAATATAGCAGCACATACAGATCAATTTAGGCCATTCAGTACCACAGCACTCTTACCATTCTGATTTTGGAACAGAACACTTTCTATAACTCACTCATTGGTAAAAGTAAAAAAAGCTAATTGTACTGGTATTCTCATTATAATAGTGTTTTTCAGTAATCTGATCCACTCTCCCAGCACTCACTCTCACCAAAAGGTAAAGCTTTTTGTAAACATAACATCTACACAACACTCAAGGGACGTAGCTCAAAATCATCAGCATCAAATGAATAACACACAGAAACAAGCAAGAGAACAGCGTTGTTCCAGATGGTCTGTTTAAATTTATGTAGTCTCACCTGACCAGTTCCAACTTCAAAATACTCATAGTCAACGTTCACAGAAGAAACAGATGCACCAACTGGAAGCTTCCTCTTTGAGTGCTGCTGACCAGACTCTGAAGGTGAGACAGAAGTAACTGTTTCTTTTGCTTTCTGGGAAACTTCTTGCGTTTGGAGCATGGCAGCCAATGCTGCTTTCTTCTCAGCTGCTGCTTTCTTTTGTTCCTTTTGAGACGGGTTTCAAGACCAGAAAAAATAAATAAATATTTTTTCCACATTTATCAAAATTCTTCTAATACATTCATGTTGTTAACAAGTGTGTTTAAGAACAGAAGTTACTCAACAGCAAGGAAGTCAGTTACACTTGCTTAACAACTCTTCATCTCACTCCTGAAAAAAAATAAAAATGTATTTACCTGCTTGGCTGCTCTGTCTTTTACAAAATTGGCTATTTTCTTTCTTGGTCCAAGAGGTATCCCCATTTCCTTCATGTCATCAATTGTACACATTAGCTTTAAAACAAAACCACAAATATACACAAAGTATACTTAATAGCTTTTCTAGTGGCATATATCATTTCTTATTGGAAAATGAAATAGTTAAAAGACATTTTTACAAACCCACAAATTACAAAAAAATAAGAATACATACCACATAGTGACATCATATAATTAAAAAAAAAATCCAAGTCAGAACATTTAGTCTTCATGTCAAGCATTAACTATGTTACTTTTGTGACTACTTTCATGCCTGACAGCATACTAACGCAAAAGAAGAAAACAGCAGACAAAAACAACAACCACCTAACGCCTACACCCCGGTATAACCCCCACGAGCCAACTGAACATTACTGTACCAGAGATTCCATGTCAATACGCTCCTTTTCAAATGTGTTTGCATACTCTGATAAACTCAGCATCTCTAAAGTCTTCTGCAGAGTAGGAACATCATCATCTACTTCAGGCTCACAAAGGTCATCGCCAGAAGTAGTAATTGAGGAGCCCAAGGAACTGGTATCTTCAGTTATCTTAAATGGACAGCACAGAGAGTCACATCAGTCAGTAAGAAGTCAATATATAGCAAATAAATACAAATTCTGTTACTTGCTCTTAAAAGCACTCATATTTACATAAGCTTTGTTAATCTAAGCTCATTTTTAGTAAAATATGGTACAGATTTTCTATTAATAACAGACTAAGAAATTATACATATTAAAATTACTGAAACAAGAGAAAGGTTTCCTGAGTTTTCAAACACTTAAAAAAGCATTTCCATTAACGACCAAACAGCTGGACACTGCATCAAGCTTGACAACAGATAGATTCATTCTTTCCCTCTTAGAAATCTCTCTACCACTCAGATTCCACAAAGAAAAATTACGCGTCCACAAGGCCAAAGATAATGTTTATGACCAAATACCAGGACTGCTCTACCTGGAACTTCAGGGAAAGGCATACAGTGTGTACTGAGATTTGACAATGTTTACAAAATGGCATACTACCATAACACATCAAAAAACATGCTATGAGAACCTGCAACACTGTTTTGGTCACTAAACTCTGTCCACTGGAGAAAAAGTTGCTGAAATTATAAGATCTACTTGCCTGGGAAGATTAGTGTGCAAGTTACCTGTTTATCTTGAACAGACGTATCCTTTTCAGTCCCATTAACGCCAGAGAACGGTTCAGTATTTACTGATGAAGCCAAGTCTTTCTGGTTAGATAATATGTCAAACAGAATTAAAGAACCTGGAAACAGAAATTAAAGTTGCTTTAAGAAAAGTTTTAGATATTCCTGTGCCAAAGCGATAAGCAAGAATTAGAAACAGTGGTTATAGCAACATATAAATTGATTAAAGAAAAACAACAAAACACTGAACTTCAACACATGCATTAACATATTCAATCTCAGTAAAAAGTAAACAATATCTTTTTCCGTTCAAGTGGAATGCAGTTGCCAATATTAAACTACATTTTAACCATCTTAGACTGCTTACCAAACTAAGAAAAATCCCAGCCCAAACAAATATAAAATAAGTTTTACAAAGTTGTATGTTGCGTTTCAAAAAATGACATTAGTTTTACTAAGTGGATTACCTGCCAAAGATGACACTAGATAACCAGTTTAAAAGTTAACTCAGATTAGACATTAAGTCTTCATGAAGAAAATTAAGACAGGTCAAACATAAATGTATCCAGGAGTTACAACCTTTCTTGCAAGGCTTTATGAATGCAGCTACTGAGAAGGGCTTTATTTTTAGTCTGAAAGACAGGCAGGGCCTATCAGCTAAGCTCAGCCTTCTGCTTCTCAAAGGTTCCACTTTCCTTCATGTAGGAATGCTGGTTTTATTTTAAATCAGTGCCCTAAATAATTACCTAAACTGTGTCCAGCCACAGAGACTCCTCCTTTGAAGTCTGGATTGCGACTCATGAAAAGCGCATACAAACGGTTCATTTCCATCCCTACTTTATCCACAATCGTCTGACAGTAGGTGGGGCTGTTGTAAAACAGGATGTCAAGGAGGGTTTCGTTGGTGAAGTGGCGCAGGCGTCCAATCGATGGCAAAGTGATTTTTTTGATGTTCCTAGTCAGAACAGAGAACTGTTAGTAGTAGTAGTAAAGTAGTTTGTGAACATCTGAAACAACAGGTGGCAGAACTGCGATCTAAATACTACAGATAGGGTCTTCAGAGATATTTTCAAAAGCATACAGTTTTCTGGCCTCGTTGCAAATTCATACAATTAGTGCTCAAGGAATGGACAAAGGGCTTAATGAAGCTGAGGAAGGGCAAATGCCTTCCTCAGAAAGAGGACACTGATATCTCCTGGAGTCACACTTGAGACTTCAGGAAGGCACAGGAGAGACAACTATCCACTGTGAATGGAACACACCTGTTGCTGTACTACACACTCACCCTCATAAGTGTTCCACGTATCAATTGCATTAGCCACTTCCATAAAAACGCTGTACCAAATGTACAGCATGTATGTATAGATACAAATCCTGCTACTCAGAGTCATGAAAAATAACAGAAAACACTCCACATCTTTCCAACTTTCCCTACACTGTACAAAGTGACAACTACAAAAAAATAGCAGTACTTTTTGTTACACACACAGTCATTCACCTAGCCTAACAAGCATATTAATTTCTCTAGTTTTTTCTACAAAGAAAGATAAACAATATACACACCTGTCTACACCTGTTGCATCTCCATGCAGAGAACTATGCCAGTGAACTGGAAGGAACTCCACCCTGCTCACTTTACCTTCCTCTAAAGGTTTCTTAAAGTGAGTCTGCAGCAACTTCAGAGAAACGGTTCTAAAATCATCAACTGTAGAGAAGCAGAGTAATGAGAATCTGATAGTGAAGGTATTCAAGTAGCACACAATTACAAACATTCTCTTCCCCCCCCCCCCGCCCCCAACCGCAACAGACACAATCAAAATACAGATTAAGGAAACTGCCAAGTGGAAAAACGTTTTCAAGAATTACTCAAATGGTTTTTGTTTGTTTGTTTTTTAAGTGCCTTTTTGTACACTTCTCTTTATCTCACAACAATGCATTTTTACTCTAAGATCGGACCACACGCAGCCTTCTTAACTTACTCAACTGACTTAAATAAATAAACCCAAAGAAAACCACACACGCCAAAACCCACTAAAAAACTTCTCCAATATTTTTTTTAAGACATACCCACCTGAAAGATAAGCCATCTACACTTAACAGCTAAGAATAAAACTGCAATTAAACAAGGAAAAACTTACCACATTCAACAATGCTTCTAAATCTCAAGTCACATACAGGACCGATGCCATGGACCATAAACACCAAATGGTCAACTTGGGACATTTCCCCTGTAGAAAAAGAAAAGGAAAAATTCAGAGTACCAATATTTACTACATGTCAAGCAATTTTACTCATGTCAAGCAATCTTACCTGCTCCATATAGCCTATTACACACCATGGTTCAAGATATCATACAGTCACAAGACTGCTTTGATTAGAAAGCAACACCAAAGAATTGCAGCTTAGATTATGGAGCAACTTTAATCTTTAGACTCTAAACATGAACAGCGTTCTGCTGCTCTACTCACTATCATCCAACTTTCGCACTGAACCAAACCTACTGCCCAAGATGCAGTCCCACATACACTAATCACATACCATCAGGTATTTCATCATGGTCATCATCAATTCCACGTTTTACTACCCTTGGTCTTGCCTGACCGTCTTGAGAGGTGCCCCATTCATCTGATGCAACAGAAGGCTGGAACTGAACTATAACCTGAAAAAGAATATATTTTCCAATTATAAATACAAAAACAAACAAAATCAACAAAAACAACCTTTCAAAACCCTACGAGCTTCTCCATAGTTTTCCTTAAATTAGACTCTAGACCCTGAAGTAACAGATAATTCTCACTAGCTTGAGAAGCAACGAGATGACTTAAACTGAAGTAACCACTAGTTGAAGATGCTGGCTTGCTCTGCAATTCTTAACAATTTAAATCCCTCAGACAAGCATTATTCAAGTGCCTTTTTCCTGGACCCCAGTGCCCACTCTTCCTTATCAGCTGGCTATTTTTTTCCTGAATAAACAGAGTGTTTCCCCTATTTATAATTATTCTAATTTAAGGCAAAAAGATATTGATCAGTGCTCATCAGAGAAGAAAAACATTTGAAAGAGCATAAAAACCTTAGAAAACAATTAATTTACTAGCATGGCTGTTCACAGTCACTAGCACAACAGTGTCATGCCATATTTATGATACTAAGAGTTTTAAGTGCCACTTCTCTAGGGTTTTTCCTGGATGAAACTTCTTAACCTACATTAGCATGTGGTTAAAGTAGGAGTAACTGTGATTCTGACACAAACATATATATATATTTTAATTTTATGTATTACTGCATCTATGATAAGAGAACAGTTAACAACACTGATCAATAAGTCCGAAGTCCACAGTTAAATCACAAGACACTGCTAGCAGAGCATTTACAGTACAAAAAAGATGTAGTTATTCTACTTCCTCATGGCCTAGAAATAGCTGCAGTGGAAGACTTTTTGTGGCTTAAATATTCAAGCTAATTTCTTTACAGTTTGATTAACGCTCTTCTTCACATGAAAGCTTGGTTTAAATAACCTTCCAGCTGGTAGAGACTGTCAGGTTAATTAAAATTACCTCCTGTTTGCTGCCAGTGACACTTAGGAAATATTTCAGCCATCTAAAC
Source organism: Alectoris magna (assembly GCA_030625065.1). Lineage (NCBI taxonomy): Eukaryota > Metazoa > Chordata > Aves > Galliformes > Phasianidae > Alectoris > Alectoris magna. The sequence continues at coordinate 18,388,930 of CM060566.1, read as the reverse complement.
CCTTATTCTTTTTAAGTACCAGGATGCACTGTATTTTAGTCAGGTGACAGCACACTGAGACAAGAAGAGTTTAGTTTCCGTAAGCATTATTATCTTAAATGCACACACACCCAAACCAATTAACAAGTCAATTTCAAGCAAAACTAACCCTGCATTATCTTTATACTTTTCCACCCCAATGAGTTCTGCAAGAACCAGTTGCCAGAATCTGTTACCTTGGGATTATGCATAACAATCGTCTCCCCATTTGGGAATTCAAGTCGACGATGCCACTGATTTGTAGTTACAGCTCTTTTATATTCTGCCTGAAACAGTAAACGAGTTAAATTGTGGAGGCATTCTCATTTCATGTCTTTTTTGGCCATGCAGATTATTTGTAGTGTTAAGGTTAGAAGTCATATAGTTTTATCTATACTATGAATGACATGGCTCAGTACACATGGTGGGGATGGTTTAAGGGTTGGACTAGATGGTTGGTCTCTTCCAACCTCAGTGATTCTATGATTCTAAAAGCATCACAGATGATGAAGCACTACACAAGTTGATTTAAGGCCACAGCAGCACAGGACCACTGCATGAGCAATTAACTATTCTGGCCGTTCCACTTCCCAGATTTCACTCACTTACGTTCCAGAAATTCCACCTGAGGAATCATTTTAATGAAACAAAAGGAAGTAATTCTACAATCATAAATAAAAAGTACTTCCAAGTTTTTCATGAAACTTACATTAAAAGTAATACCTACCTCTAGCTTATCACTAAAATCCTCAGTGTAAGGAATAAAGCGGCTATCCTTCTCTCCCTTATAGAACCACATACATCGTCTCACTTCTGAAGGCTCTTCTTCCCAGTAAACAGCCTTCCTCATTCTGTCATACAGGTACACATCATAGCGTCCGCCATCAGTGCTCAGAACCACACTCTCAGGATCAGGCTGGACTGTGATACAAAAGTACCCTTGGTTACAATATGAACAGGTGCATTCTTTTTTCCTCTCTCATTCCAAAGCCCCAGTCACTACCATGACTGATACTATGCCTTTAAGACAGATATTTGTATCATGGAAGAGAAGTTTAACATCTTCCATCTAGTTCCTTCTGCTCATCTCTGAAGAAGATATGATTAAAATCTTTATAACTTACCAGAATTATAGACTTCCTCTAGTTTTGCAGAATCCAGAATGCTGAATGGCATCCATATTTGCTTGTCCTCCACCTCCTTACAGTAGAACCAGTGTGGCTGGACTGGCTCATATTGATTCTGCGGCAGAACAGGAGGTGCTTGCACCAGCAGACCTGCAGGCCTGGGAGCTCGGAGCTGTGACTGAGACTGAGGAAACTAAAAACACATCTCTCTCAATTTTACAGGTTTTTGTGTTTTTTTTTTTTTAATAGAATGAATTCATTCCTTGCAATAAAGAGCACTCTGAGCTTTTTTTTTTTTTCTGTTTTCCAAGAACATTCTCTTTCAACCATAAAATAGTATAGACAAATTGCCCAGTGCTTATGTTCTTGAAAACTTGCATGTTCCCAACTATGGGATAGATCTTCAAGGTAAAATACGCAATTCAAAAAGGAATAGAGTCTTAAATTGTTAAATTCTGGTAGCACCACGTCAGGGACAATTTACTTACCTGTGTCAATGGCCCTGGAGGTGTCTGATACATCTGGACAGGTGGGACAGAGGATGGTGGGTGGACAGATGGGCTTGGCGCATGACCCTGCTGCAGTTGTGGTGGAGTAAGGTATGGGTTGGCTCTGCTGCTCAGGGTGGTGTGGCGATAAGGGTTATACCCTTGCTGAGATGGAAGAGCAGAAGCATTTGCAGGTGGGGGACAGCTCTGCTGAGGAGTCTGATAACCTGCGATTCCCACCTGTGAAGTAGGTGGAGGACCGGAAGAGGACTGTGACTTGGGAAGCTGTGGAGAAAAGGCATTCTGCCCATCCTGTGACCCAGTCACAAGCGGAAGTGAATTTGGAGGCCTGGAGAAGGCTGCTGCTCCAACAGGTGTTGTAGAAGATGTTAAGGGTGGCTGCCCAATGCTTCCAAATGGATCGCTGCTACTGGGCACTTGAGAGAAATAGTTGAAGGTCTGTGGAGGATTAGGGCTGGCAGAAGTCTGACCCAAGAAGCTGTCCTCTTCACCAACATCTGCAGAATCATCTGCAAAGACAAACAAAACAAAAAGATGTCCCGAAAGGTTCAAACAAATCAGCCTCTGTAGACAAAATGATCTGTAATGTTATGAGCTATTTCCAAAACTCTATTGGACTCTATGAAACGAAAAGCATTATAAATCTTCCATATCCTTCAAGATAAAACATGCCATAAAGTTAAACAAAAGACACCAAGTCTTCAAGAACATCTACAAAACAGACCACAAAACTAATTCAGTATACAAAGATGAAGCAACAAAAACTAAAAGTTTAAGTAAAGCCAAAGTATGACTTAAATTAGGACCTTTCCAAGCCAGCCTGTCAAAGAAACATGCTTCCATGGCACTAAAATACCCTTCAATCTCCCTTATGCCTACCAAATACAACAGCGGCTTTGCTTCATTTCCTCTCACTATAAAAAGAGTCACGAAGAATAGAACCTTACTCTCTAATGTTTAGGCTTCCAAGACCTCACTTAAAAGTAGGGATTAAGGACATCCCCAAGCAGACAATGCCTAGTGGTGATGGCTCTTAGTGGCTTAAGGCCATCCCCACCTGACCCATCAGCAACGCCCTCTCTCAGTTTCCCACTTTACTTCCAAGGTGGCCAAAACTCATCACTCCAGGTTATCTGATAAGCAAGACTCATCACAAGCAAGAGTTAGTCTGGTTCTAAGAACCTCACTCTAGATTTGTGCAAGAGATGAATCTCTTGTACAGAAAAATAAGTCCCCATCCTGTGTAATTGCAGGAGAGGGCTTAAAATCCTGTCATGTCTGCCTTTTTGCAACATGAGAAAGAACACAAACCACCTCCTGGTCAGTTGCAGCTTTCTGCTTTGCACTGATTCAGTAGCAATTGGAAAACCAAGTAGTTTGATCTGGACCTTGCAAGCACCCAATGCAATTTATTGAAGGTCATAAGAGCATTGTTGTCTGCTCTGGCAGTTGAATAATCCCCAGACAGTGGGGATGAAACCACCATTACTGCTTCTCTGCTCCTCAGTCTCCATGCAAAGAGAGACCAAACACCCAAGGAGCTCCAAGTGGCCGATAACATTTTTACATCTTTATCTGCAGCCAACATCACAGGAATACACAGTATCAAGGGAGCACTGGGCCATAGAGAAATCCCCTCAGGAAGCTGCTGTTCTAATTAATTAATCAAAAGAGCAGAATTTGCCATGACTAAAATGTTTATTTACTTGCCTTTTCTGATGGCAACTATTTCAAGCAAGCCTGAATTTGCACCTGTGGCGTTTCGTGCCACTTTCAAGAACAAAATCCAAAACCTATGTATGCAAACCATCATGGAGAATACTAAATCCATTTATAAGCAATGGCCAGAACTAATTCAGGTCTACAGATCAACTCCCATCTCCGTTCAAAACAGCCATTTCCACTTAACAAAAGCTCTTATTTTCTTGACTGCAAGCTTTTCCTTCCTTTCCTTTCTCATAAATGCTGTAGAACACAGGGAAGCACACTGCATACCACATTGACAGTTCTTCACATCCCAAAATAACTGGTAGCGGAGCAGCTCACCACACTGCAACATCAGATGATGATACACAGAGGAATGCGCTGAAGAGTTTTTAAGGCCTTTACCAAATTCTTATTAACACACCACTTCAGGCATTTTTGGGAAGCTCAGTCTATTTGTGCCTTTCCTAAAAGGATGGACAGACAAATTTTTATCTAACCATACATGCAGTTTTCAGACACAACTCCTACATTACTTTTTTTCTAATTTGAACAAACTCCATTGAAAGACTTGCGCAGAATGGCAGGTAATGAAGCACTTTGTACAAATGAAAAAGAATCCCGTGATTCTTCAGCTTTGACATACAAGGGCAGTATTCCTCTCACATACGACTGTGTGACAGCCTCCGGTGCATCCCTCACAGATAATACCTTGTCACTCACAGACTGCCACCTGACAATCCCAAGTGACAAAAGTCTGAGACCCCATTGGGAACACTCTACCTACAGTAAGGATATTAGTTATTTCATCTGAACCAGAGAACACATCTTCTTCAAACTGCAAGGCAGAAAACTCTTACTGCTACTCACTCTTCAAAATGCAACAGATGCATGCGTGCACACAGCTTCCAAATATCAGCTTTCATGTGGATGTCAAACAATTCCTGAGGTAGATTCCCATAACGACTCAGGAATCAAACTCAAGGGTTCACCCCTTCCTGCTTCAGACTGTGATTCAAGATGCAAACTGCTCTATGCATCCAAGTCCTTGTGACAGCTGGCTGGTCAAGGTGAATGCAAGGGATGACAGAAGTAAAATGTAACAGGATGCTCCTCCCTTGAACGTGGCATAATCTCAGCAGATCTTTAGCAATTAATTTCACTCCAGTTGCAAAACTTTGAACCTTCATCCTATCAAAAATTAAGTGAAAAGGGGAGCATACAACTAATCGCATCTTATTACTGAAATCCCATCAACGGATTTCCCTCCAGCCAGGAAGCTGCCACGTGAGGGCCACTCACATAATGCTACTTTACAGACCCACACTTAAAAACTGTAAAGATTGCACAAACTCAGTCAGTAAATATATCAGCTGCCTATCTTAGATAAGTAGGGATGATATTGTAATGCTCTTATTCCCTCTCTCTCCCCCTGAAAATGTAGAACATCTAAAAAACATTCTGAAGTCACACTTGGCAAGTATGCTTTTAAGCCCACAAAGACATACTGCATTTATTTCTCTAGCTAAGGCATGCCAGCACTGAAATCAAGCTTTGGATTTTGAACTGAGTGTGGAATCACAGACTCATTAAGGTTGGAAACAACCACCAAGGTCATCCAGTCCCCCCAGCAGCCCATCCCCGCCATGCCCACGGCCCCCCATACCGCAATCCCACAGCTCTGTACACCCCCAGGGACAGGGACTCACCGCTTCCCAGACAGCTGTGCCTTCAAATACCCCACCTGAACCTTCCCTGGTACTACTTAAGGCCATTACTTCTTGACGTGTCCTAAAGACATGCAAGCCTTTCAAACACCACTACGGCTTTAGAAGGAAAGGACGATAAATGGTTAAATTAACACGGAAATTCGAAGTTCCTGCTTAGCACGCTATACCCACACAGGGAAAATGAAAGATGACGTGGGAGAGGCGTTCGCTCAGGGAAGACGAGGGTCACGCTGAGGCAGAAGGGGCTGCTGCCGAGAGGACAACACAACACAGCACAGCACCGCAGGGTACAGACCCCAGGCACAGCGGGGCGAGGAGAGGTCTCAGCCCCCACACGCCATAGCGCCCACCCCCGTCAGAACCCCTCGCAGAACCCCCTACCCGCTGTAAGGAGAGCGGGGCCCGGTGGCGCGGCCGGCGCCTGGCTGACCGGGATGAAGGGCACGGTGAAGTTGAATTCCGTGGCGGAGGAAGCGAAGAGAAGATTGGTACCGGCACTAGGCTTCGCCGCCGCCATGGCTGCGCCCCGTCCACGTCCCTTCCCCACGGCGGCCCAGCCCCTTCCGCCCTCATCCCGCCCGCCTTTAAGATGGCGGCCCCGCGGGCGGGCGCGGCGGGAGGAGGAGAAGGGAGGGGCGGGAGGAAAAGGCGGGTCTGGATCGCGCCGCCATTGCTGCGGCCGTTCTGAGAGGAAGAGGAGGAGGAGAAGGCGGAGGGCGGAAGTCCGCGGCCCCCGTGCTGGGCTGGCGAGCGGGAGTTGGTGGCTGTAGGGCGCTGGGGAGGCGGCAGTAGTAGTGGTGGTGGCGGCAGCAACAGCAGCTCTCACCTGCTTCGCTCCCGCCATGCCGTGCGTGGCCGACTGGCTCAACAACCCCTTCAGCATCGTGCAGGGCATCTTCGGTGAGCGTAGGGCCGGGTGGGGCCGGGCTCTGCCAGGAGCGAGCCGGCGGGGGAGGGCCGTGGGGCCGGTGGCTCCTTCCCTGCCGGGTGCGGCGCACGGCCGGGGCGCGGTGTGCTGCCGTGTGCTGCGGGGCGGCGGCCGGCCTGTGCTGGGGCTGTGTAGGGCCGTCCCAGCTGGGTGATCCGCTTCAGAATTTAAGATAGAACAAACCCGCTTGTGTTTTTCGGGGTCGGTTTTGCGCGGGGGAAGTGGTACTGCTGCCATGCGGTCCTTTGGCAGTAAGGAGTACTGGAAGTGGCACCCGAGCCGCGAGCACATGGGTTTGGAGTTGGAGGCAGCCCTTAGAACGAGGGCTCTTCTTATGGCCTTGGCCGTGGGGCTTGCTGCTCGCTGTACACCCATGAACGCTGCCGGTGTCATAGCTGAGGCTCAGTGCTAGGCTCCATCTGAGCTAAAAGCTCACCGAAATAAAGAAAACTTCCTCACGGGACACACAGCAGGAAGCGGTGCCTCAGCTCCTCCAGTTACATCTACCCGGGGGTGTTGTTGTGATTCAGAGCCCTTCTGCGCTGCCCAGCTTGTCTGTTGTTGTCTTAGTTCGCCCGAGGGGCGTGGGATGGGGAGCCCGGCACAATGTAACATTCATAAAGTCGTCTAGAACTCAGCTGTTTGCCCAGAATAGGGATAAACGTTTGAATTGCTTACTGTGTTAGCGTGGCGCTGAATGGGAGTCTGTTATGTGATGCAAATGTTCATGGGAACATGCCTTGTTTTGTAGCCCAAAATACTCCAAATTCCGACTGGGAGAAGAAGGTAACTGACTACTTCAAAGAGAAATTAAAGGAGAATAATGCTACTAATTGGGTAAGGCTGTTATTCTCTTTGAGTTACGCAATTCTTAAGTTGCATTCTTGTACCTCCTAATCATTACAGCAATAGGGTTTTTAAAAAGCTCTTCCTTTTTGTGATATGCACTTCTGAACGTTAGGCTTTTGTGATGTTTATTTACATTTCAGTTGCTTTAATGTATATGTAAAACCAAGATGCAAATTCCTGACTGATACCGCAGCAGCTCCAGTCCTTGGCTCCAGTGTGCTGGTTTGCCTTGGGCCCCACCTGCTGAGCGCTGCCTGCTGGTGCTGGGATCCAGTAGGTGGCAGGAGCTGACAAACACTGTCATATCTGGAGGCCAGCCCTGTCAGTCTGCAATAAATATACACAGCAAGTGTTCAAACTGTTCTTCTTTCGCGTCCTTCTATCATAATGCTGCAAAATACAGCTGGGTTGAAGAAATAGCTGCTTGGATGTTTGCATTTGAGGAAGAATAGCCTCTGCTAAAACTTCTAGAAGTCTAGCAAGGAAAAAACATGCTTTAGATTTAAAAATAAAACATACGCGCTTGAGTTCAAATGATGCTTTAGCCTAAAAGGCTGGCCGTGATGGCGTCCTGGAGCACTGTTATTTGGATTAAAAACAACAGTGCTGCAGGGTTTGAGCCAAGTGAGTTTAGCAGTAGGATACACAAGATGATAAGAAAAGGGCGGTGACAGCTTTTGCAATGTGTTTTTTCTTTTTTTGCTGACTTCATGGCAGTTGTTTAGGAGAAGCTTTCTTTTACAGGTCCCGTCGCTGAATGATGTCCCTGTACATTACCTGAAGCCCAACAGTTTAGTGAAATTTCGCTGTATGGTTCAAGATATGTTTGATCCTGAGTTTTATATGGGTGTATATGAAACAGTTGACCCAAACACAAATGCACGTGTAAGTGAAATACTGACTTATTACTTCTGTAAACGCTTAGCATTTTCTTCTTCCTACCTGTCATATTTCTCACGTTTCAGAGCTAAAGCTATGGAGTCTGGGCACTGTCTGGTGGTAGCTTATTATGTAGCATCAGTAATATAACAGCATTTATAATTCTCTTGGGGAATTTAGGGAATAAATATTGCTTTAAAAATATATATCTTTGAAGGACTGAAGTGCAATAATTTAAATGTAAATCATTCACGTTTGAATGATTGCATTGTTTTTTCCTTCTTGACAGGTTTTGCATTTTGGAAAATACAGAGATGTGGCCGAATGCGGGGTAGGTTACACAAGTTGTATTCATTTTGGGATGAAGTATTAGTTGGAAAGATATGATTTATAAGTGCAGAGTAATTTGGTGCTCACAGTGGGCTCCTGGAGATAAGTTTCTTAAAACTGAGAGTCAATCTCAGATTGGGACAGCGGAGTATTTCTAATTGCTCATCTGCTGAAGTTCAGCAGAGTTCAAGCCAATTCTGTTTTAATTAACATTTGTTTCATTGGGTGGGATGGAAGGGAAAGCACTTCAGACTGTGTAGATTCACTGTTTCATAATGTGTAATCCGGAGTGTTTGTTGTGAGTTCCGGCTAAGTAGCTGAATATGTGAATATTTGGTTTTAAACAGCAAAGACACTAATCAGGTCTTTAACGTTGTTATTTCTATTGGTATTTTAGCCACAGCAGGAAATTGATATGAACTCCTCACAAACAGTCACCTTGGAAAGACAGACGTTCTACTGCGTTCCGGTGCCTGGTGAATCAGCATGGGTGAAAGAAATATCTTTTTTCTCTGAGCTGGTGCAGTGCTATGCAAACATTAATCCCCAGTTAATTCGTTAGATGCAAGGAGACAAATTTATGTAATGTTTCTTAGTTTTGGGGTTGTTATTCTGCTTTTCAGTTTAAGTGGATCGGGGTAGGTAATGACTGGAAGGCTCCTGAAAATTCCTGATAGTTTATATTTGTGCATCTTTAGAAAATGGGAGGCTTAATTTGAGCTCTGGGCATTCATTGATGTTTTGTTGTGAAACCAAGACATTGTTATATAGTAAGAGTCTGACAAAAGCACCTGTAGAAACACTCGCAGCTTGTTAGACAGTAATCCTTGGAGCGGGTATGTTGCATTTTGTAAAATGATGAGAATTGGGTGGTAGATCTGATGACTTGATAATTCACATTTTAAATTCAGAATTTAAGAAAACGACTTGTCGTTGGCACGGAATGCCAACACCACTTGAATATGGTGGTTTTTGGGTGAATAAATGATTGCTAGCAATTAATTTTGCGGGAATGTTCGTATCGAAATCTTGCAGCGGTGGAAATTTCTGGTGAACCTGACTAGTGTGAAAATGCACTGAAAGTCATTTCAACATTTGTACATCATGCTAATGAAAACACCAGTATTTTAGATGTTGCAACGTTCATTTATAGCTGTAGCACAGCTGGCATCTTACAAGTATGGCAGCATTTTTGATGTATTTCTTTTCTAAGTAGTCCTAATAATTGTATCAGGTAGCTTTGGCAACCAGCATGTTGCCCGTGCCTAAAGAAACTTCTAATGCTTTGTTCAAAATAGGAGATGACATCAGGTTAGCAAAGCTTACAAAGCTTACTTTCCCTGAATTTTTCCCAGCTGAGTGTGGTGTTGTCCTTAATCCTCAATTTCACGCATATATCAGTGCCAGCCAAGCTCGAGTTAGTCCTTCAACGTCCTACACACCAAGTCGCCACAAGAGGAGCTATGAGGAAGATGAGGATATGGAACAACATCCATCTAAACAGAAAGAGCAGCATACGGGTAATGGTCATTTCTGATGACTGGATGTTGTGGCATTTTGTCAGGCTTTGCAGAAATTCAACTTTAGAAATCAAAGTATTTGCAGTTGTTTGAATCAGCGGCGTTAATGCGGCCTCTCATAACCAGCTTGGTGTTTTTGTAGGTGTCATCGGTAGCTTAAGTAGTGGGGGAGAGCTTATGCTGTTGTGCATTGTATATTCTATAACTTGTTGGTTTTATGTCATATATGTCAGATATGAGTTCATAATTCCTATAATAAATATTTTGTTCAGCAGCACTTGTATGCTGCCTTTTCTAAGAGTTCTCATTTAATTTCTAACTGTAAAGCATGTTTCATGGTAATCTGTAGAGGATTATCTGGTTTCTTTTCTCTCTTGCTCTGGATGTTACTGTTTGAATTGAGGCCAAACTGCATCTTAATTGGGTGCTGCTTTGCTGCAAAGAAAATTGTATTTCTAAAGAATACCCTCTAGCCTCTCCTTTTTTCTCTTGTGAGACTTAGTAATTCAGTTTCATAAAGGAGGCAGATTAACACCAGTTGCTTTGTAGCATCATGAAGAAGGCTGCTAGACCTCTCAGAGGATGCTGTTTTCAAAACGATCCGTGTCAGGATGGTGTGCAGTGCTTACTGGGTTTGTGGACAACTTGTGAACTATTTGTTCCGCTGCTGTTTTGTGGAGACGCCGCTTAAACTGGCGTAGGGGTTTTCTGATGATTTTGACACGTTGTCTTTTGAACAAAAGAAAATGGTTAGTTCAGAATGATGAATCCCATTGCAAGAAAACTAAATGAAGCAGCATCTTTTGTTTGGTGTTACATGGTCATGAGGTTCACTTGCTGCGTTTTAGGTTTTTGTATTTAGATGGATGAATTGCAGAGTAGGTTTCCATCATGTTTCTTTGCTGCTTGTATAGTTGTTGTATAGTTATACAAGGTTGTAATAGATGGATAGTCAGAGGTTATAGAGGAATAACTCACCCACCCTGCAGCTCAGAGTTAGGATGGATGCTCGCCACAAGGAACTCCACACAGGAGCAATCTCCAAGAGAGATGCTACTTTAGTGGTGGTCAGCCCATTTAAGGGATTTAAGGGATCTAGGAGAGGTGGAGTCAAGCTCCACCCTTTCTGGGAGCACAGCTGAATTACCTTCACCTGTGCTCCCGCAGCTGACCGTCACTTGCCTCAGATGGTTAATCAGAGGTTCAGGCTGTGATTAACAGTTTCCCATACACTGCTGAAAATCTATAGATGATTAATGCGACCTGCTTTGTTGAGGTCTATTCTCACCTCTATGATGGTCTGCTTTTTAAACTCCATATGCAGAAATATATTGCCTGTGCAGACGTGTACAGTTTAGAAGCATTTAGTTGATGCGGTTGAAGCATCACATGTTGAAAATGAGGTGGTTTGGTCAAGTTTGGAGTTTTTAAGACACACAGATTTTACCCACTCTCCTGTTTATCTTGGTAATATAAAATATGTTTGTGATACTTTGCTATTTTGAGTCAGAATATCCTTTGACAAATATGCTCTTTTTTTGTTGTTGTTGTTTGGCTTCTTGTTAAATTAGTGTAATTCTATGTTGCTTGATGCATTGAGTTGTTTACTTTGCTTTTCTGTTATGAAGTGTATGAATCCTTTGCTTTCAGGCAGTGGAGGCGATGGTCATGGATGTGGGGAGCCAAAAAGATTAGAAACGGAAGCTTCTGCAGGTCATCATCTTATTTCTCCCAACTGTTCCCCTCCTCTTGACTTAAATTTTCCACTGCCAGGGGAGAAAGGACCAGCATGTCTTGTGAAGGTAAGAAAAGTAGAGAGGTGATGAGCGTGGTTATGAGGCAGACAATCTGAAGTGGCAGGGGGAAGAGTCTGTTACTGACTGCTCAGATGTCTAGCAGATAGACATCTTCTGGGTACCTGCCTCTAGGATTTGCCCTCTTAAGCAGAAATTTGTGATGGAAAAAGAAAAACAATACAGCAGGTATCTCTGTATTGTGCTTCAGATGGTCTTTGATTCTGTAGTGTGCTGTGTTGTCTGTGAAGCTTTTAACACTACTTCCACCTCTCGGACAGGTATATGAGAGCTGGGATACCTTCAAAGTCAATGATGTTCTGGAGGTGTACGGTATTTTGTCTGTGGATCCAGTGCTGAGTATAGTGAACAACGAAGAAAGGTAAGGCTTGGCTGATATGTGGTTCTGAAGGGAAGGACATTTATGTTAATATGTAAATTGTTTTTGTTTGTCCCTTTGATACAGACAGGGGAGTGTGTGAATGCATAATATTCACCTCTTCAGTGTAAATGTTGTTACCAAAAGCTTGATACAGGAAGCATGAGATTCACAGTCCTGTAAACTGAAGTCTGTTATACTCTGAAGCATCCATGCCCTTGGAATCACGATGCATGTTTTCCTACGTTGTTACAGTCTGTAAAGCAGAAAGTGTTTCTGTAGCTAAGTGTTCTGCACACTTTCATGCCTAGCTAACATATCAGTGTTATTCAGTGTTATTCAAATCAGCTGAATGAATAGTGAATAAATAGGGAGCTGTTTTTGAGTTGGCTTTAAAGTGATAAATTATACTATGGTTCATACTCTTGTGAACTGCAGAATACTTTAAATTAAAATTTCTGTGTCTGCATAGAAGGTGAAAGTGACCAAAACGATTGTAAATAGGGTTGGTTTTTTTTTCTGCTAATTAAGGCGTATCATCATACTATACTACTGAAGTTTCTGGTGTCACCTTCTGTTCGGTGATTACTTGCTTGAAAAAATGCAGTTATAAACAAATCAATGTTAAAAATAATCTTAATGACTAATCTAACACAGATACTACTAATGCCTTGAGCAGTTGTGCTTCAGATAAATTATTTGTGTTAGTGACTTTGTTTATCCTTTTAATAAGTCCAATATGAAGAGTGCAGTATGAGTCCTTTATAGTGCCAGCTTCTTAAAAGTAACTCAGCCTGGTCAGCTGCTTTTGGCTGTCATCTGTCTGACAGAAAGCTAATCCTGCACTGACAGATCAGTTGGTGTCATACAGTTATTTATTTGTTTTCTGCATGTCATTCTATCACAAATAAACAACGTGGTGGCATTTAGCAACATCTTGAATGCAAAGAGTCTAAACAAAAGGGTTTTTTGGTAGGAGACAGTCATCTCAGAGGGTTGCTGGAGAGGCCTTGAAAGGAATGTAAGAGTCCTTCTGACAATAATAGAATCCAACTTCCTTTATCAAGCATGCTTTGGTGTTTCTATGTCATCGGTTATAAATTGTGATTTTGTGTTTTGATGTTTATACAAACCCTGAAGGCAGTTCCTGTAGTTTGAATGCAGAAGTTACCAAGTGTTGGGAATAGATGTTGGGAACAGACATGCTGTGTTCATGCCGTGGTTCCAATGGCATGGACTCAGGTGGAGAAAAATGTTTGGAGCATTTTCAAGTCTGCTTGCACCCTTTCCTAGGGACAGCTCAACCCTCGATCCTATGGAGTGCATGGACACAGCAGAAGAACAGAGAGTACACAGTCCTCCATCCTCATTAGTCCCCAGAATCCATGTGATTTTAGCACATAAATTGCAACATCTTAATCCGTTACTGCCTGCTTGCCTTAATGAAGAAGAGAGTAAAACCTGTGAGTATGCTTCACTCTACACACACGTAAAGGCACAGTTTGCTAGTACATATGAACACGTATTTCTTTGCTCAGAGACAAATGCATCATTATGATATTTGTATTTAAATTTTGTTAAAGTAGAGAAGCCATTCAATGCAACAAACTGCTCAAAACATGAGAGTTTGTGTTTATGCGATGCTTATGTACTGCTTTTTCTGGAGTAAATGTGAGTTACATGAAACATACTTAGCATCTACGAGCCCAAAGACTTTACCAAGCTGTTTAGCTGTAAGATTTCATTTGCATTTGCTTTCAAATGCAGTAATGGATTGCTGGAAAACTGTATTTCCAAATTAATACTGCAGTGTAGCATATGTGCAATGTAAGGAATCGTAGTGCTGTGAGGATAAGAAAAAACAGTTCTGGTTTTTAAGTAACTATGTCCTTCTTTGTGGCTGATTTAACTGTTAGTTTTCTTGTTAATTACTGCACATAAACATCTAATTGATATACCTCATCCCTTCCTTACATACATTGTATTGGTTGTTTTCAGCTGTGCTGTAAGGGGCCTTATTTCTGTTTCTAATTTGGTGCGGCTATGCTGTATAGCTTAGAAATTTGACTCCAAGCGTTACAGACTTCTGCAAATGTATTATTTGCATTTATAACATTATCTAATTAAAAAAAAAAAAGTATTTCAAAGGAAATGCTGTGCAACTCAAGTTAACCAAAGCCAGTAATTGTTCTGTGGGTGAACAAATGAATGTTTATTTTTCTGCCTTGGAGTAACCACTTTTCTCCATCGGGTTGTAGTGGAAAACAAGCTTCATATAAAGAAAAGGGGGGTGAAGAACTGCCCGTTCTCTGACATTGTCTTCTGCTCTTTTACCAGTTGTTTCTAACTTCATGTCTGAGCTGTCACCTGTTAGAGCAGAGTTGCTTGGGTTCCTCACACATGCCCTCTTGGGAGACAGTTTGGCTGCCGAGTACCTTATATTGCATCTCATCTCTACAGTGTAAGTATTCAGATGTCTGTTGAGAATTCACGTGTTTCTCTTTTTAAAGACATTTCTTTTTTGGGGTACTTCACCATTCTGTAAATAAACAGCAGAAACAGTACTTACTCCAGCAGTACTTAGTCCAGATAGTTGTCCTGTCATAGTAGATATTATTAGCAGATCTCATTCTCTGGAATACCAGGTTTTGTTCAAAGGCCAGTTTCATCCTTTCAGGGTTGCTTTGAGAGCTGGGGAAAAAAAGTCTCCTAGATAAAAGTTTAAACAGAGGTACAATATCAGTACATTTGTATGTACACGCTGTTCTTTCTGGCTGTGAACGCTCTGACACTTGGACTAGAATGTGGGGTTTTTTTTCCATTTATCACAAAAAAATTGAAATTTGTCCCAAGCTGGCAGAAGATGTACAGTAAGAAAAGGGAGAGGAAGGCTGAGGGCAGGTAAAGGAAATGAACAAGCATAGTAAGTAGGGAAATTGAGCAATAAGACAGAGAAAGCATGGAGTGTTTGCAATAGAGAAGGAGAACAGAACATATCACAAGTGCCGTAAATGTACTGCTTTTGTGCAATGCTACAAAGCCTTCCAAAGCAGAGTTCAGCCTAATTTATCTCCATGGATGCTGGAGAAGGAGCAAAAATGAGACTATTATTTATGTATACTTTTAGTACTGAAATCCTGCTAGCTATCAGAAGATGATCACAGATATCACTCAAACTGAGCGATCTCTCTTATCAAACTGAGTGATGTCTCTGATCACTCCGTTAAGCAGACACTTCCCTAACCATGTTTCTTTGATTTTAGTTATGCAAGACGAGATGTGCTTCCTCTGGGAAAATTCACAGTCAACTTGAGCGGATGTCCAAGGAACAGCATCTTCACAGAGCACATATACCGCATCATCCAGCAGCTCGTCCCAGCAGTAAGAATAACATTGCAGTGTTGCAGTGTTTTTAGTCATAAATGTTGGGGTAATTGGCCAAACGAAATAGACTGTAATTTGATTAAATAAAGTTGCTGATCTCCGTCTAAGGGGCAGGTAAAAGCGGAGCTGTGGCTCTCTTCCAGTTAAAGCCTGTGTTATCCTAGTTGTGTAAGATGAATATGGAAAGAAGTCCTATCCTCACTGAACTGACAGACAGATGCATCTATCTGTTCAACATTTAAGCATTTAGTATTTGGATGGTTGGAATAAAATGTGTTCTATGTTGTGGCAGCAAGTTTTATTTTACTTCCTGTGGAGGTTCACAGTTGCAGCTCCTGGTAAAGAAAAAATAACTTACTAGAGAAGTGAGAGGGGAGGAAATGTGCGATGAGTTCCTTTTCTCATTGCAGTCCTATCGCCTACAAATGACGATTGAAAACATGAACCATTCACGATTCATCCCACGCAAAGACTACACAGCTAATCGCTTAGTCAGTGGAATACTGCAGCTTGCCAGCAACACTTCCCTTGTAATAGATGAGACTCAGCTTGAGCAAGGACAGCTTGACACAAAAGGTAACTTTTTTTTTCTATATATATTTAAAGACAGTGGTGCTAATTGTGTCCCAGTGACAAGTTGCAGTTACAAAACAGTTGGTGGTTTCCATATTCTATTACATTGCTTGAACTAGCATGCTGCTGGTTCTGCTGCCTTCTCAGACAACTTAATGCATGAGCTCTTGATTTTTGCTTACTGGAAGTTTCTGCTGTTTTGCTCAGCAGTGCTTGTATTGAGTCAGAACGAGTAGCTCTACAATGAAAAGTCCTACACCTATTTTTTTCCCCAAGAGTCCCTTTATTAAGGAGTACTATCTGTCCCAGACCTCAGATGACCTGTAGTGAAACGAAATGGTGTCTCGTTTGCTATGATTGTGTCATAGCATACTTTGAGCAGCGTCTGATGCTTGATGGGAGAGGCTGCTGGTTTGAATAAGTCTTCAGACCATGCTACCTCTGAACTATTACAATGGTTTGGCTTTTCTGTGAGACAAAGAAGGTGGGGAGAGCATACACTGCCTTATGCTTTATGCTTTTACTGTATATATGAAAACCATCCCTTAAAATCCAACACAAATGTGGGGCATTCAAAGTTAGCTATTGTTTCATAGAAAAACATCGATGGTTCTGTTGTGTAAGCTGATGTATAAAGCTCTCTGCAGCACTACAATAATAACTTACATGAAAGAGGAATTGTGGTCCCTTCTAGAAGCTCAGTAGCTGGAGAATGTATAGTATGGCTGTATGTGATGTTTCAATGAAAGACTGATGTCACTGGAAGCTACTACTTTAAAAGAACAATGCTAGCTTTAGGAGTCTGAACTGTGTCATGCTGCAAGACTGCCGGGCCTCTGTAATGAGTGGCTGGTGCTCTGTCCCATTGCAGCTCAAAGACTGGCAGTAATTAGCCAGGCTGAGATTTTGAGTAGATACTATTGAAAAACACTTCTTTTTAAATTATTACTACTGAAAGTTATTTGCTTCTGAGCCTGCGCGTGTATTTTTTTGGGGGGTAGAGGGGCTGTTAATCTGGCTTCACTCAAGCGACAAAACCGAAGTGAAGAAAATATTTAGTTCTTTTCCTTATTAGTTTCCATATGAAATCAAAACAACAAACCACGGCAGCTAATACTTCAGTGCTGCTCATTTAAAAACATTGGGGGGAAAAAAAAATGGTCAAAGTCAAAGCTGTCAGAATTTTTCTTGCTTTTCTAGGTGTGCACAATGTGAAAGCGTTGGGTAATCTGATAACTTGGCAGAAAGTGGATTATGACTTCAGTTACCACCAGATGGAATTCCCATGCAATATTAACGTTCTTATCACGTCAGAGGGCCGATCGCTCCTACCGGTATGGCAAGATCTTTTTGAATTTGGGGAATAATTACTGTTGGTAGCTACTTAAAAACACTGAGCACACTGTTCCAGGGACAAGCGAAGATACAAGTGAAGACAGGAAGACTGTCCTGTGAGCAGTGGTGCGTGTAGAGAGTCACCTTTCTTGCTTCTTGGTTGAATACTGATGGCAAGATAGTGACTGAAGTTATCACTGGGTATCACAACAGTGGGTAGAGTCTGCAGACAGACTGCTACTCTCAAAGCTTTATTGTAAAACAGCTTCAAGAGGGGTTGGGTGTATGAATAAAGAGCAAAAGGTCTGGCATTGCCCCTTGAAAAACAGTAGCCTAATGTTACGTGTCTCTGACCGCTTGCATTCCAGCTTTATAAACTGAGAAGCCGCACTTGTCTCAAAGGGAAACTGAGTCACTGAATAAAAACTTGATGCTGGATTTCACAAAGGGAATTGTTAAGTATTTAAAGAAGGAATTGTCTTGCCTAAGTTCCGAGACTTTTGCCTTGGAGGGTTCTATCTTGGAACAGAAAAACATGAAAAAGGATGATGTGTAATTTTATTTTTCAGTCAGATTGCCAAGTCCAGTTACAACCACAGATAATTCCACCAAACATGGAGGAGTACATGAACAGCCTCCTAACTGCAGTGCTCCCTTCTGTGCTGAACAAATTTCGAATTTACCTAAGCTTACTGAGACTGCTGGATTATAGTATATCTGATGAAGTGACCAAGGTATGGAAGATGTCACCAATTGATTCTCAATTCCATCTTCAGATAGAAAGCGCCTTAATGTGTTTCTGTACTTGCTCATTTCTCTGTCAGGCTGTCAGGCAGTGATTGTTGGAAGTTCTTTAAAAATTAAAAAGAAGCATTTTATTGTCACGGATGTGTGTGCCTTCAAGGGTTTGTACTCAATGAGTGCTTCAGCGTGTAGAGTTTATACACATCCTGCTTTCTAAAACTCATTTTGGAAACAATTGTATTCAAAGATGAGCTAGCCTGTTTTTATTCAAGCTGACTTCCTGACAGCGTTTCTCCTGTAATTGAAGGATAGTTATGGCGTTTGAAGGCTTGTACTGAAGCTCATTTGTTGCCACTTAATGGTTTGCTGTACTCTTTGTAGGCAGTTGAAGAAGACTTTGTAGAAATGCGCAAGAATGACCCTGAGAGCATAACTGCTGATGATCTGCACAGGACTCTGCTTGTAGCAAGGTGGGTAGTGCTGTCAGTTTGAACTGAAGACTTCGTAGCAAGCTGGAGCCAAACTCATTTAATGCTGACACTTTAAGGCAGGCGTGCAATGAATCTTTCTCCTGTGTTTCTGTCAGTTTCTTAACCAGGCAGAGTTCATCCTCTGCTTTCCAGTTTCTAAGATACTGAAAAGAAAATTGTTTTCAAACTGTATTAGCTTACCAAGTGTGAAACCATCAACACGTCCTTCCTTAACTGCTGTTTCTGCTCATCCAGGTTCCTGTCTCTGAGTGCGGGGCAGACAACGCTGTCAAGAGAGAGGTGGCTGAGAGCAAAACAACTGGAGGCACTGCGTAAAGCCAGACTTCAGCAGCAGAAGTGTGTTAATGGAAACGAACTTTAATGTTTTGTGGATGTCACGATAAAAATTTGTCTAATCCTAGATGGAACCCATACTAAGATTGGGATATTGTTTATACCAGTTTTTTTGTAGATAATTTATACCAAGATATTATGGATATTTACCCTTGCAATCTGAACGCACTATCTCTGTTCAGCCAGCTAAACATATTTTATGAAATTTTTTTGGAGCCTGTTTTGTAATTGAGAATTGGTAACACTGAGCAAATGATTTGATATTAAAGTTTAATACTGAATTTGTGTTAACTCATTTCCTTTAACAATAGGAAAATGTAACCCATTGCCCTTATAGCAGGGGTAGGGTCTGTTTGGGAGTAGGTATGGTATAATTCTTGAGTTGTGTAAGCTGGAGGACCGGAGGCTGCTGCTGAGCAGTTTCTGTAGGTTTAACTTGGACTTTAGGCAGCCAGGGCTCTGCAAGGTGTGTTGTTGCCCTCTGAGTAGCAGAATAATACTGATTAATAATGCAGTAGGAAGAATCAATTTAAAATTGTCTAAGATTCCAGTATGAAATTCATAAATTCATCCTTCTACTTCAAGAAGACCATGGCTAACCTACAAGCTCCCCGATAAGCTTTATTCTGATACAGCTTGAAGTGTAACAGGACAACTGATACTCATATAAGCCACATCTTACTATCGACGTAATTAGTAATGCGGTGGTTTGTATGAATAATATCAGTGAAGTTTTAAGAATGGTCTCTATCTTATACTGTACAGTTTGCACTGATGGTCACAAGAATTCCCCCCGGCCCTAATAGGATTTGCAGAACTGGTGGAACAAGAGTGGTTTGAGTGAAATACTGAACTAACACAGAGTAATCCATAAAGATGGTACAAGGGTAGGGCTTCTGTCCCCATGGAGAAGTTAAAGTATATAAATCAGTGCTAGAGTTGATTCTAGATAAGACTAAATATTCTTTTGTGAACTTCACCTTAAGCCTAAGCCACCTTACTTTTTGAGTGAGACAACGTTAACAGGAAACTGCTAGTTTAGTTCATTGCGTTTTCTGTTCCAAGCACAATGGTAGCTGCACAGCAGAAGCAACTTGAAATTGTTTTTATTTCGTCTGCAACTTAATGGTACTCAATTATAAAAGTTTTTTTTATACACTTTTGACTTCAGGCAATATTGTTTTTTTCAGCTTAAAGATGTGTTTATCTAAAACCCCTGGCTTCACCCTGGGAAAAATACAAAAATGCAGCCTGTAAATGTTTTCTTAATGATGATTTTGTTGTTACTGTCTCTTCAAGAAAATAAGACAGCTTATAGAAAGAACTGAACTCCATTGTGCAGTGTCTCACAGCTGCTTCCTGTATTTTCTGAAGCTGCTAGATAAAATTTACTAGCCCTTGTTGCTGTTGTCAGGGTTAAGGGTGTGTGCATGGTATGTACTGCTCACTCTGTGGTATGACAAAGATTGGAAGGGAGCATGGAGAAACCCTGTTTTGGCTCCATGCTTTGCAATGACATGTTTCATAGCTTCCTGTTCCTGTTTGCAAAGCATTTAGAACATGAGCCAAGATGAGGTGAGTTAGTCATATTGCCTTCAGACATGCTCTTACCTCTGCCTTAATATCAGGCCTCCTTGAAACTGAAAGCTATTTCAAGCATTAAGATTATGTTAAAGTTTATCACATCTTAAGTGACAGATCCTGAAGGTGCTCAAGGCCAGGCTGGATGGTGGGTGGCAACCAGTCCCCAGTAAAGCTGGTGGAAGCAGATGAGCTTTAAGCTCCTCCCCAAGCCCCTCTGCTTGTATGAAGTCACTGTGCAAATATTTGTATAGGTCAGTTTCTCTTTCCTACCAAAATAATGACAAAATTTATGCCATCTACTACAGCTGTGTGGAAATTCTCCCTCCCCCAGAAGCCATGCAAGTACCACGTCTTATCTCCAGCAGTTTTTAGGAGCATCTTTCTTTATGGATGCATCTACAACTTTTTCACTTCAGGCTGATCATCTTCTAGCACTGCAACTCCAGGAGAAAATGATAAAAGGTCTCTGCCAGATAAAGGTTCAAAGCAACCTCCCCCCTCCTTTGAAACTTAAAGTTCCAGACTCCTATAGTAGCATACACCTTGATAACATGCCAGAAAGCATCTTTTTGTTCTATTTTTTTTTATTAAAATATCTCATATATATTGCTTACATTAAAATACAGCAGTAGTTTAATTTTAAATAGAGCCACAAGTATAGACACTCAAAAAATCCCAAACCCACATCACTTCAGTAAAACAAATAAATAAAGTTTCAGACTATCAGGATTAGATGAAGATCAGACAATGATTTCAGATAAACAAGTCCTAAGACAGTGTACTAGCCTACCCATGACACTACTTTTAAAAACACCACGTGCAGCCTATCTACAGTACATGTACTAGAACAGAGAGGCACTGGCTCTAAAACAGTGGTTAGAGTAGGTAGAGTTACGAACCACAGCATAGCAACATCTGCTTTTGGATCATGTCCTACACTAGAATGGCAGTGCAAGGCATTTCTGGAAGAGAATAATCTTTTGACACGTACATGTGTTGTTTGGTTTTTTTGAAACCTGGTTCCCAGCATGAGCGGAAGGTTTGCCTTATACTGCAAGTACGCAAAGCTTGAGCTGGTAATGAACTTGGTTTTGATCAGATAAAGACAACTATGCTCTGATGTCAACATTGACTTTATGAAACGCTACGCTTGCCTTCTGTTTTGCAAGTTAGTTAGATCTTTGCATCTGGACAGTTAGAATATACCAGGAAGGTGACAACACAGGGGGTCACAATGCTTGAAGGGCAGGTACCTGGCTGGTCTCGTGTTCCACTCACTCGAAACTTGAGCATATTGCCACTGTCAAGAATTTGGTGAAAGGGCATAGAACAGCTTCAGTCTAGAAAAAAAAGAGCATTTGCCTCACTTCCCTTCACCTCCAATGTACCAGATAAATTTGCACTGCAGGACTGTGGGTATTTCAGATTGTATCAGGATATCATGTCTTTATTGAAAGTGGCCCAGGTAGTGTGGAAAGAAAAGAACAGCAAGAAGTCTCAATTTCTGGTTAACGTAATTAAATACCAAAAGAAAGCACATCAATTCCCATTGTAGAGGCACAATTCATAGAAAATTGCATCTAAAACTTCAATGGAAACAAGTAAAAATACTAGTCCAAAAATAAATAACATGTAATCTACTAATAAGAAGTTATTTTGCTGGTGCAGTGCAAGGTAAGCAAGGTCACAGAAGTGCAGTATAATAACCATTTTAGTATAAATATTCTCTACATAAGTCAGAAGAGCTACAAAATTAATCCCAAAAAAACACCTGTGCAACAAATTTAAGATAAACTGCATGCTTACTAAGTCCCAGTGTCTAAACTACCTGTTCAAACATGATTTACCCTTCTTTTGTCTCAGCTGCCCAAGGGAATTCTGAAGCCAGAACCAAATTCATTTGCATCTCCCGCAGTTACTGTAAACAAGTAATCCATATTTTTGATCCCATTATTCATTAGCAGTTAATGCTACAGTGAACTCCAATATAGGGCTCTGGGGTTTTTGTTAGGTTTTTTTAAGGTTTTTTTTTTTTTTTTTTTTTTAAAGTATTGGTATATTAAAAGCCACAACAAGAACACCACTCCATTAACAACTAAATTTGAATTATTCGTGTCTGGCATTGTGTAAACATTTCTTTCAGTTCTTTTTGTTTGATTTCATTTAGAGCTTCTGATTCTGCAGGGCTCTTCTGGACCTTTGCCACAGCAAAATTAATCCCTTGAGTCAATCCTGCTTGTGTGATGTTAGCAACCTGGACCATGGAACTGCGGATTTTAGCAAAAGGAGATACAGCTCTGCTGCTGCTACTGTCAGCTGGGGAAGGAGTTGTGTGGAGTCCTGTCTCGAGGATACCAGAAGCAGATCCTGGGCTTCTGTGAGATTTAGTAAAGTCAGTCCCATCAACAGCTAAGAGCTGAGTATTTGGCTCAGAAGATTGTACATCCAGCTTGGATGGCCTGGAAGGAATGCCTCTGATAGTTTCAGTCTTGTTTTCTGCTTTCTTACACGTATTATTGCTGGTTTCATTTATTATATGATGTGGCTCTTCAGAGCAAGTCTCTGCCTCCAAGGCATCTGACATTTTATTTTGAGCATCCTGTACAAACCTCTGGCAGTACACATCGATAGGTTTAGCAAATTCCATCTCCGCATTGTCAGCAGAAGGTATGGGTACATCTTCGCAGTCAGACTGGTTAGCCTGAGTGACATGAATCTCAGATGGAACATGAATGCAGATGTTCATATCAGTGCTGCTTATAGACTGAGACCGACTGCCCAGCCGTGGAGCTGAGGCAATGATACCACAACTAGGCAGCACATAATCTATCTGCCCTATGTTCTCTAGAGAGTCAGTTAACTGGTTGTCCTCATCAGATTTAGAATTAGTCAGAAAATCATCGGAGTGGAAAGAATCGTTATCTGACATTTCTGTATCAGATTCAGCATGGACTTTACTATCTACTGCTGGATTCTCTAAAGTTTCAAGGCTACTGTCTGATTTCCAAAGATTAACTTTCAAATTAGGTTTTAAAAAATTAACTTTCACTTCAGGTTTGGTGAAGCTGCCTAACTTCCGAAGATTGCTGATGTTTACGTTGGATTTGGTTTGTTTCACTTTTTGATTGAGAGACGAAAACTTGCTGAGTAAATAATTCTTGCCTTGTGCCAGGGACCCTCTGTTCTGAGAGCGAATGCCAATGATGTCTTCGTGAGGTTTGCTGCTCTTCCTGGAAGAAAAACCAATCTCTAGCATCCAACTAAGAGAATTTTATCTATAAACACCAAGTATTCACCGTTTTCCAGTCTATTTCCATAGAAATTGGCACTTTAGAAAAGGCATTCTTTTCCATACATAAACTGTACCCACAGAAGCTCATCAAATTAAAAACAACAAAAATGAAGAAAGGTGTGACAGAATGGCATCCAAACAAGGCAAAAATACGCAAATATTTGTAGTTCTAGATGAAACTGATTTGATGTCTGTATACTTACGATTCCTACTGTTTATGATGCAGTCTATATTGAGATTTAGGGGAAAAAATAAATAAATCAGTATTTAGGGCCTGTAAGCAAAATTTTCTCGCGTCTTTTTCCAGCTGAGCAGAAACTGAAAAAATAGCCCAGTAATCAGATGCATAAAAAAGTTACTGAGATGCATGCTCTGATGGTTTTTGCTTGACAATTTACTGTCGTGCTGCACAATGCATTTTCTAGCTCATACAGTTCGAACTGGAATGAACTAGTAAAATGCGTTAAATATCAATTAGCCATCCTCTTGTTTCTACTCCACTGCTCTTTTTAAATGATTTCTAACACCTCACCAGTATTTGGAGATATGAATTACTTCTAAGTTGATCATAGCTCATCAGACAGATTATCTAAAAGAAGTACTTTAGAACTATCCTCTCAGTGAGCCTGCAAAAACGAAAACTTATGTGCCATTCTGATTAATACACAGGCGTTCATTAGTTCAAATTGCAGCCACCTCAGAAAACAAGCTATTAACTCAGGCACAAAAGCCTGTATTGCTTGGGAAGTGAACTACATTCTTCATTTTTGTTTTCAAAACTTCATACCACAATTCTTGCATTTATCTGTTTCTAGACCATACATTTAAGAAGCTTTATTTCTTTTAAGAAGAACAAAAATAAAGCCTTGGACACTTCACATTTACTCAGACTTAGTATTTGCATCACTACATTCTGGTATACAAGATATTAGCAATTTTTTCTTTTCCATTTTTGTTGGTTCATAAAGAAATGTAAATTCTAAAAACACCAACTCTGCACTGAGAAACACTGTCCACTAATCCAAGACATTCTTGAGAATTAAATATCGCCTCATCTTCTACCAACGTTCTTCATGAAAGACCCAAAGCAGTATCTGGGTTTGCTTAACAGTTCAGTGGAATTAATCTAAAAGTAATTTTCTTTTCCTAACTACAGAACCAGTAAAACAGACATCAATTCAGCTAGGAATTAAAGTTCAGACTAATCATGAAGTACCCAATTTGTAGTACGTTACTTACATTTGATAGCATATATTCTACGTAGTCACAGATGTACAAAATAGTATTCTTGTTCATACTTTTAAGAAAGCATCTGTAGTGACCACTGAAAGCACCATAACAAATTAATTTCTAGCACAGTTGCCAGAAACAGGATTGTTTCTTTCAGGTATCATGCATCACCATGTACTGTTAGCCACTGAGAAGACAGCAAAACTAGGACAAAGATTTGCATGATTAAAGCACTCACCTCTCTAGCTTTTTCTCAATAATAGGCACATCTAATCCCATCGCTTGCTTCGTGATGCGCAGCATTTCTGCAATGCACTGAAGAGTGTCTGAAATCCAATTAGCAGCCTGTCAGACTTAAAAAACTTGACATCTCGACATCCCAACATCTAAAATTAGACTTTTTTTTGGTAACTTAATTAAGGTTGGTTTTTTTTTCCCCCCCTATTCTTTAGAGTAGTTGCACTCAAGTTGCAACTGATTTAAAGCTTACAAATAAGCTTAAGGAAACAATAGACACTCCTTAAGCCCTAGATACTGGGTGATGGGTGTAAGTGAATCACTGCCATGATACATTTGCAGAAGGAACACATACAATTACACTTAGTCTAAATCCTTCTTGATTAAACTTAGTGCTCCAGGTAAAGAGTGATGGTTTTCCCTATTAGTGTTTCTTTTATTTAGTTAAACAAGAAGCAAGAACATTTCTAGACGTTGCTTTCACTAACTAAAACAATCTCTTATGCTCATTAGGAGCCAATATGAAGTCTGTTTTATCCTCACGTCTACATCTTCATTACTCCAAAATTGGATGTCTTCATTCTAGATGGAAGTATTGCTTTAAAACCATATCTGAAGCTTATTTTTCTCTGTTAAAACAGTAACAGTTCAGAATACACGCAGGACATATAGGTTTCTTCCCCCGCCCCCCAACAGAAGAGTTAGTTATATTAAAAGTTATACACTACCAGTGATTGTAACAGCTACGGAAAAGGTTTTCTAGAGAAAAGCTGGTATAATTAGCACACTTTCATATATAAAGCTTTTATACAAGAAACAAACCTTTTCCATCTTCATCTGGGTTGCGTACCACAGCTCGAAGGGTGTGAAAATATCCACTTGTGTCCTTGTACTTGTAGTGTAGCCTCATGCATGAGAACTTGGGTTTGCCAAAGAGAGTAGGCTCAGGCCCTGAGAAAAAACATGGAATAATGATAAAGATATTGTGGAGACTATACCTAAACAATTAAGAAAACAGCTTCACGTTCTCTTTAAATAATATAGGCATTTTAAATGAAAGGTTTTCCACAATAACTAAGTTATCAATTACTTTCAAAGAGCAACTGGACTTTATGCACACTGCAGGCTGGCCTTATGCACACATAATCCAGCCTGACTGTTTATTATAGACCATCCTCTCAGATAGGAGAAAAATTCTGCATCTATTACATCCTACGTCCTAGGAAATGTTTCTGAGAAGATTAAAGAGGAAGTTATGTATTCACCAGTAATATAAGTTGCACGATTTAAACCAAGTACTTCAACTTTTCAATGCACTTCAAAGGTATCTATATCACTGAACAGCTGGAGGCGTTTTTAGTAAGGTATTTGATCCTGCTGTTTCAACTTCAATTGGTAAATC
Source organism: Alectoris magna (assembly GCA_030625065.1). Classification (NCBI taxonomy): domain Eukaryota; kingdom Metazoa; phylum Chordata; class Aves; order Galliformes; family Phasianidae; genus Alectoris; species Alectoris magna. The sequence goes on along the minus strand of CM060566.1, from coordinate 18,362,559 downwards.
GAGGTGTTTCCTGTATTGTGGAAATCCACAAGTGAGGCAGACTTTCAAAGAGTTCTTAGAAACTGTACATGCATAGTGAGAGTTCCAGCAAGGAGGTGATAAAATCATGAGGCATTCTGCAATGGATGATGTAGCTTCACTAACAGAGGAAGGGGGGCAACGATAGAAGTTAATCAACATAAAACAATTCCAAAATAGCATGTTCCTTATCAGACCTTACTAAAGAAGAACAAACTTTAAAAAGTTTGTTCTTTTTACGAAACAGATCTAAAACACAACTGAGAAACAACTGCTGTATTTGGATCAAATAAAGAGGTCCACCAAATACACATACCTGTAATTGATTACAGAATTTGATTAATCTGTTACTGACATTTGAGAGATTAATTTTGGTTTGATGAATTGATGGTGTTGGTTTTGGTGCTTTGGTATTTTTTGGAAGAGTTTGAGAGGGCGGTTTTGTTGTTGCTTTAGAGCCCTACCAGTGATCAAAGCTTCCATTTCAAGCAGGACCAGAAGACAAGATTGTGAAAGAACTCTGGTGTCTTATCAGCAAGACAGCAAATGTCTAGGATGCACTACACAGGATGCAACACGTGAAGGCTTGCTGTTTCTATTCAGAGCAGACTACAGATGCATTCACTGTGCAAGCTATTGTTAAAAGCATTCAAGAAACATGCACTGCGTATTCTTACCTATTTCTATTTTTTCCAATGCTTCGAGGCTTAGCCTTTGGTACTGATTCACCTTGTCAATTTCATCATCGTAACTAGAAAAAAGAATCAGAGTTTAAAACTTACTAATCTGAAATAAAACTAGTAAAAGTAAACTACACAAAGTAAGAGAAGCTGGTAACTTACTAGGCCACGTAGTAGGCAGAATTAGAAAGTAACAGCAGAACATCCACATCTTTATGAGTGGCATCAATGAGACTGAGGAAAGAGAAAAAGAAATAGTTTTCCTTTCACAGCTGTAATAAATCCTCAGCATTTTTCAGGGACCTTCTTTTATAACGATCCCTTGTACCTGGAAGTATATAGTAGCTCAAACAGGTCAGTACCAGATCCAAAAAAATAAACTCTCACAAGCTCTTAAGGTGCTAACAGATTAAAAGAATTCAGGCAAACCAAGTGATGAGTCTATGCACATCTATGCTATTTTAGATGTTAAAGTTTAGCCTGCAGAAGACCTCACCATTGTTTATCTATTATATATTAGTATACTCTGAAATTGATAAGGAGACTTATCATTGAAATTTGAATTTATGCTCACTATCATCATGAAGAGCCACCCAGGCTTTTCTACTACCCATTCGTTACACAAGAATTTAACTTGATCCAATATGGCTTTGAAGTCAAGTTATACTTCCTCTACAAAGCAATAAGGAAATACAGATCAAACAGCCCCTTCTGGAACTAAGGGGAGTTAAAAGTCCTGCCTATCACGTTTTCCACATATAGCCACATGATTTTTCAAAAAACTCAAGCACCCATCATTTTTATGGCATCTGAGATAAAACACAGTGTTTGCAAGACCTTTACTGTTACAACTACTCAACCATAGTTCACAGATGAACATTTGCATTTGTTTAACATACTAGTTATGAAAGTTATATAACTTGTCAGAAGTAATTAACAGAAGATGTGATAGCAGCTGGTCAGTTATGACTGGTCAGTTTATTGAACAAACCTTGGGTCACAATCAATAAGTGCCCATCCTCCATGGAATTTTTCATCATCTGGTAAAAGCATTTTCATGTAGCTCTGCAACAGCTGACTAATCAATTCCTGATGGCTTCTCAGATTCTCTTTGTGCAGGGCTTCATGCTCTTTCTCTTTTGTAAATATGGAGTAGAGATCCTCTGTTACAGGGATACCCTGCATCAAGTCTAGATTTAACAACACAAGATATCAATAAGAAGGTTCCAACAGTTAAGCAACATACAACAGTACCCTGTGAACTGCTTTGTCAGTTCCTTGAGTGGTTCTTAAAATAGTGAGCTGTAACCTTCTTTGCTGACAGAAGACAAAATTATACCTACAGAGTTCTCAATTCAGGCAACATTCTCTTCAGAAAGATTAACTAAGCATTTTTCAAGTATCTACAACTATGAAGGCTTTCCTACATAAATCTGAACCTTCCTTTGTCTATGAGATGTCACAAGAGAATTAATGCTAAATTTAAGTTAGGAACAAATTCTGTAGTGATTTATCCTACATATAATTCCACTGAATCGAGCTGTGTTTAATGTCCAAATGCTTGTTTCATTTGGTGTCCACTGCACAGAAATGAGTGAGATATATATACACACACACCAGAGGCACATAGAAAAAGCAGTCAAAGATAAAGCCAAGATGATTCTGAACAGTCTTAAGCACAATAATTTAGCTTAATTGAAGAAATTCTATCCTTACCTATGACTGCTTGCCTATAAGCATCCCTGAAACGATTCAAGTAATATCTGTTTGCAGAATTTACTCCATCCTTCATTACTCCTGCCAGCTTTCTTTCACCAGTCCTTGTGAAGTCACCCTGTTACAAGAACATGCAAGTCATGCACACACACAACTTGGAAGCAGCAGTCTTAGCTCAAAAGCTTTGTGAACAAATGACAGCTCAGAAGTAACATTCAAATCACGATTTCCACATACAAGTTGAAAATAAATGTTCTTAGAAAAGCAAAGTATTTCTCATGGCATCATTTGACTCTTCAGAGAATCTCACACTTTCAACAGAAATATAATTCTGTGTATAATCATAAATGAAAAACTAATCAGATAAATGCCACCTAATATTCAAGCCAGACGTCCAAGACCTCAGTTTGGGATGCTCAAACACCTCAAAAAAATTCTTATGTTCTTTATCAAAAAAACAAACAAACATTGAAACATTGAAGCTCCATTGAAACAGTGGAGCTTACTGAGAATGGTTTGCATCATTTTTGCCTCTGCTACTAAAGCAAGCTAAGTTCAACATACTGAAGGAAAACAGTACATAGCCACACTGCCTCAGAAACAAGTTTCTATGCCTTCTTATGCTTTCTGTGATCTAGAAGGTCAGTAAGAAGCAGTTTTAGTAGTCACACTTCATTAGTGGACTCTGACTATTTTCAGAGAACTTAAGAAATGGTGTAGAGTAGCTCTAAAATCCACGATAGCTACTATTATGAACATCAAGCATATTTCCCCTTTAATTTGCAAGAAATCTCACAATCAAAACATTAACCCCAATAGTGAGTGGAGAGAAATATCCAGTAAGCAGAAGAGCTAAAAACTTATGTCTATAAAACAAGTTCTATGCTCCAGAGTTAAAGCCAAATACTAGCAGTACAACAAAAGCGTTGGGCAGTTTTTGATTGCAGTAAAAAGACTTGTGTAACAAATAAATCAAAGTTTAGCAGAGAGATTTAAAAACTGATTTAAGTGTAAAGCATTCCTCCTGCATAGATCTTCTCCAGAACCAGATACCAGGAATCGTTCCACCAGAACACACAGAAAGTAGCTTCAGTTTTATGGCTATAGCTTTTTCAAAGACTGCTAAAAGCACAAGGAGTGGAAATGAAGGGACTTCATGCCTGATTCTTATCTTGTTAGGTTGCACCGCAACTAATTAAGTAAACCTATGAAACAATAACTAAATTAGTATTACCCTACTATCTACTTAGCCCGATATTAATTCCGTCAGAGTGCTTTTGAAGTACCTCAGCTGAGCTTAAACGTACTCTAAATCTTCTTACACAGAAGTATTGCATATTATAATCTTAAACTCTTAGCTCACCTAAGAGCAATGCATCCTGACATGAAAACTAACAGAACAAAGTTAACTAGAGCCAGCAGTTCCACAAGACACCTGGACACTCAAGTCTTCCTCAGTTTTAGTACAAAATGTTCTTCTGTTAAAAGGCCACAGTCTCTACCAGGAAAACAGAGTAGGTGGCTGATTCTTCTTCCCTAAGACAGTTTTCCATTGGAGGTAAAAACTACAAGGTAGCACACTGCTCAATAAAAAAATAGGTAACACTTGACCCTTTACCTTCAAGGCTGCTGTGCCAGCATACTGCCGGCTTATGGCATCTCCATTGTTTGCCCATATTATCTGGTAGATTCTATTGCATTTCACCGGCAAAGGCTGTTCTGGTGGCATCACACCCAGTTTTTTGAGCTGGAATTTGACATACTTGTTAATATAAGGTTCTAGATAAACTCATCCACAGTATCAGAGCTTGAACAAAGAAAGAAAACACTTAAGCATTTTAATACTAAATTTTATATGGTCTGAATAAGAAGCCCAGTCTGCTGATTTCTCAGATTAATTCCCTGTTAACAATGAATAAGTGATTCATAAAAGAAGAATCACTGGAAATAGTGGCAATATATTAAACACAGACGTAAACCAATCTTTAAAAAATAGCTGAAGAAAGACAAGAAGATTACTCAAGATACAGAGAAATTCTTCTTATGGAAAGCATCAGGAGAACATGACCTGTTATCCACGTTAAAGTTCTAACAGGTTAAACAAGTTAATTACTTTTATTACAAAGGTACTCATAAAGTCAAAGGTCTGGAAATAAAGTAGAATCTCTTTCTCGTTGCAAGAAAAGAAGCATGCCATGAAGATTTGATCTTTTTCTTGTAGACACTAAAGCCAGTATAGTCACTCCATCTTCAGACTCACTCCTTCCCCAGAAGAAAACTTTAATAGCAACTTGGTATGTTGTGTTTATTATAAAGGCTTGTGCATTCCAGACTGTTAGTGCTCAACACTGATACTGAAGGCCTGATATACTCCTCCTCAGAATGCCCAGTACTTGCAGGTTTTCCCAGATAAGTCTCAGGTATAATAAAAACTGAAGTCTTTTTCTCCACATATTAAATCGGTAAAGCTGTAGAGTTTTCCATTCTGAAAATAATATTATATGTAACTACAGTAGACACTAAATTTTAGACCACTGTAGTGATACCTTGGCAAACCTCAATTTACAACTTGTAATTAAAAATGCTCAAGTATGTTTGCAACTTAGGTGAAAATTGATACAAGGCTATTCATTTACTTTGCAAACCCTATTAAGTTCCCAGTTGACATAAAGCTAATCCTACAGTTCCTAGAAAATGTAAAGGAAAGATGCGTGTAATTCTAAATATTCTACTTCATGTCAATCAACTCCCAGTGTTTTCTCAGTTATGAATTGATTCTGAAGTGCTTTGGCTGTAATTTGAGAAGGACAGAGCACAGCGTAACTAATGTTACAATAATTATTAAAAAAGACCTCTCCACATTCCGTGCAATCCTCTATTTTGAAAGATGTCCTTTGAATTCACACTGGTAATATAGTACCAGTAACATAGAAACCTATTTATGATCTGCAAGCAGCAACTGCCAGATAAAAGGGTTAGAGCCATTCAATCTGCAATCTTTATGAAAGGCTCACCACATCTTCTATCCCCATTTTAAGTATAGCCAGATTTGTTCATTTTAGGTTGGGGAAATAACTGAAGCTTTTATGTTACATTAACAAGTATTATTACATCCTGGAGAGAGCAGAGGATCAAACTGTCTGGGACACAAACACCATGAACTAGCTGTTCCTCTACACAGAAGAGAAGAGGCATGTCCTTGCATGCTACACCATACTCCATTTCACGGTGGCTAAAATAGCATCCAACTTCTACTTGAGTTCTAGTCCTTAAACACCTCATTTAGGGGACTGTTTTTAACAAAAACAACTTTATGTTACTGCACATTTTAAACTGGAATGACTAAATCCAAACAGAAGAATCAAGATGTGGACAGTCCCTTCCTCTCTGAAGAAAGGGAGTTTGCATCACTGTTTTAAAACAATGTTGAGTTATGTTAGCAGCTTCATGGCTCTCCAAGCAGTTTGCAAAGACCCCTTCCAGCAGATGTTAATTTAGCATTATTCAGTAACAAAGACTTCACAGTACTGTGGGGGTTGGAAGGGACCTCAAGAGATCCAGTCCAAGCCCCCTGCTAAAAGCAAGGACCATACAATAGGTCACATAAGTAGGCATGATTTCCCTGTGAATAGTAGTAAGACTTTGAGGAACTCAATACTTAAAAAATGACATTTGTTATACATGCCTGCTGCTCCATGACCACTCTTGCAATAGCAGCCTGCACTACATTGGTGCGATCCAGACAGTCCATGCAGTTAACTCGAAAAATTCCTTCCTGTTTACAAATCACACCAGCTTGATCAACCCTTTCAAGATAAAAAAAAATTGAGTGAAAGCAGTGTAGTTTATCAGCCCCTACAGACATAGAAAATGTTACACATGGAATATGGTTTGATTTCACTCATCATCACACCATGTGATGCTCAGTATTAACCACCATTGTTCTCACTTACTTGAGAAAATGTTGTTTTCAACAGAAGGGCTGTAGGTCTAGGGTTTATGGGTCAAATATAGAGCACTTCCCACAAATGTAAGAAACCTTAAAAATGTTTAAAGTAGTAAACCTCACGGAGAAAACAGTACATGAGAATTTTTGCTGCTAGGCGTATAGAAAAGTAATGCTTCCAAACACTGAATACAGAGCGATGCACAAATCTGGCACAACAAAATACACGGTTATAACAAATTCGAGGCCTCCAAATAGGCACTTTTTTCCCCTGAAAGTACTTAATACAAGCCTGAAAACAGTTAAGTACCTACCAGCACCACTTCATGTCAAGAATAATGTCATGAATGGCATCAGTCAGTGTTTGAACATTTTCAAACTTCATTCCTCGGCTAAAATACAGAATTTCATAGCAGTTAGTTTGAACTGAAGTAGTGATTTTCTTTGGCATTGCAAGTAACAGAAAATAAATGATGTTAAGGATTTAGCTAAGTGGGAGAAGTAGGCAATCTGACAAATTAAACAGCAAACCTAATTCAGAACACTTTGAACAGTTCAATACCAAAACCTAAAGCAAGACATTTAGATATTTACATTATTAGGAAAAACAAGTGTGCAGCTATTTCGGCAAGTGTACCATTCTGTAATATTTATGGCAGAGTCAACAAAAAAGGATTTGAAGTTGGGATAGCCTGTCCTGCTTCTCCAGCCATCCTATAATAGCAACACCTGCAGACAAGGTGACACCCTTTGCCAAGAATTGTGTTTTCAGTACTGTACCCTATTCACTTATGGCATGGGAAAAACAGCACTCATTACTACAGTTAATGGAAGAAAAGTAAGCAAACAAAAAAGAAAGCTCATTGCTAAGTATCAGTTCAGGATGTTCTACAGAGAAAAACGTTACCTTAAAGACCCCTTAAGTACTTGGAGGGCTTTCTCTTCTCCTCACATTCGGATAATATCTTGTCGTGACATAGTAGGTCAATAATGGTTTTCCAGGCCAGATCCATCCCTTATAGTATCTAAGAAAACTTTACTCTCTGCTTCCTAACCTATTTGTTCACAACTGCAGTCTGCTTGAGGAAAGCAGGGAAAATACACGCTCATGTGACAGATCACATGTTTGGGCATGCCACAGACCATGTCAACATCAGAGTAGAGTCATGAAAACAGCAGCTATTCATACTGCATTAAAGTAAAATCCTGTGTATTTTATTATGGAACATCATTAGAATTCTATAAATACGCAATGGGTTCCTCTGGAAGAAAAATACCTTATAGCAATGAATTACGTGCAGAATGCTCAACTGTTAGAAAAGCAAGTCAGCCACCAATTCACACTTATAGCATGTAAAGAAACTTTTGCTTAGTAAAGCACAACATTAAGTTTCACATAATAACAGTGCATATTTAACAAAGATCAGTGACAAAAATCTAGAAAAAGTAGTGCTTGCTCATCCAAACTTGAACTTTTCATATTGCTTTACAAAAGACATTCTTCCTATTCAAAAGGAAGCGTTACATGCAGAAGACAAATAATGGCTTTTCCCCTCCCTTTTGTTCGTTAAATAAAAAATGCAAAGCAATCTTTTAAATATGTTTCTTACCAGTGCTCATGGAAGTCAAATGAAACATAGGTCAAATTTGCATTATTGTACAGAAGAACTTGTTTAAGGTAAGCATCTCCAATGATCTTCTCTCTGCCTGTCTGATCCACCAAATTAATAATGACCTGTTCAGAAATGTCGATTTAACACTTGTTACCCTCTGCGATGTGACTGATACCATGCAATAAGTAGTACAAGAGTCAAAAAAAAGATTTGCAGGATACCCTGTATAAGTTATTGTCTTTGATAAGTTGTACTTGAGATCAAATAAGTTCTAGATGTTAGCTGAATATTAGCACAAGAGCTACAAAATGCTAAGGACAGGTATACAAAAGTAGGGCTTAAACATCTTTGCAAGTTACTACATTTCTCAGGTAACTCTAAACTGAGATAAGATTACGTAGCATCATTCCAATAATCACAAAAAGCACGCAAAAAACGTTAGTGAGCTGACCAAGTAGGGTCATGTCCTGCACCTTTAGAACACCAAGTAGCACCCACCTGCTTCTTGTAATTTTTCAGCTGTTCTTCAAAATGTGCACGAAAACAGGACACTGTTTCATTTTCACCTACAAGGCAGAGCAGTGTTAGACAAAAACAGTCTATTCAGCAGTAAGTTCTGTTTGAAGTATTAATTCATACTCAAATCTATACTCAAAAGATAGCCTTGCTTAAAAACAGCACAATACATTCTCCAGAATTACTTTTATGGTCCATCATGAGTTCTATCAGCTCCAACATTGAGTTTCTACTACTACATTTTAGTTGAAAAATCATTCTTCATGTTTACTTTCTTTTGCATTGAGTTACAAGCAGGGTGATGTGGAGGAAATTCTGATCTTGACTTAAAAACTCACTCTTGTCCAGACGGGGCCGTGGGTTATATCTATATCCAACCTGGCTCCAGAAAACAGGCACAGAGCCTCTTGTTTGTACAAACGAAAGAGTATGATTATGAACATGAATCAGTTGCTCTGTCTCAACATAATTCGCCACATTTCCATTTTTATCAACACCTCGTCGCTTATATCGCATTCCTAGGAAGAACAAGAATAACAATCAATTCACATTTTAATATTTAAAATGGCTAAATCCTACATTACTGCTTTTTTTTCCTTCCCATCCATACTCTAAAGATAAAAAATAAAGGAACTCCAGGCAAAACCAATAAGAGTTTCTCTTCTAAGTTTCAAATTTAAGTGTTCTTTATCAAGATGGAATGTTTTCTTCTCAAAACTATCACTCTCAAGGATACATTTGATGCACAAGAGGAGACTTCTGAAGCTTAGTTTTAGTAACTGCTCTCCTTTAAGTAGAGATGGGTACATTTCTTTACCAGCTCTGTGCCGACTCCGTCGTGAAATAAGCACCACCAGGAACGTTGGATGAATGTCATCTACGCAAGTTGATTCCTGAGGAGGCGTTTCAGGACTGCTCTTCTCATCATCAGAAGACTCACTATAGTTGACAACAAGTTCTTCAATTTGCACAAATCCTTGTATGATGGGCATAATCCAAAAGTCCACTTCGGTATTCTGAAGATTACAAAAAAAACCATTACATTCCTAATGGAGATAACAATGTAGAACCAATATTTCTTCCATTTCTCATTAATAAACAGCTGCTTCACATTACTTTCAAGTTTTAAAGTAGCTTTTGCAATATCCTTGTCTTATTTCTGTAAAAGGTATCAGCATTTTTCCCTGTTAGTTGGATGGCTTTTAAATTAGGAATAAGATGAAGAAAGCAACTTAAGATTTTTTTTTCCTCCTGTGGAAATGAAGCAAGATAGAACAAGGCAAAGCAGAAATTCATTAACAGATAAAAGACATACAGTACAGTGTCTGCTATCATCCTTTAAAGAACCTATTACTTGGCCTAACCCAAACGTATGTAGTAGTTACAGTTCACTAATTTATCTAGGAGATCACATGCTGAAGAAAAAGAAATAAGTATAGAATCTCAGAATCACAAGGTTGGAAAGGACCTACAAGATCATCTAGTCCAACCATAAGTAGTTACTCTATGTCTCTCCGATTCTGTTCATTAGTCAGGAAGCCTCATTTCCTTTATCTGCTCTGAAAAGAAGTTCAAAATAACTTGCTCCACACTACTCTTATGCTGATCAGCTATGATGTTCAAGGAGAAAAGCAGTATTCTCCACTTCAGAAGATAAAATCATTCCATCATTTAAATAAGAAAAACTTCAGAAGAGATCTGAAGTTTACTTTCACAAATCAGCATAAACTGGCATATCACAGGTTTATATGTGCATTTTATATGGTTTATAAAACAGGTTTATAAACTGCATTGCTTTATTAAAATAAGCCACCTAAGGTGAGCTTTTTTTTAAACTAGCAGTAAACACGGGCTAACTGAAAGTTTGGATAGGGGAAAAAGGGAGCATCAGCTGCCTAGTAAGTCAGTTGCAGAAGGTGCAGCCCTGATCATGACCTGTCAAAGCATGTTTTTAAGTCAACTTCTATGTGGCCTTAAATAGAATTTCACTTGCAACGTGTTTTTTTTTAAAGTAGTACTTATTTCTAACAAAAGCTGTGTTTTATAACTCACATCAGTGATGATAAGATCTTCGATCATGTGTTTGTTCCAAAAGAATCTGTCATCAACCTGTTTAAAACAAAGAGGCATTTTTTGCAACAGAAGTATTCAGAAATACTCTAGCAAAGACACAGATGTTACTGACTACAACTGCACGCAGAAATTCAGCATTCGCTACTTTTGAATATAACAGCTCAATTCAAAGCATGCTGCTGGAAACTTTTCTTCATTCTCATGCAATGAACCCAGTAACAGGACAATATCTTCAGTTACCACAGACTATACTACCAGAGGGTGTGATGAGTCGAGTTTTGACAAGCTATTTTTCCATTATGTATGTTCATGATGTAGAAGACTTACTTTTCGCCAGAGTGGCAGGTCAGTTTTCTCACATGCGCTCTGTCTCTGCACAGAATTTGTTAGATCATAGGTAAGGCTGTAGTAAAAAGAATCTGAATCCATGAACATTTTGAATAATTCCTCCAATAACCTCTTCTCCAACCTTTCTTTCTCTTTGCTTTCTTTAATCTGAAAGGAAAGGAATGGCTTTATGTCTTATCAAAAAAAGATTCCAGCCACGTTTGCAAGATACCACTTCTAAACATTTTCTCATTGACAAATGGGATCTTAAAACTCCTAGCAGAGATTAGCACAAGCATAGGACTCTTCAGAAATATCATGCATCACAGAAGCACTTTCTTATCAAGAAGGACATCTAGAGTAATCGGGCTCAAAAATATTGAGCTGACATTCAAGCAATCATTTCCCACCTGAAGACTTTCTAAACTAAACCAAAGATTGAATCTACCTGTCCTAATTTTAAAATTCTGTAGATTTTTCAAATTAAAACCGCAGTGTCAATAGTGTTTTGTTTGTTGTGTCTTTTCTTTTTCTTCAAGATAGTATGAGATTCTCTGAGAAACTGCGTGCCAAGTTTGTCTAGCTCTATGATAGTAGATATTCACGCAGAGCAACTTGCAAAAGTGTAGAAACCTACTAGAAACAAGTCTTCGTAAGACAACATTTCATTAGGAAATGCTCAGCAATTACATACTTACAAAATATAAAAATAGAAGAGCAAAAATGAAGTAATAAAAAATGAAGTCAAACTTAATACAGGGTAGGTATACATTCTAGTCCTACTGGTTCTCTTTCCAGGTCTCACTACTATTTACAACTTGATTACCCATCCATCATAACCTCTGAGTTACCAGGCAAACATTTTGGAAAAATAAATAAACAAATAAATAGAAATCAGTAAAAAGCCTTACCTTCTTTTTATTTGGGGCAGATACATTTGATTTAATTTGTGTAAGAGTCTTCAGCAGAAATTTTGAGTCATCTGGGGATTGCGTAATCTTCTCTGGCTTGTTTATTCCAAAATGGTGCTTTTTACAAAGCTAGGCAATAATGATATTGAATTAAAATCAATACATAAATGCTCTCAATACAATCCAAAGGAATTTTAATTAAAGTCTATGAAGTCCACAGACTTGGGGAAGAAGCTCTTTAACACAGGAGGAGTGTACATATTTCCATCTATAGCATAATTCTCTTCTTCCTTTTTAAAAAGCTGTTTTCCCCTGTGATTGTTTGTCTGCTTCCATTTGACACGAGCTGAGTATCCAGACCCACCTCAACTTATTACCAAACCTTTGAAGTGAATTAGTATTATTCACTTGAATGCTTTTTCTTTAACCATTCACTTTTTGAAAAAAAAAACTTACACAGTGCTTAAAGCACGGGTTCCCTTTGAAGCCAAGTTATGGAATTAATATCCCAGAGCAAGATGGAAACAAGAACATCCATGAAAAAGCGCATGCTCTCCTGATTCAGAAAAGAAAAACAAAACATCTTCTCCTTGCAAAAGGCGTACACTTGAAGTCCTATGGGTATTCAGGTGATCTGAGGAGTAACTGAGCTGAAGGCACCCTGGGGTGGGCACTGCAAATCTGAATGTTTATACAGGTTTCTACATACAGAAACATCCAGTGGATGCACACAGTCACAGTCAGTGTGCATCACTGTAAAGTGATGGACTTTACTGAAAATCCTGGCACCTTCATTCTTCAGACATAGTCAGAAGAATGTGTTTGGTTTTTTTCAAAAAGAAAAAAAAAAAAAGGAAAGTCATAGTTTATTGAAGATATTCATACCTCCAATTCCAGATCCTGAGGTTCTGTTTCAGAAAGTGGAATCACTGCAACCTTTGTTATTTTGTACACCTCATGATCTCCTGGAAGTTTGCCAATCAATGCTTTCTGACGAATTAAAAGTAACCACCATGGTAAATCTGGAGAAAGATTAGTAAAGGCTTACTGTGAAGTCACTTACTTCAACTAATCTGTCAAATTTTTCCTCACAGTGTAAAACCCCCTGCCAGGAGTTACTTGACCAGAAGAATCCAGTGAATGACGATTTGCTGCTGCCATGTTTTGCAACTACACATTACAAGAACAAATCATCACCTGGAAAAGATTATTTATTCTAACAAAGAGGTAGCATGGTTGCTATTGGTGAAGCAGAGAGACTTTTTCCATAGATATCTATCAAAGGTAAAATTACCTCTGGGATGATGGGCATTCTCAACATCCCAAGTGGCAGCACAACTTGAAATGAACACTTGGATTGCACCAGGCAGCAAGCTATGGTTTTCCCTTCATACCTTCTCTTGTGCAGAAAAACAAAAGACAGGCTACTACTCCCACCTGAGTTTAAGTGGAGAGGTCCTATGCAAGTATTAAAAGCCTGCTGCCATAGACCAATATGCTTCCACAATTGACCGTTCATGGTATTATTATGCTTTGAAAAATATCTATCCTCCATATACCACATCTATCCTCCATATACCACATCTATCCTCCATATACCACATCTATCCTCCATATACCACATCTATCCTCCATATACCACATCTATCCTCCATATACCACATCTAGTCTATTTGCCTTGCACAGTAAATTCTAAATCCAGTTTAAGCCTCTGAGTTCTTTAGGAAAAAAAAAAAAAAAAAAAATCAAGGAAAAAGTGTTAAGTTACAGTAAACTCAGTTCTCAATCTCCTTTCAGCTTAGAATCAAAGCTTCAAAGTTAAAAGCATCTTTCCAATAACAGCAATTCAATCTTTAATGTTTCTGCCCAAAGCGGATGATGCGTTTCAGCAACAGTTTGTTCATCTAAAGAAAATAATCGTTGTAAACACACTACTGTGCATTATGACAACCCGCTGTTTCAATTGTGTATCATTATCTTTGGAATAATGTCAGTCTGTAATACAAGGAGCACTATGCTTTTATAAATTACAGTTTCCCAAAAGTACAAATGTGCTGTGACAACCAGGGAAGGAGGATATGAAGTCATGCACTAATTGTTTGGTTATGCCAACTTCCAAGCACATTTCTGCACTACTTCCTGAACACAGAATCAAAACCATAACCTCTGGAGGTTCACAGAGGTGGTTCAGGTTGGGAGGGAACTCAGGATGTCACCCTGCTCAAACAGGGGAATCTATGAGGTTAGACCACATTTTTCCACACTGTCACACAAGCACAGCCTCCTAAAAAGTGCGTTAACTGCACTATTGATGGTCAATGGATAGAAGATAAGGACATGAGAATGAGAGTAGATGCTGGCAAGAAAGTTATCCTTACTGACAGCAGGTGCTGAAAGAGCTGTTTAGTACATGTACAAGCAACATGACTGACAGCAACCACCCCTGCCTCCAGCTTGACACCTCATAACCATGGGATAAGGTGAAAGTAATAAATGTTAAGTTTATTATACTTTTATCTGTAAAGCAGCTGTAGGTTTTTTAGATTGTTTTCTAGTAGGCAGAACAATCAGGTTTCTGCAAATCCAGTTCAATCCAAGTTTAACACAGGGGTAGAAACACAGCATCTGGACATTCTCACTGAACGCTATACTCTCATTTATTCCCCCTTACAGAAGTTTAACTACACAATTCAAATCTATGAAGAGATCAGTATGTCAACAAACAAAACAGATTTTTAAAGAAAGGACACCGTCTAAATCTCAAGCAAAATAGTCAGAATGGTACCATTACAAAAAAGAAAAAGGTATTTCATATTGCCTTAAAAGCAGCAAACAAGAACTCAACACAGACAAGTGAGTTCTGTTACCTTTGAGTGCTTTTTGTTAAAAAGAACATGGTTATCTTGGCTTTCATTTCAAAACTCCATTTGTATTACAGCCACAGCCAAAGATTGTTAAAAAAAGAAAAACAACAGGAGTTCCCAGGCAGGCCAAAAGAAAACAGTCGAGAACCAAGGTATGCACTTATAAAATGCCCCCGAGTAAAAGCTTCAGCAACAGCCACAGAAGCTCAGTGTAATTGCCAATAATGCCCAGATAAAAGTAGTGCTTCTACGGTATAAAAAGGTAGTTCTGTAGAACTTTTTAATTAAGAAGACTGTTTATTATCTGCCCCACGTCAGACATACCATACGTACAGAAGAATGCCATAGCTACATGTCCTTCCATAAGCTGCATGTGTTAGGTCATCCGCCAAGATCCCATGGTTTGTTTTTGTTGTTTTTCTTTTTAAACCATATTATGAACTACGGCAGAGCTGGCAGCAACAACTGATGTAAAGCACTGTATCTAATGTAGGCTGTCACCTCTCATTCCTCACTGAAAGAGGAATTGAGCTCTGCTTTTGCTTCACTGCCAGCACACCACTGCTGTTTAACTTATTGCCTAATGTTTCCCAAACAGCCTAGCATTTAGTTTCCCCAAGTGCCTTTTAGCAGTAATTAGTCTTAAACTGTGCATACATTTAATACAAATGACACTTCTTGCAAGTATTTTGATTCTAACAAAAAAAAACCACACCAAACACTATGCTATCACTTTCTATTTGCTAGTTGAAGATTAGATGAAAGCCAAGAAAACGTTTGAAGTTGTTGATTGGATTAACTTAGAGACAGCAGCAGTTGCACTTCACTGAAGGTATTTCAGATGCTGAACCACAGGTCTCAGTGGCATGGCAACAAAAGAGCTTTCCTTTCCTGGGGATAGGAAGGAAAGTATTTCATTTCCTTTTTGCTTACAGAGTCTAAGGAAAGTTGACAGTAACCTTTTACTCAGGTCTTAATCAACCCACATAAGAAAAACAAACTGATAACGGTGCATACATTAAACTGCATCTTAACTACAAGATAGAGAAATGTGTGATTGCAAGGTGGAGTTAAGTGGAATTTGGCTGGCACTAAGATGTCCAGCACTGGTTATAGTTGGCTATACGTCATTAATTCTGAGCATATTCTAATCAATGTTTGATTAATTAATCTCTAATCAAAACTGATTCGAATTCTTACATGGGAACAACCACTAAAAAAAAAAAAAATACACCTATATATACACCAATATAAAAAAATAATAGCATACAATTGTACTAGTAGGAACTTCAGTGGTCAGAAGCCAAAGTTACACTAACAAAGTGAAGGAAATCAAAATTGGTACAGCAGATCAGTGAATCTCAACTAAGAGTTTGATTCCAGGCTACCATTACCACTTCAGCGGTGGAAGTATCCACTTTCACTACTGACAAAAACATACGTTCTAGTCACGTACTGGAATTTCTGCTAAAGGAACTTGAATGGCTATATTTTGTACATAAATAAATTAATCGAATGACAAAACATTAATATTCTGTAATTGACAGCACGTTTATGCAACAAATGTTCTTCCTAAATAGAGGCAAGCACATGCACATACTATTCTAATGGTGTATACCAAGAAAATGTGCAATGTTACATTTCACACATTATCTTCATAACATATCCTGAATTTCTCCCCATTTGTATTCTTATTTTCAATCTGTATTTTCTCATCAGTCATCATGGGAAAGGCCAACAGAGGGTAAGAGATCACATCCCAGTATTCAGATACTCCTTCAGGGTTTTTTCCTAAAAAAAAAAATCTTATTATTTAAGAAATTTCAGCGCTGGGAAAGAAGCAAAATATAGCTTAAGTAGATTTTATCTTAAGTGAGCACACAATTATGTCCAGATGTACAACTGATTCTCTGAAGTAAAAAAAATTCTTCAAAGAATTAAAAAGGACAGCCACACAACACGGGCTGGTTTCTCACAAGATTGCTTCCCTGCCAAGAAAGCTTTCCTACAAATTCTCCTGTGCTAGGCCAGCAATAACGGCGTAATGATTTAGAGTAAATTAAACCCCATCCCTACTTACAGCATCTTGGCAGTTTCCAATGTTAAATTAACAACATCCCTGTAGTCAGTTTCAGGTTATTTCAAGGTCATCCTAGGACTGCTCCAGCATTCTTGCATTAAGTAGATCTTTCAAAAACACGTAAGGATCTATGTCCAAGACCAAGTGAATATGGGCTTTGGGCTTACCGACAGCAGACTGGCAGCAACTTTAATTCTTAAGCAAGCATTTAAAGTTCACAGTATTGGTCAATAAGATGCTGAGCAGGACAATCCCATAAAGGAATCTAATTATCCGGGAGTTCAAAATAAGTTTTCGGATCTTTCTTGCCCAGGTGGAGGAGATAGGGAAAGGAAAAACGGAAGAAATCAGAGCAACAAGTCCTCCTGATCTTGCTGACACAAACGAGGTTTGGAAGAAAAGCATTTCATCCAGCTTGCACTGCCCAATACTCTTACTGAGTATGGAGATAATGGTGCAGCACTTAAATATTTATACAATTCTTACTGATAAAGTTTCCAAGTGACAAAGATTGATACACAAATTAGTAATGAAGACAGTTACTGTTACAGTGTTAGATGACTCAGCTGGAGGACTGCACAGAGCTATACCTGAACACAATCAAGTGACAGTTCACTGACAATAACTGCTTTAAAAACACCTACTTAGGCCATTTCAGTCAGCTTTCTTATTTTGAGTGCAGCCCAATGAGGACTCCCTCTCTTACTGTCTGTCCACAAGACAGCTGCATCATTAAATGTCTCAACATGCACAAGAAGAATAGTCTACAAGCACTTTGTGTGTTATTTAAAAAATGGCAAAGAAGAAACAAAATGCTAGCACTTGCCTAAGCAGCAACTGGATGGAGTGTCTGGATGAGCATAATCGATACAGAAGCTGTAAAAAACATATGGAAAGAAGACCAGATATCAGGCTTATTACCTGATAACCTTAATTCGCCTGACAACAGCAAGCTGGCACTTTAACAAACGTCACATGCTGGGGAGAGTTTCAATGCAGCTTTCATAAGCAGAAGTGCCTCACAGTAAGCATACATGCAAGAATATTCAGTTGCCATGATACAGAAGAACTTTCAGAAAGCATGTATCAAGGTCTCTCCCTTGAAGGGCTTTTATGTGAGAATCCCTAAAGAGAAGTGGGAAGGCCTCTGTGTACAAGAATACTTTATTAACAAACACAAACATGTCAAAAGCAAGCATGAAGCATTTTCCCACAGCAGGAAAAAAAGGTCATCACTGGAGTTCAGCAGTCATTCATCCATTTATTACGGACAGCACATACTGAACAGCACAGACTGCCTGGATTAGAAGAGAGTGTCAGAGAAAGGCAGAGTCTGAACCACCTCGTATCATCAGATCAGAAAGAACTGCTGAGCAGATCTGCAGAAGAAAGACAGAAGAGTATCAGGTGAAATTCAAAGAAGATCAAGCGATGGAACTGGAGAGAGGAAATGGCCAAAAGCTGTATGAAAAGAGATAGGCTCTCAGAAGTGAGACCTAACAGTTACAGTAACTATGGAGCCTGCCACTTCCCAGTACTAAATCCACCATACCCTCGCAGACCATTTTCTTTCTTCCTCTATTGCTAGTGGGCCACTGCTATCTTGACTCAGCTGTTTGTGTGTGACAAACATCTGACCGATTTCAGCACTTAATCCATCCTGGTATCCTGGAACACACTTGAAACTTTACCTGTATTGATGATCTATTCAAGAATGACATGAGATGCATAGTCTAAGCATTTACAAAAAGGACAGCACATAGTAAATGAAGTAGAGTTTATGGCTAGCTTTTTCTATCTGACAGTAAGTAGACATCCAGAGCTCTACCGTTAAAGATCCTTTCTAGTTAACACTGGCTTACTAAAGCAAAAACAAGTTCCCAAACATTTCTTTTACTTAGTACTGTTCCAAAGTAGGAACCACTCTTAATGCACTCAATCAACAAAAATCATATTTTCAGATAGTGGAAAATATATATATATATATATAATTCATTAAAAAAAATGCTTTGCAGCATTATTAATAAAAGTGTGCGAAAATTAAATGAGAATATCTCACAGGGAGCCTCAGGTGGAACTTCAAGTACTGGCTTCTACTCTTTGTGGATGCAGTCCTCTATTTTTACAAGACAATTAAAAAAAAAAATACATGCACTGGAAAGAGGAATTTGCATACCACAACTACAGTATAAACACTTTGACGAGTTCATATAGTTGGGAAGCACTACACCATTGTAGAGAATACTACATAACCCATGTGAGTTACACAGTTCTACTGGTAATATCAGTGCCTTTAAAACAAACTGAATTAGCAGCATAAGATAAAATGCCACATACCTGTATGAAGCTGGACTTTACCAATGACTCCTTCTACCAGGCCCAGGCAAATGGGATTCCATGCCAAAAGAAGATCAGTAGCTGAAAAAATAATAACAATTAATATTTTGTAGTAAACTCAGCTGGACAATCAATCAAGCACAAGTCATTCTTTCTGTTTTCCCCTCTCAGATGATAGAAAACATGCTATGACTCCTACAACAGTACGATACATATGCTGTTCAATTTTTGCTTGCTAATAAGTAGCTATTTTAATTAATTGACCAAATGATTCCTCCTGTTTATAGCTGTACTCCTTATCCTTCCTGGTTATTTCAGAAAAAAAACTACAAGAGTGTTTTCAGCTGAATGGATATTCAGTTGAATGGATATTTAGTTTTCCTAATATCCACTCGAATTCATAACTTAATTGAAACTTTACATGGTCACTGCAAAATTAAATACAGGTCACTAAGCTGCTAATGTAGCCCCAAGATGACCAAGCAGATGTTAACTCTCAGCCCCAGCTCTCTGTCATATCTATACAGATACTAATCATTTCACAACTTTTTTCTCTTTACATATAGACACACATTTTCTTTTAGAATAATAGCAAAGTATATAAGGTTTCATGGTTTCCCAGAAACCATATAAAGAAGTGCCAATGAACCACAGAGGAAGTATAAAAGCAAACAGGAAGGCAATGCTACCAGCTCCATCTTCTGCAAAAGGTACTCATCTCAACACGCACTCAAGCCATTGTTTGATGCAAGTCAGTAAGGCAGTATCAGTGTGAAAAGCATTTGATGGAAACTCTAAATGAATATCAGCATCTTGTTACCAGCAGCAGTGTAGTACCTGTAAAGTTCAATAACGTGGCAAAAGAAATTTCAGAATTTTAGTTTAAGTCATTAAAAACAATATCCGTGTGGGAAATCTGTGGGTTTTGTATTCCACTAGTTTGACATTAGCTCAAAAGAGGAAAAGTTTCTCCAGTTTACATGTAGACAAATTACATAGCTTAGATCCCAGAGTAAGTATGTAAACATTTTCAAGAGCAGCCCGACAAAACATCCCAAGATAAAGAGAACAATCATCCACCCACACCTTACTCACAAGAACTGAGTTCCTCCTTTAAAGTCTAAAATCTGCAGACAACAACCAATGGTATTTTATTATTTTTAAACACAGTTATTTTTAAACACTACATTCTCCTTGAAACTTATTCACAACTCAGACTGCTGCTCCAAGAATGCAGATTTACTCCTAGCTTTCAGTTTAACGCACTTCATAGTAAACCAGACTACGTTAGTTTCATCATGAAATACAAGCATTTACACGAGACACAGAAGTCAGCATAGATCTAAACTGAACTTATTTAGAAGGATTCTGCTGTGGTGTGCTTTCACACAGAAAAACAGGAACTAAGTGCACTGGGTATCAAGATTTCAAGATGTTTGCAGGAGGCCGTACAGAGCTATGGTGAATATGTGTAACCAGGCTGTACCATTTAATGGCAGATACCTGATTGATCCTGTTTTACTGTGAGAGCACTAGAGAAAGTTACTTGGTACGGGATCCAATATAAGAAAAAATGAATCATGCCGTAATTTAAGTTCCTAAGGAGGCTAAAATAGATGAGCACAAGAAACCATGCAGTAGTGTGATCAGTGATTTATGCTCAAGCCTCTCTGAAGTACTTCAAGCTCAGCATGTTCCTGTGAACTGAATATCTTTTGCTTATACAAAACGTATTCAAGTACCACCTGAGCTCTTCATCTCAGCGTTTCAGTTCAAATAATGCACAGGAGCACCTCTGTGCTGAGCAGATGTGAGCGCCAAGCTCACAGGAGAGAGGCACACAAGAAGCCTTCCCTGCTCTCAAGTCTTTTACCACCTTCCCCAGCTCACCAACCTCAGTCCCACCTTCACCTCAAGAATCCGGTAGAGCTCTATTTCAAACTTAATCTACTTTTTGCTATCTTGGACACTTGCAATTTACTTCATTCGTGTGCCAATGAGAGAGAAAAAACAGACACAAGCAGACAAAAAAAAAAAAAAAAAGCCAGGCACGTACAGGAGTACTGGATTCAAATCGCTTCATATTTACCATAGCTACTACAAAAATAATAATCTGAATACTATCCAGGTCTCTTTAAGCCATCTGTTTCCTGCTATAACAAGATAAATTAAGCACAGAATCATCCGTTATGATCATCCAGTCCATCAACCTGACCTGGCCATGCCCACTAACCACATTCCTCAGTACCATATGTTTCTTGTAAACCCTCAGGGATGGTGACTCCACCACGCCCCTGGGCAGCCCGTTCCAAAACCCCATTACCCTTTTTGAGCAGAAATTGTTCCTAATATTCAACCTATTTGTAGGAAAGCTCTCAATGGTGAGCTTGCTCTAATAATGTACAAGAATGGGAAAAAAAGATTTAGTTGTAATTACAGGTATTAGGAAATGATAGTTTGGACTTGCACACCAAGAGAAAGATGTAAAGAAACTGATACTGGGGGCTGAAAAACAAAAAGGTTTTTAATGGAGCCTTTACTGTTTTCGTGGTTTACTCTGACATACATGGCCCTAGACACGGCCAAAGGCAATGCCTGAAACCTCTGCAGGAATACTTCTCCCAAGTAGGGCAGAGAATGAGAGCTGACTAAACTTTGACTCCTGTGTTCACTTACAGCATAGCCAAGCCTTGGAAAAATAGGAGCTATTTGGAGTCAAATATACATCACACTAAGATCTCAAAAGGTAGCAAATACAGATCCACAAGCTGCGAAGCAATGACTCTTGAAATAAATGCGATTATCAAACTACCATCAGTGAGGGCATGAAAGCCAACCGTTCCTAGGCAGTTGTGACACGGGAGGAAAAGCCACATATTTAGCAGCATTTGAGGAGACTGACGTATTTCCCCAGCATCCAGCGCAGTTTAGCTATAAAGAACTCTTATAGAATTGTCTGTAGGCTATGGAAAAAATATCGGTGTGGAATCACACTGTTTGGTGACAGTATCACAAGATTGTATTTATTTTCTTTAATAAAAAAGACACAACATTTCTAGAAAAAGAACCTACTAAAGGAAGGTATGTGTGACAGCACGGAAGCAAGCAGCTCAAAGTTATTCTAACTAAATAAAACACATCTGTTTTGACATTCTGACTAGAATCTATTTACCAGTTAGAGCTCCAGATCCCACATGATGGTCCCCTCTGGACTCAGAGCCAACAGCCAGCCATGCTGAATAAATATAACTAAAATAAGCACTGATATGAGCTTGTTGCTCTAGAGAAGCACACGCTGGTGTACCTAAATAAGGTAGATGAACCAGATTATTGCACAGTTCTCCTACCTCACCCTCCAAAAAAAAAGAATACAGACTTTCATGTTGAGTGTAGTCCTGCTTACTCAGCTTCAGACAAAGCAGCTCTCAAGCTTATGTTTAATACAGGAAGATTGTCCAAGACTGACTGCTGTAATTTAACCTCCTGCCCAGCAGTTCTGGTAGCAGCTACTCCTTTAGCCACCATCATGAATCCTTAAAATTAACGCAAAAGTTCCATGGTTATGAAAGAATTTTAAATATACAGAGACCCAAAAAAGTTAAACGCAAGCCTATGAGATTAGTTTAACTACAAAATGCAGTAAAATTTAAGAGGCAACATAAGTTGGTAGATAGTGATACACGTTACAGAAGATGTTCGGGTCTTTCTGTAGCCAAGAAGGAAGCAGCCGTACCAAAAAAAAGCAAATCCTCAGATCAAGTTTTCTGTTAGCTTACATAATACACACCTGAAATATCTGAATACTGAAGTCACACAACAGCAAGTGTGAATTTATTTTCATTTTTTTTAAATATATCTATCAGTAAGCATTACCTATCATAGTGCTCTATCTATACATTGGGAATAGTCTCTATACCCAAACGCCATCAAAGCAGCCACCATCCACCAAACTAAAAAGTTAACTGTACAGAAAGTCCAGAACAGCAGTGAGCTAAGCCAGATGGAACATCATCTCCTGCTCAGGGAGTTTGTGGTGCCCTCAGTCAGCTTCAATTTAAAGACCTGCCAGGTTTGATAAGCGTTAGCACAGGCACTTAATACTTTGGGACAGAAACCTGGTAGACAAACACATACCTTTAAGTATAGAATTTCCCATTCTTTTCCTTACCCCACCAAATAAATTCAAGCTATTGGGAAAAAAAATTGGCTCTTTTTGCTCACTGCTGTCTGAGATTAGTGATCACCAAGCATACATTTACTCTCCACAGTGACTGCATCAGCATTGTAATCACAGCACAATAGGACTTCCACCACAAACACAGAACAAAACCAGCTCTGATGTGATTATTTCCACATCAGCTCTCTGAACTTCCCAGCAGCGATGTAAAGGCAAAACCATCAGATAAAGCTTCTTGAACTGTTTGTGTTTATACAAACATAATCCTGGGAAAGGCGATATAAAAGCAACTTGGAACACTGTCAAATGCCAAAACTGCTTTCCAGCTCTTTCCCCATTCTACACCCAGCAGAGTCGACCCAAGGTCAGGCACAAGCTCTGACAAGGAAACAAACTACTGCTTTGGTACTGCTCAGCACCAAATGACTACTGCCCAGCCTGATGGGCTTGGGGAGGCAATCAGCCTCCATCAGGCAGGAGGCAGGAAATTAAAAAAAAAGATTTCATTTAGAATCCCTTGGATCCAGCCCTTACCACTGAGCTGCTGTCAGGTTCAATCCATCAGGTAGCTACAACCATTTATCTTCTGATTTTGCTGGAAATCAGGGGATATACTTCTCAAATACTGGGGAGTTTCAAGGAATGGACTTCAGCTAGGAAGTGTTCTGCCAGTGTACTCAGCATGAAAACCAAGTGGCACTGAACTTTAAGCTCAATTTATACATGTTTATATAAACATGGAGCTCCTAAAAACAAGCATGGACTGTATCTAGACAAACATACAAACATATTCAGAAATTCCTTCCATAGCCTGGCAGGGTAGCAATTCTCACAGCCACTTTCAGCATCCAATAAAAGCAGTAGGTATTTATACATGAAGAGCTCAGAAGCAACCTACTGTAAATATTCTAAGTAAGTTTCCCAGCTCTGCTAATACAGCACCAGACACCTGAGGAGTTAATTTTATTAAAATTACTTCAGTTTTTTCCTCAGAGTTGAAGGGTTTTTCCTCCCCTTCAAGTTTTGGCTGCTTCAGATCAAAGGCAACAAGCACTACCAGACCCTCAGGGCTTTTCAAAAGAAACTATATTCAAGTTCCAGGTCAACTTTGAGTACTGTTCTGAAATATTACCCAGGATTAAAAGATTACAAGTTATACTCTTAAGTCTTCCCAGTTAAAGTATTTGCTAGAAAAGAAAGGCCTCAAGTACTACTTCGGCAAGCAAATTTTAGCTAAGTTCTTACTGGCAGATTCCTAAATTCATGTTTAATGTACTCTAATTGCAGAAAGATGGAGGAGTATTAAAGACATTTATTCTTACAAGTACCAACAACTAATGGTGATGAAGCATAGGTTTACTGACTTGCTTATTTCCAGCTCAAATTTGAAACAACTTCTCTCTTCAGCTAATAACTCATTTAAATAACTTAATTTGTCATTTACACTGCTTGCTCAGTCCATTGTAGACTTGAACCCTCAGCCACTTAGGACTGAAATGTTCCTCTTCAGCAGAGGAACCAAAGCACCACCACTCAACACCCCACTGTAAAAAGCCCGCAGCTATAGTCTCATCTAGGAGGATATATATATATTTTCTGAAATCCCAGCAAGTCTTCCCATTGCTACGGCACCCTACAGCTTCCTTAGAGTAACCTGTTCATCCCCCAGACCCTAACCATGAGAAGCATCCTGTCCAAGAAAGTATTCAATGCAAGTTTCTTCCAACATGCATGGCTCAACCACAAGAGCACAGAGATCACAGAGTACACATCCATCCAGCTCTGTTTAAGAAATTAAGTAGTTTAGTACCCTTGAACATATTCTTTATGCATTTCAAAACCGGACCAGATGAACAGGAACAAGTTCACACACCATTCAGGTTGGATAGTGATAGATTTAAAATGAGGGATGTATCTTACTGCAGCAAAACATTTTTAAAAAAGAGTAAGCAGGATATTAAGCTCAAGAGAAAGTATGTCATGAAAACGAATCCTTACTACTTGTAAGGATAAAGAACACTTCTTTGTATTCTGCTGCAGCTATAAAATTCTGAGTCACCAAGCACTGCCTGAGAAACCATAAAAACACAAGGAAAAACATTCATTTGCCTGGAAAGCATACAATATTACAAGGAACTCCTAAGCTATAAGCAATAACAAACTGCCATTGTCAGTTGTTCCAATGCCGTGTTCTAAGGCATACAAAGTTGATGGGAGCTGCAATTAAACCCAGAAGTATTCTAATTGGTAATTATAAAATAATAGGGACAAACCAAAGAGGCTTTTCTAGTTGCACTTCCCCCATATATTCATTACTCAAAAACAAAATTATTACCAAACAGTCCACTAGTCTGCCCTAAAAAGCCATTCAGCACACACACAATCCCTACGTCATCTCATTAAACATAAACTGAATTTCACATTCACTGAATTTAACAAATCCTTGGAAGGATTTGTTTTGTTCCTCCTTAAGTTGTTCATGAACACAAAACATTAATAAACACAAAATCCCAGAAAAGGTTTTGTCATTTGAAAATGCAGGTTCCCCTCCCAACCATAAAGAAAGCATCACCTCAATTCATTCCTCACCTAAGGTCTCTTGATCCCTCAAAAAGCCCGAGGAGGATGCAGCTTAGAATAAGATAGCAAGCTATGTTTCAGTGGCTAAGAACCCTTTACTCTTAAAGTTACTTCTAGCCAAAGACTTCTATTCAATCCTCTTTCCTTGATTTTCTCAGCCAGAATGTTTTGCTCAGAAAGCACATTTCTGCGTCAGACTAGAAGCATTTCAGATAATCACACAGCTGCTAGAAAAGCTTGAATTCCTGCAAAGCAGAGTGCTTCAGGAAGTTAAGTAACACTAGCAGTATATATACTCCATAACAATTACTCATCTCTTATGTTGTAGCGTAGTGACTGGAAGTGATTTTCAACTTTATCTTCATACCTTCATTTAGCAAGCCTTCAGGACTGCAAGATGCTCAAGCATTAAAAATAATACCTAAAATGCTGAAAGAATACAGTTAGAAAAGCACCAGTGTAGAAAAGCAGACCTCAAATGCTTACAGCTGGCTGTAAGTGAATCAGCTGAGGACTTGAGAGACTATACATGATGCGACTGCTTCAAGCCATGAATGACTAGAACCCCTGTGCAACAGCACCCCATTCAAATGTATTAAGTCCTGCCTGAAACATCCTAGAGCTCCAAGAGCTACACTCTCAGGTGACTATTTTAACCATTCTTAGCAGTTTTTAAGAGGTTAAGAACATGTACGTTCTCTATTACCCATTATTCAGAAAAAAACACCAGTAAACATGTTGGGAAACAGCCTCAAAACTTAATTAAAGAACTCCATTTGGTGTCTTTTTCTACACAAGTACCCTCAATAGCTCGATATTTTAACTGAGAACAAGTATGATATTTTGGAATTACAAAAGGCAACTGCAAGAGATACTGCAGAATAAGCTACATTTGCATATTCTGCAGTCCTAAATTCATGTATTTGAATAGAAAATAAAGAATCTAATGCCATACCAGATAGGTTTTGTTACTGTTTTACAGACTGGTAGAGACAAAGTGACCATTTAGTCACATGACAACAAGCAATACATCCCTTAAACATTTCTAGAACGCATTTCAGCACAAGGAAGTGCCTACACGTTTGTGGGAATGTTGCTGTTGCTTGAAGCAGATAAATAGACATGGCAAAAAACCAACAGAAAGTTAAAAATTAAATGATAGCTGCAAAATGTAAATGGCCAGCAGCGGCTTTCTCCTGGGCAATGCCACATACTTCTAAATTTGATCCAAATGCTGATTTTTTTCTTTAAATCACTGCTGCCATGTTTTATGCCATCTTCTTCTGAATGTTCATAAGATCTTCCTGAGTGCCCCAGCATATTATCAGCAATTAAGGTTTACTGCACTACTCAACAAGAGAGCATTAAATTTCAAGTGAAGTATTTTCAAGTTGCTTGTTTTCAGTTTCACAGACACAGTGAACATTGTTCCAGGGCTTCCACTGATGTAAGTTCTCTTCCTTAAAAGGAAGAGTAAAGTTTTCAAGTGGAATTATATTAATTTCAGTTCAACTTTTCAGAAGATAATTCCTGGTTTTATTTTTCATGGAGTTGAAGTGATTGGAACAAGAATATGCAACTAACTGAGTATTAATATGCATTTATTAAAACGGAGCTTTCATGAAAGAAGTTAATGCATTATTTCTAAACTTCTCCTTTTGATATATATCCAATTGTTTCTCATCTCTTCTTGATACATGCTCCTATTACCTGATTTCCTGTGAAGACATAAGTGCAGCAATTTTGACAACTGAAAGATAAGGATACAGTTAGAATATGATCAGCTGATAGAACTGAAGACCACCGGCTGGAAGCATTAATCCCACTGACAGGAATTAAGGCACTGCACAGAAAATTTACAGAGAGGTAAAAAAAATCCTGCTTGTGTCCATCCACACTCCCACCCCTCCCCTTACATGGGTTCTTTGTTTTCATATTCTCAAAGTAAGCATTGTTTTTTGGTTAAGATTTTTTTCCAACTGATATTTGTAGCAGTAAATAATATGGCTAAATTATCACTGAAAATAAACTGGTAAAAGCTTTACCTAAAATGAGGGAAAAGTCATAGAATCATAGAATGGCGTGGGCTGAAAAGGACCACAATGCTAGTCCAGTTTCAATCCCCCTGCTACGTGCAGGGTCACCAACCAGCAGACCAGGCTGCCCAGAGCCACATCCAGCCTGGCCTTGAATGCCTCCAGGGATGGGGCATCCACAACCTCCTTGGGCAACCTGTTCCAGTGCGTCACCACTTTGGGTGAAAAACTTCCTTATATCTAACCTAAACCTCCCCTCTGTCTTAGTTTAAGACCATTCCCCCTTGCCCTATCACTGTTCACCCTCGTAAACAGCTGTTCCCCCTTCCACTTATATGTTCCTCTCAAGTACTGGAAGGCCACAATGAGGTCTCCCTGGAGCCTTCATTTCTCCAAAAGTCATTTAATAATCTCTGATCAAACTAGGTTACTGCATCAGGATGCTGTGTTTCAAGAAATACAGACTGCTATAGTTGCAAGTGGGGATTTCTCAGTTATAAAAATGCATATGGGTATTCTAACAAAATACAGAACATTCAATGAAGTCAGAAGTTTATAGCAAATTTAACACTTAAGAAAAGTGAATTGTGCTACCAAATTTGTATCTTGTTCTCTCAAAACCAGTATACTAAGAAACTGTGTTCTTTATAATATTAAACATTAATCATGAAGCCTCCAGACACTGACAAAAGTGAATATCTGCAGCCTCAAATCTTTGACATATTTGAGGGAATAATTACAGTCTGACAAACTCTGGGCCTGAAGTCTCAATATACAGCTTTAACAGTGAGTTTCCGCAACACACTCAATATTTAATTAAGCTACATTTGAGAGCTGTTCAATATTACACTGTAGAATTTACCTCCAAAAGGAAACTTTACACCACTATCCAAGAAGTCTCACAGTTCAAGGGAACTGCTCAGTGGAAGTACGTTGACACTGCAGGACTCCAGCTGTGGTTGGCATGCAATACAATTTGGAACAGATGCAAAAGAATGTTTTCGTGCTGTTGGTCCCACTCATATTACCAGGAAATGCCCAAGCGCCCACCAGATTACTTCCTCATGACACCCAACGCCTTCAGAGAAGTGTCTTAAGTCTCTCATTTTCAGACGATGCAGCTTCAACCGTTCTTTCATAATGACAA
Organism: Alectoris magna; assembly: GCA_030625065.1. Lineage (NCBI taxonomy): Eukaryota > Metazoa > Chordata > Aves > Galliformes > Phasianidae > Alectoris > Alectoris magna. The sequence goes on along the minus strand of CM060566.1, from coordinate 18,333,538 downwards.
CTTCATCATAAAATACTTTACATTTCAACAGAAAAAAAAGCCAAGTGTTTTCATACTGCGCACTGACACCTGTGCCAGCAACAGCTCCCTCTCTCAGTCAAGGACAGGATAGATACTGCAGGAGTCAAAACAAAGATTTACCCCTAAACACACCTGCAGCGTTGTTACACAACCTTTGCAATAACACAACTCCAGCAGCTTGAGGTCTCTCCTGTACACTTCACAGTATCAAAGATAATAATTATTATAAAATAATTTTAAAAACCAAGCAAGAAGAATTACTTTGAAAGAGCACAAGTAGCATATTGTAACATTGGTACTCAGTCTGAAAAGCCACAAGCTTGTTGGTGTAGATGCAGACCCCTCTTACATGAAGGGATGCTTCCTAACAGTGCCTACAGTTTTAAATGTTTTCATTGCAATTAACTCTGCAATTTCCTCTTCACCATCATTTAGTTAATTCTAACCTACAGAGATCAAAGATACCTGATTTCTGCTATCAAAATACAAGCCTCAAATACATCTGAATTACAGATTCATTTTAAATGTAGCAAAAAATAAAAATAAATAAATAAAAACACAAAACCTTTTCTCCCCCTGTAGAAGCTAACAGTTGTGAGCTCACAGGAAACAGCATATCAAGCTTAAAAGAGTATTCAGTTATTTAAAACCAAAGTCATTCCAGTGAGGGCAGGAACTCCTGGATACCTCTGCATTTGGTCTGAGACAGATTTGACAATTCCAGACCTCTACATGTAAGGAGAGGAGATGACAGCCTTGTAATATTCAGCTTCTCCTCCGCCACTAAGATTCAAAAGGAAGCTAAACAAGCAACCTGGCACCTCAAGATTTATTTGTTTGCCACCAGGTTAACATGTAGCAGGCATCTCTTAGTCTTAGATATAGGTTGACTACATTCTATTAAAGAAAGTCAATAAAATTGAAGTAGATCTTACCTCCAGTACTGAAGGTCTCACCTCACAGTCAGAAGGTACAAAAGTGATGTTTCATACATAAATTAATCAGATTAGATGAAGGATATGAAGCAGCCTACCCTGCCCTCATCCTGCTTCCCTTTGTTAGAAGGAGCAAGCAGCAGCAGCAAATTAACTGCTCAGTATTCAAGCACTATTTCTGGTGGGTTGCATTTAATACATACCAGTTTGACATCTGGTTTGTCGCATATGCCACAAGGTACATTGTGCTGTCAGCTAAGAGCACTGAAAGGAAGGAACAGAACATGCAGGCGTAGGTGAGAAACAGCCCAGTAACCACTGCAGCTAAAACAAAGTATCAAGAAAACAGCTTGATGTCCCTACGGAAGTAACTTGTAATAAAGAACCTCCCCAAAGCTGCAACTCTCTTATGGAATACATTTCATAACAAGCAGGCCATTTCTAAGACATACCACCTCAAGAAGCCTATTTTGCATCAATGATCTAATTCAGTGGCACAAGCTAGCACACAGGCCATCATCCCTCTTCTTGGCTCAGAAGGGCTCTGCAGCCTTCAAGCAACGGAAGCATCGACCAGCATCAGCAGCGTCACTCCCTGCGTGAAGTCAAGCATGGCCTTCCTGCTTCATTAAGGCCTCTCAGAGCATTTATAGGCACTGGACTTCATATAAAGGAATTTCTCCTCACAGCATTTGACTAGAAGAGAAGAATAGCAGAAATTCTAACTAGTAGTTTTCCCATGACCTCAGTAATGCCTTTGAGGAGTAAGGTAAGTACACACAGCTACGGTGTTAGATGACATTATGATTCGCGAGTCAGTTCAGATTTCATGCTCTCTGAAAGACACTTAGCCTGAAATCTTTTCCCTGATACTCAGAAAAAAATACTGTTTGGTAATAAGCTTCTCATTAGAAAAGAAATATGTTTAAGAGGCATTGCTTCAGCTGATGATTCACAACCATTTTCAACAGATGAAAAACAATACTGCAGCACTAATTTCCTGAAACACTTAATAATACATGAATGCTCATTTGCCTCTAGTTAAGCTCCAGAGGTGAGGCGCATCTTATCACCACCTTACACTTACAAGCAGGTCATGGAATCTGAGCACGCAGTGCCCAGAAACTGGTTCTGAATAACACCACTTGAATGTCACTCCCACTTCTGGTAGTTGTTTCTCTTGCAGGGTAGAGAGGACAGCATCACCGCCCCTGTTTAAGCAGCAATTACTTCTGGCCATGTTCAGTCTGACACCACTGCCCAAAGCATCATCAAAGCCAACACTGAAAGAACCAGAAGTTTTCACTCACTGAGAGTCTCCCATTCCCTTTTCTACTGATAGTGAGGAATTCAGCATCTTTAAGCATCTTACATAATTCACACCCATGACAGCAATAAAACCATGCTGTAAAATATACACTATACTGCGCTGCCACGGGTAGCCAAGCAAAGCATAAATAGGGTAAACTGGAAGTAAAAGCCAGATCAAAATCTAAGTGCAAGGCACTTAAAGCAGGGCTGAACAACATGTTTTGCCACCATGTTGAAAAATAGTAACTGAGGACAGCCAGACACCTAACATAGACTGGGATGCCGGAATGATTCAGCTTTCCTGCAGGTGACTCAATTACTACTTTCACCTCACATGAACAACACCAACAGAGATACCTTGTAAACATATGAAGACAGCTTTTAACCTTGGGCCAGCTTCAGGCTTTGCTTATAGCAAACATTTATCAGTTTACAGGTGTTTTGTTTGGTTGCGCTTTTTCGTTTTGGGTTTTTGTTGTTTGGTTGGTTTTTGTCTTAACTCAAGTTCTCTCCATGATTTCAAGAGGTCAGAAATACAGCTTTCACGATTAGCAAGTTCTTGAACACGTCTTTATGTTTGAGGGATGAGCCCATTATAAAGCTCTGCTTCAGCTCTTTAGACTTCAACCCATCCTATAAAAAAAATACTTTGCAGGGTTTGCCAGTATTACCTGTTTCAATCCATAAGTGTACAATGATTAATTTCAACAGCCTTCTAGAGACAGAGCCAGTTTCCAAAAACTAGTAGAGACCCATACTGAGGTGACAGCCTTTTCCTGGACTATTCAACTTGCCAACGAACACAAGTTACAACTTGTTTTCTTAATATGGCAGTGACTCATGGCACACTAATCTATTTACTCATTTCCACTCAGTGGCCTTGATTATAAATGCTCAAATAGCCTGCTCTAAGGGTCCCCAGCTTTGTCTTAGTATAACCAAGAGTTACTGATCCAAGAAATTCTGTTACAGAACTATTTCCTTCTCAGGTTTACTTTCAACATACCAAGTACAGCACTTCAATTCACAGCACTAGCACATACTGAGATCAACCAGAGCCACAGCACTGGAAAAACAAAACTGAAAACCTAGCCAAATAGGAAAGCATGACTAACAAGTGTCAAGCAGACTAGGAGACTTAACTATCACATTACTCTTCATTAATTGGTGGATCACACACAATAGGGATCACATTCATACTGACTGAAAATTTAAAGTCACACTGCAGACAGAACCCTGGTGAGCTGCACACAGACTGCAGAGCACTGGCAGAGCCCCCATGAAGTTGATGGGCTCCAGGAAATCACAGCAACAGCTGCATGACAACAAGTCTGAAAGCTTGGGTTTACGTCAATCACAACAGCCTCCAGAATTACAGTTTTACACACTTACGTTTTTATTACTCCAGGTAAAGCAAGAGCTTTTATGACAATACACAAGGTGATAATTACAGCAATCTAAAACAGTTTTTGCGAAAACATGCATTCACTGGCTAGCAGTTTGCTAGCTTAACATCACCAAGTATTTTGTAATGCGATTCATAAATTTAAGTTCTGCCAGACCTCCCACCTGAGCAGAAGAGCAGTCAGTCATGTTACACCAAGAAAGACTGCAATCTTATCTCAGAGATGCGAACGAACAGCAATGACCAGATAAAAGCATGAAGGCATAACACAAGACAGACCAGTACAAAAAAGCAGCACTGTTGATAAAACACATATAAACATCCAATCCCACTGTTAATCTAAGTCAATTCCAGCCTTCTGAAAGCTCATTAAGCACACCGTACTCAGCCAACTGTGGCCATATACGTGCCTATGTGGCTTTTTCAGCCTAGCTGCAGAAAGCTGTAAGTAATGCCATACATCTGGTGGAACACGCAGTGACTTAGGCTATTTTCAGCCTTTAAGCAGGTGACCTACGGTCCCCTACATCTAATCAGCTACGCGTGTTCCTTAAACCAAGCACACTCCTCACTTCACACCCCGTGGTGACCACGAGGTACCACTGCCCACCGCTGCTCCGGCTGACATAACTCTGCGCCTACAACTTCTGCTCCCGCTGCCTCAGGGCAGCCTGAGCCCAACCACGGGTGGGTTACACAGTCGCTAGAAACGTTCGTAAGCCATTTTACAGAAGCGGCTGTACCGGTCCAGTTTCTCCTAGAAAAGTGCAGAACAGCCCTGCGAGAACGGAGCACCGTCAGGCACCACTTACATAAGGCTGACGCCAACACAAGATGGCCATTGGATTTAGTGATGTTCGGGGGGCGGCCAGAGGTACCTCAGCACCGAAGCGCTCGGGTTAAGCGAGCGGAGCGCGGCGTTGTGTGGCCGAGGAGCGGACACGAGAGCGGCACTCCTCAGTCCTCACCGCGCAGCAGCCCAGCTCCACGCCGCCCCCTCCTCTCCTCAGCGCCCCGCCGCCATTCCCAGCGCTCCCCTCAGCGACCCCCCTCCCCCGCCCTACCGCTGCCATCTTCCCTCACCGCCCCCGGCCTCCGGGACCCAGCCAGCCAGCCAGCCAGCCAGCCGCCCGCCCTCTCCTCGCGCGCTGCTCCGCGCCGCACCCACCGGCTCTCAGCTGCAGGCTGCCGTCCCTTCGGCTGCACCACAGCGCCCGCTCCCCGCTCTGCAGGATGTAGTGGTCCTTGGCTTGGAACAGCTCCATCCTCGCGCCGCCGCCGCCCTCCTTCACCGTCCCCGTGAATGGGAAGCAGAAGAAGAAGCGCGCTCCCGAGCCGGGCACGCGCGCGCGACCCTCAGAGCCCAGCGGGTCGCGACGCCTCCGCTCCGGCTCGGGGCGCTTCCTCAGGCGGCCGCGAGCGCGGGTTCCGGCCCCAACGCCGCACGTGACCGTGCCCAGCAGCGCCGCCCCGCGCTCTTAAAGCTGCAGCGCGACTCCCGCCCGCTGCTCGCAGCGCCCCTCAGCGCAGCGGGAGCGGTACGGGACGCGACGCGACCCCGTGAGAGGCTGCGGGGAGGGGATTTGCCTTCAGCGGAGCTGTCGTTTCGACGCCAACTCCGAACGGGAGTAACGTGTGGAGCTGAGGGAACGCTGCGACCCGGCCGCGGTGCGAACCCTGAGTGAGGGGCGCTGAGCGGGAGAGCCCGGTACGATCCCTGAGGGCCCCCGCTGAGGGCCGGGGTGTCCATCTGCACTCGGTGACAGCCCCTGAGGGCAGGGACGCCAAGCCCCAGGGCTGTCAGCTTTTCATAACCGAGTCGTTAGTCGGAGATGGGCAGGGATCAGTGGTGCTCTCAGAGCCACAGCACAGGCTTCCTTGTGATGCTGAGTGCTTTAGATTGGTGTGCACCCCCTGACACGAGGGTAACTGCGTCTCTCTCCTGTCCAGGCAGCACTGATTGCTGTGTGGTGGTGCCAGAACCCCTCAGCAGAGCCCCACAGAGCTGGAGCCCTGCTCCACGTAAGAGCATTGCCAGGAGCATCCCACCATGCGTTCAGCCAGTGCCTTCAAAGACCATCATGCATCTGGATGCCTTGAAAGACCATCTTCAAGGTGCCTTGAAACCTAATGGCACGTGTAAGTAGTTTCACACAGTGCTAGAAAGCCAGTTTTCTCATCGTTATTTATCTCCTCTACCTTTCTTTCTTAAGAGAGTGATATCTTCAATGTTCCCTAGAAATATTTCCTCTCTAATTTTGTATTCTGTCTATGATTTTTCTTATAAATGTAATGTCAGATCCCTGATTTGTTTTGCTTTTTAAGCACACTTATAGACTAATAGAGGAGTGGTATGAAGGAACCAAACTCCATCTGATTTGGTAATGGTTGCCTCTGCGTGTCAGTGTTCTCCCCAGGGCAGGGATGCAGAAGAACACACTCTCCTTTCTTGACTACGGATCCTAGTGTTGGAAATGCTGTGTGAATGCCCTGCAGCTCCCAGTGTATCCTGTCACATTCCTGCATGTAGCAGTCAATGTCACTGGCAGAGTTACGCCAGTAATTCAGGTCACTCCTGCAGGTGCTACGCAAGAGAAGAGCTTAAATAGCTTCTCAGCATTTTAATGTATCTCTTGAATTATTTTATTCTCAGTGTTCCCATAAGCACAATGTCATGTACTTACAAAGGCATATCAAACACACACCGAAAGGCAATAAAGGGATGGATTGCTCCATAGATCTAATACTGAAAGATTTCCTTTGAGGAATTATGTTTAAAACTGTGCATTTAAGTAAGCACAGGCAATCAGAGCTTCCTCTTAGCATTGCCATACATGCCCGTATCCACAGGGACTGATCATTCAGCTTTCAAATGCAGATTGCTGCACTGCTTTCCTCTTATTTCATTAAATTCTAGCAGCACAGTGGAAAAGAAGCTACGTTGTGCAGAAAGTAGTATATTTTACTTGCACTAGTGAAATTTTTACATGGGATTATTGTTCAGATTAATTGTTCCATCAGGAGGTGAAGCTTTCTGAAATAACTTTTGGATGCATACTGACATTCCAACAGACATGTAAAAATTAGATCTGTGTTTTATGTCCTACAATGAAGGCAAATAGGAATAGTCCAGTTTATTAACTTGTTTCATCATTGTAGGCCATAAAAAGTTGCTGGGAGGAAAAGATGGCCTTCTTCTAAGCTCTGTTAAAAAAAAAAAAAAGTTTAGTATTACTTCATCTTTTGCATATTCATTTATAAATAAGCCAGCATTGGAAAAAGTGCTATCAAGAAGGATCACAGAGTCATAGGGGTTGGAAGGAAACTCTGGGGTCCAACTCTCCGCTAAAGCAGGTTCCCTATGCTAGGTTACATAGGATGCTCTAGTAATTCTTACAGTACTTTTAAAATTACTTTATAGAAAGCTAGAGAGTATTCCTTTAGATACAGAAAGTATAGTAGGAAAACCAATGCGTGGTATTTCTGTGAAGAAAAAATATTGTTCCATTTAAATATGAATATTTTTTTCTTGTTCACACTGGCGTTCTTAACAATTGTTGGTTGGGTTATTTTTTTTCCTATAAAACAAGCTCAGCAGTAGCTGTCCTATGTCCTTTCTAGCTTGAGAGTGGTAAATGATTTCAACAGTACTGGTCAGATTGACTTCTGCTTTATACAGTATCTACAGATCATGTTTCCACACTCGTCTTTCACTGACTTCAAGAAAATGGAGCTACAATGCAGAAATAGTAGTATAACGTGGGAAGCAGATAATTTTGGCAGTGGACAGCATTGGCAACCTGGAATTCAGTTTTGACCTTTCCACAATGCATTAAAGCTAATAAAGCCTGCCCTGCAAGTTAAAATAGACAAAGCAGAGTTTACAGATCATGTCAGGCTCATAGATAAAAAAAATGTCTCCTGTATAAAGTGGGAAAGATCCTCGCCTTAAACCTCTTCATAGGGTCAACAGAAATGATATATATTCAAAAAAGTTCAAGGCTTAATGTTTCACTGGGATTCTTCCTCCAGCCTACTACCATTCCTTCTGTTCTTTGCTATGCATTTCTCTTTTTCTCCTGTGCTCATCTTATCTAAGAAGTTCTCTAATTTCTTAACATTACATACAGTACTGAAATGTTTTATACAAACATCATATATGCTTACAGTTTTCTGCCTTACTTTCTCAATTCTTTTCATTTTTTCCTGAGTTCATCCTTTTCCTCTCCTTCTCTCCTTTCTCCCCTCATTCTTCAGGCAAGTCTCTCTCACTTGCCTGAAGAATCTACATTAATGGAATGACTCCTGCCTTAGTTTCTTTCCATTCTTTCTTTTCTTGCTAAATAGAAGTACACTCAGAGCAGATTTGGGAGAGCAGAAGTATTTCTGATGCTGGAACACAATTGGCAGCAGGAGGTGTTTATGTTGTTACTAAATCTTTTTCTGCAGTAAACATCAAGTGAATGGGAGTTTCAAAAGTAAAATGACACCTCCTTATTTTCTGTACCTATTCTGATATTTACACAGTGGATACTGAAACTTGCATCTCCAGGCCATCATGTTATGCACATGGGCTTCAGGTACAGTCTTTTCAGCTTTTTGTGCATCTCCGCTGTGACACACACATTAAAGTCATGGGAGAAGGTAGCAACTGATGAAAAAAATCAAGCTCTTCTTATTTTCTGCAGGCAGTCTTTAGTCTGACCAGTAATTCCCAGGATCTTCCTGAATGATGCAAGTGGGCAGGGCTTAGGAAACAATAATGGCTTTGTACAATATTGCTTTAAAAATAAATACTTCCTTCAGATAGGAAAAACTGGAATAACAGTTGGAAAAAAGAATGGCTAAGTGTAGCAAAATCTGCACTGAATCAGCAAGAAAGAAGGTTGCAAATATCAGCACACCTTTTTGTTTGTTGATTAGAACTGAAATTACATCAAGAAGATAAATAGGAAAAGGATGAGGAAGTGGAGGAAGGCAAGCAGACAAAAAGGTTCTTAGAAACAGATGGATGCAGACAGCTTTCCTAGCAGAGCACCATAGTGCTGTTTTGTTTTAATTGCAAATGATACACTTCATGGTGCAGCAAAACAAAGCCTCGCCCAAGAAAAGAAGGTATTGTAAAACTTCAAGCTGAATGGAGACAAAATATGTCCAAATGCAGAGTCCCTGGTCTGTCAAGAAAGCTGCTTCTTTCAGCTTTAGCTACATAAAGAGGAAAAGGTGAGGAGCTGCAATACCCTCTGGTTTTCCAAATGCTCTGCTCAGTAGAATCCTGTCTGCAGCTTCTCCTACAGAGAAATCACCCCGTGACCTTGCAAAGAGGGACAGCAGTTCAGTAAGATGAGTCACAGGCAGCAGGCATCTTGGTGGCAATAGCTGCAGCATTCCCGGCATTCTGTTTCACTGAGAAATGTGTGATGCCTTAAGGAAAAAAAAAAAAAAAAAAAAGATTTGAGGGCGATTTGGGGCTGAGATTTGCTCAGACGAATGATGAGGCAGATACGTTAGAATTTAACTCTCGGTAGGAGGATCTCCTTAAGCTGTCACCTGTACACACCTGCCTACCTGAAATAGGTTGTTGTTCTTTTCTATACAGTGCAAGTAGATTCCATAATTGAATTTTACCCTTTCATTGTGTAAATATAAACATTTCAGTTTTACATATATGTTGAATTAATTTTCTGGGAAACCCATGAAGACTTTTGACTAAGATAGTTAATATTGCTCTGTGAGAACAACTGACAATCAGTTTTAAAGTGACGGGAAGAAATAAGTCCCGCCCCATGCTGTGGACTCCATCACTTAAAGAGTGGCTCCCTGAGCAGTAGTTTTGATGTTTGTCACACCAGAGGAGAGTGGGACTCTCCAGCTGGGGCATGGGACCAGCAGCTGAGGGCAGAGCTTTCCAGAATGAGTCTGTTCTATCAGTGGTAGATCCATTTCAGGAGTTTCCCTCCCCTGCTAGAGATTTCTACTTGCCCTTTGTCATGCCAAATCACGCATTCAGTCTGGACACACTATAGCTTGGAGGAAAGAAGCCTCTGCTGACATTGGGGGTGGACTACTGGGGAGGTAAGCCTCTTCAGCTCACAAATAAAAAGATATACCAATTATTATTAAGCTACCAAGCATTAAACAGCATTAATTTTAAAGCCATGCTTTTAAATGATTGCTTTCTCTATGACACGACATTTCTCTGTTAGTATTTTACTCATGAATGTCTATTGGTTATTCTAAAAATATGCAACTAAAGGACATTCAGAAATGAGAAATCTCCTTATTAAATGTCAGCATTCAAGACCCAGGCAAGTGCTTGATTTTGAAGGGCACTGAACATCCAGCCTAGAAAAGCATTTAATTTATGCTGGACTTTGAATATCTAAATGAAACATCTCTCATGAGACGTTAGCAGATTTAAGGTGAGCACTATCTTCAGAACTTCTGTGCTTAGAACTAATAACAAAACATCTCAAAGGATCAAGAGATAACCTTTTACTTTTGCTGCCCTCTCTTTCTGAACAGTTTGCACTATCATTTGATGTACACTTATCACTGCCATTTACAACAGCATCTCCATTCTGCATGCATTTTCTGAGTAGTTTGGTGCTGTAGTGCAATACACAGGGCTGGTGTTAAAATAATTCAGAACTCCTTGCAGAAACTCAAGGACAGACTTGCTTTGCCCTTGTTCACCATTTGGTTAGGGCATTTTTTCCCCTTGGGGAGTTTTCTGTTCACATTCAGCGTGTTTTCCTGAGATTCATAGAAGGGCAGTGTTTTCGTAAGCCTATCAGCCTCAGTTAGCAAGAATGAAAAAAGAGAAGGAACTTTGTATTTGCATTTTTGCAGTTCATTGACAATAGCTAATGGGAAGGGAAATGTGTGGGCTGGCAATTAGTTATGCACTCTCACTCTCAGTATTACCTGATTGCCCACAGTTCGGTTTCAAGTTTAAATGTTGATTAATGGTAAGTGATCTGATTTGGCAGCAGTCCACACTTGAAAGTACAACTGGCTGAATAGCTGATACAAATCCACAGCTCTAGAGTGTAACATGAGGATTTTTATTCATAAATCCCCATGATTAAGAAGTGGTGGAACATTTTTGTGTGTTAGGAGAGACATGCTCCTGGTGGCTTCCAGGTGAGCGTCAGAGAAATCATCTTCAGCAGGCACTATGCCAATAACAGTATTTGAAGCAATCCTATTTACCTGCATTGTCATACTCAGCTCATGCTTTTTTTTTTTTTTTTGCTATCAGACATACCAGTTCATAGATGAAGTTGGTGGAAGTTATATAGTAAGCACATTTACTGCTTTGCTTTTGAATGACAAGTTGAGCTGTCACTTACTTAGCTATCTGACAACATGGGGAAGTAAGTTTTGCTACTTATTTAAGGTATATTCCATCTAGTTATTTACAGAATCGTCAAGTGCTGTGATAAAGCTCACTGTTAGACACACAAGCAGGAAAGGCTTTAAAAGCAGATCCTCAGAAAAGGCCTCAGCATTTTCTGTGTCATCATAGGGTTACAGACCTCTCTTAGCAGTGGGTTCGCCTTTTACTTTGGTCATCTTCTTGATGCCCAAGTAGTTATAGAAGCCTTTCTTATTTCACTTCATACTCTTTGCCATTTTTTAATCTAATGGCATTTTGTTCTTCCTAATTTCATCCTTGTGTGCCCAGACAATGCATCTGTAGTCCACATGCATTTGGATTTTCCATATGCTCCCTTTTTGCATTAGAGGCTGGTTACATGTTCCCATTCAGTCCAGCTGGCCTCCTGTTACACCTGCTGGTTTTCTTGCAAGATATTTGTTTGCAGACAAGACAAACTGGTTTGCCTGTTTCTTTGACATGTTCCTTTTAATAGAGGAGTATGAATAATAAATCCATGCTGCTGTGCTCTTATTATCTTCAATCACATCCATTGATGATGACTTCTGCAATATCGCAATCATATTCTTTAATTTGCCTAATTCTTAATCACACATTGACTAACTTGATACGGCAGCTCCCCAGCTGTGAGAGATGGTTAAGAGACTGCAAGAAGAATCGAGAAGAATGACTTCCTGATTCAGAAATATTTTTTGAAATGGCATTTCTGTACTTTTTGGATAGATTTACTCTGCTTTGAGATGGAACCTCCTTGGCACAAAAGCAACACAGTAGGCACTTCCGCTTGGCAACTTACAGCAGATAAAAAGAGGTTTGTGACAGCCAACAACCGGTACCAGAACACTTCAGAAGTACCTACAGGCATCATCTTAGTACTAAATACTCTGGGGAAAAGAACTTAAATATTTTCGTTATGACAGAAAAATACAAAACCACTGTTATAATATTAACTTCTCGAGGAATTTTCATCTCTTTGTAAAACCAGGGAAAGAAGTTCAGCATAAAAATTTTTGTTTGTATTCATTCCTAACTTTTCACAGGAATAACTTTTCCATATGGCAGCTGGAGTTGTTATCTCTAAAGAGAGAAGGATTGTGGCATTTCCTCCTTCCCCATGGAAGCGACTTATTTACCAGTGGGAATATTTCCACTGAGCCTCACTCAGCACACAGGAAAACAATAACATTTTCCTTTCAAAACTATGTGTATGTGATCAACATCTGCAATATATTTCATGGCTTATAGATAATGCATTGATTTCCCTCTTGCACTTACTGTTAAGATCAAATCAGTGAGATCACGTGCAAAAATAAAGAGGAACTTTTTTAGTGCCTATGGTTACTTTATTTCATTCTATAATCCAAATTCCACTTGTGGTCTACCAAGCAAGTGCAGTCATACATGAAAGATTCCTTATATTGTTGTTGGTCCACCTCGATGAGTTAAGATATTATTTATAGCATATCAAGACCATATTTAATTTGTTACTTTTTTCCAAGTTAAATGACAGGTTGCTCTTTGCCACCACCATAACAAAACTCACAGCTTGATTTCAGCCAATTCTGCTTGTTTTTCCTAATCTGATAACATAGATGTACTGCTTCGCTGCTAGTTTCGCAAGCGCACTGAGTAGGCTATTTCAGACACAAGAAGTGCTTCACTAAATAGATTCTGTATTATACTGCACAACCCCACGTTAGTCTTTTCATTTATAAGGGCTGAGTGACCATTAATCCCATTGTCCAGATGCATCAAGGAAACCTGCACAACGCTGTCTAGACCTACGTACACCAATCCTTTGACAAAAGGAACTTTCAGTGTAGGTGTTTCTTCACACGCTTCCTCACAAGCACGCATGGGTTTCTATCAAGGTGGTGCGGGGTCAGAATTCAGGCTTCCGTGGAAGGGTTTCGGAGTCAGTATCGTCCTGCTCGGGCTTCTATTTGTGAAACAGCATTCAACTCAGTGTCTTGGAAGAAGGGTAAAATAGACTTAATAAAATGCAGGATGGAAGTCCACTGGCACTTTGTTGAAGAGATATATTTTAAAATTTTATTTCACTGTATTCCAAAAGCAAATTAGGAGGTTTACTACCTTTTGGAAGAGCTTATGTTCATTTTTACTTTTAAATTTGGGCTGTTTTTCTAAAAGCAAAATAGTTTGTGTTTTTAAAAAGTAGACAAGATTTGCTTCTAGCGAGGACAAAAAGCAGAGTTATAGGGCCAGTGGAACTCATGTCTTTTAATAAGAAAAGAAAAAATGAGAGACCAGGAAAAAGTCCAGAAGAACTTCTCAAGGTTTTGACACATTGTGACATTCACCAACCATAGTGCTAAAGCCAGCTTAAATTATCATTTCCTCCTTCCCAGCTGTATGTTTCTATTCCTGTACCAGGCCTGCATTGTATAGCCACAAGCATTTGTGCAGCATACTGTGAACTGAATTCAGGGAACTAATGCAGCTGCTGAATAACCTAGTAAAGCATTACTTATGAAACCAGGCTCCAAGTGACCCTAACCAGACTAACAGTAAACTCACAGGGCCTGTACTGAACAGAAATAGATTTACTTTAGTGTTACTCATTTACTTTTGAGCTGCCAAAAAACACAAAGTCAGATCACATCTGTAATACAAATACACTGGTGCCAAACATGCCTACTTCAGCAAGCAGCATAGTAAAATAGGAGAGGATCTGGAGAACAAAGCAGCTGGTGCTGGGGAACCAGTTTCTGCACTATGTGCATGCATTTCAGAAGCTTTATCTGAGACCAACCTGGCTTTGCTCTACAGACCTGTAATGCTATGATGCAATAGAAAGCACAGCAACAATAGCAGGGTAGCAAAGTCCTAGGCTGCAGCAAGTGAGGATTAGCACAAACACAGCAGCTATGAATAGAGAAATAAAAGAAAGAACCTGCTTACCCTTTAGAAAGTCTCAGGTAGGTAAGGACCTCCAATAAGCTATTCTTGTTTCTACTGCCAACCCTTAAATGAGGTCTGGGAAGGGGTGGTTCCTGGCTCCAGCCTTTCTGGTCACTCAGCTTCATTGCATGCACCTGAGCTCCCCTGGGTTGGCCCTGCCTTCCCGCCAGGTGCTCCATCACTGCTTCATGCTGTGACTTAGCATTTCCACTACAAAAGCCCTTAGAAACCAGAACGGATTAGAGGTAGTTCTGAAGTGTAACTCCTGGTTTTGATTTGACTTTAAGTAATACAGTTCACATGCTCTTCCATGGTTAGAGTAGCAGAGCCCTGTGTTGAGGCACAAAGAATGCCATCTAAAGTTGCTTTTCCACTGACATAATTCATCACCTTTCTGAATGACATGAGCTGGCAAGGTAAGAGGGGTCTTCTGAAAGTCTTCCTGTGTCTAAACCAGATTCCTAGCACAGCTATGCTGCAGAAGAGGTGATTATTTCTAACACTGCTAATATAATTACTCTAGCAGACACGTAAAACCACAATAAATCTCTCAGCTTGCCTCAACGCACAAACCCAGTGTTCTCTAATAGAACCCATGTTTACAGAACCTTGACCTCTACACAGAGCTGTGTTTATATTGCAGAGATGCCCATCTGTATATAAGAAAGGAATAGGGATGCGTAAAGTGCTAAGAATGACACTGAATGCTTTTCCTGTGAGAGCAGAATCTCTTGCTGCTAGGTGGTAATTTAGGTCAAAAATGCTATAAACTTTTCCTACATCTGTGGCTTGTGGATATAAAAAGGCATGTGTGGAATTTGCAAAGCTCAAGCACTTGCTGCACAGTAAAGCACCATACTGGTAATTACAATTCATACGACTCTCAAAGGGCTACACCAGAAGATTAAAAGAACTTTATTTTCCTGAGAGATTAAATGTTCTATACTTAAGTAACTAGGGTAGTTGATCATTGCTATTAAGAGGCTGACAGTGTTTGTTGCTGGCTTTGCATTTCCTGTGCAATGATATGTAGGTCATTGGGAGGGAAGATAGACATGAGACTGAAAAAGAGGGCTGAAAATCATAAAATCTGAAGCCTTGCCTAGCCTTGGATAAAAAACTTCTCTTCCTTTTACATACGTAACTAAAGATAATATTTCTATAATGTACTATGGTGCTATATACAACTATTCTGATATGTGTAAAATATTTTAATATGTTGGTGTGGAAGAGGTTACAGTCGTACTAATATGCATATAAATGAAAGCTCTGTGTTTTATGGAAATAATAAGGGGGCGAAAAAGATGTAAGACTGTACCTTAGACTAACGTGGGAAGTTGTGTATTGCCATTGCAGTCAGCTGAGTTTTGCATTTTTGAAGGGAAATGGCAATGAGAAGCCAAGATGAAATCAGAGCCTCATGTAACACCTGGCAATTACTAATATGTTTTTCACTTTGTTTGACATTTTAGTTATGTTTCAACATATGTATTTGTGCAATATATATATATATACTGTGTATCTATAATAGCTTTACCCTCTAGTTCTGTGACTACATGTGATAAATCAGAGAGCTATGGTGCTGTGATTGATATGTAGCTACACAGATGACTCAGCTTTACCAGAAGATATTTCTGAGAAAAGTCCAAAGCCATTCCTGAAAACTGTTCTATGTCCTAGAAGATAAGTATATAAATAATGACTTAAGTCTTTGCGGGGGGAAAAAGAGATGCAAATAATTGTAAGGCATCCTTTCATTTATGAAGGCACCATAGGCCTGCCATACTCACTGTAGGAAGAAATAGAACTATCTCTGAGCAATTACTGAAGGGAAAAATTACAAGCGTGTGTTGTAATTGCAGGAGTCTACATTATGTCATCAGTCTGGTAGGATCGGGTGGAGACATGACGGCCTTGGAATGGTAAGTACTGACCTTTGAACACTGACAGAGGATGAGCAAGGCTCCATAAAGCAGGGAATGTATTTGGGCTTCTAAATTACCATGATTCTTCAATATTTGAAAGATCAGTGGAAGGTCATAACTTTATGGATAATGATGAATCTGCATCACCTTAAGACTTAAAAAAAAAAGGCAAAGAAGACCTCGAGAATTTTAGATCAAATTGCATCATTCCTTAAATGAAAAAAATAGAAGGAAAATAATCAAAATATCTACTTTCAGATACTTGCAAGATACTAAAGTGTTATGAAACTGTTAACATAATAATGTTGAATCAATACCCTTCTGGCAGTCTAGCAGTCCTGGGCAGATAGAGTAAATCTTGACTGAATATTACCTGTGATCTCGCCTCTCGTGCTTTTCCAATAACTATCCAGGGAAATGCAGTCCAGTCAGGATACCTCCACAGCCCCAGATAGTTGGGAAGTTTCTCCTGTAGAGTGGTTCCTAAGGGCTGACTGTCACCCGATACTACAGAGGGCAGACATCCTTGGCAGAATGAGAACTGGCCACAGGGTTGTGGTTATAATTAGAGACTTGTTATTACAAATTTAGCCATCAACATAGCTTATAATCTACAATTTCTAGGGCCTAATATAGCTTACAGTTGCACAGAATTTCTAGAATTGTCAGTTATGTGCACTCTCCAGTTACCTAACCCTCTGTAGATCCGGTCAAATTCTTAACAACCAGCACGTAATACAATAATCACAGCTAGACTCCAGCTTTAAGTAGAAGACCACAAATCAGAGGCTCACTCAGTCCTCAGAAGAATGCAACAGGGAAGGTGTTGCTGGCCACTGAAGGATCTCAGGTCTTGCTGTCCAGCAGCAGCACTGATCAAAGTCCCAGTCAGGTTTTGCTGCTGATTCATTTTATAGAGTGCTCTCTGTACTTTCCTGTTCCATGATGGATGTCACCATGTTCTGGCAGCTCAGCACCTGGGGCTTGATAATGCTAGCGGCCTTCTGATCCTGTTAAAGGGTGTCCCTCCATGCTGGTGCCGGAGAGGAGAGAGAAGGGCAGAAGGTAATACATGACCAGCCTTATGGATGTTTACCTTATTGTTGTTTATGCTGGCTGTTATCAAGAGGTACTAGTACTAAACTCACAACTTTGGTACTATCCGTATCTTTATTGATGGCCCAAATCATGAAATAGCCAGTGTGTTTAGTAAATTATCAGGCTAGGACGGCTCAAAAGCCCACTACGATATTATTGTGCCAAGCTGAAGAAATGATCTCAAATGCATGAAATGGCAGGCAAGAGAAAATGTTTCTGGCTATAAATACAAGCTGAAGAACAGCTGGTTAATCAGGAGTTTTGGGGTAATCCTAGATCACAAGCTGATGAACCAACCAGTAGGAAAAAGGAAAAAAATCCAGTTATGCTAAGATGAATACACAGGAGCATTACACATAAGACCTATGCAGTAATCCTTTTGCTCCACTGCTAGTAAGGCCTCAGTGACAATACTATATTGTTTGATGCTATCGTTTCAATAACTATATGAATTCACTGAAAACAGGCCAAAGGATAATCTGAATTTTAGTAGATGTGATTCATGATTTGAAGAATTGCAGTTCTTTGGAGATGTACGGGAAAGAGGAAAACAGGCTTGAAATATATAAACAATGCTGGCAAGATAACAAGAATAGCTGTTTTCTTTGTCCTCTGTCACTGAATCTTCTAAAGCCTGAGGCTGGAAGGGCATGTCCAAAAATGGGAACTCCACAACCTGCCTTGGGAAGCTGGCCAGTCTTTGTCCACTCTCACAATGAAGAAGTTTTTTCTTATCTTTATGTAGAATGTCTTGTATCTCAGTTTATGCCCTCTTGTCCTGTCACTGGGTACCACTGAGAAGAGTCTGGCTTCTCAGTCTTCTTTTCTCCCTCCCACCAGTCACATAAACACATTGATAAGGTCATCCTTGAGCCGTTTTTGTTTTTGTTTCTGTGGGGTTTTTTTTTTTTCATTTGAGGCTAAACAGTCCCATCTTTTATCCCAGAGAAGAAATAATGAGTAGAACTGCAGGAAAAAAATGAGTGAGATTAGACAGAAAGTCAGAATCTGGATAAATAAGTATGGGAACAGACTGCTCACTGAAATGAGCTGTGCTTGCACACACCACTACTGGTTTTTAAGAACATCTAAAATGGGTTGAAATATGAGATTCCTGAGCCCGACTGGTGCATTATGCATGCAGCTGTTCTGTTGGCTGGTTTGATTTGCCTCGAGCCTCTATGTTAATTATAATGACAAAGATAAAACTTGCCAGCAATCTTAAAAATAGATGCTACTACCCTACTTTTAACCAAAGAGCATCCACAGGCAAGTGGCATTTAACACCAGCTGTGGGCACAGGTTCGATTCTTAGCTGGAGCAGCCATTTATCCTTTGGTTTTGTTCAAGCTGTTTGGATTCAGCTCAGGGAAGATAAAATAGAAAGCAGTCATTCCTGTTGTAAAAGACTTCTGATAGGACTGGGCTGAAAATAATGCTTGCATGCCGTAAGAAGGGCTAAGAGGAACATTACTTGCTTTGCAGTGGAAATGCAGACCCCAACGCTGTACTGATCTCAGGAGGGGATTTTTTCATCATGTAAAAATGCGAAGTTAGAATAAGAACCTCTGTTTCTTAGGGCCACGGTGAACGTGAATGAAAGCACAGAAATTCAGGTTTCTCATTCCTTTCATAGAAGTTTTTCTGCCGCCGCACGCATCGATACGAGCTCAGCGCTGAGCCCAGCCCGCGCCGCGCAGTGCGCTCGGCACTCCGGGAAGGTCCCTTTCCACCAAACCGGATTCTATTCCGCTCCGTTCCGTTCCGGGCTCGCCCGCGGCTCCCACTCGCCCCCTGCCGGCCGGCCGCTTTCCGGAGCGGCGTCAAGCTGTGGTGGCGTCAGGCATAGAGGTACGGCGGCAGTCGGCTGGAGGGAGCAAAGTCCGTGTTTTCCAAGTGCAGTAATGCAGCTGGTTCAGCTGCTCCTGAGGAAGACAATTCTGTGACGCTGTAAAATCGTGTTAAGTAATAGTGCCGCGATAGTGCATTTTCTTGATGTGACTCTTGGCTCTAGGATGAGTGTTAAATTGTCGTTCCTTGACATCATGAGTTTCTTCCACTGACTGGATTTTGCTGGGAATAAGGTTGGTGGGAAACTCATTTCTCAATTCAAGCCTAAGTAACTTCAGCTTTTAAATTTGGAAGTTTCTTAGAGCCTGGATTTGCTGAGTGCCTGCTGCACATAGCCCACTCCTATCATGTACTGAAGTGAGCAGATGAACTCACACAGAAGTTGGGCCTTTCCTCCTCTATCATTTACACAAATACACTCACTTCTGTTCCAACTTCTCACAGCTTCGGCTGTGCAATCCTTCAGACAGAACATTCAACAAGGAAAATCCTAAGCACAAAAAGCTCCTTGGCTTTCCTGCCCCCGAGGGAGAGGAACATTACAGGAGAATACATCAGGAGTGGACAACTACGAAATGAGGCTCTGCTTGGATCCCATCTGAAAACAGCTATCAGTATCATGGAGCTTGAAATGTGTCATGTGCAAGGAGGGTTCTGAAAGCCTCATTCGGAACCCGAATCTGAAAGCATCCTGGTTTGTTTTTTTTTAATGCTGAGTGTTTGTAAGTTGCGTGTTTTAACTGGAACTGCAGGAACCCGAGGCTTCCAACTGCATGCAAACCTGCCCTAATCTGACACCTTTTATGAGCTTAAAAAAAAATGTCAGAGGAATGTAGGCTTCTACCAGAGCCTGCCACCAAAGCGTAGAGACATCCTGCCAATGTGTTTACTCACTGCTGTAATGAACACGTGCAAGATTAGAAAGTTTGTTTAGGTATTACTGGGAACCTTTTTCCATCACAGTCCTTTCAGCTGTTTCACAAGGACTGAGCAGGAAATTCGGCCTTTGGGCTCATGCGTAAGGTACGTGTAGTGGTGAGGGAAGACAGCAGTGCCAAGCTGTAACCCAGGGAGCTGCTTAGTGAGTGCACTGTGGGTCACTGCCAGACTAAGGTACAGGAACTTGCAATGACATGAACAACAGAAGGAAATAAGAGTCACAGCCTGAATTGGCTCTTTTGTCAGTGTCATGTAATGTGCTTGGGATAGTTTGTATGGCACAACTGCAATATAATTGCAAACAGCAAGAAATGAGTATGTAGACTTAAGTGGGGTGGGATGGCTGTAACATAAATCTGAGGCAGGGGAGGAGCTGCAGCCCAGTGATGCAGAGTCAATTTCTCTGCTCTATAAAACATGTCATGTGATTTCCTACTCGTGTATTGCTTCTTAGTGTAGTCAGGCACAAACTATTTAAGGCAGGGATTCACTGTGCGTGCAATTGTATGTTATGTAATAATAATGATGAGTCTAATTGCTATTGTAAAAAAAAAAAAAGTATAATAATAATAACAGCTATGATTTCTGCCTTCCAAAGTAGTGCGTATTTTCTTTGAAGTAATCAGGGACTTGTTGCTAGGCAGTTAATATTTCAGGTACCTTAAATATTTTAATGTGTCTATGCCTGCTGTTTCTAGGCACCAATATTTGTTTATGTTATCGTTATACAACCCTTTCTACCTTATATCTTTTGTTCAGTCTAAGCTAATGGATCCATACAGTGAGATTTCAATCACACTTTTCCTTTTTTTCACAGATAGCAGATTTACTTAACTACTGCTGAGAATGATAAAATTCCTCTGATGCAGATTTGTTCTTTGTCAGGATGTTTTGCGATAATAGCATCTACTCTTCCTTTGCACAGTCCCCCTCCCAGGTGTGTTCTGTCTTTGTGAGGGCTTGGTGTGTAGGCATGTAGTAATTTTAATAAAGGTTTGAATTCAATGGTTGAGAATCAAGATTCGAGATCACCTTTAATTGTAGATGTAAACTAGGAGTTGAAATACTGACTTTTTTTGACCAAGCTTTAGATTTTTAAAAGAAGTCTTCACATGTAATCTCTGGTAAGATAATAGGCCAAGAGAAACAAAAGGATTTCATGGTAGCTGGAAGGTGATTGAAGAGGGCAGGGGTGAGGTATAAGATAAGATCTCATCAGAAATTACAGCTTTGAGGGAAGGTCCTGGGGACCAAGTAAGCACTGACAAGTACTGAAATACATGAATAGGGGAATGTGCCACTACTTCAATCCTTCAGAAGAACCACAGAATCACAAGGTTGGAAAGGACCTACAAGATCATCTAGTCCAATCATCCTCCCATTACCATTGTTACCACAGCTACTAAACCAGATCTCATAGCTCATCATCCAGACAGAAGTAAAAATCTCAAATCTTTTTGGCAGTTCGGTGACACTGCTTTAGATTTTCCTTGGTTTCATCCCAATTTTATTCCAATAAAATAGAAAAATTCCTGCTGTGTTAAGTGTGCTTACATTCTGGACTTCAGCTCCGAGCTGTGCACTTGGAGAGCCATGAGACACTGTTGACTCTTTGTATTCTTTGCCTCAGATCCATATGGGCTGCAGAAAATAACCATTATCTGCTTGCCAGCTCTGTGGGAAATACACCAAGGGAATTATTCCAAACCTTGCTCATTTCTGCAGCGGAGCTGAGCTTTCCTGAAAGAATAGAAACAGAACTCAGAGTTCACCGGATGATGAGAGGCAATAAATCAGGGCCTAAAGTAATTCATGTGATGATTTTGCAGGCACAGTCTGTTCATTACTAGGTATCACAGAAAGTTCCATACCACCTTGTTGCCAAATTCAGCATATTTCTTCTGTTGTTTTAAAACTAAGATACCCCCCCCCCACCACCACTCCTTTATGTGCAATGGATTTAAAATTTGTGAATGCAGCTGAACAGCCCTGCAGACAGATCCTCTGCACACTGAATGTGTGTAATTAAAGTAACAGCACATCAAAGTTCATTACATTTTCTTGCCAGTTTACCTCATTTCCTAAAAAAATTACCATTTCTCCTTAGGAGAAACCACCTATTTTCATGTCTCTTCAATCTTAAGCTTTTTTTACTGACACTTTTAATGATGTTGTCAATTAATACAAACCCTAACAGTGATTTCTGAGTTGGCTGTTTTGCATTGCATTGCCCATACTGTACAGTCCTTGTACAGATGCCTGATGTAAGGGACCACTGATGAAGACCCTCCATATTCCGTGTTGAATTCTGAGAAGTGAAGGATGTCTTTGCAGACGGGTGCCCTCTGGCATTCTTTCCAACAACATGCATGCCAAATGCACCTTTCTTTATTTTTTTTTGGTAAACTGAAGTTTAATGTGAAATTTTCTACTTCTAGTTGGTTACTGCAGGAATGCTGAAGGCTGAACCTCTTCCTTCTTTTTGAGCAGACTCTCAGCTTCCAGAGCAGTGGAAATTCTAGTGGGCAGTAACTGAAATACCCTCTAATTCCTACCCTTTCTTTTTAAAGTTGCCCATTTATAAATTCTGGAAGCATATTTGACAGAGAGTTGGTACATGTTCCTCTTCTTTGTATCCAGGTTCTTGCCCATCTTAAAATAACTCTTGCTTTGGAATCCACTGGCTGGCATATATTTGTATCTAGTATTACAAAGGGCAGACAGACCATTACACAGTGCTTCACGGAACTGCAGGCCAATACCATCCCCAATAGTATCAATGTGGTTTTTGTACAGAGCTAAGAAATCCAAAGTATCCAGTATGGAAAGGTCATTCTTTGTGCAGCAAGGCTGATGTGTCTTAGTGTCACCCAGTTATCTTTAAGCAAAGTATTGGTTTCAAGTAAAATAAACAGACTAGTTCGTTTGGATCTCCTACACCATTGTGAGACGCTTCTCATAAAAGGCAGAAGTGCCAATAAAATCATTTTATTGATGCTAAAATTATTCTATTCAAACTTCACTGATGACAGTATTATGTGTCTGAAGAAACATTTGGATTTTAAGTCCTAATGCCTATGTTAAATATAGGAAATCATATTTTTAAGAATGAACACATTGCTTCTATCTGTATCCTACAGCCCGCACCACTGAGCTCAGATTAGCTTTTTCATGAAGTCTTTTCACCCAAGTGTCCCAAACTGCTATTGACCAATTCTAGCTGTTGTAACAGACCCAAATATTGATCCAATATTCAATATTTACAGCCAGTAATTTGGAATTTAGTTTCATTAGATACCTGCATTTTGTTACTGGGACAAAACAGGACCAAAAAGCACAGAAGTTACATCTTAGACTGACCTTTGTCCTATTCAGTAGATACACCAAAGCTGGCTACCAGAAGCTTTTTATTATTTCAACTATAGTTTTTAAAAGAACATCCTGACCCCAACACGATATCCCCGCTAAGGATACTGAGCCAGCCTTCCTAGGCTGGTTTACATTGCTGCTAGAGCACAGGGGAATGACCTGCCTCTCTAAACTGTGCTGTGTTGCCTACCCACCACGTGAGTTAGTGTTTTGCTTGTACTCTTTTCCTTCCTCAACTCATCTGCAAACAGAGCTGACCTAACCTGAAGTTGGAAGTAAAACATATCCCAGATAGGGGACTTGCACCTCCCGCCAGAGGAAAGGAATTTGGCACCAAACAGTGCCACACTTCTGCTCTTGGGGGCTTCTTCCTTGGGGTATGCTATAATTTGGCCATGTGTAAATAGTCAAAACGCTATTTTTATAGGAAACACAATGCCTTCTGCTGTGATAGTTTAAATATAGAGAACAGACCACTGCTGGCATTTGAAATATCACTGGACAAGATAATGCAATCAGAAAATAGCTCAAGCTTTTACTGTGATTCTGTGCATGCAGTGTCTTTGAAAACCATGTCTCACAGCCCACTTTTTTGTCACACTTGAAATGCAATGTCATGCAATGTAATTCAATCATTAGCACTAAAACTTTAATTGCTCTCTGCCTCGGCTTCAAAGCCAAGTTTCCACAGCTAGTCACTCAGGGCAACTCATAAACCAGGTAGTAAGTACCCTGGTGCAGAAATGCAAATTTGCAAAGGATTCTTTTCCTCTCTGCTAGCTAACCACGTCGTTGGCACCAATGTAAGGATGCAAGCAAGCTCTGCAAAAACAAAGAGCAGGTCAGAAACTTACAGGGACCAGGTGGGAGTCTTCACTTTACCAGTTTCCTCTCTATTCCCTCATCCCAGCCTGTATGCAAAATGTGCACACTGATGTGTCAAGACAGACATGCTGGACTGCCTGTAGTTTACTCTTGAGCAGCGGAGGAAACAAAGAAAGGCTATGACTCAGAGCAACAGTCTTCCAACTAGGCGGCTCCAGGGCAGCCAGATGTACTTTCCCTTATTAGGACAGATCATGAAACCTTTCTTCATTTTGAGTGGTACCTAATTCTGCAGTAGGATTGCTGACTTTAAGAATCATCTTTTACAGAACTGCTAGCGGAAAGGAGCTGTAGCTCTAGCTTTGCTTCTTAAAAAGTTTTATTTGACTCCACCTACTCTGACCAGCTTGAATAGTGTAACATGAATCAGGCTCCATTAGCAGCAGATAATGTGTTTTAAAAGGACAGCACCTGTTCAACTTCCTGTAAATAGCGTGTTTTTATGACTGTAATCTAAATTTCCACATTCCCATCTCATCTAATGAGGTGGTTTTGATCTGAATTACCTTAGCGAGCTACTAAGGAAAACTGGGAAGAGATACAGCCTTTTGCCTCCCACAGACTTTGCTTGTATCTTGAGTGTAAAAACCATAGCTGATTTTCTTCAATTTAGGTATTTTTGTTGTATGATGTCAGAGACATGTGTCCTCAGCTGAAATGTAATCCTGCAGGAGGAATGTGTCACTGAAGTGAGTTCATACAAGAATTATGCAGGCAGATGAACTTTCACACCTCTTCTGCTGGAATGCCTGCAACGCTGCTCCAAAAGTTAGAGCAGCCAAATGGTTACAAGACATTGTGTATTTTTACATGGTGTTGACTATCAAAATGAAACTAAAAGAAGCATCGGTGTTCTACCTACAACTAAGCAGGCACCTTGTAGTCAACTTGTTATTCAAGAACACTTACTGTTATGTTAAAATAAAAAGCAGCAGTTTTAGATGACCTGTCCCTTAAAGCCAGGTGTTCAGATGGGTTTAATACTGATTTTCAACTAAACTCCATGATTCAGACTACAATTGCTATAATCTCTATGATTTTCTTCATATGCTGTTAACATAAGCTGTCATGTAAAACGAGATTTGCTCATTTAACAAATGAAAGCCAAAGGTAATTTCTGGAGTTTGGTTCAGGCTCCTTCCTTACTTGCAGTCATTCTGCTTTCATTTTTCATGGATGAAACCTGAAGCATGTTTTATGTTCCTTGATTAAATGCATGCTGCTAATCAATTAAACCACCAAGTGCTGCTTCAACTGTTCATGAAATGAGAAGACTGCCTCTCAATCATGCTACGAATACAAAGTGTCCTTAGCTGGAAATGAATGCCAAGTATTCCACAAAACAAAGTGTGTTTGGCTGAAAATCCAGAAGTAGCGCTAGTGAAAGGCTAATAGCTTTACAGAACAAGTTAAAATACTCTGAAGTAAGTTACTGTAAGACACCAGCAAATTACTTTTAATTCCCAGGAAAAAGGGAGAACAGGAGATTTTTAAAAAGCCAAATTCTTTACCCACTCCACATACACGAGAACAGAGAAATTTTAAAGGAAGCAACTGAATGGAGAAAGGCACATTTCACGAGAAAGCAGCTCTCAGACTTCAGCTACAATGGTGTACAAACAGAAATCTGTCTGCTTAGAAGAGTGCATCTGAAACCGATTGCAGCTCTTACAATTCCAGTTCATAAAATCACAAGACTAAATTAGGCTTCTATATTATTTTATTTCCCTCTTAAAATATAGCATTGAAGTCCTGCACACATATAAATACCCCTACAGTTTCTTACATACTTTCTATCCACCACTGCTTAAAGTGCCCAACCGTGAACATTGAAAATAAAAACATTGCTGTTACATGAGTGGCTACATTTAAAGAAGGACCGGTATTCCAACAATGCAGGCCTCTGATTGTACAAAAATCACCTGCAGAAGAATACATCCTAAACAACACGCATCAACATTAACCCCAACATTGTTCCTTTTCTTTTTATTTTTTTTTTCCCCCACTCAGCAGATCTAAAAGATATTAATGTACAGAGTTTGTTTTTGAGAACATGTCTTTACATAGTGTAAGAATAAAGGATAAATGCGTTACTTTCTTTCTAACTCCCTCCTTCCCCACAAGTGTTTACTGCGTCCCAAGCTGCTATGTTGATTAAAAACCAGTTGAAAAGAGCTTTGGAAATGCATGCAACTTAAAATTCACTTAAACACACTTTAAGTTACGAAGTCTGAGAGATTTTAATTTCAGCACATAGCTATGGCTCGGTTGGGTTATTAGATGTGTTTGTGGTGGTGGTCAGATTGGTAAACACTTCTTCCTTAGTTTCAGGCTGATGTCTTTCCATTTTGGTTTCCTCTTTAGCATCTTTATTACTGGTATCTCCCTTGCTCTTGACTACCACAGGTTCAATCTCCATAATTTCCTGTGGTGCCTTAGGCTCTGCCAAGGTTGGCTGAAGTCCATCAACTTGAACTGGTTCTGGGACATCTTCTGCTTTCTGTTCAAGTCTTTCCAAAATGTTCTGGACCTTCCTTACACCATCTCTCCTGGCCTGACGCACATCCGCACGACCCTCGGGGTCCACCGAGTCTAGGGCTAGCAATTCTTTGGTCAAATACTCTTCAATCATCAAGTACTTTTTGTCAGTTTTCTTGCCTTCGAAGGAGTCGACTGCCTGCTCAAGCATTTGTACATTCTCCAGAATTGCCTCCACTTTCAAAACACCGGGATGCTTTTGAGGTTCTGCTGTTTCCATCGTCTTCGATGCCACAGTTTCTTCAGGAGCAGGCCTTTCCTGCAGAGGAACAGCCTTAGCTGAACAGGGACCCTTTTTATCAGCTTTCTCTGCCATGGCTGGAGGCTTCTGAGGTGGTAGTTTAGAATCTGGTTCTTGGTAGGTGACCGAAATTGGAATATACGTTGCAGGCACCTCAGTTTCAGGTGGTGGGATTGTCTTGGTTTCAGTTTTGATTTCAGGTGGTGGAGATGGTCTTGGTGGCTCTGGAGTTGGGACTTGTTGCTGAGAAACCTGGTGAGGAAGACAAGTTTGTATTGAAACATAGTCAACAATGCTCCTTATTTCTTTTTAAAAACAGGTAATAAAAAAATCACAAAAATCAAAAGCTTAATCCAAGATTTTTTTTTAGGAAAGGTTCCTAACTGCAGGTACTCAAACTGAAATCTAGAAAACACCCTGATTTTCAGGAGGCATCAGCATCTTTTCTTCTGAAATCTAGGCCATTAGGCTATCTCAAATTGGAGCACCCATAAAAGCCAGCAGATGCTCTTAAAAATCAAGGACTTAACGCTTAAACATAGGAAGTACATTAGAGGCTGTTGCCAGGCATTTGGCAAAAGTACTTCCAAGGTACGTATCCCCATTGTCTTATGTCTTAGAGTGGTCCAGTAAGAACAAGAGTGAGAGCTAAAAAATAGGAATGAAAGCAGATGGAACAGAGATGGGATAGTTTCCCCATTTTCCTTTTTCTGCTACCACCTCTAGTTTTGCCCACCCAACTTTCAGCTGTGGCAGATATAGGCAAGCTGTGAGCCTCCCTTTTTGCTCCCTACAGCACCATCCACATCACAAGGACTTAAGCAGCACTACAAAGCCTTCAAGCCCAACAGGGGTCTTGTTTCTCACTGCTCGTTATCCTAATTAACTATGAATTTTCATTACATACTCTTTCCTGTGTAGTGCTGAACTTGAGGTTTCTAAATCACAAAAAGCCCTGTGCTCAAGAGATCACAGGTACTGATTTTCAACTATTGCAGTGAGTACCAACACCAATCAATACTCAGATACTAAACTACAACCCACTAAACTTTGCTCATGCCTGCTAAAATCAGCTCTACAAGCAGCTTTATAAGATAGGACCTTCCAGCAAAGTTCTGGCCTGACTGAAATAAGATTTCAGCAGCTGTCTTCAGCATCATCAACATTTCATTCTTAGCATGTCAGCAACAAAGAGCCAGTATTTCCTGAAAAGCTATCAGTACTTTGCTAGGTTTTAAGCTCATTTGGGACTCTTCTCATTTCATTTTCCTACTTTCAAGGTAATTTTTTTGTTAGCGCTTATTTTTAGTGATTCTATCTTCTCAGTTTCATGTGCAAAGGTTACTATGTCAATCTAATTATGCCATAGTTACTGGAGACAATCAGTACGATTGCTGGAGTTATAACAGTCATCAAATCAGAAAATTCTTAAAACTGATAGGAATGATGAAATCCTACTGGAAAACCTGAATTATTGACATTTGTGTTTTCCTTGTTTTGCCACCTCCCTCGCTTACCCACTGTGTTTGTACATGATTTTTGGAAAGGTGGTAGATTCAGCTCTCATGGATTTAGCTCAAGTAACATACCCACATTTATATTCAAGCTATATATATATATATATATACATATTAGTCTGCACTGACACTGTTTTAACCATTAGATTTGTTCAAGGAGCTCAAATTCTCACCCTCTAAAGATAAACTAACATTATA
The DNA here is from genome assembly GCA_030625065.1 of Alectoris magna. Taxonomy (NCBI): domain Eukaryota; kingdom Metazoa; phylum Chordata; class Aves; order Galliformes; family Phasianidae; genus Alectoris; species Alectoris magna. Next base: position 18,304,981 of record CM060566.1, on the reverse strand, counting down.
AACTATATGTCAATCTTTACTATTTTGTCCTAACACCTGGTTTTCAAGAATACTCATCTTATTCTGCTCCTATCATTCTCAGTGTGGAATCTCTAAAGAGAAGGAATCCAGGGTTGTTTTTATATGTCACCCCCTCCTCTTCCATACTAGGGAATTCCTAGAAGACAACTTGAATAATGTTGAAGAAGTCCTTTGAGTCAAGGATTCTAACTGTAATTTGGGTAGGAATTTTTTCTGTTTAACATGAAAGGGCAGCAACCAGCATCAAGTATTATTCCAGCAGAGGTAGATTCACAACTCACACTTCTCAAAAGCTTTTTTATTTACAATTTGAATCGAGGTTGAGTCCTCCCTGCTGCTATGGAGGCTATTTACTAGTAGCATATTGCTGGAAGAGGAAGGGTGTGTCGTTTCAGTCTTTTTTCCCCGATTTTTTTTATTTGCTCTGGTTATAAAGTATTCTCAGTTGATGAACCTGCAGGAACCTTACAGGAACCTTACAGGATCAGTTTCAATGAAGCAATTAGCTCTTTAAAAATCTAAACAAGTTTTTAAATCTCTGAACTGGGAACACCAAATATTATTACCTGCAATATGGAATACTAGAAATTGGCACTTAGCGGTAGAAGAAAAGAGGAAGCAGAAGTCATACTTACTGTGAAAAATATTAGTTCATTATGTGGATGAAGAGTTATTTGAAATGCCAGTATAACATACACATCAATCAAGTATGAGTCTAGTCCTCAATTACTTAGAAAATCATTAAGAAGGTAGAACTTCCCTATTCCGAAGAAGTTAGAGAATTGTTCCAGAATATTTAGCTATGAACATATAGAAGGAATAAGAAGCTAAGTTTAAATTTTGCCAATTCTTTCTCCGTAACTAAAATTACTCTGTGCATTTGATGCTCTCCTGAGTGGTTCTGAGACGTCAGCGAGGTGTATTTAGAGATACCACAAATCCCATGGACTTGATTGGCTTCTCAGTACCATAATGCAACATCAGTGACCTCAGAGTAATTACACAAAATTATACTCTGAGGAGAGGAAAAATCAAGTCATGTACTAGAAGTGATTTGCTTAATATATTTCAGCCACCCAAAGACTTCAGAATCCTGATAGGTGGAAAGATGACCTGATGCAAGCTTATCTCAGGATCTCAGCAAGTTTAAGAAACGCATTATGTGCTTTCACGTATCTGTGGGTATGAGCCACTGTTTCAGCTCTAGCCCAGCATGGCTAGCAGAGATAAGTGGAAGGTAATAACCCTCCCCGCTCTACATACCTGAGGTCTGTCTACGACTGTCTGTACTGTGATGGGAGTCGAGGGCTGTACCTGCTGGCTGATAACTCTGGCAGGTGAACTTTCACGGCTTGATGCACCTCTCTGAGAGGCTCTGAATGGAGACTGTGCTCGTGCTGTCTTAGGCTCCCTGTCATCTGGTTGAATTCTGGGAAATACTGGTTGGTGGGCTTGGTATTCACTCTGCTGGGCAGGGTAGTGTGTCTTCTGGGCCTGATGGTAGCCTTGCGGTGGTTGCCTTTGGATATTTTCATGGATCACAGGAATTGAAATATAGCCACGAGGAAGCTGATGGCTTCCTGAATTGGATCTGCCAGATGACTGAGGGGGAACCGTTGGAGAATCAGAAGCTCCAGGAGATTGAGGCTGCCATGAAAACAAAATCCATTATTAAATTAACCATTTCAGCACTTTTCATTTTTAAAGAGAAATGGAAACTGAATTTGTGTTCCCACGTGCAAAAGATCTACTTCCTTGGTTTGTGTTGGTTTGTTTTTTGGTTTTTTTTGGCCTTGCTAGACAAACCACAGAAGTTGTGAGAGAGCATCATTAGAACAAGTAGTAACCTGAGCTACAGCATTCCCAGCCCTCAAGTAAGCAGGGAGTGGATGCTCAGTCAGAATGTTTTCTGTTTTTACATGGCTACTCCTGTCTAAACCTGTTAAATGTGAGGCAAACTAAAGTTAAGCAAACAAATTATGTACTGCAGACAAAAAACAAACCACTCAGAGGCACACAAAGTTCAGACTTTGGATCCCACTCATGCTAACAGATTTACTTTTTTAGGCATGTAATTTACTGCACTGCCAAAGCCTGCTACATGTGGCTAATTCCCCTTTACCCCTCACTCCCCCATGAGACGTTCCAGCACATCAGCCTTGTTGGCACCAGGAGTGATAGCTGCACTAGTGTAGATTTGCTGTGAGCAGGAACAAGCGCTGGGGATGCTGCACAATCCAGCCCCTGGTATTTCAGGTTATGGTTCTGCAGCATCTGGGGAAAGGCAGTTTATTTGCTCACAGCTCACTCCCTCTCTACTCTTGCTGTGCCACTCCATCAGCTCACCTACTTTGCACCAACTCCAGTAGTTGATGGACTATTCTCTATACTTTAACTCATGAAGGAGAGAAAAAAATTATTTCCTGACAGGTTTATTGCATCACTCAGTGATAAGCCAGATATGACTGGAGTTAGCACAGGAGGGAGAACAGGACAATGAAGCAGTAAGTAGGCAGGCAAGGTGAGAGAGATCAGGGAACAAGTTGTCTTTTGTGCTGGTCAACTGCTCACCCCTGCTGCCTATGAAGCTCAGCAGCTATAAATAAATGCTGTTTTTTCCTATTGTACACATCACCAGCACTGCTGTGTCACTGCCCTGGCCAGTTAGTGCCCATGCCACCTAAGTTTGTGACAGCAACTTCTCCAGTCCTCAGTAGTTATCTCAGAGCACATGAGATGTAGAAGACTTTTCTGAAGCAATTCTGCATGTAATAAAAAAAGTATATTCCCAACTATATTAAGTTGAGAGAAGGAAGAACTAAGCCTCGCATCCTTGCACTACATGGATAAAGCAGCAACAGCTGAGACCACCAGGAAAACTGCAAACGGAATTTTAATTGTGTTGTTCAGACACAAAAAACGGGTTTTAGAGAAATATCTGCTGACATGAAAAATTCGTGATGTATTTTCACACTGATAGAGGCTCAATTTCCTGCTTATTTTAAACTTTGGACAAAAATGAGATTAGTGCTTCAGTGTATTACAAGAACACTGCCTCTGCTAATTCTGAAGAGATTATAGACAAACCAAAATCTGGTCTTCCGAAAAACAAAGTAAGGAGGGCGATTCTTTTTTTTAAATCAGTTGATGTATTGCATCAGTTGATCATCAGCAGTTGATGTATTTTAACATAGTACTGAAGGACAAAAATATTTCACAATTCACTTTTAAAACTGTGTATGCAAGTCTATACACTTAATAAAACCAGAGTATTAAACTGGAAAGCAGAATAGCCCCATTTCTGAAGCAGCCCAAGCTATCAGCTAATTGGCCACTTGTATTTTTGCGTCTCTCCCCTTGCTCACCTCTGTTTCCCACAGTACAGAATGCAAGAGCCTTGCCTGCGTTTCCAGCTTGCAGAGTAACCGCTCTAAGCCCTACAACAACCCTCACCTGCTGCAGGAGCACCTGCACCACTCACAGGCTCTTTTACAGAGAAAATTTTCACGTCTGTTTCTGTGGAAATCACTTGATAACAAAAGCTGGCAATGCCAGAAAAATGTGAAATACTTCTGCTGAAGTGACTGAGCACTTTTGTATTTCAACACTCTGGAAGTATTGGGAAAATGTAATCCTGTGGCAGGTTTGGCTTTCCAAAGGATAAAGTACTCCTGTGACAGTCAGGTCATACATGGCCACAAAGACCAAGGCAAACACACCCTAGCAGTACTGACGAGTTACCTCAGGTCCGTGTGTCGCTGGAGCTGGGGCTGCTGCAGCTGCTGTTGTCTGTCCACATTGTTTATCTGCCTGGGAAGCCTCAGCCGGCCCCCTATGAGGGGACTCAGGGCCAGCATAGGCCCCCCTCAGTGGTGGCTGTGCCTGCGCTGCGGTGGGCATGGCTTCTGCTTTGTATCGCTGCACGCCGGGCTGCGGAGCGGCAAAGTATGGGTGCTGTCTGCTGTCGATGCCCTCGTGGATGACTGGGATGGGGATGTAGCCAGCCCGGAGCTTGGGGTACACCACGTTTCCTTCCCGTGCCGGCAGCTGCCTGGGACTATCTTGAGATGGGCCATTTGCTGATGACTGGCCATCCTAGAAATTAAAAACATCACATAGCAATTGCTGGTAGCTCAGCTCAACGTACCACATAAGAAAGCCGCCATAAAGGTCTGTCTAAAAGCAGGATCAGCCAATCATGAGAAGCTCAGCTCCTCAGGTCTGTGCCAGATCTGCAGGCAGGAGAAAGGAAGCTGAACACTGATTAGGTATGAGCCTTTCACTCCCACATTACAACAGGGTTTTTCTGTAGCACTCACTACTTGCATACAGCCATGAGTCCAGCTGCCTCAGGTGGTATCATGCTAATCAAGTGAGAGCTTGAGGGACCACAGATGTTTCCTTAGCACCCCTTCAAATCCACCCAGCGTTACAGATAACAGCAGAAAAGAAACTTACAAGATTTATCTCATCAGAAGTGCAGTATTTGTTGGTTTTGTGCTTCCTACTGCCTACCTAGAGTTACTGCCGCTTCATTCTGAAGAAGGTACTCACAGCCAAGAGAGGATCCACTTCAGTAGATTCCAACGGGATAGCATAATGAAGAGGAAAATGCTGGAAGGTTAGATAATATTAATTCCTGTGCTGGCCAACTGCACTCACTGGACAATGTCAAAGCTCTGGCAAGGGGGAAAGTGCTTTGTACCAAGATCCCTCACAAGTCCTCTATTAAGTTCTTCCTGCATCGGTCATTCTATTTTGAGGCCCAGCTAGGGCCAAGTTCCAGATGTATCTCTAAGTCGGATCATGTAACAAGCACCTCTGTCATTCAGAGGGTAATGTCATTATTCAGTAAGAGGAGAATTTAATAAGGGGACATATGGTACAAGTGCTAGAAATCCTATTTTTAAAGGGGTGTTTGAGGGGCAAGAATATTTTGTTTATGTAGCTTCTGCACATTTTAATGAACCAGTATAGTAACAATTAACTGTTTTACCAGTAAGACTGAATATTCCCCCTCTTTCACAGTATCTCTTTAGAACCAGTTTCTGAGAAAACTGCAGAGAATGAATGCTATTATTTAGGTACATTTATAAAATAAAGATAAGTACAGAAAGGAAGAAATTTGAAGTCAGAAGCTCTTGCATTGGCTGATTAGAAATCCCCCACAAGCAAAGGAAAAATTCTGAAGGAGGCACACAGGAGAGGCCTAGAAAGTTCGCAGAGCAGGAACGCGGCTGGCTTTTCCAGTTACAGCAAGGATGATCTCATGCCCAGCTCTGCACCAGGAGCCACCATGGCCAGATGAGTCATTTTCAATTCAATCCCCCAGGAAGCTGCTCACTGGAGGCTGCTGAACTGAACGCAGACTGCTCTGCTGCCTCAGGACACCAAGGACTGACAATTATCTTCCTGTTCTACCTCATCTGTGATGCCCCCAACGCAGCCTTGAACACACTGTGCTGCCAGCACGCTCCCCACATCTGCAGGGACACGTGGCTATGCCAGAATTTGCCAGAAAGTAAGTTTGAGAGACACTCAGTAAGTAACACAGGGCTGTGTCAGGGCAACACGTCCACCGAGCACGGAGCCATGCAAGCTCCCTTGCAGTGAGGGAAACTGATGATTCCACAGGCGGAAGAAGCACCTTGCTGCCTGGTGCTGACTCAATGCATTCTGCACCCGCTCACACCAGCTGCTCAGCACAGGCTCCGTAGTGGTGGGAGCGGGCTGGGGTGTAACCAGAGAGCTGCAGCCCACCTATAGGCACAGCTCCCACAGCTATAAAAAGAAGTTGCACTCACACTGCACATTGTCAGGCGCCCTGCAGGACGGGTCAATGCTGGGAGGAGAGGTAGAGGGGCTGGGTGTACCAGCAACACGTACCATGCCCTAGCAAGAGAAGGGTATGCGGAGTTCTGAGCTGCTGCACCTGGGGACAATCCCTTCAGTCTTCTGAAGCCATGCTAAGTAATAAATAATCACCAACACTTCAACATTCACTGTCCCACTCCTCCTGCTGTCACAAAGCCCTTCCCAGGAGCCTGGCTCCCTCCCCTTTATCTACATTTTCAGCTCCTTCACACTGCCCTCACTCTGAGCTCTCTCAGCATCCTGACAGATCTGCTTCTGTAAGTTCAGCACTGACAAAGAAAGCAAAACAAGCCACCCAAAACCAAAGAAAAAAGATCAAGTTGAACCACTTTTACAACATTTCAGTTTATGTCCAAAGTGAACTTTTCACAAGTTCAGCACTTTTTTTTTTCCAAATGGAAGCACAGGCTCCTCTAAGAGCCACAACATAAGCTATGCTTTTGTAATTCATCACTTATTCTTACAGCTTCAGACAGCCTATGCTTCTTCCTGTGGAAAGTTGCTTTTAGAGCTCAATCTCTGTTCCAGGCTTTTTTCCCCTGTCGTCAGGAGGTCTGGGGTTTTTCTGTTATTGTTGCTGAACAGTACAGTCATAAGGAGCAGTCTTCAGCTAAGGAAGAAATGCCATTTCTCCCTTTCTTCCACCACCAGCAGCTCTGAGGCAGACAGATGACAGCTCTGGGAAAGGTGTTTTCATCACAATTGTTCTTCCAGCCCCACACTGTTCCCCTCAACACATAATTAAGATTTAACGCCATCTACAGCTGCTGACACCGGCCAGTTTGTATCAGCATTCCTGCATTCCTGTTCCCTCTCACCTCGGTTTCACAGGTCGATGAACATGCAAAATTAGTGTTTTGAAACACCCCACGCTGAGGAACGCCACGGTAACACGGTGTCTGAAGACTAAAAAGGCTCTTGGTTCAGTCAGATGGCTGCCAGAGGTTCAGGCTCATTTTTAAGCCAGGATCCAGTACAACACCTTGAGCACAGTGATCTCAATATCCCCCAAAGCGAGGCTGTCAGCAAAAGAAAGAAATTCTATTTTGTGCAGGGGAGATGAGCCTTTCTAGCCCTGACAAACTGGTTCTGGAAGACTGCAGGAGAAACTGGGGTGTGTCTGGGGATAGTGTGGCAAAGGGGAGTGGAACCAGGCTCTGGAAATCTCTCCAGGTAACACCAAGAGAAGGGATGTGTGAATTCTCTGAATGCTTTAATTCAGAAATTCCACAGCACAGCCAGGTCAGGGAGGTAAAATATCCATTTTTGGTCTCTATTCACCCTCTAACAAATATGGCTTTTGCTTAGTAGGTTAACCAGTGTGTTACCTATACAAGTCCAGAGTTAACGCTGTATTTATTGGTCACATTTTTATTTGCATTAAAAGCCTTAGTTGTAGGTTAAATTAAAAAAAAAAAAAAAAAACCTACAGGAATATAACTTCTATCACTGCATGAAAAGCTGGAGTAATTCCTCCTCCCCTCACTCAAGGAAACGAGAAGCATTGTTATGCTGAAATTGAGACTAATTCTAAGCAGTACAATTAAGTTCCCCGGAACTGGCAGTCAACCTTACAGAAGTGCAGGCTGTGGTCATACACCATATTTAAGGGACAGAATCCCCCAAAAGAAGGAAGTACAAAAATACCAGAATTTCCAGGAAGCCCAGAGGTGCAAACAGCTCTGGCAGGTAGCTTGCAACAACACCAGGAACTCAGATGCAATCCACTATTTCAGGCACCAATGCCAAAACCAACAGGGCTGCTCAGGGGAGAGCAGGTGCACACAATGCTCTCTGCATACACAAGTGTGGGGCTGCTGGAAGACTGCAGTTATCACACCTCCTGGGAAGGGGACACGTGCTTCTGTTGTGAGGTCATCACCGCGATAAATAAAGGTGCAGCCAGTACGAGTTGTGCAACTGGAAAAAACGCTTCATACCCCGCATCCTACACTTGGCTTCCCATAGGAAGGGCATGGCCAGGAGCAACACTAAAATCCTCAAACTTGGGGACAGACTGTAAGCTCCAGCACTGTGTGCCATCGGGGAGAATTGCAAAGAGATTGAGACAACTTGCAACAAAGTTCCCCGAACAGCTGTACCATCTGTCCAGAATGGACAGTGACCTAACCTGCCTCAACGACTGTTCAAGTGTTGTTCCTGAAAACACAAAAACCTGCAAGTTCATTCACTGCTTAAGCCAGCAAATGCCATTGAAGGCATGTAGACAGCTGTACCAGTACAACAAAACTGGTCACAATATTCTACATGCAAATGAGACTACCAGAAAACCTGGAACAAATGCGGAGCCTCCTTTTTGAAGCTGCCTGTTAAATACGCTTTTCATTCCTCAAACACTACAATGTTCTTGAACTTCTTCTGTAGCACAAGTTCCCATCACACACTAGCACTTCTTAAACTATACAGACACTATTCATAACACAGTAAATCCAGTTCTCTAAAACACATTATACCCACAGCACCTTCACAGCTGTTATAGAGCAAAATGTCAAATATTTAGGGTTTTTTGACTTGTTTTGTAAATATTATCTAGCAAAGGAACAGAAGTGTTGCAAACATTACCAAGAGAATGAACGTGGCTCTTTTTGCATGCAAGCAGAAAGTCTACTGGCTACAGTATGGTTCTGAGCTTTTAAGTTGCTGCCTTGAAGAGTATCATGCACAGAAGAGTATCCTGGTTGCTCCATGACTGAGAAAGTGCCAGAACCTGACAAAACCTGATAGGACAGCACATGTCCTGTGACATCATGCCCAGATTTCAGGAAGCAGGGAGTACTACAATTCTTTCTGAACAGAACTCAACAATATAATGAGAGTAAGCGACTGAAGTATGACAACTAAGTTCCCATTCCACACATGCTCCAATCTACTTTTAAATCAGAAATGGCCACTAACAGTTTCTCACATTCAAATCTAAGAACGGTGTACCAGCTTTATTTACAATAAAAAAGGTTTCATGGAGAGGCAAATCATTCACTATTACAACTGGATTCCCTATCCACTTGTGTTTCACTTTTAGCCACGCCGTTTTCCCCCCTTTTCTGTTTTACTACAGAGATAAAGCAAAATTACACTACCCTTGCAAGTGCATGTATTTGCTGTAATCTGATCTCAGTACTAATGAGTGCTTTTTACTTGGTACAACGTTATCAGGAAGTGCTTTTCATTAATACTTCTTGGGGAATTAGACACACAGCACGGTAGAGAGTCATTTGCTCACAGCACTGACCTGTAGCTTCCCAATGCCATTTCAGGCACTGAAGGTTTTAATATTTGTATTCTGCTGAGCAAAAATTGTGCTCAAATCATAGAATCACTGAGATTGGAACAGACCCCTAAGATCATCTAGTCCAACTGTCCACCTATCAACAACATTGCCCACTAAACCATGCTCCTTAGTAGCACATCTACACATTTCATGAATGCCTCCAGAGGTGGTGACTGCACCACCTCCCTGGGCAGCCCATTCCAGTGCCTGACCACTCTTTCAGAAGAGAAGTTCTACTTAATATCCAGCCTGAATAGAGACACACTGAGCACATAAGCATTTCAGCAAGATATCATTAGCTGATGACTGAAGGAAACCATGAATAAGCTGAGCCTCATGAGCTGTCCCAGTAGACCTTCGTGTCAGTCACAACATGTAACCTATTTATACAACGAGCTGCTTTTGATGTTGTATTTGCTGAATGCTGCTTTTTATTTCATAACATACACATGTGTAGGCAAATAGGCCTTTTGTTCTCTCTCGTATAATACAAGATGATTGTATGATAATTACAGGTATTGCATTAATGTATGCTTTGACTGGCAGAGCACAATGATGTCATTAGAAACAAATAATCACTATTAAAAATTGAAGAGGACTTCTAAACCTAAGCTCTTCAGAACTGAGAGCCTGACTGGAGCAAACACGTTGGCCATCCTGAAGACTATCTACCTTGTTTCAGGAATTAAAACTGCTCTTTTTTGATCACTAAAGCTGATTCTTTCTTGGGCTAAAATGTCATTTTGGCATGACATGATAACACTTGCCCTCTATGCCCATGAGTGGAAACTGCCTACTCACTTTGGGTGGGCCAAACTGAACACATCCCGAGAAAGCAAGTGCTGATGCATGGAGCAAAGAGTTCTGAGAAGGGGAGCCGGTGTCACCCATCCTGCTGGCTTCTACACAGGGGTTTGAAAGAAAGCCCATTAAAGCACTAGAAAGTTCCTCATCAAGGATCATGAGCCTCATTTACCTATTTGTTTGCTTCCTGCTTACCTAGGAAGCGGGTGGCCAACTTATGGCTTTCCCAATTAGCTGGGAGTCAGAATTTGAAACACAGAAGGGAGAACAAGCCAAACAGTGTCACACAAAAAAAAGTGAACAACCAAAGAGTCAAATTTGAATTCTGCAGGTTATAAACAAGGTCTCCATTTTCATCTGCAATTCATCTGACAGGCAACAGTTTTGAGACCTCATTTCTTTAAGCAACTTCCCAGCACTATAAAAGCACTGGCTACCCTGCATCCATCTATTATAAGACTTTGCCATCAGCCATGAAAACATGTTTTCGTGCTACCTGACCTAGTGGGTGACATCACACAAGTTGCTTCACCATCCTGTGGCTCATTTTCCCTGCCTATAAGAAAAAACAACAAACTAACAAAACCAAGCAAATATTAAAAACAGTTTCTGCAAGGTATCTGAAGATACTCGAGGAAACAGAATGTTTCAAGTCTGTAATTAAATAGTGTAATTTATGTGAACAAGCTATTTCTTCTATTTTATATTTAGCTTGGCATAACTGAGAGGGCACAGCTGCCAGAGGAAAGAGATGAAGCTTACCTAGAGAGTGATGTTGCCTGTATACCACAGAGCATATCAGATTGTTATCTGCTTCATCATGGTTCCAGTGTGAACAATTCTATTTTTGGTACGTGGGTACAGAAAAGCCATGGCTGCATATAGGTTAAGCATTGAAAATATGATTCCTAGCTAAGAATGCTGGCACGAGTGTTCTTTCTCTTTAGAAGAAAGGTCTGCTGTACTTGAATTTGAGCAGAACCAGGAAATTAGCATCTTCCTTTCTTCTCCTGGCGCATGGCTGCCCAGGCACATTACTTGGAGCTAAATATCTTCGATCCATCCCTCATTTTCAAATGAACTGATGTCTCTGTATGTTACTTCCCTGTTTACCATGTTCTACTGAGTGGGGCTCTAAATAACTACATGCATACATAACTACATTCATGGAACTTAGAAGGCTTTGTCCAAAAATCCCTTACTGACTACCTTGCAGCTCCTACATACACAGTACTTAAAAAGCATAGTATCTCAAATCCAATGACTAATTTATTAAGAAACGGGCGAACCGCAAGCCTGACTATGACAGAATACTTATCAGCCTAAGTAATATAAAAAGCACTGCACATAAAAGATCCAAAGCGTAACACATTGTTATATTCTTCCACTTATGTGAACCACTGCAAGACACTGAGGTTCAGAGAGGCCGCACTGAGCTTTCAGCGCAAGTTCTAATTTGGTCTACCAAACCTTTCAGTCAATTTGAATGTGAGAAGTCAGCACTCAAAAATAAGTTCACTCCTAAAGAGATGGGAACTGAGTGACTTATGTCTTATTTGGGGAAGCAGACAGAAGAGTCATGAATTACCCACAGGGTGAGGATAGGTACAGTTAGTTGCGCCTCAAATAACGCAGAATCCATCAGTAACAGATTCAGATTGCTTTCCCTTCGGTTTAGGCCTATGCATTGTTGTTACCAATAAATGCACCATTTCTATAACTGCTCTCAGACTTGAAAGCTGTGCTGGCCACAGTCTCAGACCCGAGGCATTACTGAGCCATCGATCTCCACAACGTCAGCTCAGTGAAGCTCAGCACAGTCAATTCCTTTAGTCTATTTTTAGTGGCAGCATTTCCCATTGGGTTTACTGCACGTAGAAACAACATATGGAAGGGGCATCAGTAAATACTTACACAAGCTTTGCTACTGCTTTTTTTTCCTTTAAACATAATCTATTTTTATCAACACTTTGGGGAATACCGAGTAAACAATTTAACATCGTATGACAACCTTGCAGAAAGTATGCTGAGCTACAACAGCTCAAGTGAACACAGGAAAACAGATAAGCATACAGAAATCAATGACCCTAACAAAGAAATAGGAAGAACAGTGACACTGCTAGTAAAAACTTTCTTGGTAAAATCATGCAGATGTATGATTCATGATATTGACTGTACTTTTTTTTTTTTTTAAAGTGACTTGCTATTAACTAAACAGACACTTTAGAAAAAAACCATTAGTCTACCAGGAGGCTTTGATGTTTCTGTTAGTAAACATTTCATGGCCATCTGCAAAGCTGTGGCTTGTTTCTTACTGGTTACAATGAGAGGTTTTCTGTTCCTCCTCAGTACGGTCCCCCTAGCCCAGCCTGATATCACAGTGACTCCATACAAATAACTGGGAACAGTTAATAAATGGGCAAAGGAAGGACATGTTATTCTGTGAAGATTAAAGCAGGCCAAATTGAATAAGAAAAATAAGAAAAAGCTACTTGAACCAGTGAATACATTGAGCTATGTCATCGCAATGTAAAAATCAAGGCGTGGTTCCATTCATTTTAAACAACTCCCAAGGATTCATACTTCACAAGAGCCATTTCTCATTTTGCCTGATTATACAGGTACAGTTACCACAGTCAGCATAGTTACACTGCTGGTAGGAAGACCAAGATCAGCTGTTTGGGAAATGCAGCACCTTACAGTGCCACAGCCTGCTTGCTCAGCTAAGTCAGTCAGTTTTGGACCTGTGCTCTGCTCACTGCCCAGCTGCATGCAACAGCTCGCTTTCTACCTATATCTCTCTGTGAAGAGGGAATATCTGGAGAGAGAATAAGGATTTACAATGACTAACATAAAAGGGATCAACAGAATCACTGGTTTCACTGGGTAACATCAATACTTAATCAAGAAAGCAGTGCATCAGTACAGTCAGCACAACTTCGTCTGTGTTATCATCCTTGATGAGACACGGTCTGACACGTGAAGTCAGCTTCTGCAGTTCTCTGATTACTCCTGAAACCCCCTAAGCTCTCACTGAAGGCAGACTAAGAAGGAGGGAACTGAGAAGCTGTCAGTGCCTTGTTATTCTGCCTATATTTGAAAGCAAAAAGACTTCAGAAACTATCCATTAATTCAACCACAAATTCTTAACTCTGGGCTCCAACAAAAGGCCTTACCAGGTCCGTTACCCGCTGCTGCCATCACTGTAAGCTTTTTGTTTCCCTGAACACAACACTATGTCAAAAGACCCAGAAATTAACCTTCCAATATTATCTCCAGAAGTATTTCTCTCTGCAACCAGTCCCAAAGCATACCTGTTTCTGCTTATAGTGAGCAGTGACAGATCTGGCTGTTTGGAAAAAAAAGTGAATTCCACAAGAAGAGCTGAAAAGCAGGCACGACTTTCTCTCTCTGTAACAATACTCACAAGTTGGCAGGAGAGGAAGCACTTTTTGTTACCACAGATTTAACAACAGATAGGGATGAAAATTTGTTTTGCTTCAGTCACCCACTCAAAACCAGCACCGATCCATTAGAGCACTTCAAATCCTGTTTTTATACAATTATCAAATGCAGCTTAAGTGTGATTTCTCCCTTAAACGGGTTACTTTCAAGTGCTATTTCCTTAACAAAAGCCTTGAATAAATAGCGTGCTCTTTGACTTGACTATGCTTTATGGTTCTAAAAAGCATATTTTATTGCCGTAATAGCCAATGTTAGCAGGTGTCTCATTACCACTAGGAAGACGGTAACCAAAAATAAGTTAAAGCACTTTTCCCTATTCCACTCTCAACATTCACATCGCCGAATTACATCAAACAAGACCTTTTTCTACCATTACTACCAGAATTATATACTCAATAATGGAGTGGAAAATGGGGTGAAAGGCTACATTTCACCAATTACAACGCATTCCCTCAATTCCAAACAGCACTTCGTATCTGTGAGTGCACAACATCACCTGGCTGGAGCAGTGGGAGGACGGTGAAGCACAGCCCCTTCACTTCTGTGTGAGCCCCATCTGCTTTCACACTCAGCTTCCTCTTACGGTCTGCACTCATATAATGGGCAATTAAATGTAAGAACTTAATGTTTCTCAAAACGCTCTTTTGTGCTTTAATCCTTTAAGACTCTTGGGGGGAGAAAAGTAAAAAATGTACCAGTTACACTGAAGGCACATTCTGGAGTTAACCAAGTATCTTCCAATGGCTCTATGATAGCTGCGTGCCACACAAGAGGCTTTTTTCCCCACAGAAGGGGTTCTGCCTAAGATGGCAGCCCAGGCAGCACTGATTTCTCCCCGCACTAAGCGGGCTGTCGGCTCTCCCTGACAGGACAGCGAAGCAATGGCCACAGTCAGCGCTCACTGGGCCGCGTCACCGTGATCAAAGCACTTGGCTGCTGTGCAGCAGGCTGCCAGCTCCACGCACACCACGTCCAGGGAGCAGCTGGGCTCTTCCAGCTGACTTCCAGCAGGCCGGAGCCGGCCCTGGCAAGCTGAGAGCCGGCGCTGGGCTCGGGGCCAGCCGTGGCTCCGCGCAGTCCAAGCGATCTCTTCCAGCACCGCTCCAAGCGACACCGGCCAGGGTCCAGCACGGAGCGATCCTGGGCCTCGTCCTGACAGCAGCGATGGGCGACATTTTAAGTCGCGAGGACAGACAGAGATCCTCCACCGGCGCTGCGATTTTATGCTTCATCACTGCCCATTTTATGGGATTGCAGAACTAAAGGCGAGGCCGTGAGGTTGGCCGTACTCAGGATGAAAGCAGCGCTGCTCGCAGAGAAATGCAAGAAAACCCCACAGGATTTGTTTTTCCACCACTCTGGCAACTTGCGGTGCAGCTCAAGTTTCCAGCACTTTCTGTTCAGTCACCGCGTTAATGCTAAGGCGGGTCACACGGCCGCAACCTCTGAAGGCTCAGAGTTTGGCTCCGAAAAGCCACTTTGCGGGTCCCACCGGCTCCCAGCCGCTGCCCGCAGCCATGGACATATTAGGACCGAGATGCAGCTTTTCTCTGAGCGCAGTTACAGACGGAAGACAACGAAATGACGGACTAAACAACCAGACCAAAACAACAGCAAAAAACCCTAGAACTCTTGACAAGTCTGAGTCGCGTCACTTTGAAGCGCTGCACGTCGCCTCGGCTCACTCGCAGCCGAAAAAACCCACTCCAGCCTTCCCCGAGCAGGCCGGGTACACTTCACCAACTTTAAATAAACACCCCGGAGCCGAGGTATCGGATGATTTAATGCACAAAAAAGGGACTGCAGTGCGTCAGAGACAAAAGGCAGCTCCTGGCCTCACTGCATTGCCACGCGCTCAGCCTCAGCCCGGCCCCGGCAGCCCCCAGCCCAGCGCCGGTCCCCCACCTCCCTCCTACCCACCCAACCCCCGCCCCATAGCTCAGCCCCGCACCCCCCCCAACCCCGCCGTACTTTGGACGCGTCGCCCCGCAGGCGCGGGTCGCTCCAGGTGGTGGTTCGGCTGTTGTGGTCCACGAAGAAAGGCCAGCCCGTCTGCGGGTCCACCTTGATCTCCCAGCCGGGCGGCAGCGGCTCGGAGCCGCTCTCCGTTTGGAGCAGCGGGGAGTGCGTGGCAGCGCTCATACCGGATCCGGGCCATGCGCCGAGTGCGGGGCGGGGAGGCCGGGCCCGGCCGCTTTATCCGCCGCGGGGAGCGGGGGGGCGGAGGCGCGGGGCTGGAAGTGTCTGGAAATCGGCGCCGGCCGGCGGAGGAGGGGAAAGGGGAGGGACGGGGAGGAGGGAGGCGGCCGAGCCCGGCCCGGCTGGAAACTTCTGGTGGCCTCCAGTACGGCGCGGGGTTGCGGGCGACGAGCCCCGGCTGGGTGAGACGTGCTGGGTGCGGGCTGGGGAGCAGCGCTGCGTTCCTGAATGTCCCCGCTGTTACCGCTCTGTCAGCGCTCTGACAGCTCCTGCTGCCAGCTCCTGCTGCCAGCCTGTGATTCTGTGATTCTGGTGCAACGGAACAAGAAGCCAGGAGCGTCGTGCTTGCTGGCGGCTGACAGGTTGAGGTTATGTGTGTCCAGCCCTGGCAAATAGCACAAACAGTGTCTGTTTCAGAGTTGCAGTGTGGACAGGCATTGTACTTCAGAATCGACTCTTTGATCGTTCTCACTGCATCTCAGCCTTTGGATTCGCTGACGCTGAGAACATCCGAATGCAGAGAGTGTCTGCGAGCTCCCACCTGTCACCCAGCTCGGTGTGCTGGGTGTGGGTTACAGCACTTCACAGCGACCACCTGCGCCATCTGACAGGCACACGTGGCCCCGGCTACCTACTGACAGTTAGTTACTCTGCGGAGTGAATGCTGAGCCCCTGAAATGCAGACGTTTCTCTGCTGCAAAGCTGCTTGCTCCAAAGAGGTAGAGGTGTGCGTTCCTCCAAGCAGATGTTCATTACCCACGTGCCTCATTTCAGAGAAACTGCCTGTGCACACCCTGGGGACAGTCAGGGCCGTGTCGGCTCAGGGCAGGGTCACAGATTGGCCTGAAGCTGATTGACACTGGCACTCATCCATCCTCTGACAGTGGAGTCTGTTTATCACACTGCTGTCCACGATAACTGCTCAGCCTTGTTCCTTCCTTAGAACCATAGAATATCCCAAGTTGGAAGGGATCCCTGTGAGGAGCCGTGAGCTGCCATGAGGGCTGCCCTCAGCCTGCTGTGCTCCGGGCCTTACAGACCCGTGGAGCTCAGCGCTCCTCATACACCCCTTGCCCTCCAGACCCTTCACCATCTTTGTAACTCTCCTTTGGGCACTCTCGAGCAGTTTTATGTCCTTTTTGTACTGTGGCACCCAAACTGCACCGAGTACTCGAGGTGAGGCCACAGCACAGAAGTGCAGAGCAGGACAACCCCCTTTTCCTCGACCGGCCAGCAGTGCTGGGCCTGATGAACCCCGGGTACAGCTGCCCTTCCCACAGCCCTCCCACCTTTGCCTTCACAACATTTGTCTTAAGAATCTCAACATCAGAGACCTGTTCTGCTTCCTATCTGTAAATTCTGCAGAGGAATTTCACTCCTTGTCTCAGAACAGAAAGAGGCACACTTAGACCATATGTTCTCGGTAGCATATGGCAGAGTCCTTCCCAAGTCAACAAAAGCAGCTGATTCAGAAGTGGGGGACACAGATGTTAAAAGGTCTTGCAGGAAAATTACTTGTGTATGCTAAGGAAGCAATACGGGTGGGTTCTGTATCTGATGGAGTGTAAACAGAGAAGTGAATGGGTTGCTTTGTTTTGCTGCAGCTGATAGCCACATACTTAGCAGAGTTAATAAAAAAGGTCAGCCAGTAGGTGGAAATAAAAGGAAAATTCAGGGGAGTAGCTAAGAGTCATAAGCTAAACGTGGCTGTGAGTGTGTGCCTTGCTAAGAAACGGGTCAGGACATTTCACCAAAATTACCATGGGCTGATAGGTCAGAATCTGCCCGAGCTTCTTCTGCAGGAGCAAAACCTGTGGTTGCAGAATCTGGCTGCAGAGATGAGCATGGACTGAGAAGGGAAGGCATCCGAGTGATTGATTTTATTTGGCTGGATATTGTGCTTTTCCTCTTAATTAAATTCTTGTCCGTGCTAGGTAGATTTTAGCCTCTAATAGCTGTAAGGATTGCTGGGTAGGTGGGTTATTCGGAACAGCAGTCCTTGGATTCAGGTTTTGTTGCTACAAAGTGCTGTGCCATGGCTGCTTCCCTGAGGCGATACAGCTCATAACTTATATTGTCCTTAGCCATGTTTCAGACCGGAGTGGTTTGTGGAAATGTTCATATAAGGAATACTGCTCAGCGAAAATCTTAATAAGCTCTACAGGGTCTTTGCTCACTTCTTTGTCTTCAGAACTGGCTGATTCTAGACCAAACAGAAGATGAGTAGGTGGATCAGCAAATGTTGGTGGAGGTTATCTGCTTTGCCTGCTCTTCACATGAGGACGCTGGTAACAGCTCTGTCCAAGATTACAGAATCAGAATATCCTGAGTTGGAAGGGACCCATCAGGATCATTGAGTCCAACAGGTGATGGAGCAGTGTGCTTGTGTGCGCTGTCCCCAGGCTGCTGAGCTGCCTCCTTGCCATGCTGCAGGGCTAGCTGGGGTTATTTGAAGCAGCACCGCTGTAGGGATGTCATTGTTACTCACCGTATAAACAAGTAGATATCTCTGGTATATCAGGAAAAAACATGTCTTGTGGTAAGCTTTAAATTGGCTTTCCAATTTATTTTCTGAGCAACCCTCACAATTTAGCAGATCTGAACAGACCTGAACAGAAAAGATTTATGAGCTGAAACGTTTATTCTGGATGAGGTATTCCAGAAGGCTGTTACTAATGAACCTGTGGATAGCAATGTGTATGGCACATGTCTATAGCTGTATTTCTAAGCAGGAGTCAGTCCAAGTTCTCTGCTGGAGTCATTTCAGATTGAGTCATAAGAAATCTCTGTCAATAAGTGCAGCAGGCACATGGAGTCCCTCAATATTGAGATAGATTATGACTAATCTACCCCCATGACTTCCATAGTATGATGTTTCACCCCAAAGCAGAGTACCAGGACTGAACAGCCTGGGGACTGAACAGCCTGGGAACTCCCTGTCTGAATGTCCTGTTCCAGGTGCACAAAGCACTTCAGATAAAAGCAAAAAGGTCTCAGGTAAGGATTCTCAAGTGAGGACACTGCAAATTACAGCCACAGGCATGGATGGACGTGTTTGATTTTATGGTTTGCTCAGAACGGTGGATTTTGATTTATCAAAAGCACACACACACACAAAAAGAGCCACTAACACAACCGGGTGCATCACATATCGGTGCACAAACAATCTGATCTCATGCTGACTGCTGTATTGGTGTGGGAATTGTATGGCGCATAGAGCTCAGCCACATTGTCTGCTCACTGGAGATACAAGAGTAACATGGGAATTATTTGACATATAAATATAGATCCTATGAACTTTAGTAGAAAGTACAAAGCATTAATAAGAAAACAGATGGCTCAGTTTACACGCTAAATGGGGAAAAGCTTTTCAAACCTGCATGCTGAAATCACAGTGCAATCACAAAGCACATACTCAGATTTCCAAATTTCAGATTTTTTTTGATCCCACAAGCTGATTTCCGTGCAGTTTTGTTTTTTCCTTTATTTTTCCATACAGGATGCAACCTTGCCTTAAGTCAGGGAGTGACTCTGGCTGTGATCACACCAAAACCACTTTAATGTCTGTGATCTGTATGCAGAGAAAAGAAAATTTCAATATAGAACAAAGGCAACAGAAAAGATCTGGGATTTTTAGAACTAAGCACTTTCTTAACATATTTTGAGTGGGTCAGCTAAATGATGATGTACAAAGTAGGCTTTTTTGGTTGAACATTCCCTGTTGTTCCTGAGCCAGTTAGGCAGAGCTGTAAGTAGACAGCTCTCTGATGGAAGATCTGCCTCTGTCTGTCCACTGAGCAATATATCCTTGCCGTACTTCATTAGGAATCAGGGGAATGAATTACAGTCTATCACAGCATTTTATTTTATTTTATTTTTTAATTGCTGCAGTGGTCATCATTCATTAGTATCTACAGGCCTCCACCTAGTGGATGAACTGCTGCTCTGTACTCGAGGTTGCAGTGCCCTGAATGCCTCGAAATCTGGTTTACTGTGCAAGCTTTGCTAGCAAATCTCGGTCAAGAAATAGAAAAAGAAAGAAGAAAAGCACTGCCAGGATGGAGTGCTGGAGCAGCATCTGCCGGGAGTGTGAGGCGGCTCCAACAGGGAGAGCAAGGGCAGCGTTAGAAGTGCTAGCATTTTTTAGCCATACAAAGAGCTCCCTGGGACTGTGCCAGGAATGCATTTCCCCCACTTCAAGAGTTTAGCTGGCTGCTCAAGGCCAGCTTGCCGATAAGAGAGGTTGCAAAGAGAGAACTGGAAGAAGTGAATCTGTCATTTAGGGTTTCGGTCGCAAGGCTGTGGGTTGCGCTGGCAGGACGGGCAGATGTGGGATGGAGAGTTTTGGAGAGTCTTAATAGTTTCATCCTCTATCTGTTCAATGTTGGCATGCACATATTTGCACAATGCTTCAGGGAAATATCCCATCTGTAGCAGCAGCTCTGACTCACGTTCACGTGTGAATTTGGATAGGACAGCTGAAGTGATTGCTGCTCATACCTCTCAACTTGGCCTCCCGTAGCATCCTGCCCCCGCTCCAGGGATACAGAGTGAAACATCTCCGCTACACTGTAGACCTCAGCCTGCTGGCTGATGAACTAATTCCCTTTTAAAACCAGAACAGAGGACTGCAATCTGTAACTTGATTAGATATTATCTTCTTCAGCCAACCTGCTGTAGGATCAATAATGCCTGACAAGGCAGAGAGGAAACCTGGGACTTCTGCTCAATGGGCTGAGTCAGAGCTGCGTCTCCAATGTTTCTGAAGACTGAACTCTGGATAATGCATTAAATCTGTTGTTCGTGGAGCACCAGGGCAATAATTCCTTCCCAAAGTAATCAGTTTTCTGAAACACAAGATGAGGTTACACTTCTCTGAGCTCACAGAACTTCAGTTACTCTAACTGGTGGTAGCAGTCTAATTTCCTGCTAAATCCTGGACTCCAGTAGCTAAAAAGATAATTTTGAATCTTTAACTTGCTTTAATTAATAAGACTGTTTACTTTTCCCACTGTTTATGTTTAACTACATTTTTGTCTCTAAGTGCGTATTACACATTACTGCTGTATTCTCATATTTTATTTTATTTTAGGCTGATCATCTGTTCTCTATACTTTAGCGGTTTAAATGTCACATCACATTTACTAAACAAATTACAGACAGCGCAAGGCAGAAATCCAATGGATCTGATTTCTGGAGGGTTATACTGGCAGGGAAAGATCCTCGCTAAGCCTTCAGAGAGCAAAGCCCCCCTTCTGTTCCCCAGTGCTAGAACGTGGCCAGGCAACCAGCTAGAACAGATCACTGCCAGTCTTCAGCAGCTCCTGAGCTGCCAAGAGGCTGCTTTGGCGAGGGGGGCGTGCTGGAGGCACAGCACAGCTAGCACTCCTGCCTGCTCCTTCCATCCCGCAAAACCTTTTGAGATTTCTTATCTGTTGGTGATCTTCACTGAGAAGGGTTTTTTTATTATTTCCATATAAAATTGAGTATTGTCCTGGAATAGTCCTATGTTTAGGGCAGGCACTGGGAATGCGCTTCATGTCTCTTGGCTCTTACACAGATTAGAGACAACCTAGCAGAGCAGCTGAGCTCCATACCACGAGATCACTGCATGTACATTTTCTGTGTCTTCTCTCTTGGCTGAGAATGTTCCTATAGAAATATTTTCATGTAAAGTTTGGTTTCAAAAATCCTTGCAGGTTCTGCTGGGAGAATATTTTCCTGGAACGTCCCTGGGCCCTTTTAATAGCTGCTTTGCAGTTCTAGCCCGGTCCCAGAGAAAAGTGCCTGTCTCTGCTGCCTGCCAGTCACTGCTGAGAGGCTTCGATTCTGTGGTTATTCTCAATAAAATTTGAGCAGAAGGGAAGTTTCAAAAGCAATTGCATCCCTATCCACTCCTTGAAAATCAACAGCTGGGCAGAAGCCCACAGGAAGATCACCCAAAAGATAGATGAGCAGAAGGCAGCTGCAGAACAGCTGGTTGCTGGTGATCAGCATGGGCACAGCCCTGCCTTGAAATAAGGTGGTTTTGCCCAGTGAAGATGTGAACAGCAGTTTGGGAGAGATTAGAAATGACCACGTCATCTTCTCATGTTAAGAAGCACGTGAGAAGCACAGGCGTATTTGTAATGTTAATGATGTTTATAAGGGTTAGGTTGCATGGTAAGGTAAGCACGCCCTGTGTGTATGTTTGATGAGTTTATTTTCAGGACATCAAAACACGTTGATGAATATATGTGCAAAAGGTTTGCTCCAAATTTGCTTACTTAAGTCTATCCTGAATTAGATAGATACAAATTTTTGCTTTTGCAAATTACGTATTAAGCCTTTGCCCTCCAGTGCTTTAATCAGTGGGAGCAGAAAGTTCTGCGACTGAAGTTCTACATAGTTTACCACACTTTCTAGCTCCACATCTTCACTGGGAGTGATGCCAACTCCAAACATCCACGAAGAACTTACGAGAGAGGGAACTGAGTGCACAGGGTTGGCTGTTATGCCTAGCAAGCAGTGAGACCTGATACTGCACTGCACTGGGCATTTCAGATCCCAGCAGAGCAACAAACAGCTCAAAAATCTGTTCTGGCATGACGGAGCCCTGCTGGGCCCAGGCTCCCTTGTGCTGAGCACACGGTGTGGGATGCTGCAAGCTAGTGGTGAATAGCCAAGTCTATGTTGTGTAATTTTCTTTCTTCTCTGACATGAAAGCAGCTGGATTTCCCAAGAGAAAATGCATTTGGAGAATTTCAGGTTGCAGGATTACATACACCTGCTCCATAAAGACTATCCAGGTGAATTTTAAACAGAATCCCTCTTCTGCTTTGATAACACACAGTTGCCTATGAATGCGGTTCCTCCTTTTGCCTGTTCCAGGACTGAAGTCTCAGAAATAAAACCTGTTTAAGAGCTCTTGATGCCAAGTTGATGAGAGCACAGCCCCCTGTTGTACCTTCAGTTTTGTTTTAACTGCATGACCAATGAGAGCACAGAGCAGACGCAGGAACCTAATTCAGTATCTTGTTCATCATCATTTATGATGATTAACCAAAATGTTGAATGATTATGAAATATGCATAGTGGAAAAATACATTTTAAAAGTTAATCAATTCTTATGTCAGCAGTTTGAAATAACTTGTCTTTTGGTTCCGAATGGGCAAATAAAGGCCTATCTTATACAGCTCTGCAAGGTGTGATTGGTACAATACTCTCCTGAACTGCAAGAAAAGCTTAGGGTGATTTTGCTAAGCAGATTCAAGAAAATCATTCTGTAGCCCAGGTGGTGGGAAATCTTCAGCAGGCTGAAGTTTCAGCAGCTGTGTGTTTCATGGTTTGCTTTGCAAATATAACGTCACAGTTGTATTTCTACAAGAATCTGTTGGAATCTGAGTTCTGTGACCTCACGTTCAGAGTCATCCAGAGCTAAAACATGCCCTGGAACTGAGTCATCTTGATAAGATTCCCATAGCTGCGCAGGAGTGAAGGCGATGTCGGGATCTCGTCCATCTCTCATTCATGCACATCAGGCAGATGACTTGTGGGGAGATAGCCTGGGGATTGTATTCTCTCAGATAGGTTTTGCTCAGTGTAACACCAGGACCTGGGAATGTGGGGATTGGAAGCAACTCCAAGTAAGACAAAGCTACAGTCTTCAAAGTTCCTTTTTGTTAGCTTCAGGAAAGCAGAACTACATCAGTCTATTTATGTATTTAGCTGATTTTGTCAGATCACATTTTGCTCCTGTTAGCCCTGTGGGATCACATCCAATGTTTTTTCGGGGTTTAGACTATGATCAAGCAGGAACAGTGTGGCATGACAGAAGGTTTTATTTTATTTTAGGATATGTGTGTGTTTTCTTGTTGCAAACTAAGAGTTGACAAATAGATGACAAATTCTGGTTGGCATTTGAACTAGACTTCCATTAAGCTGGCAGCATCTTTATGTTTATTTTTGGTGGAATGACCTTTAGATGTGTAAAAGCTCTAGATGCTTCCTGATTAAGTTATACGTACACATAAGAAACACTTTCAGCTCTGAAGACTGATGTGGGAATGTTTGATTGAGGTATCTTCTGCCTTTGCACAGCCTCCTGCTCAGTCCATGAGAACAGCAGGGATAGAGGGCAGTATTTATATAAAGCATAAGGCTGAAATGCAGTTGGCTTTCTCTTACTTGCTGCTCCTAGTTCTGGCTGTCATTGCAACCAGGTGTTTCAGAGCAGTACACTGGGCAAATGCACTACAAGAAAAGCAAGGCTGACTCTTCTGGTTTTGGCCTATAGGTAAGGCTTCTTCCTCTAGGAGAAAAAGTAGCTGGGCTAAAAATAAAAGTGCATTTCAGAGCAGCTAAATAAAAGAGCATTTCAATGCAGCAAACTGAGCCCTCTTTGTGTTTTCTTTTTTTTTTTTCTTTAATTTTAAATCATTTAACTGTTCCCTTTCCATGTACTTATGCACCACTGTTAATCAGCTTGCATTATGCAGCTCCCACCCTGACTTGGCTCTGATCTCCTGCTGTGACGTGCTTCTGTGTATACTCATACATGAATGCCCATCAGCGGCAAAATTCACATATCTCCAACTGTTAGCCTTGTATCCTTGTAGATACAAGCTCTCAACCTCTAAGCTAAGTCAGATAAAACCTAAATACATTTCATTTACATTTAATTCAAGCGGCATGGGGATTTGGGGTGAAGGAAAAAAAGAGAGACCAGGAGTGGAAAGCATGTTCTCAGGACATGATCTAAGTTCATATTTTTTCCTGGTTTCACTCCCTAACTGTGAGAAGTTAGGGGCCTGCCTGAAGGCAGCAGTCATGAGGAGACCTTGGAATTTTGTTTCTGGTATTTCTAATACACATCTGGAGCTTCTGTACTTGTAATTCTTTTGAGTGTCGCTGCACCTGCTGTTCTTTGGAAGGATCAGCAGAAGATGACAAAGCAAACCAACTAGATTCAGAAGAGCTTGGATTCCTTCCTATGACCAACCCTCCTGATGTTGAAGTGAGAAAGAAAAGACTGAATTAAGCCTTGTTTGCTCCTTATGATTCTCAGCAGGCTCTGGGTGGGCTGTCCCATGTGTGGGTGGAGGGGTGGAGCTTGACTCCACCTCTCCTAGATCCCATTTAAGGACTGACCACCACTAAGGCAGCATCTCTTTTGGAGATTGCTCCTGTGTGGGGTTCCTTGTAGCAAGCCTCAATGTTGGTGAGCTTCCATCTTAACTGTGAGCCTCAGCATTGGTGAGTTATTCCTGTATAACCCATGGCTATCCATCTATTATGCCTTGTATAATTACAACTATACACAGGGAATGTTCTTGTACCATCAGCTGTCCACTGGAACAAGCAGAGATAACTGACTGACCATGCATTAAAAATGTTGCCTTGATTTCTCATTTAGCTCTGTTATAGTTTGATAGCTTTTTCATTCCATTCCAAACAATTTATGCCTTTTTCTCAGTCGTAGGTTTGCTGGAAGAGAGAAGTGCTGACTTGGAGCATCCTCAAGATGTTGTGTGTTAGCAGTTTGAGGTCAGAATTGCTACATCTTGTTTGAAAATGTCCCGATGGATCATATAACATTAGGTCCATCAGCCAGCTGTAAATGCATCAGCAAAAAGGCCAGTTAGGATCCAGTGCCTAGGAACTAGCTATATGGAAAATGAGTCAATCTCTAGACCTTATTTCATATTTTGGTCAATAAAAATAGCTCTGGATGTAAAAGAGGCCATTGTACTTAATTACTTATTGCCTTTACACAACACTAAATGTTTTTTTCCTTAGAAAATTAGAGCTATGTAAAGGCATCAAGGTACATATCTAATAGATTAAGATACGCTCATTAACTAAACTCAAAAAGTAATTGTTAATGGGAAAATATCATTAAATAATGGTGTTTCCACAGAAGGCTTCTTGGGCTCAGTGCTGTCCAGTGTTCCAAAAACCGTGTCACTCTTTACACCTCCAAGAAGAACTTGGTTTTCAATATGTACTTTGAGAATACAACTAAGCCAGTTCCTAACTGCCTTATAAAGTGCTTCTGTCCTTGAATGCAGATGGAATTAAGTCTCATGCCATACCTGCTTGTTGTCCACAAGTTGCCAGGACCTTACGTGTGTCTGACAGAGAAAGGATGGTATTACTGATGCATATGTATGTAAAGTGGCCAAACACTGATGGAAAGGTAGAGTAAAAGCAAACTTTGAGAGTCATTTTTTCCAGATTAGAATGTTTGATCTGGCACAGACATATCATTCAGGCAAGCTTCAATTAAAGTTGGTTCTGCTGTCTTTTTATGTGCCTCCTATTGCCTCCGAATAAATCTTACATCCTTCTACACAGAGCAGCATTCAAATACTCCCTGTTCTGAGGCCTCTGCCAGCCCAGTATGAACTTGGAAGCTGAAACTCAGGAAACAATTTTTCCCAATTAAAAAAAAAATTAATTATTTTTATTGCTGCATTGAGCAATAATACTTGCGCTGTCAGGGACTCGGCAGCTGTGATGGGGATGCACATTATCGATGTTGGTTGGCAATGGGCAATCCAAAGCCATTTCTGTGTCTTGCAGCAACTCATCTGTCCTGCTGCATCGTTTCATATAGCAATAAACACTGCAAACTCTCATAACATTCAGAGAAAGCCAATGATTTATGGCTTATAGCCCAAATAACCGAATGCAGAAATAAATAATTCCACTTTTCAGTCTGGATAGGATATATGTATATAACTCTATGTATTGCCTGTGTACCCAGACCTGTATAACTCCTGGCATGACCTTTCTTGTGTTGCTTTTTAAAAAGCTTCTATAGCTGAAAAAATGGGCAATGTTGGGAGGGGAAAAAAAACAAACACACAGAGGAAAAATGAGGTTTAAAAGGCAAGAAATGAGGACGGTTTGTGTAAAATCTTATTTGTGTGGGATATTTTTAAGGGGAAGGGGAACAACATTGAGTGTTGTTTTGATTGGTTTTGGAGACAGCTGGTCAGGAAAGGGAAGATTCCTATTTTGCTGTAAATGAAGTAGCTGTTCTCAGATAAGGGTATGAGATGACAGTTATTGATGTCTATTCCAGTTTCATTCACCTTTTAGCCCACAGACTTTACTACGAGGCACTGCTGATCTGCATATATTGTGACAAGGTTTCATTACATTGGGGTGGATCACGCAGATGTATCCAGAGGACACAGAGCAGTGCAAACTCCTGCAGACTGCTGGTTCATTTGCAGCTCCCATGCAAGCACAACACTGGATTTTTCCTCTGCCAGTGGTGTCCAGCGGCTCTGCCCGCAGACAGCTGTGGTTCTGCATATGCAGGCTCTTCACGTGCAGATCTTTGGCTATGGAAAACCCACAGCAGGACTATTCCATTAGCTTCTTATGTATCCCACCTTCTGTGTTTCCAATACATTGTAAAGAGCTGCTTAAAGCCCCTGTCCCACGTACTCTCCTAAGACACTGCCAGAGCAGCTTCTGCCAGAAAGACGTGCCTGGCAACAGCCTTGCGTGTTTAAGTTAAAGATGGGAAAACATCATGGTGCGAGCAGCAGGCATGAAGATATCTCGTCTGATAAGTATATAGGCAGTTTTCTTCACAGCGTTACTATTTTGGAAGAGGGAGAGCATTCAGTAGTACTTGAGCATTCAATGCGTACACAAATTGAATTTCTTCCAAAGTGCAGTGATCGTTCTGCCTGTGAGGAGCCCATACTCTGCCCAAACAGAGCTATTCTGATCCATTTCCTCATTAACAACTCCTAATTTAGCATAGCTGAAGAAAAAATGAAAGTTACCATCAACATTTTTCCATTAAGCTTTATTATTTTATTTTTTAATGGAAATAGCAAAAAGTAATGCAGTGAGCTGAAAACTGATTGCAGCGTACTAAAATACATTTCATGCATGTGACAGCAGTTTGTTAGCTGTCTGTGTGCTCACCTTCATGAGAAGAATGCATTTCAATGCACCATCAGAGAGCCGTGAGATCACAGAGTCAGAGCATCACAGAGCCATGGGGTCACAGAGTCCTAGGCTGTTTTTGCCCAGCAAAACCTGTTTTCCTGTCAGTGTGAATTATGTATTGGGTGACAACACCGCTGGCTCTGGGGAATTCTCCTGTGGCCTTCACCACAGGCTGCAGTGTGAAGATTGTATCCCCAACCTCTCCCAGAAAGGAAGTGCTTCCACACAGCCCCAAGAGACCTTGGCTTGATGCTGGGATTGCCAAAAAGCAGTGCTAATATTCAGTTATCTGCCTTGGGAGCTCAGCCAAGGCCCTTCAGCAGCCTGTGGGACCGCGGCGAGGGACGGCCATGTGTGGGTGGAGGGGCTGGCAGTGCTGGGTTGGCAGTAGGACATGATGGCCTTACAGGTCTCTTCCAACCTGAATGATTTGATGATTTTATGATTTCTGTGATCACCAGGCCCAGTGAGCCCCCTGAGCGTGACACATTCAATAGCAATTGTAATCTTTACAACAAAATGGCACTGGGCTGGTGGATGTCTGAGAATGTGTGGTGATACGACCCAGATATGCTTAAATCTTCCCAGAAGAGATTAAATGAAACAAAGCCAAAACTTGATATAAGTCAGAACCTGCTTTATATGACATTTCAATTGTATTTGCACTTTTATCTTTTTCCTCCCTCGGTTTTAAGCGACAGTTTTAAAAGCCCCAATAGCCGTAAGGCTGCTCTCCCTGACCTCCTTCCTCCGGTGAGATGGAGCAGGCTGGGAGTCCTGCACAGCACCCAGTCTGAAGTGGAATCTCCAACCTCCAAAAATTACTCATTTAAAGCAACAATAACACACAGCACTCATTATTTCAGGGTTCTGAGTAAAATGAAGGACAGCGGACAGTTAGAATATATATATATATACACATATATAGACTTGATGATCTTGAAGGTCTTTTCCAATCTAAACAATTCGACGATTCTGTGTTTGCACCCATATCGCACACGCAGCCTCCACGCCACCACGCTGCGCGCTCCCGCCGCGCTGGCGGGAGTCGGGACCGCGCACGACCGCCCCTTCCCGTGCTGCCCGCCGCCAACCCGCTGAGCGGAGGATTGCGCAGCGCCCCGTCCGCGGTGCATGCTGGGAGGTGTAGTTCCCTCCCCGCGCACCCCCTTCGCTGCAGGCCGCCAAAGGACTACAACACCCACATAGCCTCCGCGGCTCTCCCGCTGGCCCGTCGCTCTCTTTCCGGCAGTGACTACGATCCCCAGAGCGCTCCGCGGCGCGGCGGAGGGGACCGGGAAGGAGAACCGGAGCCGAGAGGGAGCGGGCCGGCGGGGCGCGGCTGCGCGAAGCGCGGCTTCCTGAGTGTCTGGTGGCGGCGGCCATTTTGTGCTGCTTCTTCCCTCTCCTGTTCGGGCTGCGGTGTCGGGACCTGGAGAGGGGGCGAGACGGAGCGGGGGCAGCCGGGGCCCTCACCCTCACCTTCCCTTCGCTTCCCCGCGCGGCGGAGCCCCCCCTTCCGGCGCTGCCCCCGGCCGCGAGCGGAGCTCACGCACCATTATGGAAGACGACGGGCAGCCCCGGACCCTGTGAGTGGGGAGGGGGCCGCGGGCCGGCGGGGACTCCGGGGCCGGGCAGGGCGGTGCGGGGCCGGGCCGGGCCGCGGAGGCGGGGAGGTGCGGGCAGGGAGCGGCGGTGCTGGCGGGCGGCGTGTGAGGGAGGGACGGCGAGCGGGAGCCGTGCGGGGAGGGAGGGAAGGAAGGAAAGAGGGAGGCTCCGGCGGGCGGGCTCTGAGGGAGCGGAGGGAACGCGGCGGTGCTGAGGGCCCCGGCCCCGCCAACTTCTTTGTTCGGCCCCGGCGGGACGGGCGGCGGGCGTTGCGCTGTGCCTCGGCAGCGTTCCGTGGGGCCTGGCAGGAGAAATAACTGTGCTGGCCGTGTCTCTCCACGCAGTGTCTGATAACTCGGTGGTTTCTGTCTGCAGTCTGTCCAAAAATATAACACTGAGGTTTTGCTGTTGAGTTCTTTTCAACTCGGCAGGTATGGCTTTTTTTGTGTGCGTGCTGTTCTCTTACGCTGAGGGCTGTCTGTAACGTGAGGCAATGGAGAGCATATCGTTCTCTTCTCGACCGCTCCGCTTCGCTGGTAGATGTGCAGCTGGTGGGCTGTGAGGCAGTGCGGGGCTGTCCCGGCAGAGCACAGCGCCCGTGGAACCTTTGTCTGTGCGGGGCTGGGATGGGAGCACTCCAGAAGGCTTCCAGGGTGCTTGGGATCGAAGGCCACTTTAAGAGGAACGGCTGAAACAGAGCAAAATATCTCTGAATTGCTCTGTTTTGTTTCTAGTACCAAAATGATGACTTGGCATTTAAGGCTTTTCGAGGCAATTTGTGGTGTGTTGTTTTCTTTTTTTGTTTCCCCACTCTTTCCGACGTCTGCCGAAGTTCTGTTCACTTGCTTGCAGTGTCATGTGATACCTGCTTAGTCCTTGGGTTAGATAGAATAAATCTATCGGCAACGCTTTCTGCGTTGACGTCCCGAGTGGTCCGAGTGTGCTTGGCCCTGACACAGTGGGAGTAGTTTCCAGAGCGCTGCTTTAGAATGAGCAGAGGGAAAAGGGCAAAGGTGCACCGTATTTTACTCCAGGTCCGTTTCCTTTGCTGATTGGTTCCTCCTCTTTTTTTTTTTCCTTTCTTTGTAAATAAGTGCTATACCTAGCCAAAGTTTTAAAATCTTCTTTTACTCCTCACTAACAGCACTTGAAGTGAGCTCTTCTCATTGCACCCAGCTGTGACTGAAGCTGGCCCATAGTCACTGGTGAAGGAAAGATTATTTTTATGCTAAAGTGTCTGAAATGCCATCGCTGCAGCTGCCAGAGATGCGGTATTGCACGAATGTGACTCTGCTTAACTCGTCAAAGTAATGAACAGCACATATGTGCATTTCCTAGTAGCTTTCTAGTGATCAGGCACGTAGAGTTACTTTCCTCTTATCCTTTTAGGGCAGTTTTCATCAAGTACAAACATTTTTGCTTCTTTTACTGAAATGTCTTCAAATTTGTAACTGCAAGTTCTTATTTTAAGACTGTTATGCTGGCTGATGCTTCTCGTACATAGGGCAGTTGTGATCTTTTACGTATGTAAAAGGCTCACTGCCTCCCGAGAACAACTAATAATGTCGTTTGAGCTCTTTAGTTTGTTTTTATGGGAGAAAGCCTAATGAAGAATAAGTTGTTGGTGTAGCTATTTGACCAGAAATGCTTGGCTGATAAATTAAGGGCAGCTTTATAGATGTCTTTTGTATTTTGTTTATTCCTTTAGCAAGGGAAAACCATAAGCTTTGTTGTTTTCAATCATGATCGGTTGTGAACCTCAAAGAATTTAAGATCTTGTGAGGCTTACTAGAGAAGTGACAGTTTGCTTTGTCCTCACAGTTCTCCTTGCTAGTAGGACTTTATGGGAAGTGTCTTCTGCCCAAAACTCTTCCTTACTGCTTTGAACAAGTTGCAGATAACCTGAGAAGGGTAGGCTTTCCGTGGTATTTTTCACAGCAGCATCTAGGTTTTGGTCAGCACACCTCAAAAGAGATGTAGTACAGAACATTCTGTGGGTGCTGTTGGATCTCTTTCCATCTTGAGCCATATCAAAGTTCTGTTTGTACCTTAAGGTGGAAACTGGGCCTTCAGGAACTTTGTGTGTTGTAAGGGGCACCTAAAAACACCAACAACGGGAAGAAAAAGTTGCCATTTTTCATGTTCTTATTAATGGCATTAGAAAAAAGAATAAAGACAGTCATTATATGCACGGGTTGTTCCATCAGTAGCCTTGCTGCCTTGTATTATAAGTACTGCGGACTTCAGGTAGGATGCAGAAGCACAGCTCTTCTGCTGTGGATCCTCAGTTGGGTTTGCTTATGTTTTGTCCCTAGTTTTGGTTCAGTCCTTACGCAGAGCAAGATTCTTTTGGTAGAGTCCACTGCATAGATTTTTCATGTATCACCTATTCATGTATTTTTCATGTCATTTCCTATAGCTCGCTAGCACCATTAGAGAGATGCTGCTGAGGTTTCTAGGCAGTTTTCACTCATCAGTTACCTTACTTCTTATCATACTTTCTTCATTTGAATCTGCCACTTCTTGCTTGCTGTTTGTATAAGTGTGAAAAGCATTTGTTCTGTTTTCCATTCAAACAGTGTGTAGGGGAGCTTTCCTGGACCTAAAAGTAATGGCTGCAAACGACCCCTTCTTCCTCAGCTGTCTGGAGTGAATGAAAACCCGTTTACCCCCACAAAGAGGATCTTTTTGTTCAAGCATAAGATTTTAATTCTGAACCTAATTGCTGATGTGTCTGTCTGTCTTCATGCAATTCTGCAAGATACCAGAATTTCAAATACAGTTTCTTATTTGTGTTGTCAGCCACTTTCAAGTGTAACATATTGAAACTTGTATCAGGCTGTATAATGTGTGGTTTGGTTTGTTGGACATGCTTATTAATTAGTATTTAAGCGCTTCAAACTTGCAGAAGAGAACAAACACGATTGCCTGCATGCAAAAAGCCATAACTTCACTGCCCTATTACTTTAACCAAGCTAACAGCCTGTGTGAGTGCAGTAAGTGCTTCTTTGTTGAGCTTTATGACTTGTAAGTTTGAACGATACATTGCATAGGATGTAACAAAAAGGTTGATATACTGTGGAATAGCTTTTTGAAAGCCGTGTGTTTTCTTTGGGTGTGTTCCTGCTCATTTTGGCTTCATAAAGTAGAATAGGAAGCCCTGTGTTCTATCATGTGTAAGCTGAGGTTAAGAAGTGGTGCCCCAGTTGTCTGGCAGTGTGTGATTAGCATCAGCTGGGAAGCTTTGCGTTTCCAGAGAGGTAAGGTTTCTGCTCCAGGTGTGTTGAGTGTGTTTCCTTAGTGATACGGTGTTCATAGAGTTACAGTATATCCTCATCTGGAAGGGGTTCATGAGGATGATGGAGCCCAGCAAGCACTCAGACATAGGATGCTGAAGCTGTTTGCCTGTATGGTGCTAAGTCATCTTTTAGCTGTACTGAATGTACTTAAATGCTACAAGCAACCATCAAGCCCTAATCTTTAGTCTGTTGTTTCAAACTTGTAGTGGTTTGTATTCACCTATTTTACAAGCACTTCCAGAGTTTTGGGTGTGTGTGGGCTGCCTCTGTTACATGCACCTCTCCTTGTGAAGCAGTCTCAGGGTGTGTGTTCATTTGAGTGCATGAAAGCTTGTGAAAGGTATTAATGGGTTCTGATTGCAGTAATGTTAGACATCAAAGCAGTATTTATCATAAACATAGGGAACTGGTGGACCACGAGGAGCTCGCAGCCCTTCTGAATCTATCCATCAGGCCGTCCCAAATTACACTGCTGATGTATTATTTTTTGTGAAGAAGCAGCCTGTTTCATGGCTGAAGCTTACGATGTCGCATTCTCACAGCTGCCTCGAAGGAGGCGCAGTGGTGTTGAAAACCAGGTAGTAGTTCTTCTGAAAGTTGGCCTGACTGAAGTTGAAGGAACGGATTTCCTGGCTTTTTTGGTCAGACCAAAAAGAGTTCTTCAAACTGCTTTTCGGAGTTCTTGTATTTCTGAAATAAATATTAATATTATGCAGAAGATAGTGAGACTTTGGCTTCCTGTATTGACTTCACAGTAGGACTGAAGTTAAAAGGACTCGACTGTATTTTCTGTCATGTCAGTGCTACAGAACAGGTGCTTACTTCCGTGTGCTGTTAGCTAATACAGCTTGAGAAGATAGAAGGAGAACAAGTAGTGGTAATAAGCCCATGTCAGCACAGATGTTTTATGTGGGAACTCTTATTAGGAATCATATTTTCCACTGGATTTCAGTAATATCTGCTGTGTATTTGAAGTATTTCCACTTCAAACTGCAAATCACTAGCAGTTTTAACGTGGTGAATGATTAACAAATGGAGTTAAGGTTTCAGATACAAGATCTGAATGTTTGCTTGCTGAATTTTGGGGATAGGGCATTGAAAAGTCAGCGAGATAGACCCTGTTATAAGGCAAATCACCTTCTTAAACTCGTCAAGTTTCTACTCACTGCAATACAGGATACAAATGCAGCTTCCATTAGTGATGACTGCTAATTCATACATACTTAGTTAGGAAGTAAAGAATGGGCGAATACTTGTAATGGATGTTCCTGTGTTTGGTTGGTATCACATGAGAGAGTCGCTCTGGATCTTGTGTAGCATTTATCTCCAAGCACAGAGCAGGGAGCTCTTGGGTAGTATTGAAAGAGTATCAGCATAAAGGAAAACATTTCTTTGTGTGGGGTTCAAATAAAAACAAGCAGTGTCGGTTTTAATCTTGCTCAATCCAAATGAAGGTCCAGCTGTCAAACACAGACGGCTTTTACAAATTTTACTTGGATACAAGAGAAGTACATGCTTAAATTGCTGCTCTGACAACAGCTTTGCTTGCACGTCAACGAAGTACATGTTCAAGTTTATCTCACCGAGGTGTATTAATAAGTTGGACGGATGTATTTGCTGTAGTATGAAAGTCTGTAATAGATTAGAGTTTAATGACTAAAACATGCAGGTTTTTTCAACAGCTAACTTGCAGATTTACATTTGTACACCTTATCTTTGGACAGAATTGTTTTTGGAAATGATGAACTCACCTCTGCTGGTGATTTTGAGCTCTGTCGATATGAGGAGCCCTTCTCTTGGCTGATCACTTTGATGATAAATACAGCGTGATTCCAGTTTGGTTGTGCTGTTGCTTTTTTTAAGCGTTCAGGGTGCGTTCGGCTTTTTCTCAGCCACCCCTGTGACCTGGCTTTAATTTTTCAGTGTTACGCTCTAATGGACTATTTAGGAGTGCTTTCCGAACTGCTATTGGATTTTTGTCTCTGGGTAATTTTAAGGCTATCCAAACTTCATAAAAATAATTCCAAGTTCTGAAATTTCTATGACTTTACCTATGAAGTCTGTAACTATGGGTGATATTAAAACACTACTGCCAAATCTGGGGGGAGTTCTTACAGAGGCGGTAGCTGTTGAGGTAGGCAATGTGTGTGGAGCATTCCTATGGCATACGCTGTGTGCCTTGCTTGTTGGTGGCTGGGCTGCTTTTCCAATCCAGGAAAACTGAAAAATGGAGTTGGTCCTTTGCAAGACAGCATAATCTACATTCAGTAGCTACTACTGAAACAACAGGAGTTCGGTATGAGCTTTGTACCCCAATGGAAAGAAGGCTTCGTTTAGGTGCTCAGTGGGAAGTGAAACTTCTACCAACTGGGCAAACGTTTTTTCTCTCCAGCATCCTCCAGCAGTGTTCCCCAGCTTCTGACGTTTCTCTGCCAAAGGAAGGGTTGCTGCTCGGTATTGATGGTGGCATTACAGCTGTTCCAGGCCGCGTTCCCACTTGTGTTGCCAACTTTATAACTTAAAGACCATGTGGATGTTGCATGAGAGCTGT
Source organism: Alectoris magna (assembly GCA_030625065.1). Taxonomy (NCBI): domain Eukaryota; kingdom Metazoa; phylum Chordata; class Aves; order Galliformes; family Phasianidae; genus Alectoris; species Alectoris magna. Next base: position 18,269,916 of record CM060566.1, on the reverse strand, counting down.
AATGTGAAATCATTTGTGAATAATGACCTTCAGATTAAGATGCCTGGGATTTTAAATAGTTATTTAAGGGTTTAAAATAATTACATTATAAAAGATGAAAATTTCTATTTTAATGTCTTTTTTTTTTTTTTTTTTTGTTATTTCCTTGTGTAGCTATGTAGGAAACCTCTCCAGAGATGTGACTGAAGTCCTTATACTTCAGTTATTCAGCCAGATTGGACCATGCAAAAGCTGTAAAATGATAACAGAGGTAAGGACTTCCACTTCCAGAGGAGTAGCAGATACAATTTTATCCTAAATTATCAAAAATAAATGGAGTTGGGGGCATCTTTTGATGTTACTGGTAATGGTTTGGGAGGGTTGATTTTTGTCTGTATTTTTGGGTAACTTTTTCCGGAAGAGACCTTTTGTTGAGAGCCGTCCTATGCTCTTGCTGGTAGCCCTGCCACGTCTGTTTTATCAGCTGATGATGAGATTCCACTGTAATGTGATGGATTGCTACCCTTCTTTCTTTGGAACCATATTGTTCTGATGATCAAAAACTTTGTTGTTTCCAATGTTATTCATGGCTGATTTTCTGCTTTTGACTTTATTTACGTGTGGGTCTCAGTAATTCTTTTCCCTTTTCTTCACTGTGGAGGTACAGTCAAAAATCTTTCAAAATACGCTTTGCTATTCCTGAGCCTGGTGTTTTTTTTTGTCAATCCAAGTAGTTCTTTTCTGCACCTGCCTGTTCTTACGTTATTTTTTTCTTGGAGTAAAGCAACAGTTTCCATAGTATTCCCAGTAAGGTTTTTTAGTACTGTGTGTTGGTAAGTACTAATATGCTGTCTCCTTTCACTTGTAGATCCTCTGATACATGTAGTGTTGGTGGCCGTTTCTGTAATCTTTCTGACATATCTCAGGCAATTCCTTGCTGCCTTATTGTCTTCCTTCATTCTTTGTTTATAACTGATGATCTTCTGGCAGGCAGGGACTAATTAGAACTTATACTTGGTTTTATTTTTGATTCTAAAATTGTGTTTTTCTTTATGCTCTTATTATTACTCCTGGTGGTTCCTACTAACTTGTTAGAGATTTCCTTAGTGCAGTCACCTTAGTTTTGTTGTCAGGATCATTAATGAAATATTAAATAATTCTGATCGCAAGACTCATCATTTTAGGAATGCTGCTTGTAATTCTTCTATGGTCTTCTTTTCCTTTCAAAATGACACACTGTTTTGTTGTGTTTTTTTAATTGTTTTGGCTGCACGTTAACTACCTGATGCTTGTTTAATCCTTCTCATCTTGTGGCGCTTTTATTAGAACTTTCTAGTGGAAGTAAAGGGAGTTCTGCCGTGTTCTCTGCAAGGTTATTGGAGAAGGATGAGCAGAACAAAATGGAATGCGTTACAGAGCACAGCTGTTGGTTTTTTCTCTCAAGAAATAGTGGTTGTCATGCTCTTCAGAATACGGCCACTCCAACCATTGGCTGATTGGGAGGTGGCAGCGTCAGTTTGATTCCCTAAGAACCAGATAAGAAATTCCACTGCTTAATTTATTTTAATATAACCACAGAAATAACAAGCGAGACATCTTTATGAAATAAGTATGTAAACAAAGCTACTTGCAGCTATATTCAGTCATATGGAAGTGAATGTACTCGGCTGACCTTAGCACCTGTCACCAAGCAGTCTATCATGAGGGAAATTCTGTGATGTTCCACTGCCCATTTACTCTGTTTGCTGTCCACCTTGGCTGCCCTGAAGTCGTCTGGCAGGCTTCACAAAGAAAGGGGGGGGAGAGGGATCTTAATGAGAAGGGAATTAATACTTGAAGATGAAGGGCAGTAGCTTTCGCCTTTGGAGTACCTGGGAGGGGCGTTCTGTTACATCCTTTCAGGTATATGTGTGCATTTTGAGATCTACTGTAGATTTGTATTAATATGGAAGAATTTACTAAAGTTGCTTTTCACTTCAAAGAGTTAATGTAGGGAGAAAGAAGGGAGGACAGCATCCAGGACAAGCCTGGTACAGTAACAACTGTAAACAGTGTGGACTGCAGACGTTAGCAGTGCCTTTACCTGTGTATTTTGCAGGTTCTTGACATTTTTATATAATTTGTAAGCAGTTCAGTAATTAAAACAACAACAACAACAAAACCCTAAAACAAAAAGAAATCCTGAAAGGTCATATAGAAACAATATGCTTACACCTTGAAATTAAGTACCCAGTTAACTTCAAGGGGTTGGATTCTGTACTTAGCTTGCAGCTACCATGCTTTTTAATGGCCAAAGTATCTGTGGCTATTGACCATCCTTCCAAATGCTGTACTGTAAACTTTTCACAGCCACTGTGTTATGTTTAAGTTTCTTATCTGCCTGTTGTTGTTGTTATCTCAGTCAGTCAAGTTTATACCTGAATATTTTCCATTGGTGGTTTTTGGTGTTTTTTTTTATTTAATTTTTAGCCAGTTTGTAGAAGGTGTGGCATGGCTGTATTCAGTGGCTGGACATTTCAAGTGTTTATTTTGGGAGCATGTAATACTTAGAGGAGTGCCGTAGGTAACGTTTACAGGTGTCTTGAACACCTGAAGAGCTGGACATCTACAAAAGAGGCTGCTCTTTCTGTTCAGACAGATTCTTAGTGCAAAAGACGACCTCACAGTATGAAAGTAACGTATCATATGCTTCACTTGAGGTGTAAACTGCACTAAATCTGTTCAGTGCAGCAGGAATGTCATATGGAAAAAGGGGTGAGTTAAGGCTTGCTGTTTCAGTGCATCCGAGGCAAACGTGCTTTCAGAGCACTCTGTGGCTCTTGTGACTTAAACTCCTTGTTGTAATCTCAGATATGTCGTCTCGCCGTCTGTTGTTTTGCTGGTAGGAACACCTAGTTCTGGAAGTATTCAGATGGAAGGTTCAGACTGCTTTATCGTTTTAGTTGTATAAAGGCTGTGATCAGTTTGGCTGTCAGATCTTCATAGCTTCCATTGTTTAGATTTAGACAGAACTGTGTTTGAAAATGTACAATTGAGTTTTATAGGGCAGAATTAGGATTTCTTTATTCATATATGCTTGAATGAATATTCAGAAGTTAAATAGTAAAACCAATAAAGGGTTATTCTTGATTTCAGTTAGTGCTGTGCTTTTCCTGACAATGGCAAAAGTTAATGTGGAAGAGTATTGATGTCAGAGCAGTTTTTAGATCCTTCCTGCACCATGTAAAATAATTTTAGGTTCTTTTTATACCTGTTGTCTTTTGGTCCTTGGACGGGTGGCAATAGGTAATGAAGACAGTTGAGAGTAAGGCTGTAGCTTTTGTACTTGTGACATTTTTTTAGGGAGATAAAATCCAGTATTTAAGTTAGGATTTTCATAATGATTTCTCCTTGATCAGCTTTCCTGAAGACTTTTATGTGTGTTGCACTTGCTACTCTGGTACGTTTAATAATACCTTGGAGAGCTTTGTTTTTAAGTCAGCATACAAAAAGGTGTTCCCCAAGATAAGAGAATAGAGATCAATTGATTAGTATCCTCTTACTTGATCTTCAACTATTTTCAGACCTTTTAAGGGGCTTTTCCCAGTTACTAGGTGTAACATTTTCCATTGGAGGCCAAGAGTAAGCAATCTCTGGGTTGCTGTCTGTGATTGGTTTTCAGGCAAATGAAACAAGAGACGTTTTAAGTAGCAGGAGTGAGAAAACTGGTGAAAAAGAATGTGGGAAATAAACCTTTCAAACTTTGAGTATCTGCTAGAGGCAGAAAACTGTCTTGGTTCCTTCTGCTCCTCCTGTTTTTCCCTCCTTTCCATTAAGTCTTCAGATCACTTTTGTGGTAGTTGGATTGTTTTTAGTTCCATAGAAATACTGAGACCTCATAAAAAGTAAACTATGCTTCAGAGATGAAGCATATCTTTAATGAGAAGTCCATCTTAAAAATTCTTACATTTAAGTGTAATTTCAAAGGCTATTTCATGAATCTAATGCAAGTAATTCTTAAAGTTTCTAGCTATAAGTAATATATTTTCCTGGATTTTCTTCTCAGCAACCCGATAGCAGAAGGGTCAACTCTTCTGTTGGATTTTCTGTTTTGCAGCATACAAGCAATGACCCTTATTGCTTTGTGGAATTTTATGAACACAGAGATGCAGCTGCTGCATTAGCTGCTATGAATGGGAGAAAAATTTTGGGAAAGGTAAGTTGTTTCTGTTGTAATCTTAGTCTTAAGGATCCTGTCTTTGTAAAAAGTACATGTATGTGTTAGTAAAACTATGGGACATTTGTTAGAAATGTTTACCGAAGTTCAATGTGACTAAAGTTCAGTGGAAAATAAAAATGGTATTTAGAAAACATCCTTTGTGATTATTATTTTTTTAAGTGCTGTAGTCCTTTGTATTGAAGGATGATCTGGTAATATTGACAGTTGTGACCAGCCCTTGAATGACCTTATAACATGTGAGAATGTTATGAATTTATACTAAATCTTGTACTTATTTTCAGGAGGTCAAAGTAAACTGGGCAACAACACCAAGTAGCCAGAAAAAAGATACATCCAGTAAGTAAAGTAATGGCACAGTATTACTTCTACACAAATACTTCATAGCACGTGGTAGTAATTGCCATAAATACATTCAAACATAACTTTTCTCCTTCCCATCTCGTGTTTAATAGCATTTTGCAGACTAATTCTTCTGTTTCTGTCTTGCAACTGGGGAAACTGGAGCGAACAGACTTAATTGCTGCTGCTCGTCAAGCGGAATCCTGACTGTTCCTGGTTCCCAGTGCTGTGCACAGAGCATCACTTTTTCAGGAGTTAAAGCTTTGGATAGCAGTTAAATATTTGATTAGCAAATTATTTATTTTCAGATCACTTCCATGTGTTCGTTGGGGATTTAAGTCCAGAAATAACAACAGAAGATATCAAGTCAGCATTTGCTCCTTTTGGTAAAATATCGTAAGTATCACAATAAACATTGCCAATATCAGTTAGAAAGTATGACAGTAAAAATTTGGTGCTGATTTGAAATGTTGTTTCTTATCTTTTAAATGATTTCTCTGATGTTAATTTCTTTGCTGGGTGGGCAGTGAAGAGGGGTTATTATTATTTCATGTCTGTGCCTGTATCTGTTATCACGTTTGTAAATCCAGTAATGTAATTGTGCTGCAGTTTTGCTGAAAGCAGTATGCTCTTAAGTTATACCCTGATATGTTTCAACTTAGTAAAATTTGATGATTGTTTCTAAGTGTGACTTTTTATTGTTCAGAATGTGTACAGAATAGTGACTTTACACTGACAAACATTGCATCTTCAGTGTATTTCGTTCATACTGCATTTTATAGGCAGCATAGAAAGCCACTCGATTATAATACAAATTTATGAAGCAACTAGTTGCATAGCTTATGGAAATTTTCAAAAAGATAATGTTTATTAGAAAAATGCCTTTCAGATAACGGCTAAGATTGTAGTAAATCAGACGTTGATTTCCAAATTATATGCGCACACTTGAGTTACTTGAGTGAGAGTTTAAACTTCTCTCGGAAAATGCAGGTGATAACAAATGACCTTTTGTTTGAATTGGTCGTATTTGACGTTACAAGAATGCTTGGAAGTTGTAAAGTATATATGTAAGAGTACTGCTACAAAAAGGTCTGTTAACTGTTAGTGGCTTATCTTTATAGAAATCCTTTAAAGTTGCATGTGAACGTTTTAGTACTGCCTCATGGGAATATATTCCTGAGAGCAAAGTTCTTATTTTTCTCTTGTTCTGTACGCATATTTTTAATTGAATCATGAATCTTATTTCTTACCTCTGCTATTTTGTGTACTTTTTGTCTCTTAATGTGGTAAGTAGTACTGTTTGAAAATCAATATAAGAGAATAATTCAGGTTTCTGTTTCTCAATCTATATTTATACCTGAGACCTGCAGTTTTTCTAAAGTCCAAGTCACAATTAAAAGTAATAGCATTCTGGTTATTTTGCAGAATTGCTCATAAGAATGGACAGGATCTTGAAGGCTAACTGCAAGGAACTGTGCACACTGGAACTCAGTTGTAGATTTTTTCTCATTTCTATTTATTCTTATTATACATTATTTATTATATACATATTTTAGTATTTACATTTTAACATTCTATATTCAGTGCAGTTCTATATTTCCAATCATTTTAACTTACTCACTAAAATTTCTGTGTAAATTTGTTGTTTTCGTACTGGTGTGCTTAGCATTGTTGTTAGTTTTATTCTCCTTTCTTAAATTTCTGAAAATGTCAATTTTTCAAAATTTACAGCTGCCCAAACTCCAAAATGATGGTAGAGAATTGACCAAGAAAAATAAAGAAATCTGTTAACAGGCCATGTATGCCTTTTAATTCCTATTTTTTCCTCTTTTTCGATTTTTTAATATTTCATATATTTTGTATCACTAGGCAGAAGACATTTAACTATTTAGAAAATGCATGGTAAATTAGATAGAATTGTTACAGTAATTTATAGAACAGTAAACTTTAGAGGGCCCTAGCCGGTAGAATTTTAGACAAGGCAATTTTGTTTCTCTTATAGTTCAAATCTGACCATTCTAGTTATAGCCAGTATAGGTTATGTGGATAGGTTGCATGTCTATTACATGTTATTTTTTTTGTCCTACTGCTTTTTTCTAACAGGTAAAGAAGCGATAGGGAGAGTTCAGGAATGATTAGTTTTAGGGCTAACTGAATTGATAAGAAAAATTATGCTCACAATACAGTGTGTGTGGTTCCTTTTAGTTTTTATTTTGCAAGTTATTAATTCTACCCTCATATAGCTGTGCTTCTTTCCACAGGGATGCACGGGTAGTTAAAGATATGGCAACTGGAAAATCAAAAGGCTATGGTTTTGTATCTTTTTATAACAAACTGGTAAGTAATAACAACATTGATTTAAATCGCTTGCAGATTCTCATTTGTTGTTTTTCCACTGTTTCTGTATTCACTGCGTATCAGGCCTTCCCGAGTGAAGTACGTGTGAATTTAGAAGATAGAGTTAACCTAGTAAAAAATGTCTGTTATGTTTAGAAAGGGTTGAAACAATGCAGATGATTGCAGTGCTGCAAGAACGTCGTGTTGTTTATCTTTGTCCGTTGAGCCGCCTCTTCTGCGGTGTGTGCAGTGATCAGAGCTTTGGAATGCTGTGCTTTGGGTCTGTTAGCTGAGGAGTTGCAGCAGTCCGGTGTGGGTTTGTTTGTGAAGATAGAAGCTCCCACAAAATGAAGTCCTGGAGCCCTCATCCCTAAAGAGCAGGGGTGGGTGTTGGACAGCTTTAGGTTCATGCCAAAGCTCAGCCTTCCTGAGGACCTAATGCTGCCTGCTCTTTGTATTATATGTTAAAGTACAGTTGATTTGATTTGTCTGCTTCTTGTTAAAGGAGCTCTTGGTTGGTCCTTTGCTTTTGAGTTTTTACAGCAGTTTGAAATCTCTTTGCATGGAGCGATTAATTTACAGCTAAGGTTTGATTCTGTACCTCAAGTGTTTTGCTTGGTTTTGTATTGAATGTTATTACAAAAAGGGTAACTTTATGTATGCTTATGAAATAATGCTTCGGACAAGTGACTGGTGTCCCTTTCTGATAGGGGTATTGTAGATGTTATCTGTAGAATTTAGTCGGTGTGTCACTGATTAACAAATAGTGTTTTGTCTTACTGTTTATAGCAATGCAACTGGCTCAAGTAATTCTTTGTAATTTTTGAAGCTGATTTTTAAGGATAACTGAGCTGCATGTGCTTTGAGATGCATTTAGGACAGCATGGGAAGTTGTGTGAAGTTTTCCTTAAACATTTTAGGGTGTTAATGCACACTACAGTGCTAAGAAAACCAAATTGTTGTATTGAACTGGAACAGTTATGGCAGCATGGGCTTAGTTCCATTTTTGCCAGCTACGATCATCAAGACGAGCAGCGAGGATCATTTGAGCTAGTTTGTTTTCCTAGTCAGTTTGTAATTTATTTTAAGGAGCACAGGTGGAAGGTTTGTGTTTGTTTTCCTTATTGGTCCTCTCTCATAAAGTCTTTATGGTGTATATATGTTGTCCTCAGAATGACCAGTGTGTTTAATTAAATGGATCGCAGTCCTGAGTCGTTTGTGTCTGAGATGAGTGTTCTTCTAACGGGAGCTCTCTGGTGTGCAGCAGGAAGATGCCAGTCACTCACCTTTGAATTGTCCACGTGCTCCCTTTGTCTCTTGTGCTTTACGTTTTCTTTCTTAAACTTGGTACCCCTGGAGGAACATTTCAAATATACGTACTATTTGCTCTGCCTCTCTTATTTCAAAAGAGCTGGCAGGGGGTACGAATTGCTTCTTGCAGAATTAGCAAACCTTGCCTTTGCTTACAGTGTGAACCTAGGGGTTGTCTTAGTTTATGTTCGAGATAAGATGTTAAGCTGTGTGGGCCATGACTGTTTGGTTTTGTGTGCATATGCATATATACAACGCCTTTAACATTTACAGAACTTAAAATGCAGTCTGTGTTCAGACATTAATTGCATTCTTCCAAAAGGCAGAAAAGAGGATGAGGTGGGGGTGGAGGGGTGGATAGCAGGAAGCTGCATGCTCGATGTATTTTTATCTTGGCATTAGAGGTTTTTTATTAGCTAACATTCAGCCCTCCAGAACTTGAAGATTTTCTACCGAAACATGATCTGTTATGTTGGGTACATATTAAGATTATAGAAGGCTGTATTTGAATCTTTTATGTAACATCTTTTGTAACAGATACTGCATGGTATAAACTTGAGTTGGATTACAGCTGAGAAATTTGCCAGTCAGGGATTTTGATGATTTAAAAAGTCTTTCCTCACCTTTCATATGTTATTATCAATTATGTTCTTGTATATTATGTTTTTTATACAGTCAGTTGGCAAAATCCTTTGATTTTCTGCAGTTGTAATTGTTTCATTTCAGTAATCACTTCTGGCATCTCTATGACTTCTGTACTGTTTTGGGCAGCCATCAAATACTCTGATACAGATAAACTACCTTAACAAAATGAGTATGTATGACTGTATGTGCAGGGAGGGGGAGGGCTTTACCAAATCACTTGTGAGGGTCTTCTGTATGACAGATTGTCTTAATGGTAGTTGATTTTGGCTGTTTGCTATGTGGCTTTACTGAATTTCATGTGCTTTTAAAGCAGTTATCTGTTCTGTCCGCGGAATGACTTGGCAACTAAATCTTGTAGCCTTGTACGCGCTTCTTGTTTGCATGTCTTAGTAGTCTTTATTTTCATTTCTTTAGGATGCAGAAAATGCTATTGTACACATGGGAGGCCAGTGGCTAGGAGGCCGTCAGATCAGAACCAACTGGGCAACGCGGAAACCACCAGCCCCCAAAAGTACACAAGAAAGTAAGGCCGTGTAAAGCTGTGTCGTTTGATCTCTTGCATGGCACTGCTAAGGGGAGAAGAGTAACAGTGTTGCCAAAGTCCTATTGCTTCTCAGTTGAATATCTAGCTTAACTTCCAGATCTTAAAAGATAGTTGTTGTTCTTTTTTTCCTGGTATGTTATGTTAACGTAGTGGTGGCACTACTGGATATTGGATGTTTGTTAATATTAAATATTGGATGTTTGTTAAATCTATAATTCCTGTATCTGTATGAGGTAAGTATCTGGGACTCTGGGATTACTGTTAGCCTGATGCTTAAAACCAGTTTCTTCTCTTTCTAGATAATACAAAACAATTAAGATTTGAAGATGTAGTAAATCAGTCAAGTCCAAAAAATTGTACTGTGTACTGTGGAGGAATTGCTTCTGGGCTAACGGGTATGGTTGGTTTTACTGATCCTTTTATTACCAAAACCTTCTGGGCGTCAAGATGGCTACTAATTCAGACATGTTGTGTGTTGTAGATCAGCTTATGAGACAGACTTTTTCACCGTTTGGACAGATAATGGAAATTAGAGTGTTTCCAGAAAAAGGCTACTCGTTTGTCAGGTATGGATGGAGGAAAAGAAAATCTGTGATTTTGTTAATATGCTGATGTTTGAATTTTCTTGGATTTCACTTGAATGAAGTTCCGCTGATGTCTTAAGGTCTGCTGCAACTCTGCTCTAAGAACATGTGAGAAGAAATAGAAAAATTTGCAGCCTGTATATGTATATATGTTTGTGGCCTCCAATCTTTTTACTTGTGAAGATGATCTATAAAAGCAGATCTTTTTCACTGGATTTTCCTGTATGTGTAGAGTCGCTGTTTTTAGCAATCAGTTGGAAGTGCGATAAAGAGTAACATTAGTTTGTTTTTACATTCTTTAGATTTTCAACTCATGAAAGTGCAGCACATGCTATTGTTTCAGTTAACGGAACCACAATTGAGGGACATGTTGTTAAATGTTATTGGGGTAAAGAATCTCCTGATATGACTAAAAACTTCCAGCAGGTAACTGTGTTTTATCCTTTTCCTCATGTGTTCTTGCATTTGTTTCACAAAAGCAACCAATTATCCACCCGCAATGCCTCCCATTTATAATAGATAAATGTAGTAGCGTTCTTATGAAATCCCATGTTCTGTCTCAGTTATGTTCCAGTTGTTCATCAAATTGGGCTAGTGATTTTGGTGGAATATCTGTCTTCTGGATATGATTCAAGATAGGGAGAAACTTGGAGGTAATTCTGATTCTTGCTAGTATTCTTACTGCAGACTAGCTGACTGTCCTTCCAAATATCCCTTGGTATTTAAAGCGTGTGCACACACTTCCAGTACAAGGCTGTAATTAGGTTGCGGTGCTGTCTCACTTATTATTCTGATTTCACTATGGCTCAATAGTTGTAGACAGTGCAACTGAGAAGAGTCAAAAATTTTACCTTTAGCACGTTGGAAGGAACATAATTCATCTCTAGAACCTGAAATATTTAAGAATTGTTCTCTCCTTAGGTGGATTACAGTCAGTGGGGTCAATGGAGCCAAGTATATGGAAATCCACAGCAGTATGGGCAATATATGGCTAATGGATGGCAAGTACCATCATATGGAATGTATGGCCAAGCATGGAATCAACAGGGTTTTGGAGTAGAGTGAGTAATTGTACTTAATTTTAAGTATTTCAGGAATGTTGTATCTGGGCTTCAGGCTTTTTTGATTGAAGGATTGCACAAGTTTTCAAGCCTTGTAATATGCTAAAGCTTATGTTTAATAATTACCGTGGACCAAATAGTGGGGTGAGTCACCCTGGCATGTTCATGATAAGAAGTTTTGTGCATATGGGTGTCTTGAGACTCAAGGTAAACAAAGACTGCTTTTGTGTTAGTTTGAGATGATGGTTATGTCCAATAGCTAAAAAGTCATGATCTCTGCTTGGGAATACTGGGGAAGTCTGAACCCAGGAGCCCCAGTATTCACCTAAAAGGCTTTTTAATTGTGGAGAAAATAAGCTACAGAATGGCCTTTCTAAAATTTTGCAATTTCAGAGTTTGGCTGGATTTTTAATACTTGGTATCTTCCTGAAGTGTTTGTCACGTTTGTTTCTTTTAAAACAAAAATAGCTTCTTTGCTTTCTTAATTACTCATTACCTCTTGCCAGTTAAGCATATTAAGCTCTGGTAAAAACCTATCAGTGGTATTCATGTCAATTAAACGCTGGGGACTTTCTGCGTTTCTGCATCACTGGTGTTGAATTACAGGCACATGCCTATAGGACAACTGCCTCCAAAGGCGTGTATGTGTAACTAGACTCCAAGGTTTGTGGAGCTCTTTTTTTTTTTTTTTCCTTTTCCCTAAAAAAAGCTTATGGTATTTTGAGAAACCACACATTGTAACATTTAACCTGGTATAAAAAGCTTCTGAGTTACTCGCAGAAGAATAAGTTGTTCTATTTTGGTATAAATGGTAGTGTAGGAAGTGTTTCATGTTCTTTTAGTCTGCTATCTCGTAAATAACTGACTCGCTTGCATGATTTTTTTCTTTCTGTTTTTTTCCTTTCCTGTTCCTTTTTAAGCCAATCTCCATCTGCTGCCTGGATGGGTGGATTTGGTGCTCAGCCTGCCCAGGGACAAGGTGCTCCAGTAATACCTAACCAAGCTGGATATGGTATGGCAAGCTACCAAACGCAGTGAGCCGGGACTCTGTTTAAACGTGTGTATTTCATGATAGGCTGCAGTTTCCAGTGACACTCTGAAGACTGGAATGTAGACAATGAGAAAAAAAAAAAAAGAAAATATTTATTTTAAAAATGGAAATGTTTGGAACCTTTAGCACAGCTTTGCTTTGGTGAAGGACACAAATGTCTTCTAGTTCTGCCTTTTTAAGTTTTTGTTCATGATGGATATGAACATGTTTTTCTTTGTGTACAAAAATTAAAAATAAAGTCAATAAAGACAATTCTGACTACAAATTTTGATATAGTAGGAGAAATGGCTGATGAATTTGATCCTTAGGTTACCATTCCATTTTTTTTGTTCTGTCTTCAGTGTTTTATATCACTGTGCTTTTTAAGAGGAATGACACTGAGAAGCAGCGAGTTGCTTTTAGTTGAACACGCATCCTGAAATAAACTGTGGACCAATCATTACAACCTGCTAAGACAGTATTGATTTTTCAGGAAGCCTATGGACATCGCTCTGAAAGCATACGTAGGTCTTGGAATAATTTTTTAAGAAAATATTTAATTTTTCTACGTGCTTAAAGAAAACAGTATGACACAAAGAATAGTTCGGTGTGAAATGAAAAGCAGTACTGTCTGAGTTACTTCACTCTTACTGTCCACATTCAGGCACATACTATAACTTCAGAGCTGGTTTGCTCGTTAAGATTGTAGGGATTTGCATTTAATTTTGAGAAGTAAGAAATGTTTCTGCAGGTATGTTGTTTGTATTCAAATCGAACAGTCATACTTGTGCTTTTACATAAGGTTTGAAGGCTACACATTGTAAATATTTCATAATTACAGTGTTTCAGAAGCATGCTCAAACATAGAAGTAGCAATGTAATTATTCAGAGTAATACTTAATATACTCTACTGCTTTAAATGCAGTAGATTGACGAGAATGTGCAAGACTGACATTTCCAAAGTTGGCTATTATGTAAAGTTACATAAAGAACTATAACAAAGAGCCTTAATTTTAATTTCATAAATCTTTAATGCATCACCTTTTTGTCATTAGAAATACGGATTTTTTGCTTTACATTATTTGGTATGTAAATACCTTGGTTAACAACCTTGTAAACCTATTTCAAGGTTATTATAAGTTGTATAGTATCTTGAGTGTTTTGAAAAATCTTGATGTTTTTTAAGTCTAGAAATATTTTGCCCAAGAATTTTTTAACAAGATTGTTAAAAACATCTTATTTTAGAGAATATTCAATGTGCCATTTGGTAAATGGAGATGCAGTTGAAACAGTACACTGAGTTGTGACTTATTTTTAATTAAAGTTTTTGTCTTTATGGGTGGTTTGCATGTGATGAACCTGTACAGAGGCTGGGTTGTTTGTGTACTGAGTGTGTAAATGGATAAATCACGAAGATGTTTAAATGGTATACTTGGGTTATTTCTGAACAATTTTATGGATACATTGATATAAACTGCCTCAATAAATTTGAAGTTTAAAATGAATGTAAGGTAGATATAAGTACTGTGTCTTACCTATGACAGCTAGGGGGTGCAAATGTTTCAGCTGTATACAGAAATACACTGAAGCGGCACAGTTAAACGTAGGATTTGCAGTGATAGTCCAGTGGAACAAGCTTGCATTTTAAAAGAAGCAGGAGAATATTTTAGCTCTAAATGAGTGTGTAAGAAGCTGTGTATTTTCTGTTTCTTACCGTGCAGGCATGCGGGTTAGAGTTTGAAAGGGAAACCTGCAGTTTTGTTAAACCCAGCCAGGTTGTGCAGTTAACAACACTTAATGCTGTAGCAAATGACATGAGTTTTTTCTTCCTCCTCTATGCGACATACTTAGTAGTACCTTGAATTTTAGATAAGGCTGAAAGTGAGATATTCTGGAAGAGCAGTTGAGGCTCAGAGGTACTTGCAACTCCAGGCTTCTAATGCATGCAATAACGACTGAAGTTAGTGTGGAACCATAAGTGCTTGTGATGACAGAACTGGCTATTTATCTCTGTTTCTCCTTTATCGTATGCGTAGTGTTCTTTTGCTCAAGTTAGGAATCTTGTCTACAGGTCTCATTTTCTATAAATGTTGTATATACGTGTATATCTACGCGAGGATCGGCCTATACGTTGTAGTTTGGAGGAAAAACTCACAAGTAAGTCTGCGTTTTTATTACACTCACATGGTTTCAAAAAAAATCGTGAGTAGATCTCTGACTTTGCAGGTTATTTTAGGATTTCTTTAGACTTCACTTGAAATCCGGGGTTTCTACAGAACTCAAGGTATTTGACATACGACTGTGTTCTGAGCACATGCTGGTGTGTAAGCAGTATGTTCTTTAGGCGCTAATGAAGATTTAGGTGTTGGAAGTACATTGCCACATAAGCGCCCACAGAAGTGGGCGTAACTTTAAGGCAATGATCTATCAGCTCTCACTGTGCAGATCGCTTCAAATCTGATTAAATAACACGCCTACTGCACAGTGGGGCATTACCTGACCCATGTAGCAGGAGGAGAGATAGGATGTACTTTCTCATTTAAGCCTTTTCTCACTGGTTTTTATACAGCTTTTCTTTAATGGTGATGTTTCTTCACAGACTACTCAAGATATAGGAGTCTCCAGTGTCCTGTAATGTTTCTATAGCACTGCGAGGAGGAGTTGTAATTTGGATTGCTTTCTACTCGGTAGCATTCATAAATGCGTAACTGACAGTTTTTTTTGGCACCAAAGAGCCTCATGCACCGTACTGCTTTTATGAATGACTGTTACACTGTTGTAATTTCTCTAACTGCAGAAATTGACCTCTACCTAACAGGATTTGGATTTCAACAAGTATTGATTTATCATGGCTTAACTTGATGCGTGCAATCTGAAACAAGGTTTGAAGCTGCATTTGCAGAAAATGTTCAATAAAAGTGAAACGTGATGAAGGGCTTATCCTCTGTTGTCATCTGTCAAAACATTTTCCCTCTTTGCTGTAAAACTGGCAACAGGTATACAAGTCTGAACGTGTAAACTGTGCACTTGAAATTGTGTAAAAGATGTTTTATTTGCAGTTTTTCCACACACAGCCAGTGTGTACTTTGTGGAGTTGCAGTAGGAAGGCTGTGAATCTAAAGTCACATGTAGGTGTTCATCAGTCCTGCCTCCTTGTGTATATATTTGTTAAAGTTTTGGGTATGTTCTTCCCGCAGTTAACCTCATAAGACAGCCGTTCATTGTGTCAGAACCACTTCTGTCATTTTGCTCACCAAAAACTCACAGTGAATGAGGCTTAATTTTGAAGAAAATCAGTGATTTGTATTTCTTGCGTTTGTATACAAGGAAGCAGACTTAAACTGTATGGATGTAGTTAGTGTCTGATACCTGACTGTTTTTGAACAAGGGCACAAGTCTGTGTTTTAATCACATGGAACTTTTTCCTCGTCAGCAATAAAAGATTTTGTTGCGCTGTTCATCCACAGAAAAACACAGGCAATCTTTTATTCAGTGTGATTTAAAAAGAAAGAAAGGGGGAGTTGAAAGTACTACCTTCTTCCAACTTGAATCTTCACTTATATGGATAGTGCGGGGTACTTGAAGTTATTCTGGATTACTGTTTTAACAGCAGGAAGGTGTTCTTCTGATGAGAGAACATTTTATTCTGATCTTGTATGATGCCTGTTAAACATTGGCAGGCTTAGGGGGTTCACTGTGTAATAGTATTTCTGTTCTTAAATGGCAGCTGTGAGGCGGTAGCTGCTGGGAAGGTCTTTGTCATGTCTGATTGCAAGTAACTTGAGATTCCAGTTGGTTGTTGTTTTTTTTTTTAAGGAAAAAAGAATTAAAAATATGTTTGTGTTTTTTGGTATGTGTCACATAGAAATTGTTTTGGTTTTTTTTCTTCCCCCATTGTACCATTGTTTCCAGTCAAAGAAAATGCAGAAATGTTTACTGGATGTTTTTCTTTAAAAAGTAGCACTGCATGATGGTGAGTGAATGCTGTTTGTCATCTTTCTGGGGATATGTACAGCTCTAGATTGTGTGTATGAATGACATGCTCTGCTCAGCAATATTTAAAGAGTAATGTTTCAGGTAGTTGAAATTACTAATGTTTATTTGAACGAGTTATTCTTGCTTAAATACACAACCACTCATGTTTTAATTAAACCTGATCTGAACAGTTTTGGTTATTAAAGTATTCCCAGTATGTTGTAAGAAGAAGCACTGCTGTACCTTGTTTCTTAACATGCAGGCTCTCTGTAAGATGCCAAAGTTGCGGTCTTGTTTTATTTAGAGGAAAAACACTTAATGGAGTTGTGTCAAGGAATTCAGTGTACTCTGCCTGTTTCATGTTGATGACCAATAATGTTTGAATTGTTACAGCTCTTTGAAAGCAAGAGGTCAGTGGGCTTTCGGAGGACCAAAGGCTCATTACACTCTAGCCCCTCATCTTCAAGTGCCTCATCTTAATTTCCTTGTGCTTCTCCTAGAGAAACTCTCCAGGAGACATCAGGCATACAGAAAGCTTCTGCTCAGAGTTCTTCACCTGACGTGGGGTATAGTGTCGCTGCTTGCAGTGCCAGTCATTTTCCTTTGCACAAACCCAGATTCTCGCTGATCCCAGCAACTTGGCAGCTGTTTTTTCCAGCTGCTGAAAGGGAAGGGAACAAAGGAAGGTGGAAACTTGTCTTCTGGGGGGAGAAGTGGTGAAATGAGATGATGCACGTGTCAGACGAGTGTTGTATGTGACAGCAGCAACAGTGGCAAGTCCTGTTGTCAAACACAAAATCATGACTGTCTTCTGCAGATAGCACAGCAGTATGGGAGGGTTGTAGCCATTTGGACACAAATTTGCATTATGGCCTTGTTTAAAATGACCTGCTTTAAAATCTCAGAAATAAAAAAAAATAATATATGTAATTTAGCCATTTTGTTTATTTTTGCTTCCTGAGGTACTTGTTAAAGAGCCAAACTAGGATACCTAAGTGGACTCAGCAAAGAGGACCCTGAGGAGCAGGCTGGGTTAAGATGCTGTTTTCATTGACATTTGCTTAATCTTGGTCTCTTAGGTTGGCGTTCTGTTGTTTGCCTCCATTGACCTTTTTGTCTGTACAGTTAAAGTATTTGCAGTCAACACTGCTGTGCACATTCAGTGTCGTCTTATTCTTTAAAAGTCTCTCATTTCTGGAGCACGGATGGGTAGGAGTTAAGAATCACAGGCTCTACCACATGAAACACTGAATAATGCTTACATTTCTGAGATGTAAGTTGACTTACGAGAGCCAACTTGCAGTTTAAATATTGTGGCTTATAAGGAGAAGCTGCCGTCCTCTACTTGAGTAGCTAGATCTTTGACCCCAGAAAACAGGCAGTCGTTGAGGTACTGTTCCATGATAAGTGCTCTTTGCATTTTCGCGTTCCGTGAAGGAGATATTTCATTCCACAAATGAGTTCCTTCCTTTAATGATGGGTCATTGAGCATGATGGGAAGGAGCAGTTGACACAATTTATTGCTTCATTCAAGTCTTCCAGTTTGAATTCATGTCATGACAGGGTGGGGAGAACACTACTTAGTTATTAAAATGACCCTTCAGGTTTGCAGTGTGCCTCTTCAGAACCTTTTCTATTTGAGTTTTCCTTGAACCTGGAAGCACAAGGATGCTACGTGTTTTAGATCTCAAAGAAAGAATTGGCCTCTTGGAACTACTACATGCCACAGCTACCATAAGGGATCGCTGTTGTGCAGTCCTGCTGGAAACGTTAGAGCACGACTGTTGGCTTTAAGCGCAAAGCTTGTGTTCTGTAGAGTATAAACCTGACCCGTACATATGTGAACATTCAGAGAAGTCTGAGCATCCACCATTGTCCTGCTATCTTATTTCAAATGTGCACTTTTTAAACTCATGAGTGTATGGCATAATTCTGTAGGAGAGATGTCTCATGTTTGTGATTAATTATCAAATTTCAGACTGACTTTTTTAAAAGTGATTTCTAGCTTATTGTCCCTAGATTAACATTGCCTGCTATAGAGATGTATGTATTCTGTGGGATAAGAATAGGAAGCCACTCAGATTCCTTCCCAGGGACGTTCTCAGCAGCCAGCAAGTTACTGTAGATTTGTAATATGCACATAACAAGACCTTGTTCCAGAAGTGTAGGAGGAGTTCATATATCTTGCTAATATATTTTGATACAGTCAGTACCTGAGGTCAGAGGATCAGCTTGTGTATTACGGGTTACTGCATTGTTAAGATGTAAGATTGCTACGCTGTACTTGCATCAGCTACTTAACGAGTGTTGTGTTCAGCAGCTTCTTGTTTTATGGCCTTTTAAGAACCAGAATAGATCCCGACCATCAAGATGTGCATGCGGAGATTTGGCGAGGTGAGCGGTGCTGTTCTTTTAAGTCCATTTTACGAGATCACAGCAACAAGTGTCAGGCAGAGACTGTGTAGAAAATGGATGTTTCAGGAGAATTCCTCTGCTGTAAAATCTTGCAAGGAAGGTATTGCTGAAACTTATTCCGTAAGGAAAGCAAGATGCGATCTTAGTAAAAGTGCAGAAGAATGAACAAATCTTAGTCTGTGGAAGCTGTAGGAACACATTGTTTCATGATTTTTCATTTTAGAAAATAGAAATGGATGCTTAAATTGCGAGTTGTGATTCAGTTACTGCTAAAGCCGCGTGTCTCATTTTCAAACTCAGTCTTTGCCGTGTTTTTAATTATATGTGCTTCTGGTCTACAGAGGTGTGTTCACCTTTCGTGCGCGAGGCGTCGGTGCTGCGCTGGTTCTTAGCAGGAACTGCCTGCAGGTATCGCTTTAATGTTCCTTATGCTGGTCTGTGAAAGATGGTGGTGGTTCCCGTATTGCGAGTCTTTTGGTTTCTCGTTCCTGTCCTTGTTCTGATGTTTACTGAGTGATTTTAAAAACGTGTTAATTCTCTTTTTTTTTTTTTTTCTTCAATCTTCAGGTTTGAACTGACTGGATAAAACTCACAAAATCTCCAATGTCTTTATCCCTCCCTGCTGTCAGCCCTAGTTATATGTAATACGGAGGGGCTCGGAGTGCTTTTAAGTTGTGATGCTTGCTTCTCTGTTCATTTCTCATTGAATATATGAACGTTGTTTTGCCATGTTGGATACTTCATTGCTGTAAGACTGCCTGATCACAAAGAACTGTTTTTCTTCATTTTGCGTTCAAATGCGTGATGCTACTTTATTTTCTGAGAGCTGTTTTGAAGCCGTGGATGTACGCTGGAGATCCAAAGTATTTTACAGCTTTTTCAATTTAAAGGAAAATAAAAATCGGTCACCTTAATTCTTTCTCTGGTACTTTAATAGGACAAAAAGAAGTGAAGAAATTCAGGAAGTAAAATTGGTTTATCGGTAAGGTTCTTGTCAAGCAAATACACAGCACGCTCAGGAAACATTTTGCTTTTTCACTGCCAGATGCAAAGAACGTAAAACTTTAAAAATCACCTGCTTAAATGGCAAGCTTTGAAATGCTCACTGCTGGTTTTCTCTGTGTGATTTATGAAGAGGTGCAGCTTACGCAGGGGGTAAGCACTGCTGGCATTACTTAGCCAGGAATCGCTTTCTCCACTTTACATGTTGCTGCTGGCTTGTTGCGGTGCGTTCTGACGCACGCAGTGCTGTGAGAGCTGCAGGGACTGAGGAGTGTTCCACAAGGTTGGGAGTAAAAGCCGATTCTGTAACCCTCCTTACTCTACAAAGCATTACAAATAGAGCAGTGAATCAGGGCTTTTTCCAAGGTCAAGATGAGGGATGCTGGACAAATTCCCCTTTTTGCTCCTGATTCATTTGGGCACGTCTGAAACATTTTCCACCAGAATTCTCTTCAGACCCGTTCTATGCTGTGTTCCTCACAAGAAGGGCATGCTTGTTTTCACTGCGTGTCTTATCAAAGCATTAAAAACACGCCTCATTGTCTGCTCCTTTACTCTGAAATCTGTCGAGCTCCTGATGGCAAATGCATTTAATGAAGATGTACAGAACTTGGTGTGAAACTAAAAAAGGCTTGCTGGGTTAATGTTGTTCTAACTGAAAAGTGATTCTTCTTGGTTTTGAAATGAAAGAATATGCGATCCTAACAATATGAAATGGCAGTGCTTTCCCCAAAAGGGGTAGGATTAGCCACACTGGTGTGTTGTAGCATATAGCCTGACACTGATTTCTTTGTGTTTAAACTACGAAAACAAGAAGCTAAAATATTTACATTTAAAACAAGCCATCTCAGTTCAGATACTCTCTGTGCGTTTCACCATTGGCTTATTTGGAAGAAAAAACTGTAAAGCAGTGTTTGCCTGTCCGTCATGAACACTGAGATAAGTGCTTGCGAGGGCTGAAACCTGGTTCTGTGTCTTGAACCTGGGATACATCTAAACAGTCTGACATGATGCATGTGCTCTCAATTACAGTGTCCAGCGTGGTCTGGCCAGAAGATAATTTTCAGTGTGGCATTTACTCTTAACTTTGTGCTGTTGTGTATGAAGTCACGTCACATTAGGCTGGATTTACTAATCTCTACAATTTATGCTGGCATCGCTTTCTGTTTAATTTCATGTGGAAACATTTGGGCAAAATGTTTGACCTGTTTTCGGCAAATGAAGATTTGCTTTGAAAGTCTAAAATCAGGCTACAATTAGTGTGCAGCACGGGCTTTTTCCACCTTGAAGTCCTCTCGTTTAAATGTTTCAGGTTAAGTCTGGGTCCTCGTTCTACAGCAGTGTAAATCAGAAGTACGCCTCTACTGCAGTCAGTCTAATTGCGTTGGTGTAAATGAGAGCGGGGCTTTAAGTAATGAGTCTGGTTTCTCATAGTCTGTTCTAATTGTAGTTGATTGATTTTGAGTCTGTCAGCTGGAATTTGGCACTGAAATAAGCTGAACGTTTTGCACGTTTTCTGTGATGTTATTCATAGTTCACAACATTCATTATGTTCCAGAATAGACTTTTGTAATGGAAGCAGTTAAGCATAACTGAAGCATTGTAATGGAAGCAAGTTAAGCATAACTGCTTCCATTTATTTTCAAGAGCAGCTTTTACAATTTAAGGCCCCGGGTTACTCTTCAGGATACAAGTCACATTTTAAAATGGAACCTTCAGTCTCCTTGCCTGAAATGATTTTTCAAATGTGTTTCTGCCTTTTTAGGTCTCTTTGCTCATTTTTGCTCTTTTTCTCATTTTCTTTTCTTTTTTTCCTAGCCTGCTCCTACCATTGTCAGTGGGGAATTTGCTGAACTTTATCCAAATTTTTAAACCTGTCCTCATGTAGGATAATGAGCAGTCCAAGGTTTGTGGTTTCTCAATATGCTAACAAGCTGTGTATGTAGAGAATGAAGCGGGGAAGAAACAAAAGCTTTTCACGGAAGCTTTTACGTTCAGTTTTAAGTGAACTTTCCTATTTGAACATGGAGTAGTGTTGAAAGCAGAAATAAAAGCTGAACATAAAATATACTCACATGGTATGGTTTCATTGACTTAAATGTATTTTCAGCCTGTGTTGGTTTTCGTGGTCTGCACTTCCTCAGGTGTTTGTGTGATGGCTTTGTGAAGTACGCAGACGGTATCTTCTGCTGTGCAGCCTGGCCTGGCATAGCCTGTAGGTGTAGGGAGGGGGCTGCTGTGTGTTTGATGGCCTGAGGTGGTCAGATGGACCTGTGGGTTGTATTGGCTTTACCTGTGAAACAAAGGAGAAGCTTCTAGCAGTGATGCGCAGTCTAATCTTCAGAGTCTACAAATGTGAGGTGGAGGCGCTGCATGCTGTGAATTAAGGCAGTCCAAGCTGCACGTGGCTGCGTACAGGAATTGCAGAATGAGCCATGCCTGAATCTCTTTTCCAAGTTCTGGAAGGAAGATTCCCTCATCTCACTGAAACCAGTGAGGCACTGCTTGCTTAAAACAAACCCTGGTGACATGGGCCTGCAAACACCCGTCCTACTTGCATTAATGGCGGTGGCTGAGCGGCTTTTGCAGCGCTTCAGCTGTCTTTGAGGTGCGCACCGCGTGCCTTCCTCCTGTGTGCGCTGGGAAAGGAGCTCCAACATGTGCCCCGTGCTGGCTGTGCGCGTAGCACGCGGTGTTCTGACACACGAGTTGTGTTGCTGAGGCTTCACGCATCTGCTTGAAAATACCACGTGCAGCTGTTCTGCAGTTCCTCCTCCCCGTGTGACAAACGTGGGGGTTTTTTTGTTGGTTTTTTTTTTGTTTTGTTTTGTTTTTCCCCCTGTAACTCCACACCAGAAGGCAAGAAATGCCCACCAGTGCACGCCGCTTGTGGCCGTGGTAGCCCGGCAACAGTCGTGCCCAGCACTCGGCCTGCAGGGTCTGCGCTGCTGCCCTCTGGGAGCACCCGCACAGCCCGGCCCTGCTGGGTGCTGTGCTGTGGCCGCTTCCCAGGGCGCGGGGCAACGGGCGGTACCCGTGCGTTTCTGTGAGGGGAGCGCGTCTGGGTCCCCGTGTGCGTACAGCATGGGTAGGCCCAGGCAGAAGTGAAGTGCTTCTGGTGAGAAACCACTCTCATTCATACAGGTGACCCGCTTAGGGCAGGGCGTCGCGTTTCTCACGCCTGCTCGGCAAAGGCTCCGCAGCGCCAAGCAGCTGAACGGGCAGCGCCGCCGCTCGCCGCGCTCCGCTCGGTCTGCCGGGCCGCTCACCGCCGGGCCCCTCACGGCCGCCCGCGGGCTCCTCCGGCGCGGGCGGGAGGCGGCGCGCGGCTCCCGTCAGGAGGCGGTGGTTGGGGCGGGGCAGGCGCGGCCGCCCCCTCCAGCTCTGGGCAGCGCGGGGCCGCGCGGCCGCCCCGAGAGATGTTCAACCGCGCCGTGAGCCGCCTCAGCAGGAAGCGCCCGCCGTCAGGTAAGTGGGGAGAGCGCCCTGGAGCATCGCGGGGCCGCTCCGTCCGGGCTGTGCGAGGCGGAAAGCGCGGGCGGGCGGGCGGGGCCGGGCGCTTCCCGCCGGTGGGCGCTGTGAGGGAGCGGGCGGCCCCGCGAGGCGCGGGCTGAGCGGGTCGGAGTCGCCCGCCGCGGCGTCTCGGGCGATCCCGCTACGCGAACCCGAAGAGGTCCCGAGGCAGCGCGGGCGGGAGGGCTCAGATGCTCCGCCTGTAGAGCGCTGCGAGTCCGTGAGGGGAGGGCGGGCTGTGAGCCGCCGAGCGGCGGGTGTGGAAGCCACGAACTGAAGATCCCGCCGGGGAGCAACGCCGCGCTCTGAGGCGTGCAGGCAGGAGCCGCGGTCTTTCTAAGAAAAGCCAAACGCGGCGTTTGTCAGCCCGGTGGTGTTCCGAAGGACGCGTCTGGCGAGCGCTCCCCGAGATGCTCCAAAAGCAGAACGTCCCCTTCGCTTCCTTCCTTATAGTTAAAAGTGGAATCCGGCGGCCGAAAGAGGACGTTGGGCCGCTCAGTGTCGTGTGGTGCCGTGCCGTGCGGGACCCGTCCGGCGCCGGCTCAGGGAGCAGCTCGCCCTCGGCGGGCGGCTGGCCGCGGGCTTTCCTATGTTTCATAACCTGGGATTATTAATTCCAGACTGACGGCTGCAGCTGGTAGGTCTGTGGTGACCGCAGGAGAAGACGCGGTGCTGAGAGATTTTAATTAATAACGAAGTTCACAGCTTTGCGAAGCATCCAGGTGAAAAGGGAGGAGCGCGTGTGGTGCGTACAGGAGTTCTTCTAGAAGACTGTTAGGCACTGAGAAGCCTTCTGTCGATGCTGTATAACGTGCTGTGAGCGTGGTGCTTTTGTCGTGCGGTGGGCCCACAGCCCTGCCACGGAGCCCATTGCAGCAGGCAGGTGTGTGCTGCGCGCTGTGGGTGCTGCTGCTCGGAGCACACCACGTGGGCGCTGTGGAAGCTGGCACAGCGCACGGTCGTTATGCAGGGCGGTGCCCCAGCTCAGTCTGTGTCTCGGTATCTCTAGCAGGTTGAGTTTCCACGTGTTTTGTTGTTGAATGCCAGAGTTCTGGTCGTCAGTTGTGTATTTTCGTATCTGCGTTTGATGGATGCAGCTGTTGGCCGTTTTTGATGCTCTGTTTCAACTGCTCGTTGCAGTGTTTTTGGCGCTGCACTTGGCGTTACATCTGCCCCTTACAATGAGCCTTTATCCATGGCTTAATGTGGCAATATTGTTGTGTGACAGGGAAGAACTGCTGTCAGATTCTTCTCTGATGTAGCTGTCCAGCTGACTGCCTGCTTGCTAGTTTAGCATAGGCTTCTTCTCTAAGCTAACGGTGCGGTTAAGATAAGCGCGTTATCATTTGCTGTGTTGGTAGAGCAGCAGGCTGTTGTGTGTAGCAGAATGGCTGTATGCTGAGTGCAAAGTTTGCTTCAGCAGAGGCTGAGCTGTGTTCTTCAGCGCGTGGCCGGCTCCCTCTGCTTCTTAGTTTCTCGTCTGTTTAACAGATAGTGAGTGCTTTCCTATGGCGTTAAGAAACAAGGAATGCAGTTGGCGTATTTATTTACCATGTGCATTCCAGTTCTCAGCAACAGCGGTGCCAGCATCCCTCACCTAAGTGACTATGCTAACGCGTGCCGTTGGGTTATTAAACATTGGTATCGAGCTCGTTATTCCACGTGTGTATGATGTCACGTTATCACCAGGTGATGTTAATGGAAGAAAGTTACCTGTATAAAAGCTGTCCTTGAGAGGAGGTGTCATTTTTAAGGTAATTTAGTAAAGTATTAAGAACGTGGGGATTACTGTGGGGAAATCCTTCTTCCTCTAAAGTCTTAAAAAATTACAGAAATTAGGCGTTAGATTTGCTAAACGAAACTCGTACGCGGAGCGGGAAGTAACGATCCTAATTGGGCTGTGCTTCTGTATTCAAAACTTCATTTGATGGGGTATAATAAAGCCTCCAGCACTTTTAATACGTTGATAACATTTCAGGGTGTTTCTTCCTGTCACGTGCCATGTGCAGCTTGCTTGGGGTTACGCTGAAGGGGAAGGGATGTTTCTAGTGGTGCTCAGCCTAAGAGGAGCGCTCAGGCTGCTTGTGCTGATGGCCTGGCGGCCTGCCCTGTGGTGGTGTGCGGGGATGGGCTGATGGCCTCGTGTCATGGACTGCACACAGTGCTGTGCTGAGGAGCTGCCTGCATTGATGCCTGAGACGGGGAATGAGCAAAGGGATCGCGGCCCATGAGCAGTACAGCAGGGCTCTGGGATTGTATGGAGCTCGTTAGGCGAGGGGGCAGACTGAGAAACAGCATCCTGTAGAACAGAGCTCGGTGGAAGGGGTGCTATGGGGAGGTCCTCCCTTTCAGAGCCTGAATTTTCTCTGTTAAAGCTGGAGGAGATGGTAGAAGTGGAAAAGATAACAGATTTGGAGAAAAGATGATGGGGGAATGTAAGTGGGTGGGGTTGGGTTGTGCTGTATAGTCTGGGAGTGAGAGGTGGTTGGAAGGAAATAGTTGCCTTGGTCAGAGGAGAAAAGAGGGAGAGCAGCCAGAGGAAAGCAGGCCAGCAGTGTCCTGGGTGCATGAAAGCACTTGTTCCAGCCTCCTGAGCAGAAAATGTTTTTAGGTTCTCATGGCGTGCTTCCCTGCATTGCACTGGCTCATCGGAATAAATGTTTTTCCAATGGGTTAGTCATCATTAAAAGCTGCCTAAATATTGGCTGGAAAGGGAACGCTAGAAATAAAACCTCACTCCTGCACATTCCATGCTAAATTACATATTTAATAAAGGAACAGCCTGGTTCTTCAGGCCAGGGGCACCTGTGCACGGTGTCTGTTCTGGTTGCAGGTGAGAGTGATTGTAACAGGAGCCAGCTGTGCTCTGCTCAATGTGCCCCACTGTTCCCGCTGAGACAGCAGAGGTTTTACAACTGATGCACAGATTCTTTGAGTCACATTCCTAAAACAAATTTTGTAAGTGATCATCGAGAACCACATCCTTTTGCATGAGGGAGCGTGAAACTGAGGAGCAGGTAATTCACTGTGCTGTTGTGTCGTGTTCTAATCCTGCTGCGGTGGTTTAGAGATGACCCTCAGGGTCTGACCTCTGGGCTTTAGCCAGTGGGCTGTGGGTGGGTGGGCAATAGCTTTTCCTATGCAGGGCTGTGGGTACTTGCTGCTTCAGAGGCAGGTCTGGTTCAGCTCTTACCCGCAGGATAAACCTCTCTGGCTTATATCCTGAACCTTTCACGCAGGCGTGGAGACTTGCAGTCATGTAAGAAATTCCTGATGGGTGTTGTAACCATATCACGGAGACCATGACTGACAAAGAGACAGGATCTGCATGTGAACGTTTGTCTTGCCGTGCCCATGTGCTCAGTTGTTTTGGAGGCATTCCCTTCTTTTGCATCATCTGTATTGAGTTGGGGTTTGAGTGTAGATTTCTCAGTGTGAGGGGCAGGGACGTAGGCTGTCTGGCTTCAGAAAGACTGCCTCTTTTGCAGCTTTGTAATTTCTCTCATGGAATCCTATCTATTGGAAATGGGAGATTTTCTTTCATTGAAAACAGTGGTCCTTCTTACTGTTAGGAAAAGATTCTCCAGGTCTCAGTATGGCTTTGCTGCCACTGCTGGTATTTTGTAGGGTTTTAAGAGTAGCTACCGGCTGAAAAGGGCATCTGATAGTATAGCTCTGCAAAGATAGTTCTTGGAGATACTTGTTGAGGTTTTGTTTCAGGGTGGAGGAAGGGTTTTTAAGAGAACATAAGCAGAAGTTACTAATATCTTTATTTCCAGTAAGCCGGTAGGGAGAAATAAATGGGTTATGAAAACAAATGGCAGCTGTACTGGTTACTGTAGGAGCTTTATGCGTCTGTTCTGCATGTAGGGACCCTAAATAGTGCCCGATTCCTCATGGCCTGTGCTTCTGCTGCCTTCAACAGGCACCGTGAGTGTAAGAGGAGAGAAGGCCGAGCTCTTTGTGTGTATTATAGAGTTTTTCAGATCAGCAGTAGAATTCCTGGAGTCTCCCCAAGTAATAGGTCTTCTGATGTGTAGCCAGCAAACAGTTTTTTGGCGTCGCCAGCCTTGAATGTGATGTACTTTCTATCCCTGGGATAGAAATACGCAGAACTGCGTGCTGTCTGCCCTGGCTGGGTGATGCCTGGCTGGCTGAGAAGTTCTGGGCTCAGCCCAGCTCACCTAAAGAAGGCAGAATTTCAGGGGACTTGAAAAGAAAGATGCAAACAGAACCCACCCAGCTGCTGCGTGCCCACATGCAGGTTGACTCAGCTGGAAGGAAGCCCTTCTGTCAGCTGTCTTTCCTCCCATCAGAGTACGTTAACATGTTAGACTTGTTCTGCTCAACAAAGTATTGCATTTCGTTCTCATTTAGTTTCTTCCCATTTCCTTGCAGTGATTCTTTTCTTAAAAAATAAATGTAATGTGTGTGACTGACCAGGATTTGATTATATGGCCGATGTCACTGACAGAACAGAGGGGCGCGATCCTTCTGCTGCCCAGGCTGCGGTCATTGTGTCCTGCGTGCAAAAGGGGCTTGAACTCCCATAAAGCAATGACGGTGCCTGCTGATGTGCTCGCGGATTATCTGGCTGCAAGACGTTTTTACCTCTTCAGATGCAAAGAAGAATTCAAATATGTGCATGTGTTTATTTTCAGTTTTATGGTGTTTTCTTTAAAGAGAGCAGCTGTAATCCGAAGGCGCACAGGGGAACGGGGAAGAAATGCCTGTGGTATTAATCACCTCTAACAAAGACGGTGCTTTTCTCAATTTTTGCAGAGATAAATGACAGCGACGGTCACCCAAGCAGCAGCCGCCAGAGCTTGAAAGGAACCTCGGAATGGGCTACGTCACTGGAGAACCTCCTTGAAGATCCCGAAGGAGTTAAACGATTTAGGGTTGCTATATTACCTATGAATATTTATATAAACTAGCATTAGGATTTAAAGATGAATGAGCCTCAGCATAAACGGTGCAGTTGTGTCAGTGCTGTAGGTACCCAGCTTGCAGCCTTCTAATTACATACCCTGAGCCAGAGGCGGCAGAGGTACAGCCATGGCATTTGCTGAGCAGCTGATGGCGTGAATTGTGTGCTCTTGTCAGGCATACAGAAGATGTTTGGTTGCGTCTTTCTAACTGGATCCGTCGGCTCTTGCACAGATTAACAAATTACTGTTAGATAAACCATAATCCTTGAGCAATTGATCTCTCTTGCTAAGCATTATTAATTACTGAGGGCCGATCCCACACTCTTCCCATGTATTGCCCTTACTTAAGCAGTTACAAACCATCCCTGAGCCTGACAGCTCCATGTAGCTCTTATTCTGTGCTGCAGCAGCTGTACTGGATAAAAAAAATCTCTTGAATTTGGCTACAGACTGGGGCTCGTGCAGCTTGGAATGCAGGCTTGAGGCTTAATTTGGCCTTTTAGCCAAAGTCGGAGGGATTAGCTGGGTGAATAAGGACTAGTGGTCAAGTATGGCTTTGCTGGACCGAGCACTGATAAAAAGCCTGGGATAAAATTGTTTCCTCTCAGACTGGTTTGAAAAGCAATGTAAGCCAGAATTACAAGGCCCTGTAATTACTGCGTGATTTAGATTTCTTTGAAAAATTTCTCAGTACCATTTAGTTTTCCGCATTACTTAATCTCTGTTTTCTAGCTCTGAAAGGGAAAACTGAAAGTCTTGGAGCTATAAATATTTCAATCACTGCTTTTTATACATACATTTAATGTACTTTTTCCCTCTGATTTTAAAATGTGCTGCGCTTTTGGGGGATGTGCTTTGTTTAAACACTGTTTAGAGACTGCAAATACGTCTGCTTTAGTTACTTAAGTAAATTTATTGCCACTGGTTTTCGTATTTGGAAACTCTGTTGTTTGTAGAGATTTTACTCATGAGTAAATCAGAAACAGACAAAACAGGAATCTCGAGTGAGCCGCTGCCCTCATTAAAATAGATCACTGTAGTCACCTGCTAATGGAGTTAGACATTTTCGGATTTCCTTTTAAGTAACAACTAAAATTATTCACGTTATTTAAAGGAGATCGAGGAAGCCTTCTTGTGAGTTACTGATGAGCTCTGAGAGAGCTCTTAAATGGAGCTCATGTTCTCCTGGAATGTGCTTTTGAAGAGCTGAATATATAGTTTGTTTAGTAGCGTTTGATGCACTGTGCAGTGGTTTTGTTACCCTGTGCTACGGAAACTCGTGCCATGATAAAACCAGCCCTGGGCAGCATCTTGTTTGAATAGCTGTAAAAGGAAGAGAGAAAAACAATGGAGAAATTGGGTTCTAACATCTGTTGACTTTTCTTTTTCCCTAGGAGTTCTTAAAGAAAGAATTCAGCGAAGAAAATGTTTTGTTCTGGTTAGCATGTGAAGAATTTAAGAAAACACAGGGAAAAAAGCAGGTACGCTTCCTAAATAAATTGTACTCATAAACAAGGGTTCCATAGCAGAGATGGAGCTTAACGCGCTACTTGCGAGTGCAGGTAAATGCGTTGGAGGGAATGGCACTGAAGTTATCCTGCTGGGATTGTTTGGAAACAAAGTTGATTTTATTTCAAATCAAAACAAAATGCTGAAGTTGTCAAGTTTCCCCTGTGAGGAAAACGGAACGTTTTGTTGTTGCTTTGGAATAGCAAGAGGTTTAATTCAGTAACGCTGCATCATGTTTGAAAACATAAAGATGTTTAGTTTATGACATTGTAAAGCTTAATGGCTGTTACATGAAAATATACAACACTGCTCTTAATACAGAAGTATAAAAACAAGAGCACAAACGGAATGTTTTACAATACCAAAACGAAATGCTTTCTCAGATTACCAAAGCAAAAGAAATTGAAGAACCATTTAGATTTTGTTTAAATATTTATTCACATTGAGACGTGCCCACGGAACATTGACATATCTGTGGAAGCTGTAGTTTTCTAGCAACAAATGCTCCATTTGAAATGTTTTAACTAACCGCTGCAGTAGCTTTTTTCTGCCGCGTGGATCCCCGCGTACATTGGTTCCAGCAGGAGCGCGGATTCTGCTTTCAGTTCTACTCTGAAGCCTGTAGGGTCGGGCCGAAGCCACGTACCATGTTTTGTTCCTAAAAAGGTTTTGGTGATTTTTTTTTTTAAATTATTATTATTATTTTTTTTAATCAGGGCAGATGTTTATTGTTTTTTATTTTTTGTACATCACACGATGTCCTTGCCAAGGGGTATGAAGCTGTCAGAGTGGATTTTAAAATGGAAATGAAAATAGAAGATCCTCCTGGAAGGTTCCATGTTTTGCAATTGGATAGTAATAGTATTTTCCCTTGCTAAATCATTCCCATCCTTTTATCTGTTACAGGATCATAGTTGCCAGTGTAAGAGGTGGTAAACGGCTGTATACAGATAGTAGCTTAGCAGATGCTTGAATGGATTGCCGAACAAATGGACAGAGACTTGATTCATTTCCATTCAGCTTAATTATTCAGTACTAATCATTGCAGCGTATAGCAAATAATGGTGTTTGGAGTCTAGTACTGGCAAAACCTTTACAAGCAGGCATAATAAATGTGCTTTGGAATGACACAGACTAGCAGTAAGTTTTTGCAGCTATTGTTTATGGGTGGCTTTGATTAGATAATTTACATGGCTAGAAAAAGCACTGAAAGTACAAATCCTTCCACTGTTTATGAGAGCAGTAAGCTTGAATTTGTCCTCTGAAAGTGACTCTTGCAGAAATTGCTTTGTATCTATCTAATGAGAGCAAAGTATTCTAAAAACAACTCCCTTAGTTTATAACCTGCTTCTCATTAGAAGTGGTTTACTGCCGAAGCTAGCTCACATAAGCTCAGATTTTGGTCAGAGGAAGCAGATTTCAGTTTGACCTGGATTAAATCAGTTCTATTTTTGAAGTATAAAATAAACTCTTCATTGACATTGACATGAATGTGGGTTTTTTCTTGGTAGCTGAAACTTGCACAAAAATCAGTGCATTAATTATCTGTTGTGACTCGTGCTCTCACTGTCCCTTCTAAGTAGTTTGGTTTTGCACAGGCTGGTCCCAATGGGGTGCTAGGCTCAGTGAGTGTGAGTGTGCTGGCCTTCCCTCCTGTCTGTGCTGGTCCCGGCATGTAGGTGCAGGCTCACTCCAGTCATGCTATCTATTGGCTACAGTATGCCGCGCTACCTTGCTGCAGTGCAAAGAAAATAGGCCAGGCCTTTCCTCAAGCCAGATTGAATTTATTGAACTTGCTACTCTAACCACAGCCATACGGCCTCTGCCTAGAAAGCTGACTTATAGCAAAGCTACAGAGACAGATTTTGTAAGATGTTATGCAGATCTTTTCTGCTCCATTCCTCTTGAATGTGAGCCATTGTGTAGCCAGGATTGCTTGACAGGGAACCAGAGGGACTGCTGGCAAGGAGCGGCTTGGCTCTTGACTGTTGTATTGGCTCTAGAGTAGTGATAGGAGCACAGAATAAGGCAGGAGTGGAGGTCAGATCATACCATTCCATTTTTGTTTTCCCATTTTGGCGAGCTAATACAGAATGCACACATACTTCAGGATTCAGGGGGGATACTCAGTATCTGCAGTCAGGCAGCGAGTACTTGCCTAGGCGAGTCTTTGGGTGGACTAACTCCAGCCTGTTTTCTTGTAGTGTGGAAGCACAAACTCTTACTGTCAGCTCAGGAAATATCTCTGTAGTTCAAGGGGAAGAAAAAAAAAGGTGTTTTCTTTGTTGTGCCTTTAAAATTGAAGTTAAAATAGAGATGTAAATTTTAGTGAAGATTGGGAAGGAGTTATGCCAAGTTTACTTGTAAATAGCAAGCTCTGCTGCCACCAATATGATCCTCATTTTAGGACACATGTTTAATTATTGAAACAGGAGTGGTGGCAATAAGTTAATGATGTTTAAATATTTTATTTGGGTCAGTCACGTGCTTGTTGCATTTGTGATTGTTAACTAAATAAAAAACATGTCTATTGCGCTACTTGCCCAGGTTTAAATATTTCTTATCTTGCAACTGGGCTTTAAAAATTACACTTCATCCAACAAAGAATCTTTTCAAATATTGCAGAAATTCACCTAAATGCATCAAGAAGCTTTGTGGAGGCCATCAGAACAAATGTGAATGTTGGACTTTATGATGTTGAAGGTCTTTTCCAACCTGAATGTTTCTACAATTCTATACGTGTTCAGCAGTTCCTTCTGCTACTACTTTGTGGAATGTGGCAGCAGTTACACAGGACTGGGTCACACTCCACAGCTGCTAATGGCTGGAGTCTGTTCTGATGAGCTCTGGGACTTCCATCCACCTCATTTGGGAACCGCATGTGCTTGAGAGCTGAATTTGATCTTATGAAAGGAAGTCAGAAATAACCAAGTAGGGAACAAATACATTTGAATGGTGAAGGGGGTTTCTGTAGACAGTACTTTGTTTTCCAAATGTGGTCCTGGCGTGGATGCTGGATCAAGCACACAGCTGTGAGAACTGCCAGAAGTCCTTCAGGAGCCACCTTTGAGGACGATCCCAGCCTAACTGTTTAGAATTCTGTGTTGGGTCCCCTGTGTGGAGGCATTTATTTCAGGCTAATGAAGAACAAAGAATTCCACCCATTGAACTGGTACCGTGGCTTTCTCCTCTGCTTGAAGCTGGCTTTCCCCGGGTGTCATTTGAGGAATGTATGAACCTACTGTCAGCTTTAACTGTAACTTCGTTTATTTTTCTAGTTTTTGTTAAACTGATGCTTTACTGCTGGAACACAGATGTAGCTTAACAGTTGTTCCACGTGAAGTAGAACCTGTAGAGGTCAGTTGTGCGTTACCATATTTCTGCAGTACTGTAATGCCAGCTCTCCTGTGCTTCTTCAGTGACATCACCCCCCTCCACCACAGTGCTTTCACTTCCTTTCTTTGTCATTCTTCCTCACAAAATCCAGAAATCCACCCCATTTCACCAACCTCCCACACAGTCTCCCTGTTCCCCCCATGTTCTCTGACTTCCTCACAGTACTTCTCTTTTCTCTCACATTTCCCTTCAAGCCTCCCTTTGCTCTTTCTCCATGGTGCCCACCTAGTTGAAGAGGCCACACTTCTGACTGCTTACTTGCTCATGTAGAACAGACCTGGTTTACCCAGCGTCCCCTGATCTGTGAAAGTGAAATGATCAAGGCCTTTTATAAAGCACTTGATTGTGACCTAGTGCACCTGAGATGAAATAATTTATTCACCGGATGAATAATCTGTTTTAAGAAGGAGTCCTTCTGGAAAATGTGTCCCTTTCAGCAGCGAGAGAGTTAACTAACTCTAGGCATTGCAGATTGTCACACACATGTTGCTTTTCTTCTAATTATCACCAAATGTTGATTCTCAGCTGTAAAACATAAAAGAAATTCCATGACTTGTTCATGGGCAAGGGTTTAAGTGCTTCCTTCTTCAAGCTCACTTCCTGACAAAGATAGTCCTTTAGTTTGTACTGGTCTCGAGACAGCTGCATGTTAAATGTAATGGGGATTACTGACAGGTACCTACTGCTAATTATCTTACTGCACCTGCTGTTCGACAGGCCTTGCTTTCAGCATGGCGAACTCAGAAGGCTGCAGCGAGGCTTATTTGGCAGTATTCTTCCTGTCTTTCTCTTATCTGATGGGCTTGCATTTAATTTTAAAGGATTTTGGCAACTTGTACATTGCTTTGAACCTTAGGGATAATGGTAGGTACGGTCAAATTGTTATCACTGTTACTGATTTAGCAAGAGAAGACCTCTGAAATCAGGGCAGACTGCTTTATGCACGTAACACCTACCCGTATTTATCAGCTTTCAGGGCCTCTTAGGAGTCTTCTCTTTACAGTTGGCCAAAAAGTGGTTGTGTTTCTTTTGATCTTGTACACAGTGTTGCATGTGAGCTGCCCTGAGATAAAAACACGGTTATGACAATGCATGTAAGCTGTATTACAAGGTTATCTCGTAGCAGCATTATGTGTTAATTTGCTTAGTTTTGCCTAGCAGTGAGACTAAGTTTCCACAGTATTGTTTTTCCCTCCAAGTTTTTGCATATCCCAATTACTTAAAAAGCTATTTTTATTAGTTGATAATGAAGGCAGGGCATCGCTGATAATTATGTACAATTTTACGCTGATTTACATGATTGTAGCCAGATTTCAACATCACAGCTGCTGCTTAACTTAAGTGCTGAATGCCCCCACCTTCCGCTAATGTCAGGGCAGGAGGTGGCCTGCAGAGATAGTTTTTCTACAGTACAGGTAGGTATGTACTTTTGTTTTGTTTCCTTTTAAACTCAGGCTGTTTTGTTTTTAAGATGTGAACCTCAAGGAGTAAGTTAGAGGAGTACCCAATAAAAGTTTAACAAATACGGTGAATATTTCCAGTTTATAATTCTTTAAATAAACGTGTCCTTTTGCAGATGCGAGAAAAAGCTAAAGAAATATACATGACTTACCTGTCAAATAAAGCTTCATCCCAAGTCAATGTTGAAGGGCAGTCACGTTTGAGTGAGACAATTTTGGAGACACCTCACCCTCTAATGTTTCAGAAGCTGCAGGATCAGGTAAAGATTTCTTCTACTTGCATATGCCTTAGCTATTGTCTGCTCTTAATGGGTTTTGGTTTCTAAGCACAATCTCAAATAGGAAAGTTAGGATTCTGCCTATTGCCACTACCAATGACATGGATTGAATTAGCGATTTGGCTCCTAGGTTGAAAGAAAAGTCAGTAGGCATGGAGTTGATGCCCTTCCTCTGTAGAGTTCCTAACGCAGACAGAGCGTGTCTGGTACCCCAGGTCTTGTTAGGGCCACTTGGCAAGGAGACTCAGTGCAGCCATGTGAATTCCAGTTCAGGACTTTCCTGGAAAAATGGATGAAGTTTGTTCTTGGGTTCCTCTGCCGGTAGCCTGAGAGTCACCCAGTGACTGACTTTGTGCCTGCATTTTCCTGTGTATTCTCTTGTGCTGAGTCATTGCTGATGTTTGTTTCTGTAGTTGCCACTGGTTTCCTTGAGAGCTCAAGATTCTTCTCTTTGCTTTGTTTTGGTATTTATATTGATGTGAATATAATGAAATTTTCTGAAAAGCCTCCTCTTCTGTGGCTTAGAAGAGGAGTTGGCTTCTGCTTTGTATTTTCCTCCAGAACTTGGGAGGTCTGGTAGAAACTGTGTTGTATTGCAGGTGGTAAATTTTCTTAGTTGTTAGCTTACGTTAAGTCACAGGTTATGAAGTGAGTTGTTCTCATCTGCAGCTTTCCAGCACTTGTGGTCTGTACTACTTTTAATTACTGTACGATCCTTGGGACTACCTGTATGTTCCCTTTGGCTCTTTATGTTCCTTTTTTTTTGTGTGTGTGTGTGTGTGGAGATACAGTACCCTGATTTCGGCCTATTTCATATTGGGCACTGACGG
This sequence comes from Alectoris magna, assembly GCA_030625065.1. NCBI lineage: Eukaryota > Metazoa > Chordata > Aves > Galliformes > Phasianidae > Alectoris > Alectoris magna. Next base: position 18,234,558 of record CM060566.1, on the reverse strand, counting down.
TGTTAGCAGGGCGCTGGCTCCATCAGTAGAGGTGATTGACTGATCAAGAGGGAGGACCAAAGTAGAAGTGAGGGAGGGTCCAAGGCTCTGCTGTTTTTTCAGGCGGATTCCCAGTCATTAGCAGTGGAAATGTCTGCAACTCGATTTCCACGTGATAAAGCAACATTTTTCATAGAGGAACTTCTGACTTGGGAAAAGGGAGAGAAAGTACTCTGGCAAGTGTAAGCACTGCAGATCAGGGTAAGTGATTACATGATTACGAGTGTGGCTGGACAGGCTACCAGAGTTAGAATGTTTTCCAGCTTTACAAATGAGTGTGCATGTCAACAGCCAGGGGTTAGTCAGCTCAGAACTGAAAACATGCTAGCCCTGTGATAGAAGAGCCCCACTAGCGTGGGAGATTTTAAAACCAGAATGCAGAACGTTTGGGCTGTTAAAGGTTTCCAATGTCTGAAGCTTCTGTTTTTTGCTGTTAGATAATAGTTCAGAAAGAGTTATGTTATTCCCTTGTTTTTGATTCCTGTAAAGTTATGACAAGTGGTGTGTGTATGTTTCACACACAGAATCACACAGAATTATCGAGGTTGGAAAAGACCTAGAAGATCATCCAGTCCAACCATTACCAATACTTCCCAGCTAAATCATACCCCTCAACGCAACATCCAAACGTTTCTTGAACACTCCCATGGTCGGTGATTCCACCACCTCCCTGGGCAGTGCATTCCAATGCCTGACTACCCTTTCCGAGTAGTAATACTTCCTAATGTCCAGCCTGAACCTCCCCTGGCGCAGCTTGAAACCATTCCCTCTAGTTCTATCACTGATTACACGAGAGAAGAGGCCGACCCCCAGCTCACCACAACCTCCCTTCAGGAAGTTATAGAGAGCTATAAGGTCTCCCCTGAGCCTCCTCTTCTCCAGGCTGAACAATCCCAGCTCCCTCAACCGTTCCTCATAAGGCCTGTGCTCCAGACCCCTCACCAGCTTCGTAGCCCTCCTCTGAACACGTTCCAGGGCCTCAATGTCTTTCTTGCAGTGAGGGGCCCAAAACTGAACACAGTACTCGAGGTGCGGCCGCACCAATGCCGAGTACAGGGGGACAATTACCTTCCTGTTCCTGCTAGTAACACTGTTTTTGATGCAAGCCAGAATGCCGTTGGCCTTCTTGGCCACCCGGGCACACTGTCGGCTCATGTTCAGCCGAGCATCAATCAGTACCCCCAGGTCTGTTTCCTCAACACAGTCCTCCAGCCACTCCGCCCCAAGCCTATAGCGCTGCCTGGGGTTGTTGTGGCCAAAGTGCAGGACCCGGCATTTGGTCCTGTTGAACTTCATCCCATTGGCTTCAACCCAGCTCACCAGTCTATCCAGATCCCTCTGCAGGGCCTCGCTACCCTCAGGCAGATCGACACTCCCTGCCAATTTGGTGTCATCCGCGAACTTACTGAGGGTGCACTCAATGCCCTCATCCAAGTCATCAATAAAGATGTTGAAGAGGACAGGCCCCAGCACCGACCCCTGGGGAACACCACTCTTGACTGGTCTCCAACTGGATTTGACTCCATTTACCACCACTCTCTGGGCCCGGCCTTCCAGCCAGCTCCTTACCCAGCCGAGAGTGTACCCATCCAAGCCACGGGCTGCCAGCTTTTGAAGGAGAATAGCATGGGAAACAGTGTCAAAGGCTTTGCTGAAGTCTAAGTAGACCACATCGACCGCCTTTCCTTCATCCATAAGACGGGTCACAGGATCATAGAAGGAGATCAGATTGGTCAAGCAGGACCTGCCCTTCACGAACCCATGCTGGCTAGGTCCGATCTCCTGGTCATCCCACACCTGCCGCGTGATCTCCCTCAAGACAATCCGTTCCATTACCTTCCCTGGCACCGAGGTCAGGCTAACAGGCCTGTAGTTCCCCGGATCCTCCTTACAACCTTTCTTGTAAATGGGAGTCACGTTGGCAAGCCTCCAGTCTTCTGGGACCTCACCCGTTAACAAGGAGCGCTGAAAGATAACGGAAAGCGGCTCAGCGATCACCTCCGCCAGTTCCTTCAGCACTCTCGGGTGAATCTCATCCGGACCCATGGACTTGTGGCAGTCCAGTTGGAGTAGTAATTCCCTGACCGCTTCTTCAAGAATCACAGGGGGTTCAGTCTGCTCCCCAGCCGAGACTACCAAGCCAGAGCGTGGGGAGCCCCGGGAATAACTGAGATGACTTTTAAAGGCAGACGTAAAGAAGGCATTCAGAACCTCTGCCTTTTCCTTATCATCTGTGATCACATTCCCAGCCTCGTCCAGTAAAGACTGGAGATTCCCCTTTGCCCTCCTCTTACAGTTGATGTATTTATAAAAGAGTTTCTTGTTTGTTTTTACCCCAGCGGCCAGCTTAGATTCAAGCTGGGCTTTTGCCTCTCTGATTTTCCTTCTACACGTCTTAACAGCCTCTTTGTAGTCATTCTGAGTTGCTTTTCCCTCCTTCCACAGGCGATAAATTCTCTTTTTCTCCCGCAACCTTAAGAACAGCTCCCTGTTCACCCACGCCGGTCTTCTTCCCCGCCGGCTCATTTTGCGGCTCAGGGGGACCGCCCGCTCCTGCGCCTTTAAGACTTCCTTCTTCAAGAGCGACCAGCCCTCTTGGACCCCTTTGTTCGCTAAGACTGAACGCCAGGGGACTGCCCCTACTAGTCTTCTGAACAAATCAAAGTCTGCCCTCCGGAAGTCTAAGGTGGCAGTTTTGCTATTCTCCCTCCAGGCTCCACCTAGAATCGAGAACTCTACTATTTCGTGGTCACTCTGTCCAAGACAGCCCCCAACCTCCACATCTCCCACCAGACCTTCCCTGTTTGTGAACAGCAGGTCTAGCGGGGCAGCTCCTCTCGTGGGCTCTCTCACCAGCTGCATTAGGAAGTTATCCTCTATGCATTCCACGAACCTCCTAGCCTGCTTCTTCTCCGCCATGCCATACTCCCAGCATATGTCAGGGAAGTTAAAGTCACCCATGAGGACAAGGGCTGGTGACCGCGCAGCTCCTGCCAGCTGCTTATAGAACAGCTCATCTGCCTCTTCATCCTGGTTTGGCGGTCTATAACAGACGCCCACCAGGATGTCTGCCTTATCAGCCCTTCCCCTGATCTTCACCCATAGGGATTCAACCACATCATCCCCAGTCGCAAGCTCTGCAGCATGAAAGCATTCCCTGACATAGAGAGCCACGCCGCCACCCCTCCTTCCTTGCCTATCCTTCCTGAAGAGTCTGTAGCCATCCATTGCAGCACTCCAGCCATGGGAGCAATCCCACCATGTTTCCGTTATGGCAACTAGGTCATAGTTTGCCTGCCTCACAATGGCTTCCAACTCTTCTTGTTTGTTGCCCATGCTGCGTGCATTGGTATAGGCGCACCTCAGCCGAGCCCCTCGCCTCGCTCCTAATCCCAATACCACTTCATCAGGCTTATCCCCAGAAGACCTGCCTTTACCCCCTTCCCCCTTCATAGAGTCATCCTCCTCTGTCACGAAGGCACAGGACCATGGGTTCGTACAAGCACGCCCCTCTCCTGCAAGCAGCGGGTCGCTACACACCGACTTTGTGTTAGTGACCCCAGTTACACACCCATCCCCCTTCATACCTAGTTTAAAGCCCTCTGAATGAATCTGCCTAACTCTCGGCCTAAGATCCTTTTTGAACGCTGGGAGAAGCCACTCCTATCAGTTTCTAGCAGGTCCAGTCTCCTACAGACAGAGGCCAAGTCAAAGAAGCCAAATGCCTGCCGAGCACACCAATCTTGGAGCCAGTTATTAATCCGCTGGCCTATTATATTAAGTCCCTCATTATTCCCTATAGCTGGAGGGATAGAGGAGAACACAACTTGTGCCCCGGAACCCTTCACCTGTCTCCCCAGGGCTCTGAAATCCTTTTTCAGAGTCCTTAGGGAAGTCCTGTGTAATTTATCACTACCAACCTGAAACAGCAACAAAGGATAGTAATCAGTGGGCCGGACAAGGGAAGGAAGTTTCTTCTTTATATCTTTTACTCGGGCACCCGGGAGGCAGCAGACCTCCCTATGCAGAGGGTCTGGCCTACATATTGGCCCTTCTGCTCCCTTCAGCAGAGAGTCACCAATGACAATGACCCGTCGTGTTTTCCTATTTGATGATGTGTTAATTTTAGGAGGCTGGCTAGACTTGGAAAGCACCAACCGATGAGATCCATCATCACCACCATTATTCAGTTGTTCCTGCAGAGCACTGTACCTGTTTTGCAGGGGCAGCTGGGGGGCCTGGGAACTCACCGGGGGGGCACGCCTGCATCGTCGAGAAGGGACTGTATGCCACTGACCTACATCCTCCATTTCCTTGCCTTTGTTCCCAGGAAGGTAGGAGGACAGTGGGTTCACTGTAGCAGGAACGCCATCTGCATGTAGGTTCCCCTCCATTACCTGTTTGCAAGGCAGCAGGGGGTGGCATTCTCCATGCAGATCTTCATCCGGCTGCCTGGATCTAGGAGCTGATAGGGCTTGGAGCCAGCAGTCAATCTCCCTCTCAGAATCCCTAATGCTTCTCAGCCTCTCCACTTCTTCCTTCAGGTCAACTACGAGGCTGAGCAAGTAGTTAACCTGTTCACAGCGTACACAATCACTGCTTCCCTCACCCAGCACTGCAAGGGCCAGGCTCTGGCACTCAGTACAGCCAGAGACCTGCACACCAGCATCACGGGTTGGGGGCTCAGTCTGAGTATCCTCAGACTTCTTGGTAGCAGCCGTCCAATTGGGCATGTGCAGGACCTCAGTCTGGGTCTCTGCAGTCTTCTTAGTTGCTGCCTCCCTTTTCTGATAGCATGGGACCCTTGCCTGAGCCTCTTCAGTATTTCTGGTTGCAGCCTTCCGCCGGGGCACAACCATAGCTAAGCAGAATACTTACCTTACCAGCACTGAGACAGGAAGTCACGAGGTGCAAGGACCCTAGCCCCTCCTATCCGTCTCTGGTGGGCAGCGACGCGTCGCTGCCCTCCTTGTGCCGGTTTAAATCTCCCGCCGTTGCCAGGCAACGCCCACGCGCTGCGTCAGCGCCTCCGTCAGCGGCTCCCGCGAGAGCTGCCGGGCTGCTCCTGTAGTCCGGGGGTTCCCTGCTTGAAGGAACTGCCCGAGATCCCCCTTGAACCACGCGGTCAGTCGCTGCTGATCGGCCGGGACGGCTCCGAGTCAGGCGACGTCGGCGATCAAAAGGGCTTCTACCGGATACTGTGCCGGTTTAAATCTCCCGCCGTTGCCAGGCAACGCCCACGCGCTGCGTCAGCGCCTCCGTCAGCGGCTCCCGCGAGAGCTGCCGGGCTGCTCCTGTAGTCCGGGGGTTCCCTGCTTGAAGGAACTGCCCGAGATCCCCCTTGAACCACGCGGTCAGTCGCTGCTGATCGGCCGGGACGGCTCCGAGTCAGGCGACGTCGGCGATCAAAAGGGCTTCTGTTTGTATATATATATATACGTACATACATTTAAAACGTGATCTCTGAAGAGCTGTGTTAACTACTACAGGCAGTGTATGAAGTATAAAAAGCCAGAGTCCAGAAGCTCTGACTTTTCATCCAGAGCTTGTTTGGTTTCTGACATGGATGGTAGCTACCACTTCAGTTCTCCAGCAGACCTAGTGATTTAAATGGGCGTCGCTTCTGTTTGCAGCAGGGTAGCCTTGAATGTACAGCTTGGAGGCAGTTGTTGCTGCTGAATAGCGTGAAGGTGGTTCACAGAAATGTGTAGATGTCAAAATACTTGCTGGGTAAGTGTTGCCTGCTCTACAGAGGTGATGAGAGCAAAGGAGGAAACAGAATTCGGCTTTTGCGTGTGTTTATAAAATCTTATCCGTTCTGTGTATTTGGCTTACCAGTTCTAGGGGTATTCAGAGAAGATCTTGGTCCTGCAGTGCTCTTGCTGACTTAGGACATTTTAACAGGCAGTGTCTTCCTCACAACTTTTTTTCCTGTAAGCTGATTTGATAAATATAAATATATTGCGTTTAGCCAGCCCTAGCAATTGTATTCTGACCTCACTTATGTTTATTAATTTACATCAAGGTGTCAATATCAAGGTGTTTTGGGATTATTTTTTAGTCTTCAAGACTCCCGCAGTTTGAAATGTTAATTTAAATATTTAAATAGGTAAACAAGTGATGGTTAGTAAAGTATTTTCTGTCGTTTATTTGGAACATGCGTGGGGCATGATCCAGAACTGACCAGAAAAGTCGAGTTCTGTTTGCTTGTCTTTCTGTGTCTGTTCAAGTTCCTTGAGGATGTGGGGGGAAAAATAAAAAAGGTACTTTGGTATTTGTTTTTCCTTGCAAACAGTTGTACTACCCAGTTGTACTTTTGGCTGGAAACGAGGCATGTGAAGGTAAAGCTCCAGTTATCCACGCATGAATTATCCAAACATGCAGGCCAGAATCCAGAAATTCTTCCTGGAAATTTGGTTACTTTGGGACAATAAAATGTAGTGAGTCATGAATGATGGCTCAGGGAGGCTTCTCCAGTAAAATAATAGGCTGAAGTGTAGACTTTACTGTTGCCTTGGTTATAGTTTTGAGGTTTTCTTTTTTTCTTCCTTGTTTTAAGACCAAGCAAAATACAGCCCCAGTTTTAACACTGACCAGACTCCAACCTCATCTCCAAAGCCTTTTTTTGTTGTTTTTTTTTTCCCTTGAAAACTCCAAATGAGTTCTAGCTTTTTTGTCTGAAATAGGTACAAATAGAAGAGAAAGCAGATGTGCGGGCCTAAACTTGGGCCCTGAAAGAAAAAAAGCTGTTCTCAGGCTGTGCTTCCAGGCTGAATGTATGCTGGCTGTGCAAAGACAGGCAGGCCTTCAGTTCTCTCAGTGCTCTGCATATGTAATGCACTAATGCGGTTAGAACAGTACATAAAAGGTACCTGTCTTTCTTCAGCTCTGCATCACTCCTCTGGGTAGGTTTTCTGTTGGCTTTCGTGAAAACTGTCATCTGATTCTTAAGCTAATCTAGACATAATTGCAAAGCAGTGACCGTGGAACCTATTTGTTATGTGCAGTCAATGTAATGATCTTAGTAATTACACTACTAGCTTTACTAAAAGAACAACGACAAAGTAAATTCATATCCTGTCCTTTTAATTTAAAATGTACTTTTATTGAGGTCATTGTTGTTTGTATTTTTGTCTCCTCTTACCAGATATTCAATCTCATGAAATACGACAGCTACAGCCGCTTCTTAAAGTCAGACATATTCCTAAACCATAAGAAGTCTGAGGAGCAAGAGGAGAATTCATCAGAAGCTCAGACTGCAGCTAAAAGAGCGTCAAGAATTTACAACACATGATACAATGGATCTCATTAGGAGAGGCAATATAATAATTAAATTACACTCAGGAACAGTCTAGGTTTATAGCAGTTGCATTTAGGGCTTGAAAAGTTTAAAACCTTTTTAGGAGATACTTACCTTCTTAATTGCTTGAATGACTAATCGTTTTTGCAAGACAGCAAGTAACCAAGCACCTATCAAAAGACTGTTTCCTATCTAAAAGGCTGAGCTATTCCTACATAGTATGAATTGCGTTTAATATTTCATAAGTTGAGCTTTCAATTTCTTTCTTTTTTTTTTTTGTGGGGCATCACAATGCACAGAGATGGGAGACAGGATGTTTTGTCATCCGTATGAGGTTGTTGTTGTTTTTAAATGTTTGCCTTCTGGTTTTTATTTGTGCTTGGCTTTTACTTTCCACGTTGTTGGGAGCAGCTGTTGAGGAGTATGTTTTCAGTTATTTTGTGGATGAATCATTCATAGGAAACCGAAATTGAGGGACAGCATCTTTCAGGGTTAAGATCAATAGAATCCAATCTTACTCCTCTCTCAGAATGTCACTTTTTCTTTCAAGGTGATGGATGTTTTGCTTTGCCTTTAGTTAGGAATCAAAACATTTTCCTGGTCATGATTTTCATTTCTGTTTTTCTTAAATTTCTGCGCAGTGTTTTTGCAGTAGACAATCACCTTCTCCACAGAACAGAACCTATCCTACCTTAGGAACCAAAGTTCTTAGATAGATGGAATCCCTGAGGAACTCCTAACAGCCATTGGGAAATTTGACAGTTGAATTCCCACTTTGGGTATGCTCAGTTCAGCACGTCCTGCACGTCAGCTCAAGTTGTCCGTCGCATCAGTGTCAGGTGCCAGTACTAGGAAGTAGTTGTTTTTTCCTAGGTCACCTCAGTCCTGCAGTGTGTGACAAGAGTCATTCCTCAAAGGGCCAGCCAACAAACTCTGACTTGGTTTTAAAATCTTTCTACTAAAGTCAACTTGCCAGTGTTACTAAATTGCAGTTACAGTTGGAAAAGCAGAAATAGCTACAAGCTTTATTTATGCATTTCAGTGTGTATAGACTATCTCTGTTTCACTTTCGTTATTTACTCTTTCATTTTTTGCACTGCTGTTCTTGATCTTCTGTTTACATGTTAGCTGGTCAGACTGCAGTTAGGTTTTGGTATAGTTTTGTGTTATTTTTCCCCAGGAAGATCATATGTGTCACACATTCCTGTCAAGATCAGTGGCTTTGAAACTAGGTTTGGGCTGTGTTCTGAGGTTACAGGTTCTTTTGGTGGACTTAATTACGTCCTTGCTTAACTCTGATCCATTCTTAAAGGTTATGTGTGGGGGAAAAAAAAAATTTCTGTGGGTTTGTCTCATGTTTAAGAGCAGGAATGGATCTTCCGATTCTTCTCTCAGAGCTAAATGGCCTGTTCATTCTTAGGAAATGAAATTTTTAAAAGGAAATGATAGAACTCCCCCCAAATGCATGTTTTAAGATGAAAATTCACTCATTGCATAAAAATTAGGTTTTATGCTCCCAGAGGATTTAAAAGTGAAGTCATACTCTTGCTTCAGGCACTTTCAGTGTTGTCTGTTCTCATACTTATCTTGCATTTCAGTGTTTTGCTGAATAGGAATGAAGTAATTATGTGCATGAATCCCTTTGTTTTAATGTGGCCTAGGAACTGCAACTGTCCAGTTCTGGACTTGCCAACTATTTGTAATCTCAGGATCACTTCTTTGGAAAATTGGCTGCACAATGAACTCTTAACCCCTTCCACTGCAAGGGATGGAACTTCTGATACAATTAAGTCCCGGGGAGTGGGCCGCTTGAGCACATTTAGGAGCTAAGATTTGTCTCTTCCCAGTAATTATGGCAGAAGTCTTTGCGATGTAGAAAAATGTAGGGGTTGGGGACCTTCATGGGGAAAGCGCAGATTGAATTCTTACCACGTTCATCACAGGGATGTGCAGTAGATTCATTTTTAATCATATTGATTTTAAAAATGCACAATTAACAGAGAAATGTCTTTGACTACCAAGTTTTAAAATAATAATAATAAATCAAGCCAGAGGTTGTATGAACAATGGTGGGGCGTTAAGAGAACATGCTTATGTGTAACTAACTGCTCATAAACAACTCTTTCCTTGGCAATATGCTCCCTTTCAGGTACTGTATTATTTGCTTGATAACAGCAAATGCCCTGCAGGAGCAGACACAAAGGTGCTCTACTCTGCTACCAGCCAAAAAGCTACATAGATATGAGTTTTTTTAGCAGCACTTCAGTGCCTGTGATGTTTATTCCAATGCCTCTGATGTTTTAAAGATAGATAATATACCTAAATCCACAAAATTCTTAATCTTTGTATTTCTCTTTTGCCTCAGCAGTGAAAAGTTCGGTGCCCCACTGTCTGTCTCTCTAAGATTTGTGGTGTTCCATTGTGGGTTTTTTTGTTTGCAAGTAGACTTCCAAGATGCAGAAATCAAATTTGTACTGATTAGATGGACTGTATTTCTCATTAAGAGAACAAATGAAGAAAACCAGTGCAAGCAGGTATCTGTAATTGCAGCATGTATGTATGTGCAGAATGTTACTGGCTTCTGATGATATAATGACTGATCCAACATTGTGAAATTTGTATTTTTCTCAGAGACATATAACAGTGCACAGACAAAAAAAAAAAAGCTTCACTATGAGTAAATCCCGTGTTCCAGTAATAACTGTAAACTTTGTGTTGAACCTCATGCTGTGAGTATTGATTGCTGCTTTATTTAGAGGTCAGACAGGAAAGGTCTATTCCTTTACACAGAATTTACGCTGCAGGTGTAAGCACAAAAAGCAAGTAAGTAAGAGAAGTTTCATGCCTGATCACATGCCTAAAACTCTACCCTAATGTGTGTTTCTCTGCTAAAAATTAAAGTATTTTACAGATACACTAAATCTGTGTGCTGATAGCTGTTTTATTTTGAAAGCAGTTTGAGCCAACATCAGTTCTTGCTCCATAGTTATCCCATTTTCTGCTTTCATTCTGTTAACACAGTTGCTTACGTTCCCTCGCAGTATGCTTTTTTTCTTGAAAGATAAAATGGGATGACACAGTGGGTTTTGTTTTGGGGGTCAAGTGTTTGAGCATGTAGCACAAAGTCACTTTGAAAGCAGAACATGCTTTACCTTCACCTCCCCTTTCTTTGCTTTCATTACATTTCTTTCATTATGCTTGTGTTTCAAGGAGTTAAAGAGCACCCAACACTAATGGGTGCTTTATAGATCTTGGTTCCCTCTGGGTAAGTGAAATAATAGCCAAATTTAACAGCACCCTCTCCTGGTTCCTGGAGGAATAACATGCAGGGATGTCAGTATGCTACTGCTGCGAATAAAGGAGGCTAACAGTTGTGTGTTCTTTTTCCTCAAATCTAATGAACTTGTTGAACTTCCTGTAGGCAGTAAATGCAGTTAGGTTAAAATATCAAACTAAAATGGCTCTGTTTATTAAGGGCATTCAGTATTGCTTTGATCTGAGCATACCTAGAACTTGAGGGCATCACTGTGTATGAGAAAACTCATTAAAATTGCTTTGAAAGCTGGCATTATGAAGTGCATAGTACTCAGCTTCCTATGCAGACTGCATGTGAGAACTGCTACAAAACAACTAGAAAATGGCCAGCAGTTGTCCCTTCCCCCAGTGTTGTTCCTTGTCTTGAGCTGTGCATTTGAATCTGTGAATGACAGGACGTTTCCTAAAGGAAACAGTGACCAGCATGCTGAATCATGTAGGCCAAGCATGAGAAACAGGTACCATTATGCCTATGCTTCTACAATACTTCTCTTTAGCTTTTTCAGAGATAAACTACTTGTAAGTAAAACACTGCTTGCTTGCATTTGTGTTATTCTTTTTCACTTTCTACACAGCTGTACAAATTAGAGAAGGGTTAGCTGAGAAAAGCAGCAGTGCATTGGGTCAGAACAGGGAAGGGGAGGAGTGTTACCTACCCTTTTGTGTCTCAGGCAGAACTCATTTCACTGCTAACTGGGTAATGTGGTCACAGTGAGGCTGTCCCAGTGATGCTTTGGTGATACTGGCTGTGGAGCGTGGTGTGCTGAAATTGCTGTCGGTGGGCTATGCTGAGACTGGATGAGAAATGTATAGGGGCTCTTCTTCCTCTTTGCAATACGAATTCCAGCAGTGTTGGTTATTCATTTCTTTACTGGAGCATGGCAGCAGCAAGTGTGGCTCTGTGTGTATTTTTCTGAAGGAAGTCCAGGTCCGTCTACAAGTTGTCTTGCCCTGAGCGCCCTGGAAATCTTGGCACACGGGGCTTCCACAAAATGACATATCAGCACACACTTCAGCTAGCAGGAGTGCAGTTGAAGCTGTATCAGCATTAACAAATGTTTCCGTTTTTTGCAGTCCTGTCACAGGCACCTGTGTGATAGCACAGCTTGAGACCACTTGATTAGATAGACATGAAATGTTTTTCCATGTCATTAACAGGAAGAGGTGGGACTTGAAATATTTGACAAGTTGATGCTAACAGTTGCAGCAGTACAGCTCAATGGTGCAACAAAAAAAGGCACCAAATTAGAAGTAAAATAGAACGTTCTATATTTTTTTAACTTATGGTCTGGAGAAACAGCCTAGTATAATGGTTTCTCAGTTCCTTTTCTGTATGTACCAAAGTCATAATTTTTCCATGGTTTGAATACAAGGTTTAGCTGCTCTTTTACATCTGCAGCACATACAACATGTAGATGTCACTTTTTTGTGCTTGAAATGCTACGGGACCAGACAACAAAGAGCATAAAGAAAAAGCACAAGGCCCTTCTCTTGGTCTGCAAAAACACTGAGGGATTAGAAAACACAAAGATTGAAAGACAGCACTGCTGTGCATCTCCCTGAGACCGAGTAGCTCAGCACGTTACCAAGTCAGAGTGGCAAAGTTTTGACGTTTCCACCCTAGCGACTGGAAAATCCATTCCCACTGCTTTTCTAGTTCTGTTAGCCATCATTGGAAAACAGAATTCTGGACATCCCAGCCACAATACTTTCAAATCCAAAGATTAAAAGAAGACCTTGGATAAAAATTATAAGCTGTCATGCGGTAAACATAGCAGGACTTGTAGAATACCTGTGGCTGTTCTTCACTGCACATCTTTGACACTGTATCTCATTAAGGAGATGCTAAATTAACAGGTTCTTTTTGGAGTGAAGCTTTCATCCTGAAGCTGAAAGTGTATGAGCTGCCTGTTTCTTCCTTTCATCCCTTTCCCCCCACCCACTTCCTGTTCTACTGTAAAGAAATAAGTGAACTCTCTGTGATCTCTGCTTTGGGAAGGTTTCATCTCCCAAGCTGCTTAGTAGATTGTCAACCAAGCCCCCGCTAGCAGATGGCTGGAAGTGACAAAAGCGCTGCAAAGAATTAAGTAAATCACTTCCATCTCAGGATTGGTCTTGTTCGCTACGTTATGCAGTTTCTAAGCTTTTTCCATCCACTTGGATGACTATTTGTGTATCATTTACGGAACATGAACAAAATCTCTGTGAACCAAAATTTCCAACCTCAAGGCAACTTGTTATTTTTGGAGGCATCATTAGGCCTTGGGCAAAGGCTTAAGGGAAGTCTTATCCTCTGTAGTTGGGCCAGCAGCACTGTAAACTTGAAGATGAACTGTCTTCTGAGCTCACAATTAGGCAACAAACCAACCTCTTACTAACCCACTAGCAGCAGTCAGAAAACTACTGAGCATGGCAAATTTTTTTTTTTTGTAATTGTTTGTGTTTGTCATTTTGACTCTTTGCTCTGGTTTGCCAAAAATTCCTTTTATGTGAAAGTGTGGAATGTTCTTCTCTGAGAGGAAAGCTGCCAAAAACTGAATTGGTCTTTTTTCCTCTCCTTTCCTTCCCCCTCTTCTCCATTTCAGAAGAGAGACGATGAGCTAGAAATACAGAATTTGGAAGTGATGAGGGGTTTTTTGTTTGTTTTTAAGGGCTCAGTATTTTCACTGAGGAATACCCAAGGATACCAACCAGTTCAACTGACCCCCAAGAGGATGAAGTGAACAAACAGGAAAGTCACACACCTGAGAGCTGCCGGGAGCAGCTTGTGCTCAGGGTTGTGCTGCTAAGGTTCAGCTCTGTGCAGATATCAGCCCAGGATAGCTCTCAAGCTAGATAAGGATAAAAAGGGGAGCAGGGAGCAAGTCAGCCTATATACAAAAAGGCCTTCATGATTTTCTGAATAGGACTTGGATAGGTAAAGCAGTGACCATGTGACATAAATGAAGGAATGCAGGCTAATGCCCCTTCCAAGCTAGTTTCAGGTTTGGTCCCATGAAATGACCAGAGTGTAAACAACACTGTTTGAACAGTGCACCTGTGCCATTAGTCACCTCACCATCATTTCTCAGTTTGCCTGTAGATGGGATGAGCTGAGCGCTACAGTCTCTAAAAGTATGACATAGGCATGTCCGGCCAACTTTAATTTCACATATGTGGCAGCAGTCTCCTATTGAGCAGCATCTTGCTCCAGTGCATGTCTTACTTCACCACGTCAGGAGATTTACGAGCATCTGGGCTACAGCAGAACAAAGCACCCACTTCGAGAGGCTGTGCAGTCCTTGCCTCCCCCTTTCTCTCCCACCCCAAATGCTCTGTGGTCTTTGCCCTGCTCCTCACCCCCTCCTAACTTGTGAAAGCATAAACACTCCGGAATTATTCTATTTCCTCCTCCACATCCATCTCCAAAGCTTATAACTTACTTATAAATACAGCATTTAGAGGTGGTTTTGCCCCTGGGTGATCCCCAGGCCCTAGCTGTTGTGCAAGCACTGATACCTGGAATGCTATCCTGGAGTTTCCAGGGCTTTCTATTTGATTTCTTAAAATCTTTTTCTTGTGGTGCATTGCTTATTTATTCGTCTTTTTCCTCTCCTATTTTTGCATGCAGCAAAGAGAAAACGGCAGATCAAACATACTATAGCATAAGCTATAAACTGAACACCTATTCCCTCCAAAACAGGGCCGCAGCACCCCGCTCTAAGGTACCTCAGCGCTTCCCGCCAAAACTGCTGCAGCACCCTGCTCTGAGGTACCTCAGTGCTTCCTGCCGAAATGCCACAGCTGAGTGTGAGCTGCACTGTGCTCCCTGAGGAACCTCCATGTCTCCTGACTGAACACTGCTGTTGACCCCTTGGAGGCACTTCACCTAGCACTGTTGCCCTGTCCAGGCTTGGTGTTACCTCAGTCTCCTGAGCAACGCCCCAACACTGACCCTACACATTTCTCCCCACCGCACACTGCCATGCAGGCCTGTGTGCCTGCACAGCTGTGTCACTGTGACCAACCCCAGAGCTCACAGACATCAGAAGGAGAAGGCCACCAGGTCCTGCACAAGGTAATGTTATTTTTCATTCTTTACCACAGTAATCGTCTGTATTACTCTGTTAATAACCAGCATTGTTCTTTTCTGGTATGATACTGCTCTCTCAAGCCTTCGTTGTGCTTTAGGTTAATATTTGTTCATTGCACATACACACAATTATTATAAACTGTTCCGCTGAGATCCCCAGTGACCAAAAAGCATTTGTACTTCTGTTCTTCTGGGACTTTCAGAAGGTGAGAGCCTCAGTCCTTCCCAGTAAAGAAGTTTGCAGCTTTGATGATGTTACCATGTTTCTAATTAGCTTTCAGTATGAACAAGGACAGGCATAGCAGGAGGAGGATTCCTTGTCACAGCTACTGAAACAAAGGCTGTCCTTTTCTGCCAGGACAGAGACCTTGTGCCCACCAGTGAAGCCAGGGAATGTATATTTACAAACCCTTGTTCTTCAGGGGTCTGCAAGGAATTAAAGGTAGCCAGAACAGATGGGTCACACCTCTGAATTTAGAGAATGTCCCACTCCCTTAACTCAAATACATTTGGTTCAAGTGGAGCAGTGCTGAACCTCAGTCACCCCTGAAGGAAAAAAAAATAAAAAATAAAATAAAAAAAAAAAATCACTGCAAGACAGGCAGGCTGCTCCTCTCCAACAGCCACACCATTTCATGGGGCTTTGGTCAGCCTCCAGCTTCCCATTGCAGCACAAGAGCAGCACTGTCCTGCAGAGCAGAAGGCACCAGTCAGAGCTTCAGCAACATGGGAGGCACTGCACAAGCAATGACTGACTCACAGGCTTTCTGCTAGGGGGCTCAGGCAGAGAGGACAGGTCAGACACTTAGGCTGGTAAACCAACTGTTGCCTTGAGAAGAGTGCTTCTCTAAGGAAGAAATCCTTTCCTCGTGCTTCTTGCTCTCCAAAACCAAACCAAACAAAAAAAATAAAACAAGACCAATGTACCCCTGTTGTAGCTGAACCAGTATAGGTGGGTCTACAGCAAAAGGAGATTTTGCTCTGTTTTGCAGTGAGTTGCTGACTGCAGCATGAATACGCTGCAGGTTCCATCTACCACAGCCAAGTCCACCAGGTATTTTTCCCAGGCACATGCTCCACCAAGGCTGGAATCACATTCATTTCCACAGATAACAGCACTAATTTAAATTAATCAGGTGACAGTTCTTGCATCTGCTGTAGGATTCATTAAATTAACACCACTAACAGATTTGCATTTTGGGGATTTGTCTTAAATAAAACTATTTTAGTTGACAGAAGCCAGAAATGCAATCTTCACCACCACCTTAGTGCTGGGATTTGTCAGAGGCTTTGCTCAGCCGGTCCCTGGCGCCGCGGCTGGGAGCAGAGGTTTCGTTGGGCGATCTCCGCGCGCTGGCACGGGAAGCGCGGCTCCGCCATGGCTCAGCCGGCGGGGGGCGCCATTGTGCCACTTCCAAGGCTGCGCAGCGCACTGCTGGGCGTCCGCAGGGGAAAAGTGCTTTTAGTAGCGGTGAATTTGCAGGCTGAACTCATTCCTGGCCGGCCTGCGCAGGAATGATACCACAGAGGCTGACTCTGAGGAGCAGCAGATATAGCTCAGGCATGCTGGAACTGAAAGCTCCTCAAGTCCCCGATTCAGGTCTTGTAGCGCTTAGAAGGTAAGAAGCCAGCTGAGGTTGCAAGAGACGAGGCAACAACAGGACAGGGAAAGCTGGAAGGAAAACAGCACGTCAAGAGAGGGTATTTCTGAAGGATTTTGGCAGTCTCCTGTTGTTATTCATAGTCTCACAAGTTTCAGTCATGACTCAGAACTGAATCCACACAAATTTCAGTAGGTGCTGGATTTCTAATATGTCTTTGCTAGCTTCCAGATGACTTTTTTTCACTCCTAGAGAACTTAGCGCAGCAAATCTTCCACTTTCTGTGGGAAATTAACCAGTAGGACTGGGAAACAAAGAGAAGTGATGTCTTGATCTCTGAAACTACTGATCTCCTACCCACTGACAGAGAAAGCAGACATGGCCAACATCTTTCTCCAGATGGGCAGGAAGCAGTTGTAGCAACATAGCATCAGTAATAAAGTTTTCCTGGATGCAAAAGGAACAGTTCTAGGGAAAGTAACTTGGGTTTATTATTATTGTGTTGACTCTACTGGTGATATGTTTGATGGTACTGATAAGAACTGACATAATGGATAAGCTTTCCCTTGACCTGCAAATACCACCCTGATACTGGAGATTACTTCATATTGGCTTTTATCTAAAAAGAGAGAGCTGCAAGCAGACCTGTTTCCAGAGCATGCAACTAATCAGAAAATCAGGCACTCACTGTGTATTGGTCTGCGGTCAAAGGGCATCACTTACTAGAATATAAACCTCTTATCATCGATGTGACACTGTAATGCTATAATGCAATGGAAAACACAGCAAACAACAGCAGGGTAGCAGAGTCCTAGGCTACAGCAAGTGAGGATAAGCCCAGATGCAGAGATAAAGCAAGGAAGGAAAGAAGAAGAAAGAAGAGAGAGGAAAAAAAAAAAAACCCAACAACAACAACAAAAAAAACCCAACACTGCTTACCTTTAGAAGGCCTCAGATAGACAAGGATCTCCAGCAGGATACCCTCATCTCCACTGCCAGCCCTTAAATGAGGTCTGGGAAGGGGTGGATCCTGGTTCCAGGCCTTCCGGTCACTCAGCTGCATTGCATGCACCTGAGCTCCCCTGGGTTGGCCCTGCCTTCCACCAGGTGCTCAATCACCGCTTCAAGCTGTGACTTAGTATTTCCACTACAGACACACATCAATACTTAATCTCTCTTGGCTTTATGCAGAGAGCCATGCTGAGGCAGTGTTAAAGCTGTGTTCACACACTTATATTCTTTCTTTGTCACCATTTCTACAGGTCTCTTGGCCAATCATGGCAAAGATAGGCTAGATGGAGCAGTTGTCAGAGCAGCAGAAACCAAAGCAGGGAGTCAAGTGTAGTCAAATTTTGTGTGTGAGAAAGGAGGAAACAGGAGACAGAGGAATGAGGGAAAATAGAGGGGAAGTCAAAGGGAACAGAACTGGTGGGAGGAAGGAAGATGGTGTCTTGGTATTTACCAAGAACAGCATGTAAGCACTAAGAAAAATTAACTAAACACCACTGAACTGAAAAGCAGACAGAGAATAAGAATATCTATGAGTAGGTGAGACAGGAAATCACCTGTGTTTTCCACATTATTTTGCACTTTCCAAATACGGGGATCACAGAAGGTATTTTCTCTCTCTTTTGGCTCTATGTTTCTGACATCACTTTGCACATCTGATAAAGCTATCTATTCCTTGCTGTGATGCTTTTGCGTTATTTCACCCCCAAGAAGCAGCACCTCTGAGGTGAGGACAAGAAGACACAAACACCTGTGGTAGTTCTGAGCTGATGAAGTACCCAAATGAATGCAAAGGGTGCTGTCACTGTGGTTCAGTGTGGTTAATCCGCTCAGTGTGTAGCTCGTTGCAGTGCAGGTACTGAATACAAACAAAAGGAATGTATCTGGTGCAGCAATTGCCATGTTGTTTATGACTTTTGGTATGACTTCTGTTCTATTTTTACCCTACCCTGGATTTTACTCAGGGTAGATTTGCTAATTCCTCCTTCTGCTTTATAAGGCGCTATGGGATAAAGGTGGGCCAATGAGGCACTTTGTGCTCCTGAAATAAGCACATTAGCGTAATGCTTCTGAAACACCTGTCAGTGTCATCATTCAGTGTCCACCTGGAGTTAGCAGAATTAATCCCCCACAGAGGGAGGAGTCTGCTTTTATACCTTTTAGAGTGCCTTCCTTAAGGATATGGAGTGTTATAAACCAGCAGGATCAGCAGTTCAGGTGAATTTATTCTTAATACAGACTTGTTGCAAGCAGGGAGAAGGATGCTTCACACTGAGCACCGCTGGCCCAGATGATGAGCACTTTCCCTCTGTTTTGGGTCACTGAGGCAGGAAGCTCAGAAACATGTATTCAAACAAAAACAGGAAAAGAAACAAAGACAATACCCGAAATCCTCATTGTGGGGAACGCTGTGGCAAAACTCCATGCTCCACAGCTGCTCTATTCCATGAGACAAAGGGTCGCACCTGTCTGCTCTGTTTGAGGTACTCATATGGGAAAGTTTGTGCAGAAGGAAGGCAGAATGTAAAGCAGGGTTTTAATCACAAACACCCGTAGCGGAAAAGTGTTCCCAGATCAACATCACGTGTGCTGAGAAATGTGGCTCTTCCTTTCTTGTAGCTCTGCTCTTAGGTTGCACTTCCTCTCCTAACAGTGCAGTTATTGCATGTGTTATTCCTTGTCTGTCCCTTATTTGACTTTCAATTTTAATGCTCCCTGAACTATAAGCTTTCCTAATCCCTTTTCCATACTCCAATCCACAAGCAATTTTGAAAGAGAATCAGAAGCACTGAGGGTCATAAATGTTAACAGTGGCTCAGCCTAGTCAGTGAATGTTTGCTTCAGGTTTAAAACTGGTGCTTATGACAAAAATCTAGCTTTCTGGGACAGGAGTCTCTGCTGAAAATCCCATAGTAAACATGCCCTGTGAGGCAAGTGTTTGACATCTGCAAACGGGAGCCATCTGTTTCTTCTTTTAAGAGTATTGGCCGTCTAATAAAGGAAAAGAGATGCACATAACTTTGCCTGAGGTCAAAACAGTGCAAGTGAGATCAGAGCTTTGATTGCCAAGTAAAATGGGTGCATAGATTCATACACACGCACACTTTTTTTTTTTGCCATTGGAGGGCAGATACCAGCAGAAGGCACACAGTCATCTCGCCCAGAATTAGGATTAGTCTGGATATGGAAGCAGTGATACAGCTCAGGCTTCTTTTTAGAGCTAGACCAAAGCCTTTTCTAAATGAAGAACCAGAAACCTCAGAAGCCATACATTTTGACTCAACATTTTGCAATTCTCCTCCTGCTCCCAGCCACCACTGGTGATCTCTAGGCAAGGAACAGCCGCTCTGTTCATGACATACTTCACTCCACACTTACTGGTAGAGCCTGTTCATGTCCCTGGTCAGTAAGTCGTGGGGCTGGTGTACTGAACTCTCCACTTTCCCACCACTTTGCATTGCTCCAGCCTTCAGCTGCCCAGTGAGCTTTGGGAGCTGTGCATGTCCTGCTGGAGCTGGGCAAGGCTCAGCAGTGACTCTGCCTTTCCCTGCACATCTCAGGGAGGGCTGCTGATGAATGGCACTGCTTTCACTCACCTACAGCTGAGACCTGCCACACTTGGGATTTTTGTTAGAAGAGCAGACCATGTTGGGATGGGCAGGTTGAAGTGTACGGCCTGATGCTCCCTGCTGCACACCGTACAGAGACAGAGTGAGGCACGGGGGGAATGCTGGGGGTACTGAAATATTAGGAACAATATTATACAATAAACACAAAGAAATATTCACCACATTGATAGAAACTATTCAATAAGCATAGCTTTCCCTTTGGGTGCAGATTTTATTTATGAAATCTGTAACACTGTATATTTATAGCCTGGTTTTGAATCTGGTTTTGGACTTGGTTTGGACTTGTATTATCATTTATGTAATTCAATGGTACTTTGAAAAATCAAACATATCCCTTTTGCGGAAATGTTATAAATCATTTACCTTGCTTATAATACTTAAAGTTTGTTAATAAAAATAGGGCAGTTCTTATTTGTTGAAGCGATAGTGGAGACAATGCAAACATTTAGCAAAAGTGGAGGTCATAGAAACTTAAATAATTCCTTGCATGAATTTTCTTTTGTGATTTACTCCCAAGGCCGAAAACCTGAGACTCATGGCCACAACCTGTTTATACAAACCACAATAAACAATACTAGCTTACGTGACATGAGGAATTGTGCAAGAATGCAATTATCCTTTAAAAAAAAAATCTATTTAAAAGAGCATAAAGGTTGGGATATAAGATAGGTAACTCTGAAGCCTACACACTGCTGAAAGACATATTTCTTTTCACCAGAAGATCAAAGGATAATGTAAAGTTTCATGTTAAACAACAATACAAAGAGCTTTGCTGAAGACTGAAGTGCATTGGCCCCACTGCATGCAGTAATGATGCTGTAAAAGAAGAAATGAGAGATCATAAGAGACTCCCGGAGCTCTGATTTTACACTGTGGGAGTAGAACCTCCGATTAAAGCAGGAGCGTGGGACGTTTTTAAGGCTCCGTTCATGTAGCACATTCTCTGTAGCCCTTGTCATACTCATTAAGCACAATGAGCAATTACCGACTGAAAGCCGCTGGTGTCTCACTTCCACGAGGAAAATGCTATAGAGCTGCAAGCTTAAATGGAAAGAGGGAACTCTTTACGTGTCTACAATAACTGGTACTTTTGCAGGACCCCTGCAAAGCCTCTACACTTACAATATATCACGTCTCCTAAAGCAACTGTGTTAATGGCAGTTATTTGGCACCACTCTTACTTCTGTTAATCAGATGACAGCTTTGGGCCATGAATCTGTGAAATAATATTGCTTTCTGAAATTAATTTGACTCCTGCTTTTGCTGTGTTTTTTCTCCCCCTTCTCTTTAAAGTGTAAGACACATTCTGGCACCGGTCAGGTTACACACCACTTGTTTCTGTGTGGTTGAAGCAGTTTAGAGTTGGTGACGTGGCATGAAGACTCACAGGCAGGACTTACCTCCCACATGTCCGCAGTGACTTAGTGATCCAGGTTTGGCTGGAACATTTCTGAAACACAGTGTTGGCTCAGAGAATATATAATAGGTCTGGGGAGGAATACTAAATAAATACCTTTTTTTTTTTTTTTCCTCTTTTTTTTCCTTTTTTTTTCTTCCTAACTTAGACCAGGAAAGACTTCTAGAATGAAATATGGTGTCAGGAAGCTTTGTTGATGCTGTGTTAATTCCCAGGTACTACTAGTGAGGCCATATTTTGCTTATGCATTAAGGTACTATTCTGTATGCAGTAATGCAAGCCACCAGGGCTGCATCAGGATGACTCATCCTTCTATTACCTTGTGAGTGCTGTGACATCTCTGCAAGAAAATTGATATCACCAGCTTTGTGTTTGAGTTTCTCTGTGGCTTCTATGGAGCTCTGGACACAGACACTGCTCTGCAGTGTGCGGGTGTGGTCATTCACATTGAGTGCTCTGATATCTGCCTGAGAATTATTTTACTCTCAAATCAAAAATGACAGAGCCAGAGCAGATAAAAAGCAGAGTTGCATCTTTGCAGGTAGATACTGAAGATCTGTGTGTAATTCTTTACACAAGTTCTTTTCTTATGCCTGACCTGCTTTTGCCCAGCAGTGAGGTGGACATTGCTTTGGGGAGGTCATCAGCTTGCCAAGCTCCAGCTGCAGGCAGTCCAAAGCACTGACCCAAATCCAGCTGATGCTCTCATTGATAAGATCCAAAGCTCTTTACAGCTTATAGGTTGCGAGCTGTTCAGGTCAACTACTGTTTCTTAGGTGGGCATGGTGGTGATGGGTCAGTGGTTGGACTTGGTGATCTTAGTGGTCGTTTCCAGTGTTAATACTCCTGTGATTCTATGACTCTTACTGTGAACACTTTCACAGCCCTACCTGAAAGGAGTCTTGCTCTTACCATGGTCTCTTACCATGGCTGCTTGGAGGCTGTACATCCCTCCCCAGTTAAGATGCAGATACACAAAGAGATGGAAGTTTGGATCATCAGCTCATTTCCAGCCACACTGAGGAAGCCCTGTAGCAGAGGATTTGTTGGAAGGTATATATTTTTTTAATTATAGTTGTCTACATTGTCTTTCTTTACCCATTGGTTGTGTTGATTTACACACCTTGTGCCTCTCTGAGAAAAAACCCTAAAGGTTTTGTTATCAGGGAGCTCCTAGTCCTGAGGGCAGCGATCTGCCTGCTCCATGGTGAGCTGTGACAATTCTTGCCTGCGGGATGTTGATCATCTCTAATTGCTGCTGCGTCAGCAGTCAAATCAGCCTGCATCAGATGACAGTATGAGACCTTACTGACAGAAGGCAGTTTTGTAATCCCTGCAAATCCACCCCCCCACCCCCCCCCCCCAGCTCTTTCACCTGAGCCCTTTACGTTCACAGTCTGGATTTACCAACCATCTGTGAAGAGCTTTCAGAGGATAAAAGCAGCATTAATGGTTTGACCCCAATGAAGGCATCACTTGCCTGTGATCTCTAAGAGCCCAGTTCAGCAGGAGCTCAGAGCTTAGTCTGTCTTCTGCGTTTGCTGATACTCAACATTGCAGACTGCCAAGGGACTTGCTGGTATGAGATCATCCATTAGAGGAAAACTAGAGAGGAGATTGTTCTAGAATACAGACTGCTTCTAAATGCTTCTGAGGGGTGCTGAAATGGGGGGACCAGCCTCAATGCTGTGCCTAAGAACTTGCTACATAGAAGACTGTAAACCATTCCATTTCACTGGAAGCCCGCCTGACCTGCAGCAATCCCATCTCTCCAGGAACTGCTCTTACTCTCACATGACAATGAAGCAAAAGCGGTCGAACAGTATTAGCATGTGTACCTTGCCCATCATCCCAGAGTATCCAGGCTTCCAAGACGTTAAGGTCTGTATGTAAAAACTGTCTTTGAAATGTATAGCATTTCAACTTACTACTCTAAATAAGTTGACATGTGATGTGCTAATAAATTTTGGACTATGTTTTGATATAGAAAAGCTTAACTTTAAAGAGTTGTACTTCATTACATTATCAAGTTGAGATTATTTAAACTTTTTTTTTTAAGGTTTAATGTGGGAAGGAAAAACTGCTTTTTAGTCAAGTTCTAGTGTTCTTCAGTTACCCAACTTACTCCAGAATAATAATCACTCTAGGCAGGATCATTAATTTTTCCGGGTCTCTTCCAGAATGTGATGGAATTGTGAGAGATCAAAAACTGGATTGCTTGTTGGTTTACATGGCCTGTCCAACCCACTAGTCCTGGTTTGTGCTTGATGTTTTCCATTCATCATTAGTAAGCAGCTTGCCAACTTGCTGATGATGGAGTGCCCTACTGAGACATTGCTGGGCTCTGAAACCAGATTTGTGGCTGAACCCTTAGCAAGTATCTAGACTTAATTAGCAAATGTGAAAAGCTGCTTGAATGATCATTTCGTGATACCAAAGGCATTGTCAAGCATAATAAATGAGTACAAAATGTTCCATGGTCCAGCTGTGAAACATTACTGTCTACACACAGTGCAGTTTTGCTTTTTATTGATTTGAAAGAGTAATATAATGCAAAGCAGTTCTTCCATCAAGCTGAACAGCTAAGATTTTTCAAAGAAAAAGCCATGTTCTAGCCTAATATAGTGAGCTGAAACCATCTGGTAGCTTAAGACAGACTGGGATGTCTTGGGTATATATGAGGAAGATGGAAATGACAGAGCAGTAACTTCAAGAGCCCAGGGGACATTTAACTCTGGACATGGAAAGGAGATCTTCTATGTGGTGAATTTCTAGCAAATTGTTTTGGCACTCATTGATTTCTCTCACAGTCAAAAAAAGACTCACAGCATGGGTGTTCCCCTGAAGTCAATAGACAGACACCCACTGATGTCAATGGGAGTCAAATCAGGCCTTTGGCTATCCAAGTAGCTGAGGTATTAAAATGGTTGGCAGGGAGAAAGGCATCCTATGATAGGAAAGGAGAAGAAAACTCCATGCATGTCTATGGTATACCGCAGGGTAATAACAATAAACTTCATAGTTTTAGGATGTAGAAATACATCACACATGAAAATTGCTTTTCTGGTAATAATACACTGCAATTCACAGCAGAGTACGGGAAGGGAAAAACAAAAAAGAAAAATTTCTTACAATAGGAATACATTTTTATCATGGGACACTGCAGCTACAGGCTAACGAGATTTGAAAAGGACAGATGTAAAGTTCTCTTAATACAGACAGGTGAGTGATTCTTTTCGAAAATCAGGTTTTCAGAGAGGTTACACATAATTGTAGCAGTACATCAGAGTCAGAGCTCAGCATTGTTTAACCTCGGACCAAAGCATTTATTTTCCAGAGAGGGATTAGAATTGGAGTCCTCAGGGAATTTATGTTAAGAACTTGAAACTTTTCCCAACAGCTGTTTACTGTGAGGAACCATAAGATCTTTTTCTACATAAACCGGCACATTTTAATTCAGATTCCCTTCACCCTTCTGCCCCATTCTTGCCTCTCTCCTTCCCCTTTTAAACAGTTATCAAGAAATTATCCAGAAACTCGAGCCTTCAACCGGCTTTTCCAGGATTGGGAAAGAGGAAAGAGCTCTTCCTCACAGCTGAACAGTTTTCCAAACACAGCTTCGTTAGCCCATTGCTTGGGGGGCTCCTCAAGAGGCTACCTGAAAGGCCAACCAGCACACAGCAGTAGCTTCCATGACAAACCCTTGCAAGAGTATTTCAACGAGAGGCTGATGGAGCTCAGGAACTATGAAAGTAAGAGGTCCAATAGGAAGACAAAGGGATTTCCTGACAAGAACCAAAGCCCCTTCCTCACCCACAGAGGATCTCGGCGCAGAAGTAGTTGCGGTGCTGTGGTAATGGTTGGGTATAAGGAGACAGAAGAATCCCGCAGCTCAGCAAATCAAGAAAATGGAAAAGTGACAGAACACAGTGGTCAAAAGGAAACCCAGAATGCGCTGGACCTCTACAAGGGTGACTTTTTGGACATTTTAACAATGCACATTGCTGCTCCTCTAGAAGCATTCGTGCAAAAAAAGTAATGCTGGAGCTATTTACAGCCAGACCTACAGTCCTTCAAGTGAAGAATCGTTCCTTTTCGGTACTGTTGTGACTTCAGTAGTTCATGTGTGTTAGTTCATTCTAAAGCAGAAATATGTTTGTGGGGCAATGTACTTCACTGGCATGCCATATCTTTGTTTTCAATTATTTTCCTCAAAGAATCAGTAAAAATGAGGGATAGTCTAGAATAGTATTTCAAGCACTATACACAGAGAGCGCTGTCCTAAATGCACACATTACTTGAATTCTAAAGTTGCCTTAATAAAGAGTGATTAGTTTCAGTGGAGCAGTGTGGTTTCCCATTGGTAGCACGTAGTTTCCATTAGCTAATCTGAAGAAACAATATTGTGTCCTGCCAAGTTACTTTGCTTGTTTTAAGTTTTCTTGTTTTTTTCACTTGTCACTTTGACCCATTCAATCTATGCTATGTTTTGCATGGATGCAAACTACGTGATAAGAAATGTTTGATTTTGTCTTGTTGCCACGTGTCATAATCACCAGGAAGATCCTTGTAACAGTGTCTGACACTTGAAGAACACGGATGTAAGCTTCATTTTAAAATCAGATCAGCAACTGTTGTTCCATGTGCATACTCACAAACCTTTGACTTAAAAAGCACTGCAAGGGCAAAGAGGAAGGAATGCTGCATTTAAGTGAGAATTAGGGATGTAATTATGTAGGTAGGATCTGTCCTGCTTTCCTGTTGCAAATGTGAGGTCAATATAGCAAATTCTTAATGCAATCTGAGTTTCAAATTGTTCATTGTGCATAAACTGTGTTTATAGTGGTCATCTAAGTATACAATGTCAGCTGCAGCCACGTTTTTCTATTACACAGAATGTCAATGTTTAGTTCTACAGAGCGCTGAATATCAGGCCCAAAGCTGGGCAACAACTTTAAGCTTCCAAAAAGCACTATTGCCTGTAGTATTATTAGCAATAAAGTCATCATTACAGTGCTAGTTTGAGCTGATGTTTCTGTTCTCAGACTTTTTCAATGTGAGTTAACAAGTAAGAGGAGCTGGAGGAATTAGGTAATTAATGTATCAATTTGCTCTTTCCTCCTAGCAGAATGGAGCAACGGCAGGGCAGGCAACAGCAGCTTTCAGTCAAAATGCATGAACAAAACCCTCCTGTCAGTCCCTTCAGGAAACAACTAAGAGCTTTCACCCTAGAAAGGAAACAGATCAGATTTATCCCGCATCCCTTTCCCAGTCCTGGGATCAATAGTATCTAAGTGAACTGGCACGGGATACTGAAAGCTCCAGGTCCTTTGTGCATAGGAGAAAGCACTATATACTGAGCCTAAAGTTTTTTTTTCAGAATTCACAGGTTGCCTTACCACCAGAAATGGCAGGGTGCAGCCAATTAGGTGAATTTTTTCCCTAAAGTGAAATATTTATTTTAGACTTAAATGAGAGTCTGACACACTTAAGGTATTAGCAGATGCCATAGAGAGGATGCATCTGGTTTCCATTGTAGATCTGCCAGAGGTTAGTTTCTCTTCTGGGAGTGTATGCATCGTAATAACATATCATTATGTGAGGACATAATAATAACAGTGCATAGAAAGCAATATTAATGGGACACAAGCAACTCTAATTCTTGCATTTCTTGAGTGTATGGTTTTGCACCTTTGAATGTATGCTTCTAAAATATAGCTTTACAACTCATTTCCCACCTGCAAAGCCTTTTAAAAAAGCAACAAGCCTTCCTGTCTGCTCCTGATATTTAATCTTTGTCACACTGCAATGGCCCCAGATTAGCAGGTCTGGAGCATTCCGAGTCTCTCTGCAGACCTTTGCCATATAAGCTAACAGAGGTACATGGAGCCCTGCATCATTAGGATGTTAGTGAAGTTTGCTGGCAGTAGAGGAACAAGCTCTCCTTTAATTAACTAATAATGTAATGGTGCTAAACTATATATGAACTATATATAAACTATATATTAAGCATATATATACATATATGTATGTATAATGAAAATTTGGTAAGTAAGCATCTGTAAATGGGTTACTTCAGCTGCTCAGCCTCTGCAGCAGTTTCCCTTCTCTATTCATGACAAATCAAAGCACTAATCATTAACAGGCCCTATTTTAATTTTATTTTTTACTTTTATGGTATGCTGAATATGAAAAAGAATTACAAAATCCAGTAATTAAGAACTCAGACTCGGCAGAAATTTCTATTGTCTCCTCTCCCAGAAGCACCCCGTACACTTCAAATTGCAGTCTGGTCCATTTATGGTATTTTTCATCTGTGAAAACCTCTAAGGGATTCAAAAAGATGACTTTTTTTTTAATTGGATTTCTTTCAAAATAATGTAATGACTTTCCTCTGAGAAGCTGCACATCTCATGCCAGAGAAAGTGGAAAAGTCTAAGGAAGATTACATCTCTCAAGAGAGAGCATAGCTAGATGCTGCTGTACAAAGGACATCGGGATACGGAGAGAAAAGAACACCAAGAACTGCTAGAGAAGTAATAAGACCTCATCTGACATTCTCCCAGATTTTTATAATCTGGCAAAAAATGGCTTGGGTTAGTTTGGAAAGCGATGATATGCATGACCCGAATTTATGTAGTCTATTACCTTAGGTTTTAGTGAGTACAGCTGTTGGGTGTAGCTGCTACTTTACTTTCATGCAGATATGCAGATAATCTGTTTTCACAATGTTCTTTTGTGAAACTCGATGCAAACACTGTTTGCCATTTGCAGGTTTGTAAAAATACTGTTTCTGCCTCTTTGAAAAATGGCTATCATTTCTCATAAAAAAAAAGCACTGCACCACCTTCCTGCTAGTGATTTTGCAGCTACTCTTTACCTTTGTTTTAAATCCTTCATGTACGGAATGCTGAAGAGCACATTCTGATGGTTACTGTCATTTTCCTTCTCCAAACATTTTCTCTCATCCTAATTGAAGCTTAGACAACATCCTTTATAGGCCCTCATAAGCCAGACAGTGCTCGGCTTCAAAAAATAGTTTGTATCTTCTGAAGCCTCCATCCCTAGTAGTGATTGTGTCATCCTTTCAACCTGTCTTTAAGGCCATAGAATTGTGTTGGTGACAGCTTACATTGCAGAGGAAGGCAGGGGGTGTAAGGATGTAAGGCAGGGGAAGGAGATCTCAAGGAAAACACAATCTTGCTTTCAGATGAGAATCTAAACTTCTGCAAAGTAATATGCACTCTCAAGTTTGGTTTTCAGTTCCCTTCATCTCCATGAAGATACGGTGAGATAGAAAATAAAAAGGATAGTATTAGTGAAACATATTCCACTCTCATTGAAGTCATCTTCAAGATCCCAAGGAATTATGGAAGATGATCATATGCCTCATTAAAGCAAAACATATAGTTTTCAAGTATTTAAATTATTTATTAAAAAAAAAAAACAAAAACAAACAAACAAAAAAAAGCCAAAAAACAATTAAAACAGTGGTTTGATCTAGGTACAGCAGCACTGTGACATTACTAGGACATTATGTACGAAGAACCCAAGCAGCCATAGAACACAGAAGCCTTTATCTTCAATAACAATCTCAAATGAAACTAGCTTCATCAAACAATGTTAAAGATCTCCCTGGAAAGAGAAACAAAACCAAACAGCCCCTCCCCACCCCCAACCCTTTGGATACTAGGATGATTTTTTGTACAATACCAACAGCCACTAGCTCTTCTAGTTGAGAACACTTGCTTGAATTTATTACAAAAATGATCTGTTGACTCAGTTATGAAAGACAACTTTAAACATTGCTTTAGAAGTGTCTGCTCCTCTTATAGACTACAGTATTAGAAGTGCTTAAAAACATTTAATCCTGAATATGCTCTTGAAATTCAATCAGAAGGATATTTTGTGTGTGTTTATATACCAAATATGACTTTTAGTTTTTGAAGCAGGTGAAAAGACTAACCCTAGTATGAAACTGCAAATTTACAATTTAATTATTAGTTATATATGGGCAACCACGTGATAATTCATGAAATCTTTAGGTCTATCTACATTGCTCAGAAACACAAAATAAAGTTTTTACAACTTTCACCTTCATAAGGCTAAAATGTTAAGTCTTTCAGAAGAGTGTCCAGTGTCAAAAAGAAATACAATTAAGGGATACCACATTCTATATGTATGGAATAACCCATTTCAGCTTGCTAATTAATGTATTTGGGATGATGAGAAAGAAATACACATTTGTCATCCAGCCACTACCTGAAAAGTTCATTTCCTGGGATTTAATCTTCTCTACAGAACCACTGATTTTCCAGAATGCATGGAGGTCCCCTTTGGAGTCCGCTGATCCCAGCAATGTGGTTGCCTCTGACCCGATGTTTGCCATGCATGTATCCTTGTGACTTCACACAGCATTTCATTTAATTGGCATCTACAAATTCATTTCCAGGCTTGGCCAAAAAAGAGAAAGATTGTGATGTTGAGCCAGTAAGAGTTATTCTGCCCCCTTCCTCTTAACTTTGTCTTTCCATTATAAAAAAAAGAGGAAGCGTTCATCTGAATGCTGCAATTACTAGCTAGCACTTAATTAAGAAATTAATTCCTTAACATTTGCACTGGATTCTCATCTTCTGTTGGAGATGGCTTTATAGAAATGACGTGCATTCTTTTTCAATATCTCTAAGGAACTAAGAGAAACCAGCAATAAAAAAGAGCCCTTATTTACAAGAGTCATCTCCCATGCCATGTAAATAAGAGCAGCTACATTAAATCTATTTCACTTAAATAATACAAAGAGTTGATACCGATCTGTTTTGTGCACAGACTCCCTAGTGCTTTCTATCGACAGATGGAGAGATAGAGAGCATCTATCCGTGTTTAAAAATGGGAAAGCAAAATTGCAAAAAGGCTTCTCCATGGCAGTGATGTAAAACATGAGCACAGTAGGAACAAAATCCACCACTTCTGGCTCCAGATACATAAAACAAGGAGAATACTTTTGCACAAGCAGTGATATTCATTTTAGTACACAGGCAACAATCTGTTTGAAATCATTTCTTTCATAAAACCCATTTGTCAGCATGCTATCTAGGCTGATTCATCCGCAGCAGGTTGGATTTGCATTATCAGAGAGAAGTCTGAGGGAGGTGAGCATATAATACTGTAGCATACTGTGGGCTTTTCTCTTTATTGGTAGATTTCCTAAAGACAAAAATAATACTGCAACATTCTCTGGATCAGTTTCTTCCTCTTTTTCAGCTAAGAACAGAATGCTATCACCAGCCAGGATGATATAAGTACTACTATTTAGTATACCTAAAAGAGACTGTTTCCTGCACAAGAAAGTGAGAAACTGTTTTAAACTTTCATAGTCCTTCAGCTTTAGCATAAGATTGTTACGCAGTTTTACTCTTCCTTTAAATAATTTTATAGTGTTTTAAATTGCAAGCCATATTTGTGGAAGGCTTGACAGACAATTCTGGAACCGTCTGTTTTCCATGGAGGTACTGAACGAAGCCATTGAACAGATCCTCCCAAACTTCACTGCCAAACGCACCTCCTTGAAGCCTGAGCCAGAATTGGGACCATCTTCAGGCAGGAGAGCCTTTAAGTCTCTGGATCCCACTTCATTTACTGCCAGATTTCTTTACTGCAGTGGCAGACAAGGAGTCCAAGTGGTGTTTATGTGAGATTGGCACCTGTTACCTAAGTATTATAAATATTACTCTGAACTTGTAGAGTTTCTGCAGGCCACTCTGTGGTTCATGCTACGCATGTGAAGGAAGATGGTCTGCATCTGAGCAACAGAGCAACTTGGCGATGTTCTATCAAGCAAAGTCCAATCTTTTCAAACATTGCAGGGGAATGCCTAGAAATGTATAACAAATTATTTCATCTGCACTTAGATATTTAAATTGCAAATCTGCACAACAACAAAAAAATCACAGCTATGGAGAAGCAACCTGTTCCATAGGTATCCATGAGAAGAAGTGCTGTAAGGGTGTGTATAAGGGTGTGCATTTATTGCTCTTCCAGAAAAGTCTACTTAGGAAACTCCTGGCTGAAGCTCAGCCATGTGGGAATGGAGAGCTGTGCAATGGCTGTTCCCACAGGCTGAATGTGTGCCTGCTTTTCTGTTCAAACTGTTATGTCAGCCCTCCTCCTAGAGATGACACTGACTTTGAGCCATGGGCTCAACCCTATGTTTAATATGAGTTTATGTATGCAATTTCAAGGTTACTGAAAAAAACT
The DNA here is from genome assembly GCA_030625065.1 of Alectoris magna. Classification (NCBI taxonomy): domain Eukaryota; kingdom Metazoa; phylum Chordata; class Aves; order Galliformes; family Phasianidae; genus Alectoris; species Alectoris magna. Next base: position 18,202,922 of record CM060566.1, on the reverse strand, counting down.
ATAAATAACATATGATAACAAGGAAGAATGTGCTGTGATGTATGACAGTAACAACCATTTGACACATGCTGAAGATACACATATATAGGTGGTTTTCACCCTGTACTCCAGAGCTCACACCCTTTCTGTCTTCCTTGTTCTTCTCATGGTGTTATTAATATTAAGACTGCTCTTCTTGTCAGCTGAGGCATCTCTGCTAAGAAGTGGGATTTAAAATCTGAGGCTTTGACAGAGTTCCTCTTGAATAAAATTAAGAATGAGTGTCTTAGAATCAGACACTTCACTGTGTCAGCAAAGAATGATTTCCAAATGCTGATGGCACTCTTTGCCATAGCTGCTGGTGGAAGGGATGACTGCAAAACAAGACGGGATCAAATTGTTCTTACGGATGCCTGGCATTGTCCCTGAACTGTCAGCAGGCATCTCTAGTCATTGCAGTATTAAGTTTTGCCTTTCAATAACATTCAGTTTGATCTGCAGTAACTGGTATGATTATCTTCACGCCTTTACCAGCTTCACAAGCAGGTTCTTGTTCAGAAACAGCATCTAAGTCATATCCATTCTTGCAAAAAAATTCTTTTTAGATAATCCAGATCAAGAGTGCACATATAAGAGTTTATTATTTAGAACCATTGAATCACCAAGGTTGGAAAAGACCTTTAAGATACCTAGTCCAACCATCCACCTACCACCATTATTTCCCCATTACACCACGCTCCTTAGCACCACATCTACGTCTTTCTTGAAAACTTCCAGGGACAGTGACTCAGCCACCTCCCTGGGCAGTCTGTTCCAGTGCCTGACCACTCTTTTGGCAAAGAAATTGTTCCTAATATCCAACCTGACCCTCGCCTGGCATAACTTGAGGCCATTCCCTCTAGTCCTGTTGCTAAATTTGTACTTTGCTACTTTCCCTTCATTACTCCTTTGTTTAAAAAAGCTTTCATACAACCGGAGAATGGGAAAAATCTAGAAGACTTAATTCTTTTACAGAGACACTGTAGAAAAAGAATGTTCATCTGTATCAAAAAGTGTGCAAACTAGCAAATTATTCATCAAATTATTTAGTACAGATTTAAAAATAAAGAAGATGTTTGTACAATTCAGGACTAGATTGCAAAAGATTTCTGATTCTTAAAATGAGCTAAGTTTGCTCATCTGTCTACTTAAAACAAGCAGCTAGACCTGAACTTCTGCATTTTTGGAAGAATCTATACTGTAACTGGAAAGAAGATAGATAGAAAATTAATCAGTTTGGAAATTAAATAACCACTACTTTCTGCTCCTTTGCTATGCGCAAACCCCCATAAAAAACTGTTCACTTGGAATCAAAGTACTAGAGATTCCCCTTTAAATGCTCTCCAAGGTTGTAAAATGAAATTATAATTCTGTTCTTTCAGAGCCCCCGAATACCCGTGGCTCCCGGTGTTTTTGAATTTGGCTCAGAGGCAAATGACAAATGTCTCTGGAAGCAAGGCGGGGCTTCAGCCCTGAATTGTGTGCCCTCATGGTCACACTAGAGGAGTGAGAGGACTGTACTATGTGTCTGATTAGCTGAACAATGACTTAAAAAATAATAGAAATCAGCAATGAAAAGACAACCCTGCAGGCTTTGTTGCTGTAGGCAAACCCTGACTAGAAGATTCATAGGACTGTTCATTACCACTAGTGATAACGTAATGATGTCATGATGAAATCTTTCAGGGATACTGAGACACTTCTGCTGCTTAAGCATCATAATACTGTTCAAAGTTTGTCAGACAAGATAGCAACAAGGATGCAGCATGAAATCTCCCTCAGCTGCTCTTATTCTCTGTCTCTCCCCTTACCCACTCAATGCTTCCAAGGAGCTGGGATCCAGCGGGACTTAATCCCAGGCTTGACTCTTCAGGTGTGTATAAGCATCTTCGTCCCACACCATCCTAAAAGTTCAGGATACCTAACTCTAGCGTAATAAATTCCAAGTATCAGCTGAATGCAGCTTTTGTCATCTGAGGACTTCGCATTGTCCTTGTGTCTCCACTGTTGAGTCCTAAACGCTGAGTAAGGAACAGGCCCAGCTGAAAGGAGAGCAGGAGAAGGCACATTTGCTGTCACTCCTTGTTGTCATATAAAAAAGTCATCCACCACTAGTTAAGGCTGATAGCATCTAAGAGGTATAAGGCCATCTATAATCTATTTTCAATTTGCTCACCAGCTTTCACTAAAGGTTTCATTATTATCAGGATTTTATTTCCCAAATGGGAAATGGTAAAAAAAAAAAATCCAGTCTTCATGTGCCACATTGATCACACATAGAAAATGAAGCTCTCAGGACAACATGTGCAGTCTTATCAAACGTATGCCATGAAATATTAAGGGGCCAGGACTTCCCTCAGCTGCCATTTTTTCTTACCCACGGTGGGATAGGTAGATATTATCAGCAATATTTTTCTGATGAAAGAATATACTTATTGCTGCAAAGTGAGATGGTGGGGTAATGGAGAGAACTTAGGCTTTCACTCTAGTTCCTCTTCCAGCAACCCTTTCCCTAGCATCAGTGCAGAGGATAAAGCCAGCTGAGGGCGCACAAACTTATAGTATGCAATGCTACTAGAAAGTGATGTCTTAGAATGATAAAAATAGACTTGAGCTGCATAACTCTTGCAGCTCTCTAAGATCTAAGATGCGCATCCTGTTTCAGGTACACTGACATATATCCATGGTCTGACTACGATATACTCCTCTACTTCTCACCTACATTTCTTCAAATTAGGTGAAATTCCACATGCATTGAAGAAAGCCTGTGAAAATCTCTTGGAGCAAGTCTATTTTCATTCAGAGACTGCCAAGGTGACTTAATCTTGCTGACTTAGGTGGCTCTACATCAGGCTGTGAGAATGGAACTGGAGGTAACAGACTCCTCTGTGCCCAGCTGCTTTCATTTCTATAGCATTAATTCCTCACCTGCTGAGAAGCTGAATCCATTATATATTTAGTTTACAGCTCATCTAAAAAGTTACTGAAAAATCTCTTTGTTACTGTTTCTCTACAATCTTTTATCTACTGTAAGATCTTCAATGCCATCATCTGACATGGGAGAGTAGCTGAAGCTCTCCCTGAGCACCATCTACATGGGGAAGAGGAATTTCCCTGCCACACTGACCTGAAATAAAAAGGGGAACATATTCTTGGTGATCTTCTGGCATACTTTCTGCATATCTACTAGTGACTGGGAAAAAAGGAGGATTTTGGAATGGTATGGACTTGCATCTTAATGCATTTTACTTCAGAGAAAGGCACCAAAGCCCCATCTCCCTTCCTTAACTTTTTTCTCTGCAGGCTGCCTTATGTAAATCCTGACCCTGATTTAACTCTCTCCCTCATGTCTTCAAGTTGTTTTAACATCTAATTCCTGTGACTATCACTCATAGCTTTGTCACTGCTAACCTGCTTTTTTTTTTTTTAACCTTTCTGCACTGGCCAGAGAGATAGAACATATAAATTAATGACCTAATGAACTTCAGCCATTTACTGGAACAGTGCTTCCTGGGGTAACTGCACTGCTAGCTAACAGGGCTTTAGACACATCAGGGTGAGCATCAGATGTTCCTCACTGACCCAAAGGTGAACTTGTCAGTCTACTCTAGTGAATGTTGTAAGGTGCATGGTGAAGAACCCTCTTTTGCAGAACATGGTGGGCTGCAGAGACCTCATCTGCACTTGGGTGCAGTTCCTCTTAAAGAGAAGGAACCATATTTTTGATGTAGCATTCTTAAGTGGACTACGTGAGCTTGATTCAGGTGCCTCAGGTACCGCTGCTGATCCTGACTGATCCTGTTTCTAAGTGGGAACAATGTCTTCAACAGTGGTTAAAGGATCCTGGGTAAAGAAAGAGGGAAGGAAAAGTGGGAGGTCTTATTTCCTAACTTACATTTTATTCAGTTAAGTTGAGGACTTACTTGAGGGGAACAAGTCATGTATATTTGATACGACAAATGAAAGTGCGGACACAGGTTCTGCTACTGCTCTAAAGCAGCTCAGACCCCACTCTGAATCTCCACAGGTCAGCCCTAAGGAGCTGACATGAATTTCATGGTGCACAAACTAGACTACTGTATTTCTCTCTTGCTACCTGTTTGATACAAGCAGTGGTGAAAAGGCCTTGGGCTTTTGTCTGCAGCACAGAGAACACTTTGCTCTCATCATAGTGGGTGTAGGATTCAAGCCCCTGAAAAACAAATGGTCATTTGCTTTCCCAGTCAACTCTCACTCAATTTTGTTCTTCAACAACAACAACAACAAAAAAGTGAAGAAGAAGGGTTTAAAATAGAGTACACTTTCTAACAAAAAAGTATTATGATGATCTAACAATGTTAAATACAAATCTCAGCTCTGCTGATCCACTGAGATCACAAACCTTAGGCATAGCAAGGAGTATTCTTGAATACATCAAAGCCTTGTCAGTATCTTTTCGCATTTAATGCAAGACATTACAAGTTAATGAAGAGGAGAAACGTATGCAGTGTTGCTGTAAACCAAATATACAGATGTAAAATAATTAAGAATAACCTGTTCTGTAAAAATGCATGTCAATAAAACCCAGTCTGATAAAGTGATTTATGAATAGTTTCCTAGAATTACTAAAAAGAATGATTTCTCATTTGAGGCTCTGGAAGTCTTGAGTCACATTTTTTTTCTTTTAAAAAAATGTCTTAAAACACATGGCTTTACAGCTGCTGCTTGGAAAATATACACCTCCAAAGTCTGACTTTCATTTAAATACAAATGTACAAAATGTAAACTGAGACAATAGAGAAATTTACAAAACTTTTCTTTAAAAATAATAAAGACAAAATTCAGTTCTAGTATGATGCTATTTAAATACGTGCAAGTAGTCATGTTCATTGAATTTCTATTGCAATGTTCTAAATAGACAAATTTGATTCACACAGTCTTGAGTGCCACCTTCAGAAACAGACCTGAGTGGAAATTTCTTCTTAAAATGCGAGGCTCCACTGGAAGGAACGGGTAGAAAATCTCCATTTTGGGGAGATTCTTTTTTTTTTCACTCAGTGGTGGATGCTCTCTCATCCATAGAAGCTTCATGGATTGTAGTGGAAGGACGCAATGTTTGATAAAACTGAGTCAGAACTAGCTGCTTCCGGTGGAGTTTGAACTTACGTGATTTGAATTTATGTGGTGATTTAAACTGGCCTTCGAATTTGAAGAACTCTTTGAATTGTTCTGATGCTACAGAAAGATGAAAAAAATGACAATTAGCTTCTGTAAATGTGCCAAGCTTTTCATTTGATGGTGATAATGTACTGAATGTCCTGTAAGATCTTTGTGTGAAGAACTCAGGATGTAAAATACTCTGTACTTTCTTACGTGCATTCTCTCTAGGTCACGAGGACCATGGGAGTCCTTGAGGATGCAACAAAGACACATGAACTCCAGCAGTAAAGTCAATTCCTTGCAAAATGTCAGTATCTGCTAAATCTGACTGATTTAGAGAGGCTACTTGCCAATGACGACACACAGCTTTTACCCTACAGAAATACATCAGCCCAGGAATGCTATTTGGATTTGCAAATGATGCCATAGTGCCACGTCAAAGCTGTATGTCACATCCTGTCTGACTACAGAGAATCACAGAATCATTAAGGTCAAAAGAGACCTGTAAGATCTTCTAATCCAACTGTCTTGGTTGGACTTTGCTCTCCTTTCTAGAGTCCTGGTTTAGAGCCTTGACTACCTCACTCAGCTTTTGAATGCTCTTTTTAAACACATAAAGCAAGGGTTTTTAAGGAACTTATAAAAAACCATTTCAAAAAGCATTTCAGCATACTACTGAAAAATAGTTTGACTACGAAGTTTTCAGCCACTGGAAACAAAGCTGATGAAAAAAACCAAACGTTCTGGTCATTAAAGAAATAGGCAGGAAATTTGTGATGATGCAGTATTAGTCAGGAAGCTGCCAGGTAACTGTAACAGCCAGCCCTCTCTAAGATGTACTGTCTTTGTCACAGCAAAAATACCACCAGAACATGAATGTGACACTGGCCATCTAGACGAGTGTTCCTGATTTTAGTCATAAAAGATCTCACCTGTCGTTTAAATATTCTCTGTAGCAGTCCTTTCTTGGGTGGCTCTGGGGGGTAGCTTTTATTTAGGTCTGGTGAAATAGTACCATTTGGTCCAAACACATTTAGTTCTTTAAAACACTCCGTTTCTATCATCTAGAGTAATACAATAAGAAAGAAATGATACATCTGCATTAAATACATTCCAGTAGCACCAGTTTGTCCAAAGTCAGGATCGGAATCACCAGCTGCCATCAACGGCTTGAGCAACATATAAGGAAAGTTAACAGTTGAACTCCTGTTAGTGGCTACGGAAGGTAAATATGTGGTATGAAAAACAGAGGCTGAATCTGCTCTGTATGTTTGCACATCAGTCTCAGGCTGCCCCACATAATTTTCTATTATTTTCTTTACTACTATGGAGAATATTAGCTAAATTCAGACATACTCACAAAATCCCCTTGGGCAGAGGGGTGCCCAAGGGGATCTGCTGTTTGATGTAGAGTTGGATTTACAAAATCAACTGTTCACTCTGTTTTCATATCAAATAGAAACAAAGACTCAGATCTGGAAACCCTGGAACAATTCAAGATTCAGCTTGCAGATACTGCTGCAGCTGGGACGTACTGCAGGTACAAAACAATAGGTGAGATGAGGATGGCAAACGGAGGAGCTTCCCATTAGGACCTCCATCCATCCTGCAGAAGTTCCTCTGAGATGCTGTCAAAATACTTCAGTAGAAATACAGAAGGAAGTACAGTAGGTTCCTTGCCAATTTACACAAATATGCACGGCCAACAGATACAGCCACCTGAACTTGACATCTGTGGTACATTATAGATCTTGAAAGAGGCCATTTGTAACTCATGAAGTCATTAGAGTCTGGCAAGTTATCCAGTAGCTATATATTACTAGAAATATACAGCTTCTCTTAAAACATCTGTTAGCGGTTTCATTGGAGTCATCTTACTATGACACATCCTTACCTCATTTTGCCATGGAATAGACACAGATCCTGTGGAAAACTTGGAATAGAAATCATCATCTGTTTGGTCCAGGTTTACTCCTTTCACTGTGGAGAATTGCTCGATGTCTAACACATCCTTGCAGTATACTGCTCTGGGCTATCTCAGCGGAAGAATTAGAAAACAGCAAGAGAAAGAATAATTCTGAGTCTGACCATGTGCTTTTTTCCAGTTTCAGTCAAGTGAGAGCGGCTCACAACAAGTGACTATTTGCATCCTGCTCCTCTAGACTTGCTCTGCCCGCATGTTTATCATCAAAGGCTGATTTTGCTTTAAGCATGTTAAGAGTCTCACTTTGAAGTCCTTAAGGCACCAGTGCAGCCAAAGTGGGTTTTAGTCATCCATGTAGCATATGGCAAAGAGGTGAGAGGAAAAGGACAGAAAGTACAAGAAAATAAAAATCCAGTCCTTCAGTATGTTCTTTTAGAGACGGAACAACAGAATATTGAGTGACACACTGGAGACAGCTCTGAAAAGGAACCTCAAATAGAAGTGTTCTGCTCAGATAGCTGCAGGTTTTGCAGTTTAAAAATTTAAATGAATGTATTCCAACTGCTAAAGAAAACAGAAGAGGTTTGGCATTTTTCCATTGTTTTTATTAATAGCTCAGCTGCTGGAAGCTGTCCACAATCACCTCTATTAACTCTTTTAACTTGGCTGCATTTCTTCAAATAAATAGTCAAATGGCTTCACCTTTTAAACTACTTAATTTTCTGGGATTACAGGCAGGACACTTTGCAGCGATGCACTTTTAGCTTATATTCCATCACTCAGCCACAGAAAACAGAAAAAGTCACCACAAGCCGCCTGATATAGCATGGTCATTTTTGTGCTTAGAAAGCTTCCATTAGCAACTCAGAGCTACACTTTGATGCACAGGAATCGCTGAGGGGTAGTTCGAGGGATTCGCCCAACCCATCAAAATCAAGCACGGGTCGAACTGTACTGTCCACACGGGGTACAGATACTGCAAGACCAGTGGGCTGACTGTGCAGTATTTTATCTAGAGCTGAGCTCTGTGATCAAATAAATCAAACTAATTCCTGATGAAAGTCCTATCTGTTGGAGGCTGCATCCCTCTGCCTTTATGATGACCGCAATCCACAGACATAGAAGTCTAGAGGAGGATGGAGAAATAAGGGTTAGATGTCAGCCTCTGCCATTGGCTACGTAGCTTTGGGCGATTCAGCTGACTTCAGTAAAGACTTGGAAATCTATGGATGAAGTGCCAAATAATTTAAATTAGGGCCAGCTCTTGAGTTCCCAATAAATAGCCATAAAAATTTATGTGCCCCGGCTTCAGCAAATATGTCTCTAAGAGGTGCCTTCTGGGCCTTACATGCCACAGTTAAGCTTTTAATACACTCTGGCGAATCCCAAATTTCAGCCCAGAATTTTCTAATTTTCTACATCAGAAAGAAATAGTAGCTTGTCTCCTATTTCTTCCCACTAAAGCAGGTCGTAACACCATGGGCTAATTGGCAGGAATAACTAGGCCACATAGTAAAATGTAAAGCAAAACCAGAGCAGCTAAAGTAAACTTTTGTAGCTTTTAAACCACTTTGGTTTGGTTGAGCTTGCAGCAATGTGAATGAGAGCTGCCAAGACGTTACTTTTCTTAATATGTTAAAATGGCAGTGTTTACTTAGAACCATATGGGAACTTTAAGGACAGGAGGCCTAGCCAGAAAGAGAGCCCTGGAGGAGGAAAATAATCAGATAACTCTGTGCACTGGGGTAGAGAGCTATACCACAAAAGGGTGGAAAAAGTTTTCTTACTGCCAATGCAACAAAGACTTTCAGTATGTGCAAGACTGGTACATAAACCTGAGTAAGGACTCAGAGTTGGGTTCTATTCCCCATGAACACTAGCAAGTTCAGAACACTATCTCAGGTCCAAGCACTCTGCCTGAGGCGACACTTGATATCTGAACCTGCTTCAGACTTTTTGTAACAATTTTGTAAAAATGTCTATTTTTAATAAGAATCCAGTGCATTCCTCAGCTCTTTGGAGCGCTGGACTTTGTAATTCTGGTCTTACCTTTGCATATGTATCTGTATACCTATATGTATTCATATGGCTTTCATTGGCAATTTTTCCTTGCACAGTCTGGTTCTGATCATATTCATTCTCGCAGACAAGGGAACACAAAGGTTCCAAGTTTAAGGTTTGGGATCTGAGGCACGAATACTACAAGTGGTGCCCCCAGTATCATACAGGAAGACTGTAAATTTAGTGGGAATGAAGCAAGACCCAGGTTAACACCCTTCATGGGGACCCAACCACCACGCATGCACCCACGTCTTTGGAGCAGCTCTCCTTCCCAGCCTCATCCCTCCGGCCCTATTGCTTATCACATCTTCCTAGGTCTGGTACCCACAGATACAGTGATGACATTTCTAAGAAAGTGAAGTTTTAGAAACGAATCTCTTGAAATAGGCCAGTGGGTGCTCCGCCTATCATACTTACATCAGGGACAAAGGGAGGATCCAGCATTCCTGCTTCTAGCCGCTTGAAATTCATGCTTTTGAAAAAAGGGTGCCTCTTCACTTCTGTTGCACCTTCCCCTTGACAGCCCAGCCGCTGCTTCACATCTTTGGCGAGGAGCTGAAATGTACCAAGAAGATGGGCAAAAATGTTAGAATAGCAAGAGTTCCTCAATAATATTTATATCTGCAGTCATTTTTGAATATGCCCAGAAGGATGTGCAGAGGAGAACTGTAATTGCTGCTATTTAATGGCCAAACTTAAATGGATTAGGATACCACTGTTCCAAGTGCTGGTCCAACCCTTTGGAAATTACCTGCTGTAAAGTGTTTGTAGTCAAAATAGTGATTGCTTCTTCTCTTCTGCTTGCTTTCTGCAAACACTTTCTAGACAAGGTCTGACATACTCTCATAGCAGATATATTCATACGTCCCATGTGCTTTTTCTCTGTTCTTTTTTTTTTTTTTTTTCATTGCACTCTTGTAAGAATAATTTTCCTGTGCCGCTCAGGCTGGGTTACTTCACTACCAAACTATATTCTCCCCCATTCACGGCAGAATACTCTAGTACGTCTCCACGGGCCCATCTCTGATGAAGCCAAGGGGTGTTTTGTCCATGGCACTACATGCACCCAGAAGATGGCTCAGTGCACCAGTGCCAGCAACCACCCTCAGTTCAGCTTTGTTTTCAGAGAAGGACAATGCACCACCAAGGCCTACTTGCTGGGTACTCATAATGGAGCAAAGAAGACTGACCAAACTCAGCTGCCTCGGTGTGTAAGATAAGCAGGTCCATATACACAAACATAGGGATGGCAGATCCTGGAGGACCTTGTATGGATGAAATAATTTAAATGCAAGAAAACAGTTAAGTGGAAGAACACTTGTGGCACATATTAGTTGGTGGATAAGAAAAGAGAGCATACAGCCAATTCTTCAGCAGAATGCCTCTTCTTTTATATCATACGTACAGAATCAAGTGGGCTAAATCAGCGTCTTAAGAGAGCGTGTCTTAACAGCTCAGCACACAGATGACTGCTGCAAAAAGATGATAGCCTGTGACAAGGACCTTTCTCAGTGTACTGCTGGCTTCAGGCAATGCAATGAAAAGGGAAGGTTAACCAAATTGTTTCCATTTATTCCTTCCATTCAACTTCAAGGAAGTTTGCACGGTATTCCCTTCGCTGCAGCAGAGAAGTGTAACTCGGAGCTCATTGTAATCTGCCTGGAGATTTCAGCTGCCTCTTAAAAGAGATACATAACGTGTGCCTTAGCACAACAGAAAATGATGTGTATATTGAAGACAGCCGTGTTTACAAAAGCTTTTAGATTAGTTCTGCTGGAGTCTGCTGTGGGGGAAGGACTAAATCCATGCATGAGGAAATAAAAACACCAGTCCATTTCCGTGAGAAGGGTGTCTCCTGGAGACAGGCATGCAGCCAGGCTGACAGGTATGCACACGCTGCTCAGCTCTTTTGACACTCTGATTTTTAAATGGCTGCTGGCGCTAGGGCCGAGGCATTAACGCAAGGCTGTAGGGTGGCCTTCCGCCCCACCGCTACCCCACAACCAGCTGGGAAGGGAGGGGCGAGGGCCGGGAGCTACCGGGCCGGAGCGGCCCCGGAGTAGAGCGCGACTGCCAGGAGGGCCGACGGCCGCCGGGGGGCAGCAGAGGAAAGAGCAGCGCTGCGGAGCACGGCCGCGGGCGGCGGGGCCTACCGGTGCCCCGCATACGGGTCCCGATGGGTGAACGGGCTCGGAGCTGTGCCGGGGGCTCTTCTGCGGGGCAGGGGGTTATCGTACCCGGGTGCCGCGGGGGAAGAAAGGTTCACGTCTTGCCTCCTCTCCCGTATCCTGCTTTCCTGCTCCAACGCTAGAGCTGCGGTGTAGTAGTGTTCCCTCGTGCTTTCCCCAGATGGCTTGTGCAGACAGAGCTCACTGAAATGACTAGCAAAACTCCCCGGTCTTGCTTGCCCAAGGGGGACTCTGCTGCCGCGCACGTCAGAGGAGTGGTTGGGTTTCCCGAGCATCTGAGACTGCCATGGTACCGAGCCCCTGGGAATCCCACCAGTGCTCTTAATACTCCTTGCATGCGAAAGCCAGGGCAGTCAGAGCTGTGCCTCGCAGCTCCCGGCAGGGGATCACTTAGAGAGCAAGAGGCAAATGGCTCTGGGAGGGCTGAAGAGAAGCAGCAGCATTTAGGAGATAAGTAGAAAATCAGCCTTGCTTTCCTCCTGCTTGGGAACTAGGAGTCAGGCAGCTTCCCTGCTTAAGACAAGGCTGTCCAGAGATGCTGACATCTCTCCTGAGAAGAGCTCCTGGAGAGGCACAACAGAGAGAAAATAAGACACGGCGATTTTGGTAAGCTCTGGAGGAAGCCAGCTCTAGAAATGGCAACAAATGAAACTAGATGCCTCCTGTGGATGCTAAGAGATAGGAGGGACTGCAGTATCTTTCAGAAGGAAAACCACTTCCTTTCTCCAAAGAATAATGAGTCTCATAACATTTCCTGCAGCTCCAGAAGAATTCTGTAATTGTAAACCTGCATGTGAGCCTGAAATGTGCGTCCCATTTGGGAATCTCTCCAGGGAAAGAAAATGGAGATGACAGTTGTATGTTTTGAGTCATCTCTACAGGTTTTTTGGTTTTTGTTTTTTCATTCATTTTCAGTATTTAAAATGTATTTAAAATGAAGAGAGCAGGAAAAAAGCAACTACGTCAGTCTGATGAAAACCCCTCCTAGGATGGCAATGCAGTGATCCAATCAAGCACAGTTTCAGTCTAATTTTACAGCCAAAGCCTATGGAGAATTCACAGTGCTGCAGATTTGAAGATGGCTTAGGTCATCCAATCATGCATTTGAAGTTGATAGTTGAACTTGAAGTTGATACCAAGCAGCAGAGCTTTATATCCTGGTAATAAAGGCTCCAGATGGTACTGGATATATATAAGTAAGGATTTAGTCTAGATTGCAGACAAAGCTTGACTAGAATAGGTCTTTCAAAGAAAAGTCCTGCGTAGCTTTGGTGAAATTACGTTAAAGTTCTTTTTCATGATGTAGAGAACTCTGATGTAAAAGTATCAAAATTTGACGCTATCTGGGAATTCAAACTATGCAATGTCTGAGACTTTTTCCAGGACTTTATTTTGTTCATGGGACACTCCCTTTTGAGGGGAACAGAAGGTTTAATTTGCAGACCTGATCCTTCCCATAGGGAAGTCTGCTGCCTCCATGGGGCCTGGGGAGGAAACAGTCTAGGAGGTTCCTGGAGCATGTGGAAGATAACTTCCTGACACAGCTAGTAAGAGAGGCTAGCAGGGGAGGCTCTCTCTAGACCTGCTGTTTACAGAGAGGGACTGGTGGGAGACAGTGAAGTCAGGAGGGGGGCGTCAGCAAAACTGCTACTTTGGCCTTCCAGAAGGCAGACTTTGGGCTGTTTAGGAAATTGGTTTGGATAGTCCTGGAGGAGATGGTCCTGGAGGGCAAAGGTGCCTAGGAAGAAGGAACTCTTAAAGGTGCAGGAGCAGGCTGTCCCCACATGTGCTAAAATGAGCCAGTGTGGAAGAAGACCAGCCTGATTGAACAGGGAGCTTTCACAGAAACTGAGAGAAAAAGAATTTACCACCTTTGGAAGAAGGAGCAGGAAGAGTACCGGGATGTCATGGTGAGAAAATGTGGTGAGAATATGTGGTGAGAAAATTAGAACTTATCTTGCCACCACTGCAAAAGATAACAAAAGGTGTTTTTACAAATGCATTAATAACAAAAGGAGGCCAAGGAGGGTCATAGCCCAATGTAGCCCAGTGTAGCCCAATGCAGAAGAGTCAAATCTCCTTCAGACATGAGTGATAGTAAAGCTTATTGCAAAGGCTTACAATAGAAGATGTATTAATCATTGCTATCATCTTTCGCAATAGCAATAACAATCATTTGAAGAGTGAGTTATTCTGCCAAGAATTATTCTCAGGCAACACTAATAAACTTTCAAGTGTAAAAATGTGTGGATAACTTGGTTTCCAGGGACAAAAGCAGAGAGGAGGGATGAAAGCAGACTGCAGTAGTTGCAGTAAGATAACAGTGTTTCTGGTCGTGTGTGAAGAATAGAAGAGATTGCTTTGATGAAAAAAAGAATCCATCATCTTTCATTTGGCTGGGGAGGCACTTCAGGAAGGAAACAGAATTACAAAACTGCTAAGGTTTGGAAGGGACCTCTGGACGTTGTCTAGTCCAACTCTGGTCCTTCTCAGAGTTGCTATGAGCAGGTGCAAGGCCACGTCCCGTATTGATTGTCCTCAAATTTGAAAACTCCACAGCCCATTTTGGCAACCTGTTCCAGAGTCTGACTGCCTCCACAGAGGCAAAGCATTTCTTGATGTTCAGAGCCAGCCTCCCATGTTTCAGTTTGTGCCCTCTGCCTCTTGTCCTGTCACTGGGCACCGAGAGCAGTCTGGCTCTATTTTCTTTGCACCTTCCAGTCAGAGATTCCTAAAGCGGGAACTGCAGGAGTAAGAAATAAGAGAAAAGCCAGTCTGCAGGAAATGTAGACAAACAGGACACTGTCAGAGTGAGAAAGGCAGACCAATAAGGGCCATCCAATACTGTTGGCTTGAATGTGCTTCAAGTCACATCCTTGGATGCAAGACCGCACTTGTCAGGGGAAACAAGCATGTACATCAGTGAAGTACAAGTCATAACAATGACAAACAGAGCATTTCCTAGAAAGACTGGATTTTTTCAGAGTAAAACAACAACAAAACAAAACATGAAGTCGTTATGTTATATGGGAACTATGGGTTGGGGAGCTTCCCAGAAAGTCAGCTGCCCCTGTTCCTAATTATTTATTATTCATCTCTGTTTCAGTCCAAAATGAGGGCTGATTTATGGGAAATGACTTAGAAAATGAAATATGGAAATATCGGATGGATAATGATTAATGGAAGCTATGATATATGCCTGCAAAAATGCAAACGGCATTAACATCCAGGAGGGGAAGGCTGACATGGGGTGACACTAAAGGGTTTTAATGAGTGAATGAATAAAGACAATGAATATCTTGATGGTAATGCTATCAGACTGTAGAATAAGATCTGAAGAGCAGATCTGGAGACATGGTGGAGACATGTTCCTCACTCTTGGCCTGAAAAGCCCACTGTAAGAAAGCCTTTCATTTTAGATCTTTGTGACATCCTAAGTTGGATTTTTGTACTACAACTTTATGCTTTGTTTTGCAGGTATAATGGAAGCTTAATTATGGCTTTTTTGTTTCTTTGATAAGTTGCTGATACAAAGCAACAAAGTTCTGGTTTTCAATATAAAGAGCAAAAAATTTGAGAAAATATATTTGAATCATGGATTGTTTAAGAATCACTTGAACAAAATGACTTTTGGATGGAAAACCTCATGTTCCGTCATGCGCAGTGTCAGAAGTAAGGCTCTCCCACTCTCAAGACACAGCAATTGTAATTCATTAATAATCACAAAGAACAGCATTGTCTTTGGATCCATTAAGAGTTTGCACAAACTACCTAAAGAAACACAACAGGATTGGACGGTGAAGCAGTAATGACCAAGATGTCAGGAGTAACTTACATACAGTTTGTGCCTCCCTGAGGCAAGGGAATGAAATAGATGATTTTTTGAGGTTCCCCGAAACCACGGGTTTGTTCTATGGCGTGAAGATGAAAATGACCACTACAACATATTGACTCTCACTGTCTGTTCCCCTGGGAACAGTAAGTCATTTTCAGCGCCATCCCGTCAATGCTACATTGAATTCTTACCATTTAAGTTCTTATCAACTTGATAATTTCTCTGCAAAATATATTTTTGTTCTGTTATGCCTCATGCCTGAAATTAACTACAGAACAAGAAATGACAGTATCTTTTTTTTCTTCATGGCATTTTCATTTCATGCTAATACCTGGATCTACACAAACTCTGCCACTCCAGCAGACTGTTCTTCACGTAGTACGAGCTGAGATGCTTCTAAGGAAAAGATGGCAGACTTTTTGAACACATGAAATGGTCCACATGATCCTGTGGCTGTCTTAGATCCTTTCAAACTAACTTCACTGGAGGCTCGGAATTGTGGATTAAGGGCAGCGTATGGCCTGAAGTATCTATCAAGAGTGATGTCAGTTAATTGCTACCCCGGGGATTCAGCAATGTGTTGGTGCACTGTGAGTTAATGACTTCCAGGCACATAATACTTGGCAATGCTACCATTATTACTTTGCAAGGAGAATTCAGTGTCTTTTCATGAAGCCAGCCAACCAGAATGTTGTTGATATGTATGTTTGCCTGCCTATTGCACAAGATATTGCTGCAACACTCACTACCTATTTGTTGATCTTTCTTTCCCTTCATTCTTTCTCTACCAGTTTACATAGATATGTCACTGTCTCCAAAGGAGACTTCACTCTTTAACAAACAAATCAAGAATAAGGCCACATCCCTTTCCAAGTTATAATTCAGCGTTCTAGAGATGGATGTCGACAAGACATTGATAAATTCAGACAGCTTTGAGATTTCTCAGAGGGTTTGAGGATTTCCATTGTCAGACATGGCTATTGTGCTATGAAAATGACTCCCAGCTGAAAGGGTGAGAAAACATTTTAAAGGACAGCTCAACAGTATTAAAAAAAGCTGGATGCTTTGGCACCCTGGGGAAAATCTGCTAACAAAGTTAGTGAGATGGGGTGGGACAACATTTGAGTGTCACAATAATTTCATTGCATAATCACTGTCCTGCTTACCCCCAGCTCCCACCAAACACAATGGAAGCATGGGGTTTTCTGTTCCTTGCAGAAGACACTGAAAGTCTTGCATCATCAAGTCCTTTTTATTTTTTCTGCAAGATTATAAAACACAGAAATGCATTCTTGACTGCAAACTAACGTTCAAAGTCTTGTGAGAATAGATACTGCTCCCTTGGCCATAAAACTTTGGGGAGGACTTGAGATGACTGTGATGAATCTCATGAAGAAGAAATCCCAAATAAACACAATTTGAAGGAATAAAGAATGCAGTCATCCCATCAACAGATGAGCTTGATTACTGCTTGTCTCTGCAGTACCACACTACCCCTGAGACTATGTCAGATAAGCTTCCCAGTGAAGCCGCTGCGCTGTGCCTTTAAGCCCCTTACCATTTTACAGATGGACTTGGCTTCCTCAGAAAACTTATGGGAGTACACCTCCTCAGTCTCCAGAACTCTTCTGTCCACTTCTTCTCTCTTCACCTTCTCTTTCCTTCCACGAAATGGTGATTGCCCAGCAATCATTTCATAAATGAGACAGCCCAGTCCCCAGTAGTCAGGGCTGAGTGTGTATCTCTGGTTGTTCAACACTTCTGGGGCTGTGGGGGAGAAAGATGTCTCTTATGACAGTGTTTGAAATTGGCAGGAAGAAAGAACAGTAGGTAAAATATTAAAATACCTCACATTTATCCAAAAGCAAATTCTGTATTTCACTCAATTTATAACTTATCATTCTCCACTTTTAAAAACAAATACATTTCTTTTGTGTTGCGAACATCCAGTGCATCTTGGGCATACAGTCACTTCCTTGCAGACATCCTCACCTTCTGTACATAGTTACAGACAGATAGAGGCAGAGTCTTACTGTGTACACAGACTCACACTGAGATAACAAAACTTAGAAATGACAGCTTGCTTTCATTAAAGTCTTGATATAACTGTGACTCACGTCAGTTAGTTTCTATTTAATCGAATAAATATACACAAATTTTATTCCACAAAATGCTCACCCACAGAATGCATGAAAATAATTACATTCATTTTCAAAAACAGATCAAGTTCAATTAGGGAGAGCAAGTTTGGGGTTTTTTGTTTGTTTTTTTTAATTAATGTACAAATCTTCACTCTTCTTTTGCGTAGCCTCCCCTGTCCAAACAGCAGAACAGATGCGTGAATTTACCAACTTCATCATAAACACACACATTTTAACTACTATGCAAAGTAGCAAGGAGAAAGAAACATTTTCTTTCTCTTAAGCACATAACACTACTAAAATAAATCTATGCTAAAAACATTAGAATCCGTGCTGTTGTACATATACTTTTTATTTTCTTTGCCGATTTTGGAATATAGACCAGTCCCTTTAGAAGCTGCTGTGCTCCAGCTTTTCCTGACTCCTGATTTCCTCTACAGTATTTTCGGAGGCTTGCTGCACAGAACTGGACTCAGCTGAGTGCAATTTTAAAAAATTCTTTTCCTTAAGCCTACAAAGCCCAGGTAATCGTAGCGAAATGTCAAGAAGATGAGCTGCTTACCCATATACCCTACTGTTCCTACCCTTCCACGGATCGATTCACCCTCAGGGATTTTAACAGCTAGACCCAAATCCGATATTCTAATATGGCCTGTAAGGGAAAAACAAAACAAAACAACACAAAAGCAGATATAATAATATGACTCCAAATTAGCTCAAAAACACAACTGCTGTCATTACAATACTCTTGCAATTTGCCGTTAAGGAAATGAACACACAAGAATTGGAGCAGTTTCATTGATAAATAAAAGAGGAATTCCTGAGCGTGATATAATGCAGTGAAATCTTAACAGTGAGGCTATGGACTAGAGTGGATTGCATTATACACTTTAAAACAAACCAGAAAAAGACAACGAGTAGCACACTGCGGGGAACTATCTTGAGCTGATCACAGTGGATGGATGGGCTGACATAGTTCTGAAACTCTTTGATGGCTAAAGGGGCTACATCTGGTCTATAATTCAGCATAAGATCTGATTATCACTGCCCTCAGCAACAAATGGGTACCTGGCTTTGTGTAAAATGAGAATTGGCTCAATAAAGGATGAAACTACTTTTGAAATGGAGTGGGAAGCACAGATTTAGAAATCACAGCGTTGTTCGTGTTATGTTAGCCTTGTAACGCGAAGGATGGAAAAACAATGGAAAAAAGGCAGACACCACCAGCAAAGTCACACTCTCTAGAACACACCCTGCTGTGCAGCATGAGTCCTAGCATTCTGCCCACCCCGAGATGCAGCATTAGTATATGCTGAGCCTCTTATTTACTTCGGAGCATTATTTATCTCTGTGCAATATGTATCCTAAAACTAACTTAATCTATTTTACTGCGAAAGAATCTCTGTAAATCTCTGATACTTACCATAATCATCCAGCAGGATATTTTCTGGCTTCAAATCTCTGAAAATGAAAGATAGCAGTTATTCGGACGAAGCTGGTTTTGATAACATAAGCATACAACAGTGTGCGAGTGCATTTATGACTAGTAATAAACCAATTGAGTGTCAGCTCAAACAGTAAGGAACTCATGAAACCAATACAACTTTCTGCAACTCACTTCACAGAGAGACTGAAACCATATGTCTTTTTCCAAGCTGGAGTCACATTTTTGCACTAAGCCAAGCTTTTAGTTTGCACCCATCTCGACCAGTAAACCCTGCAAACCAAGCCTTATAGTCTTGTGTGGTGTTAAATCTCTGTAACAATTCCTTTTACAAAACCTTTTTGTTAGAAATGTTAAAAATTTTTAAATACTTTATTTGCTCATGAAAATGGAAATAGCGATCTGTTGGACTAAATTTTCTGTGCCTGGCATCTGACTCGGGCCAACTACGTGAATGTACGTACACTTGTGCACAGGTATAATAGTTTCAGCCAGTTTGGAAAATGAGGGCCAGAGGGGAGCGCTGTGCCCTGATTAAAATTCTTGGAAACATTTGTGAAATTCTGGTGCCTTTGTGGTTTGGAGCAGTGCCATGAAAACTGGCAAGGTGGTCACTCTGATGTCAAAGATGAGCCTTTTACTGCTCCTGTGGAAAAATAAAATAAAAAAATCCCAAATGCAGCCAAGTTAAGAACTTATGAAAAAAATCCTCTATTTGCATATACGTAGCAGAGCCTTGGCAGGTCATTCTTCCAAGGGGTTTGCCTGCATCAAGCCCATTCCAACTGGTGTTACTTCTAGACACTGTCCGTGCCAGTAATGCTCCATCTCTGCCACTCCTGGAAGCAAGGGGCCACTTTTGAAGTAGGAACCCAGCACCTGCTCCCGTGCTCCAACCCAGGCAAGGAAGGGGTGAAGCACAGCTAGGAACTGGAGGAGCCTGAAGAGGGCACCGGCATGTCTGGGTAAATCATGGAGAAGCATGTTGCTGCAATTCACAACTTTCTGCCCTGTCTTTTACATGACTGACTCCTACCAGTGCTAGCCTGATCCAAATCCAAGAAGTGCCTGGTCTCGTATTTTTTTTAAGGGTCCTTAAGAAGCAGCTTGATTCTCTTAGCTTCCCAGCAATACGCATTTCTTTCCAAAGAGCAAAGAGAAACCCGCCCAACAGGAGAGCTGTGTGATGCACCAAGGCTGGGCAGGAGTCCTCCCTGCCTTTCAAACTGTGCTACTTCAGTGCCTTGAGTTTTCCTCTGATGGAGCGCAGCGTTTGATAGTTTTGACAATGCTGAAAGTGGCATTTCAAAACTGATCTTGTTTTTATATATGTTTTTCAAGTAAGAACACAATGCTGTGAACAGTTTCCTCTTCTTGCTAGCTTCAGATCCTCCTGACCTCTCATGATAAACTTCAGTGGGTGCCCAGTGGTACCAACCTTACTTACCAAGTAAACAATACTGAAATATGTTAAGGGCAGCTGAATGCAGAGGAGAATCTGCGATTTTCTTTAACACATCACTGTGGGCTTTCCCTACCTATCAGCAGTATTCCAGCACCGAAGCAACACGGACAAGGGCATCTTGCAGCTACTTTCTAAAATATATTCTGAAATCCTTCTGAGCTGTTTTCTTGAAGAACGTAGACTTCATTAGTTACTTCACCTTCTGCTCCAGCCATTATTAGTCCCATCTAAAGCTGTAGCTAAATGAAAAGAATGCTGCATGCTAGTTGAGAAAACATGTTTTCTTTGATTGAGAAAATGAGAGACTCTGTGAAGACTCTGAGAACAGCAGTGCAGCCTTTACAGTCCTTTGTGATTTAGGGCAATTGAGGCAATCCTTCCTTTCCCCAAGACATCAGTTGTCATTTCTGCTTCCAGATCTCCAGTTCTTCAGCATCAAGGACAGCTTCCTTAGCACGGCTAACTCTTGAAAGTGTCAAGGAGGAGCGTGATTTTTGTACTGAAATGTCTGGAAGAATTAAAACTCCTCTGTGGATACGGTTACGTGTAAGGATCCTTCCCAATGGTACAGCTTCAGAAACCTAAGCTAGCCTTGCCTAAACATACTGGAACACAAACTGCTGGCACGGTGCCCTTGTGGAAAGGCTGTGGTAGTTGTTCCGCTCTGCAGGACAGCATAAACAATACAATCAATCATGGTGGACAAGGCTTTGCTGTATATTTGTGTAATGCTAGGACAATATGATCTTGATGCAGATTGGAGCTTGCAGGCACTGCTATAATATATATAGTTATATATAAATAATTCGAGGAGAACCAGAAGGTTTTCTTGTCTGCTTTCCATGAAAAGTCAACCCATTGACCTTTACTAACGTGATGCAGTTGAGAAACGTAATGTAAGCTCCTCGTTTGGCAAGGGAATTCTGATTTTTTATCTGACTCTGATTCTGAAACAGGGCCTGGTTGTTCTCCCGGGTCACATACACAGCGTGCGTCACTGGTCCGGGAGATGGGGAGGTTATTTTGGAATACTGTGATTTACTCAGAAGCATTTTGTTCGCAGAAAATGAAATTAAGTCTGAGGAATAAGTGTTTTGCTATGAATTATTCACCTTGAGAAAGCTGTAGCATGTAGCTGCTAATTTTTTTGACCTATATAGCACTTCTCACAGGTCCCAAAACACTTTGCAGTATTACAAATCAGGGGTCTCTGCAGATGCTTCTGAAATGCTACCAGAAAACGCCACCTACAAAGATATCTATCATTAATCACCGAAATGAATGTGCCATCTGAAGTGTGAACTAGCAGCTCTTTTAAGACTAATGTGAAACAACTGCTTAAGGAGGTTGGATGCCATTTCTCTCAAAGCCCATAGTATTTTAGTAGACCACATATAATTTTGTTTATTAGAAAGTGGCATTAGCATGGCATTTTACCAGTCACATTATGAATTTATCTCTCCTTTTCATCAGTAAGATGAAATCTTACGATATGTGATTTATGGTTTTTTTTTTTTCTTAAAGCACATAACTATAGCACTTCCTAAAAACGTTTCTGAATGTGGTAGGGTATATTTTAAAGAAAAAGGCCAGACACATCCGTTAAGATCTGTTTTTTTCAATTGACTTTAAACACTTCATTCCACATTTTTTCCTTGAAAAAATCTTCTGGGACAGTGCCACATGAAACAGTGCATTATCTATGCCTGCTCTCCTTATGCGAGGTAGCAAAATCTGAGTCACAACAAGGCAACAGAGTGGCAACTTCTCAGAGAAATCCTCCAAAGAACAATGTTCTAATTTCTCTATATACAAGCATGTGCACAGTGCTTATAATACACGGGCATATCAGTGATTTAAAGTATGGCTTTGTTTTAAAAAAAAAAAAAAATCGAAACCCATCCTGTTATCTATTAATCACTGTCCTCAGATGCTCTCTCATCAATTTACAGTACCTCTTCTGCTGTGAATGCTGGCTGTAATGATTTCATGAGCTAGGATAGCAAATACAAACATTAAATGGTGTTTACAACTACACTGAGTGTTGATTGAAGAAAACCATCCCCATGGAGCCACAAGAACTCTCTCTGAAGTTACTCTTCACCCTAAAATGTCCTAAGATGCTCCCTTTTAGGAGAGGTTTTTTTCCATATCTGATGCACCACAGCTCTTATGCAACATAATCTAACTGATTAAAACAGAGACTTAAACAGAATGAACTCCGTCTTATATCAACTAGAAACTCAATTCCTTAATGCAATCATTCTAAAAGAACTTTCATAATTTTCTTAGGGCTCAGTGGATGCTGATGTAGGATTTGGGGAGTTCTGTGTTAGATGTGTATAATTTAGACATGATGTGAAGGCACTGCTTGCTTTCACTATTACTGAATATTTACAAATGCTGACATGACATACTGAAGACATTTACAAACATGTTGTATTTGTAAATGGCTCTGAGAAATCTCATCCAAGCACTGGGGTACCTAAGCTCTATTGTAACACAATGGGTAGAGGGGAACGCACAGTTCTTTTCTCCCTGGGAAAGTCTTCCTAAGACTACAAAAAAATGCTCACCTGTATACTGTGTTTTCTCTGTGAAGATCTTCTAAACCACAGAGAATCTCTGCAGCATAAAACAAAGCTCTTTCCTCCTCAAAACCTGGGTTTCCCATGTTGTAGATATGAAACTTCAGATCACCTCCATTCATTATGGTCAGAACTAAACACAGCGCATCCTTTGTTTCATAGGCGTAGGCTAAATTGACCTAGAAGAAAACATTTGTAAGATAGCTGTGACAGTTCATTTATCTGCTAAGAAGAAATCACTAACTTTTCATTAACAATTTTCACTAGAAAAGGGAAAAAAAGAAAGTGTTTCCTGAAATTGATATGGACCTTATTGTAATTTTATTGTAATAATAAACACACATTTTAAAAGTATAGAAAAATTAGCTGTTAGGATTTCATGAATTAATCTGTTGAATCCAGCCAACTCATCACCAGAAACCCCCAAGTTTAATGCTCAGATTCTTCCAGGTAACAGAAATTTTAACAGTCAAGTGAAGCTACAGCTCCAGCTGCACTGTTTTGCTGGATAGCTGTCAAACAAACACAGTAAGTTCCCAGGAAGGCCCACTCCCGTGGTGGCCAAACTGACTGAGGCAGGAAGGTCTCCATCACCCCTGTGAGGCTTTGGCGGTGCCCCAGCAATGATCAAACAAGTCAAAATCTACACATCCTTTTTAAATATGTGCCATTGTCTTTGCTTCTGCCAGAGGTAAGCAAACATGATTACCTTTCCATCTGCTGTATTCACAGTGTTTCCTAAAATAAGTAAAAAGAACACAACAGATGCTGAGACAACAGCAATTCTTTTATCTAAGGCAAGTGTTTAGACACAACAACTGGCCGAACTCAGAAAAGCTGCAAGTCAGGCTGACCAGCTCCACGTCACTGGCGAGGTGCTGCTACTAAGCCAGGCTCTTCTGATCTACTTGGGTTGAATCTCCTTCAGTCTTTTCCAAGCTCCTCTCTCCCAGACACTGGGAATTCAGGTAATTACACAGGACAAAAATAGCTCACACTGATGCAAGTCAAGGCTGGAAAGAGCATCGCATAGTAGGAACACGCACATCATTTGGTGCATTTCTCACAGATCACAGATAAAAGCGAGACTCTGGAAGTGTGCATGGTGAAATGTGGAAGGATGGGCTCCCAACAGAAAACAGCACCTTTTCTGTACAAGGAGTTGGAAGAGGCATCAGATTCAACAAGAGACTGTGCTCAGCAGGTGAGCACAGAGCCATTCTAGAGAGAGTTCAATACTCACTACAAACTGACTATTGACTTTTTCTAAAATCTGCTTTTCATTTAGTGCCATGGATTCGCCTTTCCTCTTTTTTATTCTCTTCTTCTCTAATCTTTTGCAGGCGTACATCTTCCCTGTTGCTCGAACCTGGCAAGCGCAGACCTGAGAATTAAAGAGAACAGTTGCTGGGTAAGTTAAAGATAACACTTTTTCTGGGTTGCACTTTGCTCGTCACAGTCTGATCTGATCTGATTTAGTCCTTTTAAGGTTAGAGACAGTGGTGCAGCAAATAAGGCTTAGGCAGGGGCAGCTGGGGAACCGACTGCTGTTTCCAAACCTGCTGTGTAATATTGGTTTAATTATTTCACTTTCCTCCACCTGCTTCCTATCCCACCTCCTTTTGTCTGTGTAGATGGTAATCTGCTCAGCAAAGGCCTGCCTTGGCCTCCTTGGACTCTACTGCCTAGGCAGTGACCTCAAGCCATCAGTAAAATACAAATAAGGGTGTGACCCTAATTCTAATGTGAATGCAACAGTCAAATACAAAATAATTTTCAAGAGTGTTCTTTTGAGATTGCAGTGTCAGGAGGGGTTAACTAAAACTATCAGCAATTAATGAAAATCAGCCTCTGTCTCATCGAGATACTATAACGGCAGTGCCTGAGAAGCAATAAACACTCTGAACAGAAACTTTCAGAACCACTCACCTCCCCAAAGCCGCCTTTCCCTAGCACCCTGTACTGCCTAAACGTGTTTTTCGTTACTGGTTGCCTGGAAGAAAAGGAGAAAAAAAAAAGACACACTACATTTAATGCACTCTCTGTGATTTATTTATTTCAGGGCATACTTTTGAAAAGCAAAATAGATAAATATTATATAATCAAATTATTTCAAGGTAATTATATAATATAATATAATTTATAATTATGTAATTACATTACTTCAATGCTACGTATGGCTTGAACTTTTCAATTCCAACATATTAAGCTGTAATAAAATACAACACATTAGTGAGTCATCAGTATAATTTCAGCTAGCATCTTAGGACTGAGGAGGGTTCTGAATCTCCATTATATAGCTTTGGCCTTTGTTAAGCAGATACAAGGCCTGAGAGCTTGCAACAACAAGTGAATTCCACAGATCATCTCATGGTACGTTGTTTTAAGGGTAATGCTGGGCTAACATCTAATTACTTTGCTTGTTCTTCAAGATGAGAAAATGAGATCCAAGATTCAATCCCTATGAAAATACTTATGTTTTCTTGACCTTAAGCAAAACAGGAAATCAATATGAAACAAGCAAAAAACAATCTCGGGAACTGGAGTGGAGGATTCAGATCCCATTCACAGGAGGGGTAGGAGCAGGAAGCAGAGCAGGGAGCCCTTCCGGCCCAACCAGAATTACCTGCCTCTTGGGACCACACCACTGGGCAAAAAAAGGAGGAAAAGCACCTCTTTCCTTTTGGGCATGTGAAACAGATTAGCTGAGACCATTCTCCTGACAAGAAAGTCTCCTGGTTCCATTTTTTAAGCAAATTAGCAGATTCTTTCCTTTTTCTCCCTCTAATGAGTTAAATTGTGTGTATATTCTGTAGCAACTGAAAGGCCAAATTAAGGGTTAAATAAGCCTGAGAACACACTGCTATGTAATTGTACAAACACAGCCACCACAAGATCTTACAGGATTCCCACAAAATTCTGCTCTACCTAAAGGGCTGCAGCTCTAAATCTTACTTCCACCACGTTCGCTATCATCGAAGTTTTACAGCGTGACAGAGAAAGTGCTCAGGATTCTGAGAGATCTGATTTTGTGTCCACCAGCCAATCACTGAAATTTCAAAATTACATTGGCAATCAATATGAATATTCATCAGAACTGCATAGGAGCTTTGTTTTCGTCTGGCAGGCAGCCAGCCGGCAGAGGGAGCACAATAACGTGGCTGTTCTAGCAGCAGCAGTGATGGGGTCGATGACAATGAAGAATAAACATTAAAGCGAATTGTTTCATTTATGTTTATTATTGTTTGTTTTTTTTTTTTATAAGTAGGTGAAGAAAAGCATGCAAATGGCCAAAACTAGAAGATGCTATTTTCAGGCTTCTAAGAAGACCCTGAGAATGCTATCGGGGTTAAAAGCTACAAGTAGCAGTGATAACTACGTGCTCAGCAATGTCCCTGGAGTAAATGAACTGTGTGACCCTCTGTTTGAGCCAGCAGATTCCAATGAGGCAGCAGATCACTAACATCTCTTTGCTAATCCGAAAAAAAAAAAACAGTTCTTCCAGCTTCTTAAGCTGGATAGGCACGGCCAATAGCTTCTCACATTTGCTGGGATAATGGAAAAAAAAATCCTCAAAGTATTTGAGAAAATTCCTTATCCTAAATGAGAAAATGGCTAGGAAATAGCCTGGCTAGAGATGAATCATCTGATGTTTCTCAATTGAAATGGAAGGGTAAATTCTGGATTCAGTCGAGATGGCATGTGGAGCATGTCTTGGCATGAAACGGCTCTCCCCTCTGCCCACCACTTCCCTTCCGTCTTGTGCAGCAGCTTTGTAACTTTCCAGGGAGGGTTACTGGCACAGCTCCTTTAATCCCCGAGCCCTTATGCTTATACGCACCACTCAAGGGTCTGGCCCTAACTGATCTGCCGTAATTAATGCCATTTGTGGAAACTGGTGCTTCTCTCAACCCAAGGTCACTGTTACCCAGCAGTGTTCATCAGCTACAGCACTCTCCAGCATGGAGGAGGCAAAGGTCCCTTCCCTGCAAATTAATACCCACTAAGGCTGCTTGGTTATTAAATGTGTCCTTAGAGGTCTAGCCAATAAATATGGTGTGAGGACCTACATGCTGCATTTTTGTCTGTTTTACAGAGTTTTTATAATTGTGATAACTAGTTTAGACAAACAGTCACCATATTCAGCTAAGCAGAAAGACAACAAATGTTGAACGTATTTTAAACATATCTAATATGCCTATCATACTTAATACCGTTAAATGGCAGAACACTGTAGCTTTAGAAGCCAAAACAGGCTCCCCGGTGTGCTGGGAGGGATTTCTCTTTCATTATTTGCTTCCCTAGCAAGCAGCATCTGTTTCAGTCTTGCTTGGGCACAGTGTTTGCAAATGTAAAAGCCAGAGATTGGATGTGTGGTTTACATTTAGCAGTACAGATGCATGAGACTCATAAACAAGCGCAATGAGCCCTTTTGCTGTGCCACGAATAGCTCACTCTGACAGGGCCCACAATGAAATTGGCCACAGAGGTTTCTCAGATCACTGAGGTGGCTTGGATTCCTATTTTTATGGACCATAACTATTGTCCTATTCACCAAGCATGCACAAGCATACAGGGCAAAGAAGGTGCCCAAGCTGCTTGCAGGAGAATCATAGAACAGCTTGGGTTGGAAGGGACTTCAGGGATTAAGGAGCACTATACATAACCCAGACAGTAGTTGTGCTTGTTGGATGATCACATCTTGAGACGCAGTTCGTGTTTAAATTGAATCCAATGCCAGCATAACAATGACTTTTCTATGTGGCATCTTCCCGTGGCTAAAGCCATTACTTCGTCTTGAACCTTCTAACAATTAACAGCTGCAAGCAAATGCTAAAATTAGAAAAGCCTTCCTGGACCTCTCTGGGAGAACTTCCTGGGAGAATAGCTCAGGGAAATGGGGAATCTTTTCAAACGACAGCAGTGGAAAGTAGAGAATTGCTGCACAGAGAACGCCATAAATGGCAGATACTGGGAGGAGACACTAGTAATGCTGAAGGAAGGCCAAACTATTTACCTCGAAAGCAAAAGGAGTAAACCAGTACCACCTCAGCTGTTAGATTATGTTCGACAGGCTTTCCATGGAAATTGAAATAAACATTTTGTATTCATTTTTATTAAAAAAAATAATAAAAAATGGTGACACTTACCTTTCCAACCACTTCCACTGGAGAAACCTGTCAAAGTACATGCTGCTCAGGTATTCTTGGAATGGTTCCCCACTGAGGTGGTCAAGGACAGATCTATCTCAGATGAAAAGGATATATAAGCATTTTAAAATCCTGAACTTGGAGCAAAAGAGAAACGAAACAAAAGGAGAAAATCCAGACTTCCTGAATGGTTTGGACATTTGACGTCTACTTAATTGCTACTTTATTTTACTCATAGTTTTGACCTAGGAACAAAGTTATATGCTTAGCGTGTTTCGTAACAGAAGACCTAATACCAGCTGCCTACTAATACGTAGTTGTTATGCTTGCTGAAAATTAACAAGGATTCTCCCACTGGCTTAAATGGATTTTTACGAAGGCTGTTCGACACCAGACAACAAGTATATTTGCTTTTCTTAGTAAACGAAGACCGTCTTGATACAACACACAGAAGGAGTAGAGCTCCTAAACTTTGGGAGATGTTTACATCTGGGATAAAAAGTTCTGGATGAAGCCCATTTTTGTTCAAGAGAGAACATTAGGGGTGTTATTTTGAGCAAAAAATAAAATCTGTCTCAACTCCTGCTATACAGAACTGATAACTGTGATTAAAGCCAGAGGGTTTTTCCTAACAGCAATGTGCCTCATAGAGTAAAACAGAGGAAAGAGAGTCTGAATAGGGATCTGGGTTTGTTCCTGGATCAGTAAAAAATTGGGGGGCTCACATTGTGAGAGCAAAGTCTTTATGGAAAGGACAATCTGCAAATGTTCCCAACAAATACGTTACTTATGACAGGCAACAAGCAGCCAGAGACCGACAGACATTCCCTAAGGAAGGCCAAAGGTTTAGAGCTAAGAAAACAGAGGCTGAACTGAGAGAGCTGCTGAGATGGAGGCGCTCATGCTGCTCACTGGAGGACGCTGACCTGGCGGTTTATGAACCGCTATTCCTCTGGTTTTGGAATTTCTCAGCTGTTTGAATCTTTTTTTTAATAACAATTTTTGCACCATACGTTCGGAAGAGACAAGTAATTGCAAAGGCTCCATATTCAAAAGTCAAATTGCTGTTGTTTTCATTAGCTTGGTTGGACATAAATCATACAGAACGTGTCTTAAGGAGATATTTCTCTTATGAAAATTCAAGTTTACAAATAAAAACAACAAAAAAAAATCAGCCAGCCTTAATGAGCTCCAACAAATCTTCAAATTCAAACTGAAAATTATTGGGGAAATTGGAGGAAGGCAGGGGAAAAAGGTCAAAATACTGAAGGTCGAAACAGCGCATACAGCTATACACACATTTCTTCTACAGACTGATCTTATCTAGAATGACTTGTCTGAAATTCATCCCCATTCGTGCTCCAACAGGGCTAAGTTTCATATTTGTGTGCATGCTCCCTTTTTTGGTCTGGCTGTGAGCACTTCCAAAATTAACATTATTCTGTACGTTTAGTAACTACCAACAGCAAATTTTTAAAACTTCCTTTTGAGCTCATTTCAGTCCACTTAAAACAATCGGCATATTTATGTACAAAGTCTCTAAGCTGGCTAATTTATCAGTTTTGCTTCAGAAGAAGGGATGGCTGTCTGTGAATAAGAGCCCAAGTGAAGTGGAGCTCAATGCTAGCCCATTTCATTCAGTTAATTAAAAGCTTCACGTATTTCAAAGAACAATAGCTGCCTTTCAGCACTTGTTTGCTTTTAGTTCCCCTCTTTGGCAACAACAAAGTGCATTTTACAGTAAACTGTCAGCTTTCAAATCGATTTCAGAAATGGAAACAGACATCGGGGTTTTCTATGTCAAGCACAGCTCTGCCTTTGTCATTGTGACTGGCACACACAACTGGCACAACTTATGCTAGCATCTCAACATGGACAATGGGCCAATGCAAGTAAACTAGTTATGTTATAAGAGAAGGCCAGAAATAACCCACATCTCCTACCAATGCAAAGAATAACTGGAAACAGAAAAGGTCAATGAAATGAGTCAAAACAATGAATGACAGCAGAGCGAATTTTACAAATCCCCATTACATCATCCGGGGAAAACAAACTGTGCTCAGCCAGAAACCACATGGTCCAGCTTGTGATGATCCCTCCTTTTCATATTTCTATTGGTTTACGATCACTGCCATGAACATATTCAGGTCAGTATTTGCAAATGCAGACTGCATACCTGGAGCTTTAGAACATAATAGTGCAAATTGCCTCGCCACTACAAAACCTGATAAGCCTCTTCCCAGACAAAGGATGAAATAATGCACGTTCGTTTGAACTCCACAGACAGACAGAAAGCATAAAAAAGCCCCATTCTCCTGCTGAAGATTTTCTGGAAAAGCCATGCGGAGCAAGTTTGCACATTCCTCTGTCTAAATGGACTGTATAGCCACTTAATTTTTATTCACTTTGAAACAGAGATGTTTTCTTTGGATACATTAGCATTGTAGCTCTTTTCACGCAGCATGAAATCCATGGCTGGTTCACTTGGCTAGAACGCTCTGTCAAATACCTGAAACACTAAGTGCTTGTGTGTAGTGTATATAATGGCATGGCAATATTTATTATATTTTGTTGAGATGAAATGACTTCACTGCTTGTCAGTTATGCCTCTAAGATTATGAATGTAAGCTGAAGGTACATGCCCTGATTTCAAATCAAAATTTCTCTCTTTACCTGACAGTCTTTACAAGCTGCTGACTGCAGCCGTGTGGTCTTTGGATATCAAGTTATACTTACTTTGTACAGTGAGAGAATAGCTCTTTGCAGGGACTGTTTTCGAGTTTTTCCTCTGTTTGTTGGATAAGATCTTGACTGACTTCTGGAACATAGGCTGGAGACTGGGGGGAGAACAGAGGGGCACATTATCTCTATGACGAGGTGCAGATTCCCCTCTGTTAGCATGTAGAAGACACATTCATTATTTATTCCCTGCACTGCTTCAATTCAATTCCAGTGGTTGTGTAAAAGCAAAGGAGCTTTACGTCAAACAGCAGTAAAATAGGATACCGTGGTAACTCACTCCACATTCCACTCTATCCTCATATTGCTTTTCTGCCTTCTCCTGTACCTTCACCTCCTTGCCCAGCCTCATGAATATGCAGGACCCTCTCCTTGCCAATTCTTTGAACTGCTCCCTTGCATCCCATGAAAAATGTGCTGGCCTCAACTGTGTACAGGCCATTCTCTTAAACAAAAGAGAATTTGCCCAGTGTTTTCACTTCACTGATGATTCACTGTGCTGTCTGAAAAATCCTTTTTTTTTTTTTTTTTTAAACTAGCAAGATTTCAAAGAAAAACAAGAACAGAGCATTTGTATATATTGATTTTTACATCAATAATATAACAAGATGCATGCAAAAGTGTCTGGATGCTTTAATTCATCATTAGAAGGACAAAAACAATCTGTCAGTTTTAAAATAATCATATCAAAAAGGAGCTATGTCAAACAAGCACATGAACTCTTTTCATCCTCTCCTCCCTTCAGAGAGATTGTACATTCGGCTCCTTCAAAAAGCCCTTACCAAAGAGAGGTCTTTTGCAGTATGCCTTGATGGTTAACCAGTTTAAGACCTTTGGGACTAATTATCTATAAAGACATTTTTTAGGCAGCCCACATTCTTACTCATTAAAAGTATACTGTAATTATATAAAAAAAAGAGTAAATGCATGTACGTGAGTGTGTGTGTGTGCAACTATTTATAGACATTTTCACATTTGCATGAAAACCCCTTTCTATAACCAATAGGATTTGGGAATTTTCAATTTACCCAGCCACAGATGACAAAAACCCCTCCTGCAGAAGATGTAGCGCTTGGTAAGGTTCCCCATCCATGGCCATGACTACCAGATGTACTCAGTGGGTGGGTCATAGAGCATCATCACTCATTCCTGGCCAGATGTTCTCATTAACTCACCCTTAGATAGAGATATCTTGGCAAGCACTGAAATGCATTGCAGGCAGAGTTCAAAAACACTGGGAATGAGGACAGAAGAAGGGGCAGAGGTAGAACCAGATAAAATCTCCACCATGCTGAAAGCTGAATTAAGTCTTTTATCTTTCCCATCCACTTGCTGAAATGTGAATTTCAGCCTGGTTTCGTCATGAAAAACTAAGTTTTTTCCACTTGAATGTTTTTAAAGGGGACCATAGTCTACAGAACCGTGTGCATGTTGTGTAACGCAGTTTCACTATTTAGCCTTGAAAGACAATCTGCAGAGTATGCTGGATATCACTGACCTTACTCAAAAATTTCTGCATTCCCACCATATATTCTTCCATTTAATCAACAAAAGAAACCTAGGGAACACCCACTTTTAATCACAAAGTATCTCACTAATAATTAAGGAGTCTCACAGTTTTCTGGGAAGTAGATGAGCCCCCATATTCTGGGGCTGAGAACTGTAGAGCAATCTCAGGACATTGGATAACTTACAGAAATTCCTAACCGTAGGTAACTGTGACTAAATCTAAGTCCTCGTTTTAGCTCAAGGGAATAAGGAGAGACAAGAGAGTGAAGCAGCGAAAGGAGTGGGAATAAAACCCAATCCTCCTTTTTCCAGACCTACAGCTTCTGGATTGAAAATACAGGGAAAAAATGCAGGAAAGGAAACACAAAAACAAAGAAAAAGGCTTTTTAAGGAATATTCAGACAGGAACCAAAGCCCAATGACCAGCAGCATCTCAGCTAATTTTGACTAGGAACCGTGGATTTGTTATAAAACCCCTTGTTTTATAGACTGCACAATTAATGGGGTGTGCTATACAGGCTCAAAGGCAACCCAGAGCCTATATGTGGCTGCATGAGCCTCTGCTCTGACACATAGTTATCCTGAACATCTCTGATTTATGGGGTACAGAAACACTGCTGAGCTCCATAGTCTTTGTGCTGCTGTGGCTCAGGAATATATTTTCTGATGTGAATCAGAAAAAAATGATACTAGGGTTTCTAGACAAAATTACTGCAGTAAAATCTAGCATTTGCTGTAGATTTATAGACTAAATTGGCAACCAAGAACTATGTATTAAACCCCCTAAACAAAACCCTAAACTAAAATAATAATTTAGACCAAGTGACTTGATTCCTACAGATGCTAGTCAACCTCATTTCTCAGTGTCTTTACTGGGAAGAAATATGCCTTGGTAGTGGTGTTGAAAACCACACACAAATTTACCGCACAGTTGCTTGCTTACATTGCCATCTCCTAAAGTCCTCAGAGCTTTGAAAAAGATCTTGTTTACTCTAGTCCCAAATTACAAATAAAAGGTCCTTATAGTAGATAAACAGTTTTGGAAATTCTGCATGCCTCTTCCCCTTTTCTATATGTCTGCATCCTCTCTGCTGCCCAAGTTACAGCAATAGTGCCATCAAATTTAACCTCAGATCAAAGAACGTTTAAAATATATATATGTATGGGAAACTCTTAACCACAGCCTGAACCTCTGATTAACCATCTGAGGCAAGTGACGGTCAGCTGCGGGAGCACAGGTGAAGGTAATTCAGCTGTGATCCCGGAAGGGGTGGAGCTTGACTCCACCTCTCCTAGATCCCATTTAAGGACTGACCACCACTAAGGCAGCATCTCTTTTGGAGATTGCTCCTGTGTGGAGTTCCTTGTGGTGAGCATCCATCTTAACTGTGAGCTTCAGTGTTGGTGAGTTATTCCTCTATAACCTCTGGCTATTCATCTATTACAACCTTGTATAATTACAACTATGCAATATATAAACATAAACTAATAAGTCTTTTTCATGAAGTTGAAATGAAATTCTTATAGAGAAAGGGGTGAAGAATGAATAAAAAAAAGCTCTGTAAGGTAATGTGGAAAGCACTTTAAAAAGGCAAGAACTGTGATTCCTTTCTCCACAAACGAGATAAGTACAATTGCAACCCTGGGCTTCAGGAGAGCCAACTTTGACCTTTTCAAGGACTTACTTGGACACATCCTGTGGGTTAAAGCATTGGTGGCACGGGTGAGTTGGTTGACATTTAAGCACCACTTTTTCCAAGCTCAAGATTGGTGCATCCCTAGGAGTAAGAAATCCGGCAAAGGTGGCAGGAGACCCACATGGATAAGCAAGGAGCTCGTGGAAAAATTCACACAGAAGAAGAACTTGTGTTAGCAGGGGCTTGGACTAGAAGATCTCCAGAGACCTCTTCCAATCCCTATTGTTCTGTGATTTGTGGAAGACAGAGTCACCACTTGGTTTTTTCAGAACCACCCATCATTGACCTTTGAGTCTGCTTCCTCTGAACAAAGCACAAGCAAGCTAGCAATATCAAGTGAAGACTTGAAGTACACTGACATTCTGCGCATGGACTGGAGCATTATAGCCTAGAGCAAACACTGTACTAAATCACTTCACTTTCTGTAACAGAAAACACCTTTTTCTCAAGCTGATCATTTCTACCTACATCTGTAGGTGTAGCAGGAGGAATGGTGTTTAGAACATGTTTAGAACTGAGAGAGGCAGGGCCCCCACACATACAGGATGAGGTACCTGACCTGCCCAACCCTGCACAGTCCTAAGGAATCTGTGTGTGACCCTTTCTAAGGCTTTCCTTAAGACTTCATAGATCCCACTGCTCCGATTAAATAACAATTTTCCTTGTTTGAGTACTGTGAGCATCTACAGCCTTCAAATCTTAAACAAAACCAGAAACAATTGCAAACCCAAACCCAGCTCGTCAACCTACTTTTGCTTCTCCAGCAAACAACTGGGTAGCACAGGTTATGAATGTAAGCAAGCATTTGGATCCCAGGAGTGAAAACTTCCAAAGGTAACACTTTGGCTACTCACAGAAGAAAAAGTTGTTTCTTCCCTGGAGAGGTGCAAAAGGTTTCTGCAGCGCTGATGAAATGGTTATTAACATTCTCCCACTGCATTATAGGTACTGACTGTAAAAGCAAACTTGGCTTTCATGGGGGAACAGACACACCTTTCTGAGCATATTGAATGTCCTGCAGCAGCTGGGAGACCCATGCACCATGATTAACTCCATTCCTTCTGAGCATGGGAAAAGGGATATTCTGCTGACTCTTCAGAAACACCTGCAGAAACCTGTTACATTCCCTTGTATTCAAAACAAAGCACAGGGTAGCTTTAACAAATACAACTCTGTATTTTCCTTCATGACTATTCTGTTTCTCAAAGGTAAAAAAAATTGATTTTGATCTCACAATAATGTAAATCAGGTGCCAATCAAATTAACAAAGAAACACCAGGGTAAAGCTAATGGAACTGAACCCAGATTCATGGTCCAAGATTCTGGCAATTCTGTGCTGGTAACACACTGACAAAAATATGCATTTCTAATTTTTTTTTCTAATTTAAAAGGCAAAAGAAAGACAGCCTCCTAGCCGCTCTTCCAGCTCCAGTAAAGGCTTGAGAACAGCTGTGATGTCACACACTTGTTCAAAGTTAGTTATGGTTGTATCAACAAAACTTGGAGTTTCTTCCAAATTGGACCTGCAAGACAGTTTTCATGTTTTACTAGGAGGTTCATTTCAGCTTCTCCCCATTCTTCTCCACTGGGATGCAATGACTGATAACAGCATGGCAGCTAGGATTGAAGCTGTAAGCCTTACCTACTATAAATGCCACCCATAAATATGAGTTCTTGGTGGGTGCAGAGGGCACCACCTTGACAATACAGTCTGCCTTTGCTGCATTGCCATCATTTGTCCCTGACAGCGTGAACCATGCCACGCAGCTTTACGTGTGCTACACCTCTACCCTTCCCTATCACAGCCCTCAGCACCGCACCAAAGTACCAAAAAGAAGCAAAATCTGATTGAGACTCACATGAAAGCTTCCAGGCTGCATAACTCCCTATTATCTGTTATTTTAAGTGTCATGTTGTATCAAGCTACTTTAAAATGTAAACTCTTTTGACAGACAGAAGTTTTGCCACAGGCAACTTCATTCAGCCCTTAAGACACAACATTGTTGACCTTCACTGAACAGGACAGAAAACAAATAAGCCTCCTCATAAGATCATGCCTATACACTTGACACGGTACTTACAGCATTTCGCTGATGGTGTTTCCCCTGTGACTGAGGGAAAGGCACCCAGCCTTTGTCAATGTACCAGCTAAGCAAGCTTGCTGTAAAACAAGCTGAAACACCACAGAAGGCATTCAGGAGATTGTTGCTTTTAATTGTATTTTTCCCTTAAAACGTGTAATTTGTCGTACTTTCTCTGTACTTTCATCCGTACTTGGATGTGAAGATTTTTTTCTGATTTCCCGCATGGGTTATCACAAAAAGATGCATACAAGTACTGTGCAAACTGTTCTTAGAGGTGTGAATGTAGAAAGCAGAAAAGCATCTATTGAGGATCTCAGTATATTTGATATGTTCTCTGTGTAAGAGGCTCTAAAACCTCCTTACAGTCCTCTGTAGCAAGATTCTGCAAAACTCTGCTCTGAAAAACAGCGGTGATGCCACGGCCCTGAGAAGACATGTTGAAGGGTGCTTTTATGCTGAGTGCCCACCAAAAGAAACCTGCAGCTCTGAGCAAGCAACCTCTGCTTTATTATTTGACTCCTCCTTAGGAATAATCATCTTCTTTGCAAATGAACAGCCTTGCTTCAAAGATATTCAGTCACCACTGTCTCCTACGTAAAGAAATAGCTTTCAGAACCATAAGTTTCAGCTAACCTTTCAGGTCAGAAGGAGGGATGGCATTGACTTTTGTCAGACTGACTTTGCAACAAACAGAGTGGGTCTTTAGCCCAGAGGGATAATGATAATACTTTATCCTTACACAGTGCCTGCCTTATAAGAACCTCAAAACTTCCCAACTTTGTTGTACGATTAAGTCCTCATCAGATAGCTGGCAATCTCACAGTATTTTGAAGAACAAGATGGTGAAGAATTCTGCTTTGCGGAAGTGTTGATCATATTCATCTGTGACTGATGATCTGTGACTGACAAAGAAGTCCTACTGAGATAAACGAAAACCAGAGATGCTAAGAGTCCTCAAATCAGTTCGTTTGTAGCTTTTGCAATTAGTCAAAAAGGAATGGAAACCTAGAAATACGGGTTTGTCTTTTTATAGCAACTCTTGCCAGTGGATGAGTCATCATAGTATCTTGAAGCACGATTGTTCGTAACAATGATATGGACCAGAAAGATACCCCGCTTCTTAGAACGAGCAGATTTCTTACAAACTTTATGATTATAACTGCTCTCCCGGCAAGTTTCAGATGTGCAGCCATGATATCGAAATTATAAGTTACTTTAAAAGTCACTTGCACAAAACAAATAATGTGCAGCATATGTTATGTCTCAGGTTATGAAAACATTCCACAACAAACTAACTTAAAGCAATTAAAAATGTTTCATTCAACGGACAAAAGTTCAAGCCATAACTTTTCTTGAGCTGTCTTTGTTTCCAAGCACATCTGTCTTAATGATATGTGCATTTTCAGATTTTGACAGCAATTTTCAACATATAATCTATTTGAAAATCTCTACACAGATTTGTTGCTAGTGAAGAACTCAAAACTCTGGAAGAAGCAGGCTGAAATGAACTTTACTGTGAGATGGCGACTGATGAGATGAGAAGGGTTCGTCCACAAAGACCTGGAAACAGTGGTTCCATCCAGTTGTTGTGACGCTGCATTTAATTTGCTGTCTCACAGCTGTGACCCAAGAGACCAACAACAGAGGGCAACAGTTTGTGTCACGTATAGTGTCACATGCAGTGCCATTTCTGCTGTTGCTCTGGCACATCACATCCTTCTGCAAAGGAAGGCTCATCTAGCAGGGGGAGTCATTAAAGGGGTGGTAGCAGCAGTGTGACTATCTGTGGTGGCTCTGAGGCCAACACTCATAAGGAGACATAAGAAGGACTGTAATTAAACCGGCTGCTAGAAGAAGGGAGC
Organism: Alectoris magna; assembly: GCA_030625065.1. NCBI lineage: Eukaryota > Metazoa > Chordata > Aves > Galliformes > Phasianidae > Alectoris > Alectoris magna. The sequence continues at coordinate 18,165,077 of CM060566.1, read as the reverse complement.
ATAGTTAGATGTATGCAAGTCATCTTGGCAGCTGCATGGTAGACGTAAAATCTGGAAATGGCAAAGTTTATATGCTCAAGTTATACGTGTTTTCAACAGGGAATGCTCACAGAAGGCCAGAGAGCATCAGGTTGTGCCTCTTTGTGCTTCCAGTGCTCATCTGCTACCTGTGACCAGAGATTCACCCCAAGAACTGGCCCTTGGCACCCTACTCAGGGCCTGCACAACTACCGGCATGGCAGGAACATGCCAATACAGGGCACAGCGTGGGCACGGCCTGTCCCATGGTGGGGAAACCTCTCCTGTTCAGAGCAGGACCTGACCAAGGCTGACCAAGGCTCAGCCTGTGCCATAGCCTGGTGAACAGTCTAGAAACAGTGGCAAATGACGGAGGAGAACTATGGAAGAACTGATAGGGAGAAATGCAGAGGAAAGTAGTGAGAGAGAAGATAGAGCAGACAGTCGTTGTGGCAGTTTGATTTTAGGAAGTCCAGGTTAAGCATGCATTTCAACCTGGTGAGATACAGGTTGCCAGCACTGTCACAGCCTCCTGACTCCTTGTGGTGTTAAGCCCAAAAATGTTGGAACGTTCTTTTTTCTTGCCCGTGTCTGATCTTGTCTGCTCAGATTTAGCAGTATTTGTTGTAAACAGCCAATTCTACATCAGGAGCAGCTGCAACATTTTAAGTAATCAACTTCTGCATTTTCTTTTTATTTTTTGTCCTACCACAAAGTCATCTGGGTCTGTATGAGGCAAACCAGTAAAGCACAAGGCTTCATAATTCCAGGATATTTTCTTTGAGATGACAGATGTGGAATTGGCAGTGAAGTAGATGGGGAACATGGAGAGCAGCTGTATTATTAGCAGCAATTCATCTATTAATACAGTGAGCAGACATTACCTGAGGTTCCGGGGGGACATATGCACTGCATACACGTCATGAGAGATAAACCTTCTGGTGCAAACCAGTTGCACTAGCCCTGGGAATGGGAAGATGTTAAATATCTCACCCAAGATTACAAAAGTGGTTCATTGACCCACTCTTATGAAAAACAGCATGGTCTTGTGTCTCTGAAACAAATAGCAGTTTCAGTACTAAGAGCAAGATCACTTGCTGGTAGCTAAATGAAGCAAATCAGCAGTGCCTATTAACTGTGGAGCTTGTTTTGTAGCTGTAAACCGATCTGGAGCCAGGATGAATCTGTTTTCCCTCAAATTCTACTAAATTATCAAAAGATTTGTTGACATGAAAAATACAACTGAAGGAAGACAATAGAGCCCTCAGCAAACAGCTGAACATGTTCTTCTGCCTGGAGGGGCCAATCCACCACAAAATGCTAACAACCTCAGCTTATGAACTTACATATTGTAATTGACATGATCTAGCTTCAGGCTGACTTGCTTGCTCCAGACTCACTGGGCTGCTTGTCAGGCTTCAGCAAACCCGTGGGTTGGGAAAGAAGTTTCTTCTTTGAGTTTCTAGAATCTTGCCTTTTTGGCGATTGGGCACAAGTTGTACTCTATGAACTGTGTCATTCCTTGGACAACTTAGCAGCCATTGCGGTGTTTCTTCTGACTACGGCATGGAAAGCATATGAAGCATTTTTCATGCTCTCCTGTGAATCACCAGCAGGCTCTGCTATCTAACTGGACCTTGTCATGTCCATTCTCAGTAGACCATTCTGTAGTTGCAACAATTGAAATGTTCTTTTCTAGAAACCATATTTCTGCTCTTGATGGTGACAACTGCAATGCAAATAAACGTGAGTCAAAATGTTTCCCAAATAAAAACTTTCAATCCAAAGTGTGGTTACATTGGAATGTTAAATTATTTAGTTTGGATAAATTTCAAGGTATAATCACAACATTAATTCCAGAGCAACAAAAGAAGGGAAAAGATTGTCTGGATCCAGGAGAAATTTCCTCCTAGCTCCTACAGGTGACCAGAGGAAAACTTTCAAAGCTCCGTAGAAAGTAATTCTGAAATAACAGAATGTCTCAGGGGACAAAATTTAGTTGTCTCATCAGCTTCTTTTGCAAGCCCTGTGAATCAACTGCAGGCTTTATGCTCTTCAGATAAATAGGACCACTCACTGCAATCCCAACCAGCCATGGGGTTTCTGGTACAGCTTAGATTGAGAACATAAACTGGTCACCATGGAAGCTCTGCTTTTGACTTCAATCAGTGAAGAACTGGGCTCCACAAGTAAGTAGCAAGATATTTTTCAGTATTTTTAAACACTGTTGCTTCTCCACCCACACTGTTTCAATAAATCTTCGGAAACCTTCCTACAGAGGTTTCTTCACCTCCAAAAGAACTTTCCCTTCTTTGTGTAGACACAAAGGTTTATCGGTTTAGAGGTGCTCATAAACTAGCCAGAGGAAATTGTTTCATAGACATAAAGGGGAAGGAAGGTATGTTTAACTTGTTTTTGCCTTTTCCCCCTTTGAAAGCATTTTGCAAACAGATTAAAGTGTAAAACCAGATGAACTACTCAGTGTCAGTAGCTGTCAGGAGGACGAGTAGTTTAAGAAGACTGATACTAACCAAAGTTAGGCTACTCACGCAATCCTTGGAAGTGTCACTGGTTCAGAAGGTAACCTTTTTTTAGCAACCTCAGCTGAACCACTGCCATAGTGTATTTCTACAGCCAGACAGACATTTGGTCACATTTTTGGAAACAAACAGTGTTCTCCACATTAGTGGCAACAAAGATACAAAGATGACTGGGCAATTTTGACAGCTCCTGTTCTCAGAAGGTTTCTTCTCTGTCCATGTGTGCTTAATGTGTTTGGATAGCATCCAGTGTCCAGCCTCGTATCAGAACCTTTCTGCCTTTTAATGTCCTCCCTCACTCATGGATAGCCTAAAAATTAGCAATTAAACTTATGTTGCAATAGTCTCAGCTTGGCTTTCTCTGGTAAATCGAATGTCATTTGTTCCATTAAAAAAAAAAAATCTCTGAAACTATAAACATACATTTACAACATCAACATTATTGAATGGCTTTCTTGCAGGAAAACAAACAGATGCCTCTTGAATTCACCCCTGTGAAACATAAGCCTGTAAACATCAGTAACCCTTGCCTTGCAAGCCATTCTCGCACTGAAGTCCACGAGCTGTTTGCTCTGAACAAAGGTAACTCATGCATGAAGGCCTGATCCAGGTCATGCTTAAGCCTGTATTGCTTTATCATTTTCAGTGGGGATGTTGCAGATTGTGCCTTCATCTTTTTTTTTACACAGGAGGTCAAAATCCTGGGGAAATATCTGAATGGAGAAACTAAAATCTAACAGAGCGTTTGGGAAGGCCTTGGAAAAGATTAGAAAGTGAAGTAGATAAATATCAGTCAGGAAACAGCGGGCTACTCACAGGAAGACTGGAAAGAGAATTACAGAATCATAGGATCATAGAATTGCTCAGGTTGGAAAAGACCTTAAAGATCATCAAATCCTACCACAACCTAACCATACTACCCTAACACTAACAGCCCTCTGCTAAATCATGTCCCTGAGCATGAAAGCAAGCAAAAACACTATCAAGCACTGCTGGAAACAGATCATTTCCTAATCACCTGTGTCACCCAACCCATTAACAATCACATGGTAATTGCCTTCAGCAAAGAATCGAGAGGGGAGACATTTATTGTAGGAGATGACACACTCTTTGCAGTGCATTTTCCACTCTATCTCTGCTTTGCTTGTGGGACAAACAGCATCTGTGCTAGGATAATAATCTTGCTATATTCTTAGATTTTGACTTAGGTTTGACACAAGCCTGACTAAATAATAATAAATTAACGTACAAACTGAGGCTTAGCATGCAAGTAAAATGAGTTTTCTAAGTATAGTTGTAGTACTGAAAAAAACAACAACAAAATGGAATGGTTTGAAGTGCCACATTTCCACAACTTGAATGTGTTGGTTACTTTACAATCCACTCGTAGCAAAAAGATTTTCTTTAATAATTATTTTCCTATTCTTTATGCTTGTATACAGACATTGCAATGAATTGAAATACATTTATTTTCTGTGAAATTTAAACCATTCCTTTTGGTAGTGCTGTAGTTCTTGATTCCAAGTTAAAAGAATTGAAAATCGTTAGCTTAGTGATTATTCCAATTGCATCATATCAGCCAAAGACGTCAGTCTCAGGCATCTCATTTGAATTTGCTTGGCCCATTCTTTTAATGCTACTCAGTTGCTTAAATTTCTAGCTGAAGAGGCTGTTTTTCCAGAATCCTGATTTCCTGCTGTTAGGAGAGCAGATGAGTAAGAAGATACGTTTAACACTTTTGATCACATGCTTCTTCATTCTCTTCCTTGTTGAGGTCAAGTCTTCAGTTACCTGCTACCACTCCTGAGCTTAGCTCAATGAATCTTAAACCCAAAAGACATTTGTTAAACCAATTTTGCTTTTAGCTTCAGAAAGCCAAAACTGAAACAACCAAAAAGATTCCTGCAAGTTACAATGGGTGCACTGAACAGCTGTGGAGGACAATCAAGTTAAGGTATCCTGTACTGTTGAGAAACTGCCCACAGAAACCTGTGTGGATTTGCTATACAATGTCATTTAAGGCACACTGCATTGCACTTGTGGAATGCAGTGGAATTCCCCTCATCGCACATTACTCATCTTAGAAATGAGCCACTTAAAGTCACCCTCAGCAGCAGGAAGATGGAGGAACTTCATCTCTCTGGTCTACATACCTACCTGTGTTTGGATAGGCCAAGTTTCCAGTGCATGCTTTGGGAGTGTAAGAGGCTAGACTCACTGAAGATCTATTTTAATAAGTCATTTGGTGTAAAAGTTGCCTCTTCAGACTGCTTCGATATCTTGCAAGGCAGTGTTTCAGACAGCTGAAAAAACTTGATTCCTTTTTCCCATGTGGACACATTTTTCAGACAGAATAGACTGTATCTGGGGAAGCTGAATGAACCTTAAAGGCTTAGCATTAACTTCCCTGGCCATAAGGTAAACCAAATGAACTGCATATAAGTGGTGAGGGGTATGCAGATTGAATAAGGAAAAGATAACTCTTTGACAGGCCAACTGTATCCTGGACTGCATCAAAAGAGGGGTGGCCAGCAGGAAGAGGAAGGTTGTTGTCCCCCTCTACTCTGCCCTTGTACTGCATCTAGGCCTGCAGCCCACAGCACAAGAAAGATGTGGAGCTGATGGAGAGGGTTGAGAGGAGGGCCACAAAGATGATCAGAGGGCTGGAGCACCACTCCTACAAAGAAAGGCTGAGAGAGTCAGGCTTATATGGCTTGGAGAAGAGAAGGCTTTGGGGAGACCTCACTGTGGACTTCCAGTAATTGAAGGGAGCTTACAAGCAGGAGGGAGACCAACTTTTGATATGGACTGATAGTGGTAGGACAAAGGGAAATGGATTTAAACTAAAAGAGGGGAGATTTAGATTAGATGTTAAGAAGAAATTCTTTACTCAGAGGGTGGTGAGACACTGGCACAGGCTGCCCAGAGAGGCTGTGGGTGCCCCGTCCCTGGAGACATTCAAGGCCAGGCTGGATGAGGCCCTGAGCAGTCTGATCTGGTGGAGGTCAACCAGCCCATGGCAGGGGGTTGGAACTGGATGTTCTTTAAGGTCCCTTCCAACCTAAGCCATTCTCTGATTCTATGTTAATGAGCATATTCATTAGCCAAGGGCAGACAAGTACATCTTTCCAGTTCTCAGATAATCCTGAGCAGACTGCTCTTTATTTGCAGTGTCCTCAGCCTTTTCAAATACCCTGGCTAGTCTCCAAGAGGAGTCACTGCAGCCTGGGGGGCTTGCCTTGCCTCAGCAGACAGCTGTGAGCCAGGTTTACATGTGTGGTTGACACGAATTAGCAGAAGTAAGTTTCCATTTCCAAAGGGTCAAGTCAGAGTACTTCCAGCAAACGCAGGGCAGCTAAAAGGCTTTTGCCCACTAAGCAAGTCATCCTAATGGTTTTCCTGACCACAAACGACAAACAGTTATGAAGCATGTCCTCTGCATGAGAGTTGTGAACTTGGGAGTGCAACCTCCCAAAAATGAAAAGGAAGGAAAAGCAAAGCTTCTAATAACACTATCTAGGGTAAAACTAATATGGTTAATGGCTTTCAACCAATGTGAGCAAGTACACTGCAAATGCAGCTCTCCTTAAACTAAAAGGACAGGGCACAGAGGACTGCCCAAGGACCTACTCTGGGGCAACACCACCGAGATACAGCAGACTTCATGTTATTTCTGTAGGCTCTTGTGCAGTTTGGCTTCATTGCAGGAGACAGAAATACTCAGTAAGTGTTTAGTTAACTAAAATTTGTATTATAAACAGTGGGTAAAGGATGAGGAAATAGGACTTGAGCAAACCATGAGAAAATGCATTTTAGTCTGAGACCACAGCAAAGGAACTGCTAATCAAGGCAACTCTGATTTTTCAGATTCCTTTGATGCACTTTATTACTGCCTGGCTGCAGTGACAGAAGAATGCTTATTAAAATACATTCCAACTAGAAAGCATTAATTTGAGTAACAAGGTTGCCATACTGCTGCTCAAATATTTTCCCAGAATCAAACTTCAGAAAGATGAGCTGAGAAGGGTACTTTCCCGGACTAAGATGTAGTGATCAGCAGAGATATTGACTGTATTTTATCTGGAACAATAACAAGAATTGTATATTGATTTACCCAGAGTCTGGATTATGCATTGATTATGCTAGCTGCAAAGCAGGGGCCTAAGTAATGCTATAATCTCTGGCTAAAATGGTGCCTACAGAGTAGTGAAGTCAATAGAACAGGGAGATGAGAAATCCATTGAGTCACGGGGTAAAGTCCCAGGGCAATTAATTAAATGGCAAAATTCTCCTTGGCTCAAGTAAGGCCAGGATTCCTACTTAAGTATTTAGCATCGTGCAAAGTCTACTAATGGGAACCCAAAGGACACAGTGAATAACATTTTGAGCAAGTAAATAATTCTAACCCACCCTAAGTCCAAGTAACACATTGTGTTCAGACAGGCGCTTCATTCATTTCTTATTTCAATTGGGCCCTTAATGAAATGCACAGGGTTTAGAAAAACTTGAAAACTAGCTCAGAAGATAGCTCTTGGACCAAGCCTCAAGGGACCATCCACAGTAGCCAGTGAAAAGCAATACTGTGTTGACCTTTTATCACCAAGATAACAAGCTTACAAAGGAGCAGAGATGACTTGCTGTTTACAAATGATATAAGCTGAATTTGTACCGGCAATGTAACAATGTAGAAAAGAGCCCCAGAAGGCTCCCTTTTGAAAATGCAAAGCCTCATCTCGTATTTTACTATACAGGTTGCTTTACAGAAGCTTAATGAATGTTGTGAGATTTTTTTTCCCCCCTCTGAGTTTCACTTACAGTGTCATTCAGCTTTTATTTTGGCCATTCCAAAAGCTAATTATAAAATCTTCCTAGAAGGCATTTAGTAAAACTAAACAGTTAGAGGAAGAGATCTCAGCACTGGAATCCGATTCCTGGTATGACCCGCCCTTCCACAAACAGGATTCAGACAGAACCATTAAGAAGTGATGCATGAAACTTTTCTTACAGGAGATGGAAGCCTTCAGTGATCAGAGAAGATGACTCATGCAGAAGCATAAGTGCCAAAGTTTGCGTTTATTTTCACGGTGAAAATAGGAAGGGAAGAAATGTCAAGGAGAGAACAACATGCAGAAAAAAATGCTTGCCATCAAGATTAAAGCAATGGTGTGCAAAAAGAAAACTCTATGGCAACGTGCAGAGCTAAGAATGGGTGTTTGTGAGTGTGAGCCTGGACTCAGCTGCATGACTTTTCCCAATACAAAGGCTCATAAATCATTTTAATTTCATCATCTCACCCATATTACATAAGTATTTCTTCTGCAGAAATAACTGATAGAAGAGCATTTTTTTAACCAGCGGACAAGTGGAAGGCCAGGCACTGCTGATCAGTCAGTTTCCCTTTCATAGGACTTTTTCCTCCCTTCCTTATCCTAAAATTGTTCATACAAACAAAGACACATTCCCATTTAGCAAAATACCCATTGCTCTCCTTAGGCTGGAGTAAGCAGGTTACTGTTGCATACAGCTAACCTCTTGCAGCAAAGAAAGACATTGAAAATGTGGCCTTTATTCTGTGCGTTTCCTGGAGGAAAGGCAATGGAACAGGAATTCAGATAAGAAAACTAACTGTTGCTGTTCTTCATATTCTGTGAAGTGCATTAATGAAGATAACAATACACATCAGACATCCTATTCAGTAACATTTTTAGTACCCAACTGGGTCCAAATATAAACCATAATGGCATATGGAGACTGTCTTAATAGCAATTTCAAATCAATTTAGATTTATATAGTGTCTCTCAAAGTATCAAGGTGGTGGCTTTGCAGTGAAAAATAGAATAATGGGCTAGTGATTTAGTGGAGTATGGCATGGTGGCTTTCAAAAAGGAGGGCAAAAATGCTGCACTCTGATGCACAACTCTAATTTAAGAGCAGCACAAAGGTAAACGTATCCCTTTGCTCTTTCAGTACTAGAAGAAGCCTGGTAATGAAGACGCGCTGGGTTCAGTTAAACTGAACTGTTCCACGAAGCACTGAGAGTTTTTCTATTTGCAGACAGAACTGGAACCTAAATCTGAAACATTCCCACTCATCTGTTGAGATTAGGAAAAGCCAGGAAATAAATATTTGTGACCAATTCATTTTAGCAGTTTTACCATTATATTTCACAACCTCGGAAATTTTAGACTTCCTGTGGGTTGGACTTTTGCCCTACAGGCTTATTAAGTCAAAAAGGCAGCTTTAAGTGCCTTTTTCATGGAAACTGTTAAAGCTTCTCTTGAAGAAGCAGGACTCAAGTCAAGAAATCTTGATGTTGTGGTGACCACTGTGCTGCTCCTGTGAAGTAAAGATGGCCAGTAGATGGGCGTCCCCTCAGATTGTGGGACAGAAGTGGCACACACCTCGTGGGGCACAGGACTCCTGGTGATGAGACCCTCTCACCAGTGCTTATCCCCACAGGGCCTTGAGGAGTGGCCAACTCTCCTGGATGAAGTAAGTTAATACTTCTTCAGAGCATGTGCCAGGATGGCTGGTATCTTCACCCACCTCTTCCATGGGTTTTCTGTCTCCTTCTCACCATTCAGGTCAAGCTGCCCAGGAAGCCATGGAAAAGCTTCTGTTTTGGCATTATTAGTGTGACAATCACATGTAGCTCTTACATTTCCCTCCCATCAGGTATTTCAGAAAGGCCTGCTCAGGGGTATGGGTGTTTCAACATACTTTTGGCAAGAGAGAGGGCGCAGTGATGTCTTCATATGGAAGAAGTAGGGATTTACTTCCTCTTTTTCCCAGATGAGAACCAGAGTTCCTAGGCACCATTTCTCCTAGAGGCTTGAAACACCCATTTCCCTTCAAGGTGCTAGGCCATGCTCAGAATTTGTCACTGCTTTTGCCTGTAAGCCAGGGAGCCATAGAAGCCTGACCCACATGTGCCATTCTTGGCCTCAGCCACAACAAAAGGCTGTTAGATGTCTTCTCAGCTGCTTCAGCGAGTGCTCAGGGGCTGCTCAGGATGTCAAAGCTGCATGGAGACTGAATTGTGATTATTTGAAACACTGCCTCCCCCCTCAGCCGTCTGGATGAGCTCTGAGCTTCTTTAGTTGCCTCAGGGCGGATGCTGAACGCTCTCTATGCAGGCATTCACTGCTCCCACACGCCCAAGTTTTGCTAACTGTGGCACAGAGTAGTAACATCTCACAGTGACTGTGTGAGTCACATGAGGTTGTAAGCACTGGTGTGATGTCTATTCATCTGGGGAAATGTTTTCTTTTCCTTTCTGCTGTACAAGTATTATATGTTTTATTAAATAAAGTGCATGTTCCCTGTGCAAATGAGTGCATTTTGGAATGAGGATATACTGACACATTATACGTTAAATATGCATGACATTTAAAAACCCAAGAGCTAAAAATCATTTATAAATATTAAAGAGCATGAAGTCTACTTTTTGTTTCGATTTTATTTCTGATCTTGCACTCTGGGAAAAATACTACTTACATTATAAGACTGAATTATCTGTCCAAGAGCCAAACCTATAATTTTATTCTATCAGTCAAGCTGTACGTCACACTGTTTTTATATCAAGACAATGAGGTTCTTTGAAGTACAGACACACACCTATTTAAAAGAAACATTCTGCTCTGAAAGCAGGCGGCTTTGGAATCAGTGGCTCTTTGTATCTTTTGAGGCACTGATAGCTACACGGAGAAATGTAGCAATGCAGCACCTAATGAAAAGACGGCCTCTTTGCTGGAGGACCATATTCCATTAGGACATTTGGGTCCAGACCAATCCCTCTCTACTGCATGCATCTAACCTGGCTTTGACTCACTTACCTTTAATGGCTTAAAGTCCATCCTTTGGAGGTTCCTACTTCTCCTTCTATGCTAGAAGAGAGAGTAGGCCACCTCAACTCCTAATGTGAGTATCTTAGGTAGGTATCCACAATGAAAAGAAAGAAATCCAGACATTGCTCAAGATGTTTAAGTATTTATTGTGGGGTAGACCTATGTTAGAAAAATCATCAGTCAGCCCATTGCTATGGCATAGACAATATTACCTCTATGAGGTGTTCTCTACTACCTGTAGAATGGCTTAAACACTTCTCTAGGAAGAACTGTTTAAGAAGAAAAGCTAACATAATTCATAGACATCCTAAGTTTCAGAACAGAACACATCCATTTTACACACTGAGAAATCAGGTATGCAGGTCAAATATAAAGTGTACAGCATTGCAGAGAATGGAAACTCTAGCTCTGTAGTCCCTGTAATTCGCTTTCCTGCAACACCACTATTTTGTCTTGATGAAGACGAAACTGCTCTCAGCTTAGTCCTTACTGACCTCACTAAACTATTCCATGTGCTTCTGCTGCACTGTGGGGCTGCAAGTAAAGTAACAGAGATGGCAGAGTGCAACAGGACATCAGTGAACAGTGGCATCTGGAACCCTGCGCCAAGACCAGCTGCACTTAGCTGGAACTAAACAGCACTGTCCTCTCACTTCCCTGTTCCTGATACCAGCAAAATGCCCTTCTCCATTTCCAGACCAGGACTAGAGCAGTGGGAAATATTTTCCTTATATATTTGCCCTCCTTTCCTCTATTGATAGGAATTTTAAGACAAACAGTCACCCCAGTGGATGGAAAACAGTAGAACTTCATGCCCTTAATGAATGGGCAGCAGGAACTCACCCTGGCAGTGCTAAATGGCTGTGTATGAAGCTAGCCAGGCTCAGGAAATGAAACCAGATCCCCAAACGCAGTCTGAGATAACTGAAAGTATGCACTGAAATTTATGGTAGGAAAATGACTGACTGGAAAATAATAATTAAAAAAAGGCCTGTTCTGCCCCTGCACCTCCAAAACATATTGTACCAGTTAGACACTTTAGAAAGACATCTGCCAAAAATGCAATTCACTTTCCTGAAGGTCAAATGTATTTCTCTTGTAAAAAAGATGAAGTAGCAGTTGTATGTCTTGGTTACTCTCATGAAAGTAACTTAGGAAAAATCCTAGGATTGTTCATATGTTTGAATCTTGATGCTTATTGCTTACAGGCAGTGATTTTAATGCAGAGGTTAAATGTGGTCAGCAAATGATCGAGCCTCCAGCTCAAAAGGGTTAATCCCGGAATATTGCAGCCTGTCCGATACTCCTGCAGCAATCTGTACTTCTGTTCGGAGTGCCACCCTGTGGACATGGCTGCTACCATGAGCTCCTTTCCTTCTGACAGCCCAGAGGTGCAACTGTCAGGAGCTGACAGCAGTGGAAACCAGAACTGGTGGTGCCACCACTCAGCTCCAAGACACATTATACAATTTCCATCTTGCAATCTTTTGGTTACCTTGGACAAATTTTGGCAGGAGGAATGGAAGTTTTTGTATCAACATACAACATCTGTTACCAAAACCCATCTTTGCTGGCGCTTCCTACCCAGCAGTATATGAAACACCACACGTTTGAACACAATAGGAAATAACCGGTTGATAAAGTTGAGGTGTCTCGCACTACAGCATGGATGCAGAGCTTTGCACGTAGACAAGAGACCAGAGAAGCCCCTTTCTCATCCACAGATGACTTAAGCCTCTAGTAAGCACAAGTTCATCCTTAAAAGCCAATCTGTGGATGAAAATATGATTTTTTTTCTGTTTGTATAAGACTTGCAGGTTTATACACTGGAGATTGCCATCATAAATTTTAGGGCTCTAAAATTATATTAGAAAGCCTATGACAACTTTGTTTAGCAAAGGTGTGCCTTGCAGCATTCTTTCAGTAATACCACTTTGGCTGCCCCTTACCTCTGGGGTGAGGTATTTCATCATGATTTCCTTTCCCTTCTCTCCCAGCTTTTCATCTGGAGCAATTTCATACTCTGCCTGGAACAGATATAAAGAAATAGTCAATATTTGCACTCGTATTTCACCATTATAACTTCATTTTGGATGTGGTCTTAACTGAATGCTCCATCTGAAGAATGTGGAGAATAAATACAATTTTTTGATGGAAGTAAAACCTGTACGCACGAGCCATCCAAATATCATCCACAACATTTTGAACAAACCCTGGTGATGTGTTTTCTGAGATTACATCTCTTAATTAACACCAACACAATTTAATTCCTTTATATTTTACAGCCTTGCCAGAGACAGTGTTCAGAAAGGTTCAGAAAGTAACCAGAGACAGTAACTGCCTGGGTTTTGCTTAAAGAGAAAAAGTGGATATAAAAGGTAATTATTTTTTTCTCTCAGTAGTAGAGAAAGTTATATTTTGTTAAATCTTGCCACACTGGTATTTCAAGCACCGGGTGAATGCCTTCAGTAGGCTGCCCGATTGGAGGAATGGGTCTTTCCCATTTATTTACAGGCTTCCCTTGGTCTAGCATCCCTTCTACAGTGCCACAAGACTTGCCCATCACTTTCAGTGATCCTGGAGTCAGACTCTCCTGAAGGCAGATCTGAGAGCCATTTTCTTAGGCTGATTTCTTAGGAGGCAGATAAAACAAGAGAGGAGAAACATAAGAAACAAAGAAGTATTACTGGTGCATTACAAAGATATGAATCACTTTAGTTAAAGTTTTGGAATCATGGAAGGCATTCAAATTAAAAACATGCTTCATAGAGTCCCAGTTACAAAATGATAACGACAAATTCTTAGAGACATTCCAACTTGGCACTGCCCAGGGTACAAAGATTTAGTCTTGGGATCAAAAGATTTTCCAGGAAAAAAAAGTCAGCCTAGCAGTCTTCATGACTGCTTGTATTAGAAAAAGGTTCCCAGATAATCCTGCCAAACCAATTAAGTAACCTGGTCCAATACAAGCTGTTTGAGATGATAAATAAGGAGGAAGTTAAAAAAAGAAGGTAAATCAGACTGAACTGGCAAACACTTAGAAGTACAAACTTCAGAACTGTTGCCCACTCAGAGATGTATGCACTGCTCTGACTGGGATACAATAAGTCTGAAGGAAGGAAGGCCGCAATGGATACCCGATCTAAGCAGACCCAGGAATGACATAAAAACCCACAACGTAGTAATAATGCTACTACCCACCTATCTGGCCACTGCTGATTTAGCTATTGTAGCTTAAGTCTAAAGCTACGTACTTACACATGTACATAGCAGGTTGCTTGAACAGTCTAGAATTACGATCTGATTTGGTTTGGGACAGTGATGGCAAAAAAACCCAGACAAAGCTGTACTGCTGATGACAAATGCACTGAAGGCTGAAATCCGTAAGAGCTGTACTTCTCTTTTAGTGGCCATTTTGGGGGTGAACCGATTATGTACTCACAAAACTTATTACAAGGGTTTAAAAAAATCCCATCTTTCATCCATTTTCCTGTCCTTTTAGACGGTATCTAAATATGGGTTGTTTCAGCCCTGAAAGCATGGATAATCTCAAATGTTTACAGCATCTTAACAGCAGTCTTCTCCACAATTCCTTGCCACAGCACAAAGCAATGGCAAGGGTAACGTAAAGAACAGTTTATTAAAAGGTCAGAGTTGCATCTTACTTTGCCCCTTACAGTTTGTGGTTAGGTCCACACATAGACTAGGAGACTTTCATCTAAAAGAAAACCAAAGCAATGTATTTTAAGAGAAAATAATTCTAGTTAAGCAAAACTTTTTGCACAGAAGACTGCCGAACAAAGAACTCCTTGGCACTGCCTCGTCATGGAAGTGTGTAGGAGAATTACTGAGTCCTCAAATCAATGCTACTTACTTACAAATTAACTGATAATAACCTCTTCTTTCTCCTCTGGTTGATTTCAGATTCTGAATACTCTGCCATACTTTTCTGAAAAGGTCAAAAGAAGTTGGGCTAACAGATTTCCTAAAGGATCTGTCTCCATTATCAAACATTGGTCATCACATCAGCTTGAGACCTGCAGGATGGTGATTTGGAACATCTAATATTCATGTATATGTGGTAAGTGCCTGGCAAGTATCAGTGTCTCCTTTTGGAGCTGGATTGGTGAAATAAAGGATGATCGTGCCTTGGAAGTTAAATATTAAGACATGTAAGCCAAGATGTTAGCTTATATAAGTGGAGAAATGTGAATTTCTCAAACAGGTCATAAATTTGGATACAGTATCTCATGCATTTGGTCTGTTCTAAAATAGCTATGTCCTCTTACTGATGTGGGTGAAAGTGCTTCAGTAATCTCTTGACAGAATGTCTTCTTGAAGATGTTGTTTGGCCATACAACTCTCTGACAACAACAAGGGTTTATGTCAGGAATGCAGGTGGTATATCTGAGGCATTTTTCTACACTAGACAAAAGTAAATGTTCCACAAAGTTGCCAGCTTTCCCTTCATCACACCCAGTGGTGAGTATATAGACCCCAGAAAAGCAGCACCTGATACAAATCACAATACGCAGTTTGCTTGGGAGTAGCAGATCCTGCTAATACATGAATTCTCTAGTAAATAAAAACTGATTCAAAGTCATCCTCTGCCACCTGAAGTACATCGTAAGGTTGTCAAAAATGCAGTGTCCAATCAGAACTATAAAATGGTAAGCAAATCCGGACAGAGCTGAAGGAATAGTTTTTGCAGGAATCGGATCAGTGTTTTGAAGTGCACTTCCTGATGGGAACCAACATATGCAGAACTAAAAACACACACACAAACACACAGAGTATCTCAAGATAGTTGGGAAGGGATAAAAAGAACATTTATTTATACTCGCATTTGATATTCTCAGAAAATGCTACAGGATGGTGGTGAAGGTAGGAAGTGACAGACAAGTGAAGGTGTGAAAAGGAACTAAAACTGTGAACAGTGTTGATTTCACTGTAGCTCAAGTACTGTAAGCCCGCTCCATTTTGTTTCTGAGTTCATTATTATTTCTCCCCTCAGTGCCACTTTTGAGCCATTCGGCACCACAAGGCAGTGATGCACTTTCAGCCACAGATTGCTACTGCAAGCTGAAGTGAAGACTTAAAGAGTTACTTCCTCATGTTCCCTCTGTTGCATGCCTGGGAAAAGTACCAATATCCTTGACTCTCAATCTTGTGCTTAAATCACAAGATACATTCCCTTCTTCCACAGTACTCAAAAGCATGGCTAAAATTTGCAAATGCCTAATTGCTAGAAATAACATTATTAGTTAAAATCCATGTGGAACAAAATATTTTCCATTATTCCTTTGATGAATCCAGGCATGTGTTTCAAGGCTCCTGCTCTGAAGTCTAATAGCTTCTCCATGCCCTAGTTAGGTCAGACAGGGCCCTATTCATAGCTCATAAATGAGGGGAGGATTTACGATCACCCTGACTACATGGGACAAGCCGCAGGGAAGACTCTCTCTGTGGACAGGCATGGATCCTTCCGTCGAAATAGCGAGAGGATGTGGGCTCACTGCCATTTGTTGCTAACTTGTCTTTTGGCTGCTTTTTTGGAGGTCGTTATTTAGGTGGTTCCTACTTCCAGAGAAGCAACCCTAGCTAAATATACACATAGGTGAGCAAAGTGCCTGTCCCTCTGCAGCAGCCATCCTTGGGATGGGCCACAAGAGATGGGATGGGGAAATGTAATGGCGGCCTTCTTTGTGATGAGGCCATAGCCTCAGGGATGACCAAGAAAGGGCTGGATAGAGACTGCAACCAACAGACAAGATTAAGCATCGAGCAAAAAGAGCACTTTGGATGAAAGCTGGCTGAGTCACCAAGACCAGTGGGGCTCACATGAGCAACCTTCATTCTGACATACTGTCTTTACTTTCATCTTAACATTCTTTGACCTCTTGAAACTGCATGGTTTAAAACTATGTGTAAAATGAAAAACAGAGCCTAAGGAGTCACTCTGGATCCAGGCACACTGTCTCTCACAGCAAGTATCTGTCAGTCCCCTGGCTGGGTAGGGCACAGCTGTGGCAGTCAGTCCCTTGTACCCGCCAGGAGATGGACATTGGAAGGATGCTTCTAGAAGAGCGGGTTTAGGTTTCTCAGTAGAAGTCAGGAGCAGTAGAATCAAATCCTGAGCACTGGTAGGAGATTTCTGTGTTTTGGTCCCAGTTTTATACCTTTACTTACTACCAGCACCCTCCTCTGTTATCCTCAACTTCCTAACTGCTGCAGAGCCTGCTGTCTTCCACGTTGATCTCTGATTTCTGCCCTGTTATTGCTCCCGTGCTCTAACAGTCATCCTTGCACTTGCCTCCACTGAGATTTAAAGTCTGTGGCTGAAAATTGGAAAGCAAAAAGCAAACAGCTGGGATTCATAATAACTCACATTTCAAAATGAAAAGTTAACTTGAAACCACATTTTTCGTGTTAAAGCACAGGACAAAAAAGAGCCCTTTTGACTGTTTAAAAACACATTTTGAGTTAATGAGTTTGTTGATATCAACAAACTGGCATTTCTGATGGAAAAAGCCTTGAACAGCTTTAAGACACACATACACAGATGGTTTATATACCATGCAAGGGACTTCACCAAACGAAATCTCTCTAACAGAGAGACACATTTTTTACAAATGGCACTAAATGGATGCTCGTTCATCCTGTTACCCCAGATAAGTGTAATGTGTAGTGAAGCATTCAGCTGAAAATTCCACCCGAAGTGATAGTGTCTCTCAGCCTCTGCCCCAGTGCCTGGATAACACAAGCAGAAACAATACAGAGAGGCACCGGGGCTACTTTTCTCCTCCTGTACTTTTATTTAACTTGAGTGCAAAAAACAACACATAGGTTAGTGAGAAAATAACTCCGGGTTCTGTTCTCCTTGATCAGAACTAGCTATGCTCTGCTCCCAGCTCCCTCCAGTTAGTCTAAATCTGATCCATGTTAAAATGTTAAAAATCCCCCCCGGGAATGAAAAAAAGTTCAAAAATGATGAATGGGAGAAGATGAAACAGGAAAGTGACTCGAGAGACTCGTAGTGAAGTATTCATTACAACAGCACAGCAAAATCAGAGAGGGAAACATCAGGAGCCAGCACCCCTTCTGAGGAGGGGACGCCAGCAGGAGGTCCCTGCTGCAATGCCACCTCCTTGTGCTGGAGGCACAGGCTGGCTGGGAAGGAAATGTACATTGCTAACGGGTTAGCTGCTCACTGATCTGCCTTTCAGCACAGGAAATGTATCCCCCAGCACTTTATTTTAATGGCTGTCTTTCAACAGCTAGAAAGCTCTATGACGTTGTTAAAATATTTGTAAGCACAGCAAAGTGTGCTTTGGAGCTGTGTGTGAATTCTTTGTTAAGGGCTTATGGAGAGCTGATTTAATCATAAAACAGCTCCATGTAATGATAATAGTTTATGTTTGAACAGTTCCTTCATCTGAATGGCTACATAAGAGTTCGGTGAACTACTCATGGGAGATCTTGTTGTTTATGTGCTCAGATAAGCGTGTGATGTGTGTAATCACACATATTCAGAGGCATAAGCTGAAACCATTGGTCCTTTTTACCAGATATTTTATCTATTGAAGTCATGAAATTGTTTGCATGATATCCATAGTAAGAGGTGGCTCTCTGTCCTTACAGTCTCACTGTGTAGTCACTCACACTGACCCCACAGCAGAAGCAGGAGCCTTATCACTTTCATCTTTTAATGTTGGGACCTACTGCCTACAATCATGTATCTTTGTAGCCTATTTTACAACTGACAGGTTGTGGCTAATAACTGGGAACTGTTCTCAGAAGACATGCAGAAACTTTCTGCTTCTGGGCACCTCAGTCTTGGTTACTATTTGAAAGTGGCCAAGGTATGAATGAGTTTTAGAGGGAACTAATAGGTACACAGCCACACACATGAAGAATGTAAAGACAGAAATGTGTTTTTTTTTTCTTTAAAAAGCCATCCTGAGTACTGCTTAACAATACAGGAAAAACAACAACAAAACATTACAAAAACAGATGCTGCTAAAATTAGATTTGCATCAGACCAGGTTAGTTATTTCAACTGACAGCTGAAACAAATGTCCAGCAGAGAGGAGATTTTTTCCCATATGCACTCAAGTCTGCACGGTCTGGTTGATTTTGCCAGCCTTCAGAGGCAAAGGGGTTGGGAGAGTTCTTGCAAAACTTGGTGGCACCTAAGTAAGGAAATGGAGATTACTGGTGGGCTGCTGGGTGTCAGACTCACCTGGTTTCCTCCCAGGAGCCCCAGTTTCTGCTTTCCTTGCAGACAACTGAGTTCACAATTAAAAACAAAACAAAACAAAACCAACTATTAAAAATTTGGAGGGATCAATTATGAGTTTCTGCCAGTGACTTACTGAGTGGCCTGGTAAAGTCACCCAGTTGTGCTGGGCTTCACCCAGTTGAAGCTAAAAAGCTTCACCTTCCTTCTGTAAAAAACAGGTTCTATTTTCTCAATTTACAAAAAGCTCTCTGAGCCTCTGATGGACAGCTGAACACATTTCTCTATTATTATTTTCAATTTGGTATTACAAAAAAGCTAAGCTTTGCATCTCTCATTATAAAAGTAATTAAGCCAAAGAAAGCTTTGTCTTTTTCTGCTCAGAGCTTGTTACAGCAGGTGGCCTCCATAAGACTGTCATGTTCCTGATGGCCTAAGAATAGGGCTTTAAAGTCAAACTTCTGGTTTCATTGCGGGACTTCTTGCCTAGCGTAGGCCTTGGCCTGAATCCCACTACTCACTCAACACAGTGTGACTCCACTGGGTGAATTTCAGTAGCCATCACACAGCTTAATGGCTATGCTGCTCGACCTCAATGTTGGATAATACAGGGATTTTCACAGGCTGGAAGCAAACTTGTTTGGAATTTGAAATTGACAAAGGAGACTGCTGTAAATTAGCTTTAGAAAGAACAAGTATTCAGACCTCCACACAGCTCAACATTTTGTTCATGAAATCAGTGCTTCATGACAGCAGGCACCACACTAGAAGAAGCTGGTTGGGTGCAATAAGCACATCTGGGATACCTGAAGCATCACCTGCCTTTGTGCTTGCCTTGAGCACACCTGCACAGATTGGCTGTCAGCAGTAGCTGTTTCATGACCCTTGAGAGCTAAGCCTTCCCACTGAGGAAACTCATGACCAGCACTCGGAATATAAGGTGAAAACTGATCATTCAAAACCTCTTAGAGAAACCTTTCCATGGATGTACTGATTTAAAGGTTGCCGTTCTTAGCTTGCAAAAATCTGAGGGTAAATTCTTTGGTTTGTCATTTAAACAATACACTTTAAACCATACACTTAATGCTGAAGCAAGGAAATCCCTAACAAGGTGATGTTGCATATAATCTCTGAGAAGGACTGTTAGTTTCCATTTATGCAAGCACTGTCTTTACCGTGAATTTTCTGTCACGCCCCTCACATCTCTCAGTCAAAGAGCACAGTGCTGCAATTTATCAAGATATGTGCATTTGGGAAAATGAGCTCCTTTGGTTTACCTATGAAGCTGATTGTGTACAGTCTTCCGTCACTCGGTTTTTAGCCTATGGCAGAAGGTGTGTTGCTCTGTCATTTGTTATGCTGGTAGCATAGGGTCCTAGTGTCTACTGCAAGTAATATTTGGAGCCAAATCCTGCTTCAGCACTGCTGTAAGCCATCTAAAGAAAAGGTCAATTTTACAACACACTGCTACATTTCAGCAGTCTAAGTGTGAAATCAAACTGCAAAAGGAGTCTAATAAAAATGTACAGCAAGAGCATTAGGATGTTTTAAATTATGTTAATCGAGTAAAAAAGTTTACAAAATTTCAAAGATGGTTTTATAAATTGGGATGCTACCAAATATGCCAACTAAAATCGATTATAATACGACTTTACCCAAAACTTTCTGCAGTGCAGGTTTGTTGTAGTAATTAATGTGGTACTAATAAAAACAGAAATCTCTTCTCCCAGACTCTTACCTTTACAACAGTTCAACCTTCACATCTGCCTCTACTTCAAAACAGCTTAACCACAGTAGAAATTAAAAAAAAAAAAAAAAAAATTGTTCCTGATGGTATGCATTGCTTTGCTTTTGACCATTTTTTCTCTAGCTAGTACCAGCTAGAGAGCAAAGGCACCTCACGATGACAACTGGCAGCTCATCTGCCTGCATGGTCGGAGCCTTTTGGCTCATCTATGCTCTGCCCTTCAGGAGGCTCCCAGCAAGGAAGCCAGTGAATGTCTCTAAATCATGAGCAGCTTCTGCTGGCACTATGTAGAGCCAAACGCTGCCAGACTGGGAATGAACATCAGGTCTGCCCAGGAGTCTGGGAGCACAATTAGGTGGCCAGGTTAGCTGGGAACTCACTGGGGTGGGAAATGGTGATGGGTTTCCATAGCAGGCTCACCGTGTTTCTTAGTGACCTCAGTCAAAGTCGCTTCTATACCTTGTGCATCTGTTTTCCTATTTGAAAAACCAAGATATCAATCAGGATGTCCTTTGTAAATCACCCTGAAATCTACTGATGGAGAGGCTTGGTAAGAGCGAGGCATTATTACAACCACACTCCTCATCCCCTCTTGTCAGTCCATTCATCATCTTCCTTTTCTTCCCTTTCTTTGCCTTCTAGCACTGCTGACTGCAGTGATATCAGAAGATATTACTCACAACAGCCCACCTGCTCGTGCTGCAGCCTTAAGGCTTTGTGAGGCTTTGCCTGCACCAAGGAGGGCTGCCTGTCTCCCCCCCTCCTGATGGCTCATGTCCCTCGAGGCTGGTCCCAAACCTGGGTGCAGCACTGTCCCTTTACCTCCAGCAGTGCTGGGGAGCTGCTAGGTTCACCCCTGAAAACAGCTCGCTCAGGTCCAGAAGACACAAACCCACAACCCATGAAAGCGTGATTTCTTGAGGTCAGAGCACTGTGCCTGTCAAGGAAGGAGCTACACAACAGCACTACTCTGATCACACACATCTCTGCCAGGACAGGGTGCAGGTAGAGATCATTGTGCCTTCAGAGCATGATTTCACTCCTCCTGCTCTGCCAGCAGCACTCCTCAGCTAGCAGCTGAAGCGCAGGGGTTGCAAAGCACTGCAAGATACCACAAGAAGTGACTTACCACTGAGTCAAGGAATCTAATGCAACACTCAAGCTCCGGACGGGTTTCACAGAACTGCCGAAAGAGAAGCCTTCCAATTGGCTGCTTTTCGCATATGCTGTAGTAATCTCTCTCTGGAGGCAATAAAGAGAAGAGAAGCATGAAAATGAGAAGAGCTTTGCCTTTTGGGTTGGCTAGGAGTTTAAAACAGCAAGAAAGATGATCCCGAATAGAAATGCCTTCTCCCCACCACGTTTCAGGTTTGCATGTACAAACATAATTAATGGTTTAACTCTCAAACAAGACAGGCTCAATTTTACAGGGCTGATGTAGTTAAAAGCACCACAAAGGCCATTCAGCAATTATTCATGAATAATTCCATGTTTTTCCAAAGTGAAATTGCATGAACTTTGCAAAGGTACCACACAGACAGGCAGTATTTGTGGGAAACATCAAGTTCCTGAAATGTGAGTCATACACTGAAAAGTGCAGGAGCATTACAGGAGAAGCTGGAATTTGTGGTGACCTTCCTGGGTCCTTCCCAGATATGCATTAACGTGTCCCTAATCTCTGGAAACGTACGGTTCACTCTCTACTAAAAGTTTATGGCAAAATATGTATTTTCTAGGGTTTCAAAATTTTTATTTACTTTCAGAGCCCTAACCTGCAGTTGGAGTACACAGATTCTAGCTGACTCCAGTTTCACACTGTGCTCCTCTACAGAAGTTTATTTCCCCATAAATAAACATTGTTAAATGCTGTTCCCCTTTGCCGGGTCCTCCTTGCACCCAGAACCAGCCTCTGTTGAAGCACAAGGTCCCTTACTGTGCAGGGAAACATGGGAGAGGGGCTGCCATCAAGAACTGGGATTGCACCAGTACAAACAAGGTGGATGTTTTTGGTGAGAGCAGCAGATCTCTCAGCCTGTTTGGAGTTGCAGCACTCGCTGGAGACACGTTATTCCTTTAGAAGCACACACATGTCAAACAACATACTGTGTTTCCTTAAGTGTTCCTCTCACCACCCTCCTCGCTGCCATATGGCAGTTGCTGTTATTATGGAAACAACCAGCTTCTAAACACATAACATCACACTGCAAACAGACATACTAAACCCACACAAGTTGTCGGTGCCTTGGTTACTTCTTTCTCAGGCCTGGAGCTGCTTGCGCAATGGCTTTTATTTCCCCTTTGCTTTGTCCCCCTACCCTCCAGCTCCCAGAAGGACAAATTCTGTGGGCACAAGACTGTTTGTCACGGAGGCACTCAGCAGAAGGGCTCGCTTGGCACAGGCCGCACCCAAGGACCATGCTCTGCAAAGCCAAGACATCCCTCCTCAGAGGAAGATGGACAAGTTGGACTTGCTGGGCTGCATCTGGGTGGCAGTCAGGTTTCACATGGCAGCCTGATGGCAGGAGCACCCCAAGGACACTTCTTGTAAGGAAGACCCATGCAGGCATCATGCCCCACTCATAGGCCACTGAAGTGGTGTTTCAGGAGGAGACCTCTGAAGCACCCTCATGGTGTGTGGGGATACAGGCTGGGGTTAGCTGGATTTTACCTCAGCGTGGCTCTGCTCAGGTTTTCTGAAGCAGTCTAGGACAATTCACCCACACCATTTTGTGACTGGTCCTGCCGGCCCACTTGGGATCAAGATTTCATTCAATCTAGCCAGAAGACTGCAATGTTTTGGAACTCGCTGGCAACTAACACTGCATCTAAATCACTGTGTAAATCTTAACTTGACCTCTAGTCTATCTAACCATTAGCAGCAAGTCTGGGACACTGGTTTGTTTGCAAGAGGAATGGCATAACACATACACACAGGGTCAGAGGCCCAGCATGACACTGAGCAGCCTTGGGCTGTCCTTGCAGGTGCTGCAAGTTCACACTGCTTGGTCAAGAGCTCACTCAGTGGGAAGGTGAAGGAATATGCAGTCAGGCACAGCACTAAGGCAGGCAAAGGAGGGAGGGAAGTGCTTGAGTGCATCAGAATGTCAGTTCTCAGTGTCTCAGAGACGGGCATGAAGCTGGAGCCCAGGTGGGGTGCACTGGGAGCTCAGGCGATGCAGCTACATCTACCTGATGCTGCTTTCTGCTGTCATGATTATCTCATTCTTCTGAGAGTATGGAAAAAAGCCATACCCTGATGCTAAACAAGTGTGCAAACTGCATTTTGAATAACTGTACTTACCGACACATCAGGAAAAGTAAACAAGAAGAGAAATACTATTACAGATGTAGATAATCTAAACACAAAGACGATATGAGACGATATGCTGCACTTCAGCAGTATATGGCTTGGCCAGCACATGGGAATGGTGACCCGTCTGTAATGAGGAAAAAGGAAATACCAGAAATAATCTCCAAAAACACAAGAGCCAGAGCAGTTCCCTGGAGCCATCCACTCCTTGGTAATGTTCGTTTAAGTGCTGGATATGCCGATACAGACAATAAATACATGATGCAACTGTTTTCATTCCTTGTAGGTGACATACAGTATTTTCTTAGGCCCTGGTTTTGCACTGACCTCACCAAGTCAGCTCCAGGATCCTGCCCTCAGCTCATTCTTGGGATGCATGGGGCGTAGCATGGACAGAAACAAAAACACCTCTCTCAGCTCACACAGCAAACAGAGTGGATAGCTTTATAGCACAGAGAGTGAAGCACAGCAGAGGTGTTGCTTTGAAGAGGCCCAGCTGAGGCACCCAGAGCTGTGCCAAGGAGCTGCTGCCCATAGGCAGGGGACAGACATGGATGCAGGGAGCAGCAATGGCAGATCCCTGGGGTCAAGCACCGTGTCGAGCTCGGCCTGCCCGCCAGCAAAAATATCCCTCCGGTTTCAAAAGTTTAAAAAACAGAAAGAATGATTTCCTGAGGAAATGGAAATGTTAAACACTTGGAAGTGAAACCATATGCTTACGATGATGAAGTGTAATGAAAACAGCCCTGAGAGTGATATCTTTGGTAGTTGGACCCTCCTGTTTCAGCAGAATTCTGCTTAACACCTGCAAACACACCCAAAATGGGGGCGAAAAGCTGGGTAGCTTGAAGGCTTAGAGAAGAAGCCACTTCTCACTAATGCCATGCCTTTTGTTTAGAAAATATAACTGGCAAAGAACGTGGGCATGAAAACGAATTATCTTCCTGACAGAGTAACTAAGCAGATTATATAGATTAAAATGTTTATGAAAAGTTTTTATATAAAAATCATATAATAATTCTAAAGATAAATAATATTTACTCTAAATTCCAGTGACTCATTTTTGCTATACTTTATAGCTCATGTGTTAAAATACTGCTTTAAAGAGCACACAGAACATACCAAAATAGTTACCTCTGTACACAGAAAATGCCATCAGCATTCAAGGTCTATGGCCGTATCTGTTCCCTCACAGATATTTTGGTAATGTCCTGAAAAACTCCTGAGCACGCCACTAGGAAGAACAGTCCTATTAGTACAATTTCATACTGGTTAAAGCATGATGTTAATGAAGTGAAAAAAAGTAAAATGAGGTAAGAAAGAAGGCAGTTGCCAAGAAGTAGCTGACTTTCAAGTACAAGGGGAAAAAGCTAGTATTTCAATTAGACATAAACCTCTCTGTGCCTTCTGAAGACTTTTTGTCTTAATTTGCTATTTATATATCCTGCTTTTTCAGAAGACTCAAAATATCACCTTAGCAATTTCAGACAGAAACAATGGTCTGTAGAGAGATCAGGTCCCTCTTCCTCTTTCACATTTGCCATAAATGTGGGCTTTCATAGGTTTAGCGTTGAGCTTGAAAACTGGGTGATGGCCGTTGGCTGAAAAACAGTTTCTTCTGACATAATTTCATGTGGTGTAACCTGCAGGTGTCTACGCGAGAAACCTTTCCTCAGACTGCTCTGGGAAGTTGTACTTCTGTTTCTGGACCGAAGCCCTGCTTTTGAAGGGCTGCTGATCCAACACCTGCTATCAGCTGGCAAGGCTTCCTCCTGCAAAGTGCCTATAAGGTGTGATGTGCTTAGTTTAACCTCACTTCTGAAGCGTACAAAGGCCAGGAACATCTTTTCAACCTTTTGGTCGTCGCCAGTATGCCTACTGGTGGCACTTACTTACGTACTATCTATCAAGTAGCATTCCATTCTTAAAATACCGGAGTTCCATGAGAAGGTATTTCAGAGAAATGCATGGAGAATCACCAAGAAGACATGCACCATGCAAATTTGTTCTTGGCTTCTGGATCTCTTCTCCCATTGGCATTAAATCAGCCTGGACTTAATTTATGTAAGATCCAGATTCTACTGCCTAAAAATAAAAACAAATCAAAACAAACAAAAAATTCCTCCCAAGCACCTAGAAACCCAAAAGGGGTGTAGTGACAATTGTTCTTTATCCTGCTTATGCTTAAGTCTCTAAAAGACCTGAGACAAGAGCTCACCTTCCTTTTCTAATTCCTTTTTTCTTTAAGTTGAATGAAAATGATAATCTTTGATAATCTCTCCAAGTCCAATACTCATCTGCTGCTCTCTGCCTCCAGCCTGCCTTAGTCCAGAACAACAAAAAAAAACACACTTAAAAACTTGGGAAAAAAGATTCCAAGCTGGACAATAGGAAGCAGTAGCAGAGCCCAAACTGGCAAGTAGACCCTTTGCAAGATTGCTGGTGCATTAAAAATGAAATTTTCCATGGTGCTGAGGCCTGTCAGAGTGATTCCACCAGCCATGGGATGGTAGAAACGTCAGCAGAGACGCCTCAAACTTGCAACATGACTGATGCCTCAGTCCTCATTCAAACTTAGGGGGAATTCTACTAAAGTAGATTCCAACCACCCCAGCCCAAACCTCCAACCAGATGTGTTATTTTTTTGCACATCTCTGCTTTCTACACGTAAGCTCTCTTACAGGGGCACCCAATGCAAAGGAGGACAAAAGCAAGAATGAAAGGCAAGAATAAAAAACATGCTGTATGACTGAACTCAACAGACTCTTACAGCCCATCGTACAGTGTATACTTTTAGCAGTTTGATTCTTGTTGTCAAAAAAAGAAAAGACCAAAGCCTTTAAAGTATACAGCAATATTTTGCATCAAGCCGGGGTACTAATGGAAAACATTGTTTCTTTAAAAACCAAAAAACCCCATCTAGAGCTATATTAATATAAATACATTTAAAATCAGAAAGTCTAATGCTAGGGCTTATAAATATGTCTTATAATTTACTTCCTCTCTTCTCCAGCTGGAAGTGAAATTACCACTGCCTACATATAAACTTAATAAATAGTACATACTAAAATGCCTAGTCTTTGAGGCTGGTGAAAGTTGCTTCTTATCAAAGGCTCTTTTGTGCATGGTTTAAAAGGATTTAACTTGCTTTGATTGCATTATTAACAGTGTCTGTGTTGCTCTTGTATCTCAGAATAAGCTGGAAAGCTGGAACATTAATTCTTACATTCAACAAAAGTCAGTTTGCTATCTATAATAAATACACTTCAGTACAAAAGATAATCCTTGTGTTCAAAAGCAAGATATCAAGGCTGGCCACGTTAATGCTTCTGCAAACCCAGTTATTACATTCAGATTTCTCTATATTTTTCACTACTGGAGATCTCACAGCCAGTCAGAACTTCCTAAACTTTGCTGGAAACTCACATATTTTCAGTGAGAAACATGTTGGGTTTCTTTCTTTAAGGAACTGAAAATTTGGGCCCATTTCTGAGGAAGAAACATGGACATTGCTCTTTGAACTGCAGCACCTGGCCAAGTACATACACAGTGACCCAGCGAAGGACCTCATTGTTGGTGTGACTGCTCAGGAGTGGGAGGAAGCAATGGAAATGAAGTTACTCGTCCTTTCTCGTGTGCTTTTTCCCTGTTTTCTGAGTTTTGCTGCTGTTGCTGATTTGTTCTGTTTTGTTGTGTATATGGAAACCTGTTGTTCAGATGCTGAGGACTCTCCGTGATGCATTTAAGAAGTGAGGCAAGCCAGATGGTTAGAGAATACAAGACAGGAATAAAAATGCCTCATTTTGCTTCATTCAAATATTCCCAGGAACTGTGGCAGTAAGTCATGTTATAAAAGTCTAATACGAGCGGCTAGACTCCTGTGGGAATTCAGTTACCAGTACAAATTATATTCCGCATACTGCAGACCTCAGCGGCATGCTGTATTTATAGAATGGGGCTAATAGCACTGCCCTACCTCAAAGCAGCATGGTCAGAATAAGTGTATTAAAGTGCGTGAGCCCTGAGCGCTGCCGGATAGCCTTGTGGCTCTTTGCTATTTACATGCGATGCAAACCCCCGGAGCGGAAAGTTAATCCGAGAGAACACAGCGGAGTCTTTTTATACATTAACCGCTATACTGCTCCATAACTTCACCTGGCACTTCACAGAGATTAAAAATGACGATGCAGCCCCTGTCCTGGAGAGTGCTTGTCTTGGCAGGGCCAGCGCAGCACAGGTGCACGACAGCGATGCCGGAGCCAAGGCTCCGATGAAGCTGGCTGCTGGCTTCCTGGTGGCACAAGCACGCTGCCTCCAACAATAAATATTTCAACTGCTTTCTCTATTTTTAATAAAATATGGACATTGTTACACCTTCTGATAGGATAATGGTTTGACAGATTCCTTGTTTTAAAGAGCAGCTCTTCCCAGTCCGCGGCTAAACCCAACACTTCATAGCTGCAGAAAAACTAGACCTAGCCTATTAAGCCCTGGGGAAAAACACATTTTTTTGGCCTTGGCTGCTTTCTTCCCCTTGAATTTCGGATTTTCTGTAAGAAACGTGGAGACCCTCACCTATGCTATCATAGTGAATGTTGCTTTGGCACCGACTATCCAAGTTTAATTAATTAAAAATACAAATGCAGTCAAGCTTGTTTAAGACAATGGAATTACCCCAAACTGGTATTAAGCCCTGCCAACTTAATTTTCTCTGCTTGTAGGCCGTTTTTTTTTTTTTTAAATAAACAAAATTTAATCTCCTGATCATTGAACATCTAATGTAATTATTCAGATTCAGACAGTGTTTGCTTTGTATAACTCTGCTTATTTCCACTCTTTTCATGATATTAGGCTCCAGGGCTAAAGTCCACACATCACAGCAGCATTACACTGAAGATGGAAATAGTCCAAACCTTAGACTTGGACCAGTATAGAAAAAATGTTTGGAGAATATTGTAACAAATTCACAGCTAAATACACTTTGGTGATACATACGGATCTGCTCATTTGTTTTTTGAAAGCAGCTGTATTGAAACTTTGCTCACAGAACTTTATTTGAAAGTCAAATTCTGCAAACAGTTGCATAAATATGTTTGCACGAGTATGTGAACCAGAATGCCTATGTGGCTTTGTTGATTTTGGACAAAGCTCTTGGCAGGAAGGATAACAACCCACCCACCCTCTTTGCAGCAGCAGCAGGAGGGGCACAAACCACACTTCATGCTCAGTGCAGTCACTGCACCCAAACTAGGAGTGGGGTGCTGAGCCTGAGGGAAACCACAGTAGCTGAGGAGACATTAGATAAGCCAGCCTTGCTCCAGGAGGGAGAGCAAATGCTCTGCTCTGACCCTAAGCAATTCGCCAGTGGAAGACAAGTTCTCATCCTAACGGAATCCGTTCCCTCCATGCTTGTCAGGAAAACATCCCCACCAGGGGCACATCATTCCAGCCCTCCTCTGAAGGCTCTGCATCATCCAAAACATTCTCATTTAGACAACTGCTTCATTCCCACGTGGCTCACTGAACAAGCCCTGAGTTCCAATGCAGCCTGCAGATGCTGCTGGGTCAGGAGCCTGTTTATCTCTAGAAGATGGAGCTTGCCATTAATACTGGAGCCATTTTAAATGACAGAAGCAAAAATTTATTTTTGCATGAAGTTCTGGGTGCAGGGAAAGATAAAGAATTGTTACAAGTAATAAAGGTGATGTGAGGTCTGCTGAAGGGGACGGAAAGATTCCCATCAATTTCAGAGGGTCTTTCATCAAGCCTGGCTCTCCCGCCTCTGCCAAACATAGTTTAAATGAATAAAACACTCAGTATGTCTCTCAGTTAACACGACAGTGGAAATGCATGCACCTTGATTAATGGCCAGGGAATCTGGATTGTGAATGTGCCATGTGAGTATTTTAACATCTTTTTTAAACTGAAATTATTGGGTATCATGTTCTTTAACACATGCTTTATTTTGCATTTGGCACCCAGTTAGAATAACAGTGCATAGAAAGGGAACAGAAAGAAAAAAAGAACATGGAGACTAACTGATAGACAGGCAGACAGATATCTTACTCTTCTGCTAGTTAAAAAAAACACAAATGACTAGTTAAATCTGGTTACTGTTCCCATAAGTTACACTCAAAAAGCATGTGCCCCTGGATCAATGCCTTTGATGAGGTTTCCTGAACACACTGTCTGAACTGTTGTCCTCAGGCTGGTCACAGCGCTATCCTGGGTGCGGTGGACTTGCAGACTTCTCCATGTGGATCACAGAAGATGCACCATCACCAAGACTTCCCGGCACTTGAATGCAGCATTTGTTCTGCAGCCCCAGGGGAATGGCTCCTCACACCACCGCTGTGACTACTGCGCTGACCAGAAAGAGAGTTTGTCTTTATCTTCTTAAGCTACTTTCAACAATGTCTCTGCAGCAAGGCCAAAGGAATGGAAAAAATCCCTCAAAGAAATATGAAAGCTCACCTCAGAAGTGCCCCGGGAAACTTGGTGAACAAACACTTGGTTGTTCTCATTTTATTCTACTTTGGATTGGGATGACAGAACTGGATGACTTGTCCTAAAAGAAGGTAGCTACTGAGATTTTTTTTTTCATTTGAGACTTTTCTGTCCAGTCTTAAAGATTTCCACCGAAATACCTAACTTATTTTCTGTCTAGTGCTGCTATTTAGACTCCTTTCTGGTGATATTCTGAGTAATACGTGTTGAAAGAAAATTTCAGTAAAAGTTGTAATTTGAATGTTTAAGGTTATGAAATCTACAGAACTGTTGGTGTTGTACATAGCACAAAATAAACATCTCGATTCCAGGAAACTAACTGAAGGAGACATCTTGTGAATCGCTTGCTTAAGACGAAAAGACTTCTGCAAAACTGCTCTTCGACTTCTAAACTAGCCTGAGTAGAAACTGAAGAAGCCATCAAAACTAAACCTTTATCCAGGTCAATAAAATGGTAGAATATAATAAAGGTATTCACAGGGGTTACTAGCTGTGCGTGCCATTCAATAGTTACTGCAAGTACTAAACATCTCAGCCCTTTTATTAATGATTCCTTCAACAAAATGCTCAATGTTCTTAGTTGTTACTTCATTGCTAAGCTTACTTTTTTTTTCTGTCACTTTTCCTTGTGATGTTTTGAAATACCAAACTTCAAGCACAACAAAACTTCTCTACTGAACAGGCAAATTACATTTGGAAGTGGCTCTCAACCCCAACCTATAAAGAAGGAAAGTTACTGCACAACAAGCTCTGATGCTAACCTAAATAATCAAAGGGACGATATACCAAAGAAAATCAATCACTGACCAATGATCATTGGTTATCACTGTTATCAGTGATATATGATAACTGATATGTAATCAGTTATCACTGAACTGGATCTTTGGCCTAACTACAGATGTTCTGCTTGCAATGATCCACACACTGACTCTGACTTGCTTTGTATTCCCAGTCTGAACTGACTGCCTGCTGGGTGACAGCCCTCTCTGAGTGGGTGTGAGGGAGCTGAGCTGCTGAGTAAAACTGAAATGAACAGTGGAAAAGAGATTTTAACGTCATCTAGAAACCCCAAACACACTGAGAGGAACCTGTGCAAGAGGGGATTGCCGATGGAAATTTTTTTTCCTCCCTCTTAAGGAAAGTCTTCAGTACCAAGGATCATTTTGAACTATCTTTCTCAGATGGATGGAGACAGCATGGCACCTGGTGTCCATACCCAAGAACTGTGAACAACATTATGCAGGTCTACAAAGAAAATGCAATTTTAGAGAGACCTTGTGATTCATTTTTATTAACAAAATGGGTTGTCACTGGGAAACTAGGTGAGCATTTCTGCAATATTAAAAGCTATTCTAATATTTGTATTTTTTCAGTTTATCTCTGTTCAGCTTTTTCTTTAACTTTTTTTTGTCTAGTTTCACAGTATACTATGAATAATGTCATATCCTTTATGAAACATTTTGGTTTTTTTCCCCATTTTTTTTTCTAAATTTCAGTATACAAACACAAACATTCTGCAACACAAAGTGCCAGTGTTCTCTGCAAAACAAGAAGCCCAGACTATCATCTCCAGAGCTACTGAAAGAATTCTGGTGAACAGAAGACAAAGTCAGGAAGAGCTCCAAAAAGGGCTGCCCTCCTTGTATTTAGAAACTGAAGATATAATTAGAAATTTCACTTCCCAGGTGGAAGATGATACTTCAACATCCCTTGTTCTGTAGATCTGAAGAAATATATCACTGACTAAGGTCCCAACATGTCCAGCACTTGTTTAAATGCTGGAGCAAGCTGTCACTTCACCAGCAATATTCTGTGGCCCATCTGCATCGCTACACTGCCACTTCATTAGTAAACTTAGAGTCATTCACAAAATACAGGAGTCAAGGTTGCCGTGTGAAATTACACCTCTGGAGATAGGTAGATTCTCCTATAACGGTAAGCTATGAGAACACCACGAGAACCATCACTCTCAGCTAACAGTTAACACCTACACTAGTAGGATTGGGGAGCACTATCTTCAGAGACACTGAGCTCAGGAACTTTTCTGAAGACAGGGATTTCCTCTTCAGCAGCCACATTAAATGTGCTTCTATGACAGGAAAAGGGAAAAGGGGATGGAAAAGAAGAGCCACATGGCTGATCTGAAAGGAAAGCATGTTTGCGCCGACACTGAAACATTAGAGACATTGTTCGAGTGCAGTTCATCCTTGCAAAAATATTATCCTCACTGCGATGCCAAGGCTGGTGAAAGTATGGGCTTCCTGCCATGGAAGTGCTTGGTATTTATGCTAGACTTGTCATGGGGCTTATTTACTCTCTGCGCCCAACATTTCAGACACACTCAAGTGTAGTGTTCATGCCTTGGCAAGAACTTCTCATTCATGCATTTTCTCTTGGTCCCCTTTGAGGAGTCTTCATCCTCCAACGTTGCAGCGGTTGAAATTTCATTGCTTGCTGAGAAAACCAACACTGATTAATTTCATCCTACTTGCATGGAAGAGGTAAAGTATGCAGGTCTCTAGCCAGGGACAAGGAAATCCCTGCTGCTTACATGCCACATTGAATAAGCAGCCCATGGTTGCAGCCATCGGACTTTAACAGTCTTTATTCCACCCGCAGGAAAAAAGCAATTAACCATAGCAACATGGGAAGCAAACAGGAAGTAATGCCACACATTCACTTTTGATTAGAGAAAATTTTTATAAGGCATAGTATGCCACAATGAAGAATTCAGCTGTAGCATTGCACTGACACTCCCCAGATCATTAAAGGAACATGACTGAGGTTACAAAGTTAAGCCACAAAACCGAGGAACAGACTAAATTAATGTGGCCCATGTAGCCTGAATGCCATTCCTCACCGTGCATGCATTCTGGTACAGTCTCTAATTACATCACGGCAAACTTTTTTTTCCCACAGGACGTTTGCCTCATTCAGCACACAGAACGGACAGTGCTTACTTAATGAGCAGCTATTCAGTATTTCGTTTTCTCCTCTGGTTCAATGTGTGGCCCTAGACTATTTACTGCACACTAGTCAGGCCTGCTCTGGAGACAGAATGATTCATTTCCCCACGGATCCTTCTGCAGCATTCTCCACTGTAGACTTCAAATACTTTACAACTATTCACGGACCTACTTTCACATCACCTCTAGGAGATGTCATTAGTCCAATTTTACAGATAGGGAACTTAAACATCTGAAAAGTAAAGTTAGAAGTATTCACTGACTGCTACAACTTGATTTTCCGTGTACTTAACCTATACGCAACTCTTTTCAAAGCCAATCTTCCATTTGCTTCAGCTGCAGAAATTAGGATGGATACCCCAAAATCTCAAGGCAACTACTCAGAAAATGAACTGCACACTTAAAGGCCAACTGTG
This sequence comes from Alectoris magna, assembly GCA_030625065.1. Classification (NCBI taxonomy): domain Eukaryota; kingdom Metazoa; phylum Chordata; class Aves; order Galliformes; family Phasianidae; genus Alectoris; species Alectoris magna. The sequence continues at coordinate 18,131,487 of CM060566.1, read as the reverse complement.
AAAAACTCATTTTAAGTAACTTGCCTGTCATCATGTAAGACCTAATTTGACCAGAGTGCATCCGTGTCCAACTCCCCAGTGTGTCACATAACTGCTCTGCCCACCAAATAATTCCCTTTGCTGCTGCAATTCCCTGTTTAAATTTATCACATTTATTACCTCATGCAATGTACGAGGCAGTCATTACAACCCCCCTTATTAAACCACTCAGTTGCATCCCCAAACTAACTCAATCTCTTGAACTAGGGTACCTGGGGAATAAAAGTTTTGTATCACATAACATGAGATATGCTGTATGGGCAGCCTTATTATTAAATCCATCTTAGGCGCTAACCTAGAAATTTTAATGTTTTAATACATATTTCTATGTTTTATTTCCTAAGCTTTCAAGGAACTAGAAAATTGGGAAAAAAAAGTCATGGAGTAACAGAGATGCCCTTACTCATTAGAAACAGCTCACCTAAAAAGCTGGGAATGTTTGAATTTTTAAGATCATTTTAAGATCATTAAGGTCATTTTTAAGATTTTGTTTATTTATTTATTTTTATCACAGCTTTTTTCTGAGCTCTTTCCTAAGGTTTCTGAAATAAAACTCCATCACATTGACACACATAATAATACCTGCATTACCAGAGCTGAAAGAGGGATATCACAGAACCCACTTAGGCTGGTAGGAGCTGAAGGAGCTGATCATCCTCTGAGGGAGGTGAGTTTCACACCTCATCAGAGCCATTCATAGATACTGGTTGACTACTTATTCTCTTGTCTGTAGACAAGAGTCTGCCCTTAAATTCAGAGTTTTCTAGCCATTCTCCATCAATTTGTCTTCTTCCTACAACATCCTCACCCTGCCATTCCCAGCCTCAGCTTTCTTGGCCAAGGAACACTAGCATTCCCCAGACAGACAAACCTCCTCTCCAACCCCACACCCTGCCTAGTCCTGCTCTTATGACCTTGGTTACCTTCTTCAGCTCCAGCCTGGCTCTATCACACCGCCTCCTGGCCTCACCAGCACCTCACACCTGCCTCTTGTGGCTGACTCCCCACTGGGATTTCCTACTGACAATGTACTTGCAATTCTTAACTTGTTGCTGGTACTTCCCATTTCCTCCCTCCTCAGTGATTTTTTTCTTAGGGTCTCCCTAGATCATGGCTCCCCTTTATGGAATCTTTCACTGAAATACACCCTAGATGGCCTCTCTTTCCCTCTGACTCAGAGGATGCGTAAGTAGATGAATGGCAGCAAAATACAGTTAGACTTTGTGAAATCCTGAGTATTTAAGGGAATAGCTATGGTGGTGTAATTTCACATTCAACACTACAGGGCTTGTTTTCTTGCTGGACTGACGACCTTTCTTTGTATTTCCCACTGCAGTTTTCAGCCTATTTCTACTAATAAAAAACAAAATCAAAAGCAACACCCCAAAATAAATCAAGTAAAAACAAAATAAACAAAAAAAAACCAAACCAAACCAAAACCCCCCAAAACCCAACCCATAGCACAGAAAACATCTAGCATGAAATGTTTCAGCCTACATAATTCTGTCAGTATCTTGATTTTATAATGTGCAATATTAGGCAACCTTTAAAATGGACCATGCTACCCAGCTTCCAAGTAACAGCAATCCTTACAGGTTTTGACTTTGGGAAGAACATCTTTATTGTTTACTATGTGTTACAGAGCCAGTTCTGCCCTGCCTGATGATGGTTTAAGACCTTGATCTGTGAGTAGTTCCACTGAATTCAGAAGACTTGATTGGAAAATTCAGTGATGCTATTTTTGAGGGTTATAAGGGAATCAAAATAAAAATAGCTTCTTTTCCAGATACTTCTTTTTTGAGACTAAATAAGCAAATACGAAAAAGCAAAATTCAAGGAAGAAGAAAGACCTTACAAGATTTCGGCAATGTTTGGTACAATTCTATGTTTTGTAATCATTAAGTATCTCTATCTATTTATCGGGGATTAATATTACCTTGAATTCCATTTAGTCCGTACGTTATGCATAATCCACATGAGCTCTCTCCTCTCTCAAAATGTCTGGCACAAATACGAGCCTCTTTGGTAAGGCCTCATACGGTTATGAATGTCTGGACAGCCTGAGTAATGAAAGGCCATTTGGGGCCGAACCATTGACCACAGATTTAACTTGCCAGGAAGGATAAAACATAAAATGTAAATTAGGTACTAATAACCCATTTTCCTTCTAAATCCTTGGTACAGATATGCAGCAAGAAGTGCAGGTTATGTTTGGAGAGAGATTTTGGAATAATTTGCAGTAAAAAATATTGTATGAGACATTGTGTTGTAGCCTCAGAAGAGACTGAATTGTGAGTTGCTGCTGCTGCCCTTGAACCCACTTCAGTCAATGGAAAGTTTCATTGGCACCTGAATTTGTTGCTTTGGGTAGCTGCCTAGCTACCAGCAAAACCCAGCACATAATACTGTCATCAGGGGAAGAGGAATGTGCAGTCCAGCAAGCAAGACATGCATGGAAAAGTACGTTTCTCACAGCCTGTTTTGCAATCTCCATGCTACTCCCTCCACATCTTCCTTTCCACTGATCTCATCTCTGGAGATGAAGTCAAGAAGAAACTGTAGGAAGTCGCACTTGCAGGGCAAAATCATTAACTGCCTGTTGAGTGCCCAACATCAGCCTTAACTTAGCTTTGATATTCTTAGTGGGCCCATCCCATTAACAGAAACAGATGTTCAGATTTGTTTGTCAGTCAGGGGATCCAAAGGTAACTTGAGGTTGTATCAGTTCACACAGTGGATTTGGTACCGAAGCCGTGGTGTTGCCCTCTGTTAGTGTGCACTGATTTCTAGGGAAACAAGACTACATGTTACTAAAGTCCCAGCACAGTATTTCTGTTGTGTTGTGTTCAGAACACATAAAATAGTGTTCTTCATGCATGAACTCCAGTCTCCAGTGACATTGTGTAAGAACACCCAAGCCCTCAACTCCCCCCCAAAAAGCCATTGTTCTCACTCTTCTCACTGCAGCCCAGCTATGAGGAAATGACAAGTTTCCCTTTTCTCAGATAGGTCCAACACCATCTAAAAATAAAACCTGCGAAACTAGCTTCTTGAATTAATTACGTCCCAGGTAAAAATAAACCTGAAATACAAAATGGAATGCGCATGCCCTTGTCCCTAGTGAGATCTAGAATTGCTTCTCCACCTCATGGCATGCCTCTCTTTTAAGTAAAACCCCAAATCTTGCTGCCTTCCAATAGATCAGTATGCCTGACGTGGCTGATTCAAGTCACTGTTTGAAAACCAGCTCAGTAAGTTTCATCATTATTTGCACTTAGTAAATAAGATAATTTAATCAATAATTTTGTAAATGAAATAAATACTTGTTCTCAGCCTGCAAAGAGGAAAGGTGTTAGCAAAGCAGACTCCATGGAGGAAGGACTCTTTAATTCATGAGTGTGTTTAAGTAACAAGTCCCCCACTCACCCTCTTTGCAAGAGGAAGTCAGTGCTACTTAGCTGCTATGAAACTTAAAGAGGAGTGGATCACTGCTCCGTCCTTGCAGAACTGCCTTGCTGGAACAGAGATCTGCCTGACAAATCTCCCAGAGGACAGCAAAGCAGAGAAAGTGAAGCCCTGCCTATTCGTTCACTCTTCCTGTTATTAATTTGCATTATTATTGCTAATAAAGATTGTTTTACTGTGCTAATGCCTAATTGTGGCATGGAACCAAGAAGATCGTGGTGCTAGGCACTGAATAAACACAGAAAAACAAGGCAGTCCTGCTGCAGTGAATGGAAAGGTTTAGACAATATGAATAAATATCCATCCCTTTTGAAAGCCTGTTGGAGCCACCTTCCAAGTAATCTCAGGTTCAACCACTGTTATTGATGCAGCAAAACAGAATCAAGATTTACTGATAAAGGAGGAGACTCCCTAAAAACACACATTCTGGCGAAACAGAAACAGACTAAATAAGCCTCTTGAAGAAATACATATTTGTGAAACTGCCCTGATTTAAAAGATATGCTTTCTGTCCTTCACCCATCACACAGACTCATGCTATGGTAACATGCTGAAGATACATCGTGATAATTCAGGGACACTCACTAACTCTGTAGAAAAATCAATGATAACACAAGAGTAAGCAAATAAACCTTGAGATTGTGAAGCAAAAAAAAATAAAATAAAATCCACCATGATCTGGTCTGGTGCAAGCTATTGCTATCAACGTGAGTTCATGATCCTGAGAGGAGAGCTGATGTGCCTCACCACAGAGCAGATCTTGGGGGCACATTCATTATCAGCAAAGTAGAAGCTCAACAGTTTGCTCTCCTATAATGATCCAACAGTGACATTCAGGTGAGCAACAAATAAACATTCAGGCTGGAATTTGGCCAGGGCAGTAGACTGAACATCCTACTCTTAATGAGAAATGCCATATAGGCTGCAATGTCCAAGCAGAGCAGGAATGAGCTTAATTAAAAGATCTCATCTGAAAGTTCCCTACACAGCAAGCTACATAGACCAGCATTTACCAGCCCTAGGAAACATCAGTTGTCAGGCTGACTCTGACTGCAACGGCCAAATGTGGTATAGCACTTGGAGGACATTTACTGTGGATGAAAGCAAGCGAGTTTTACCTTGGAGGGACCCAGGTATGTCACACAAGAAAAAAACTGCAAAACATCTCTCTTCCTCCCTGCTCTGCTGGCCAGCTTCTCATGTATGTACCATCATGCTCTCAAATGAACTCACTCATAATGTGATGACAACCTCCGCATTTTTTGGATGCCAGACTTTAAATGAAAGGAAATTAGGGTGTTTGGAAGGTTGTCACTTTATCCTCTGCCAAAGACCTGGAGAATTTTCTTCCCTTTATTTATTTATTTTTTTTGTAAAGAAGCATCCAAACCACTTTTGAATCACATAGTCAACACACTGAGTGTGGCTGATTTGCCTTAAAACAAAACTAAACACATTGACTTCATAAGTGTCTATTCCTTTTTCTTTTCCTACCCATACTTTTTTCTTCTATTGTTCTATTCACTTCACATGCCCAGGCTCTACTAGTTGGCCTTGTAGATCTCCCTCTCCATATCTTCACTTTTCCTGCACATTACTTTCTCCTCCTCTCTCCTAATCCAACCTAGCCTAGTCTAACCTATCCTAATCTAACCTAACCTGGTATAATCTAATCTCTCCTCTTTCTTCCTTTGCTCTTATTTCCTTTTCATATTTCCTGTTCAATCAGAAAGTAGTTTGGCTACTTCCAACTTCAAACTTACGACTGTGTCTTACAGCAGTCTCTATCAGAGAAAGATAAGTTTAGAGATCGATCTATCTAGAGATAAATTTATCTTAAATATCATGTAATCTTTAGCAGCTTTTCTCTGGGCAGTTATCTCTGCCCAGCTTTTCACGGCATTTCTTTCAGTTTTGTTGGTCAAACTCCACTGAATTCATAAGAGCTCTGATGAATGGAAAAACAAGATAATTGAACAGACATTAGTGCTTTTGGTTATCCTGTGTGATCTGCAGTATTCTAGACAGGACCCCATAGGCATTTGCATGCTAGTGCAGACAAGCCTTGTGGGTGCCTGCTGTTACTCATGTCATGATATTTCCATTCTGTTCTATCTATAAATTCACAAGGAGTCACTAAACTGTTTATTTTCCATTTATAACTGTTGAAAGTCTCTAACATGAGCTCCAATACTATTCTAAACGCCACTATCTGAAATTAGCTGTAAATCTCTTGTGCTGCTTAAGCTCAAGGAAGTTCACTGATCTTGAAGTTTGGTATCTAGACAACAACCTTCTTTAAATAGCTCGCCCAGAGATTTAAGCTAAACAGAAAGGTCATAGGCTTGAAAAACCTTGGAGAAATAGCTTCAAGACACTCTCCAGGCAAGGTCAGTAACTCTGCCATAACACTGACTTTCTCAATACTTTTCATTCTCAGAGGAATATTAAAATATTAATTATCACAATCATGGTGAGGTATTCAGTAAAAACAAGAGTTTCACTTCAGTCTACCATAGCCCATAGCAATATCAGTAGCCAAACAGATGTAACTCCATATTGTACAATGGAAGTTTCAATTTATCAGTGAAGTTGGAACGAAAATATTAAGAGCATCTGGAGACACTATTCCACATCTGCTGAAGATAAAATATGTGATTGTATCAAGCGGGGAAACTCATAAGAAATATAGGATTTTCTGGTAAATGTTAGTAATTTACATTTAAATCTGTTTAAAATGGTTAGGCTATGTAACTAATTAATTACTGTTGAGAGTAACCCACAGTTTTGACTACATTGCTAAAATCAGTCTTGACAGTGCCCTCCAATGTTGTTAAGTCCAGTCCCCAGCTATTGCAGGCTACCATTATCAGACAACACCTTCTAAGGAGAATTACCAAAAACTCTCAGTATGTTTCTCTAGTGAACGTGATAACATTGAACATCGTTTTCACAGAGCACAGAACTGCTGAATGGGTGGTGTTGGAAGGGATCTTAAAGGTGATCAAGTTCCAACCTACCCATCTCTGAGGTTGTCAGAAAATACAGTGATTCCCAGATACAGAGCGTGTTCACAGCTGTGCAGGTCTTGGCAATGTCCACTGAAAGTTCACCTGTCTTGACGACATTGGACTGCTGCAAGCAAGTGCTTTCTTGTCCCTAGAGAGCTCTTCAGAAGTCACTGTTTGGAGTTGTGCCAGATGGTGGGGCAGTGCAGAAGAACAAACTGCCCCTCTCCTCTGTAAGATCTGCAGTCTGCCATTAATGACTAAAACTGCTATCATGGGTCAGGCCAGTTATCCTACCTGGCACACAGGAAAAACTGACTGGTATTTTAACTCAGCTGAAACATTCAGCAGTAGCCATATGATGTCATCTTAATTCTCCTGTTTGCCTGATGGACTGCAAAGGCAAGGAAGCAGTGATGAATGCAGCGGCAGCAACAAGATGTAGCCACACTGATGGATTTTTTCCTCAACGTTTATCAGCAAACCCAAGTGTTTACTACTTCCAACTCTCCTGTTCATCAGTTTAAATGAAATAAAATGTTAATGCATATTTAGATGTTTTAATTATATTTGGGTCACCATCATTCTTTTGGTTAGTTAGCAGCAGTCAGATAAGGAGCGCTACTGAAGAATGTTCTGGACATAGTCTCCACCACCTTTTTGTCACAGGTTCATGTACTGGTTAAATATTATAGTTTGAGTCCTACCTTACAATTTTAACCTACTTATTTTTGTTTGAAATGAAAAACAAAACTTACTGATGGCAAAATGTAAATGCTGTAGAATGCATCTATGCATATACTGAATGAACATAGGATGCTAACCAGCATCCATCCCTATCCATTGTTGCTTTCTGTTTGCCCTACTACCTCCCTTTTCAAATGTGTTTTGTTTGCTAATGCAATATTCAACAGAAAGGAGTTGGAGTGTTGATAACACTTTAACTGTTCTTTTCACTTCCTAACACTCCTTTGCAAAAGCAATGCATCACACAGGAATGAGCAGAAGCTATAATATGATTAACTTCAGAGTACGACAATTAGTCTCTCTTTCTCAAAGAACCAGTCCTCTGACACTAAGAGTGTTGCATACATGTGATTTATTCTGATGTCTTCAGTTCTTACTGAACAATTCAGCATGAAGCACCACAGCACGATCATCTTCAGTTTGGGTGAAGTCCTTCAGAAACACAAGGTGCAACTGCTAGGTCTTAATAAGCCCATTCTGTCACCCTTTTCTGGCTGATACCATGCACACTGCATTAAACTCCCTGCAATTACACCTTGTGAAGTGCCCTGGACAAATAGTTTCTGTTCTTTTCATGGGAGCTTCCATCAGTGCAAACCCGAAGTGCACGTTACGGTGCTCGTTTTTCAATTCCTGCTTTGGGGTTTTTGATTCCATGATTGCCTTAGTGTTTTGCTACTCATCTCAGTCCCACACTGCCTGAGAAATTACAGTCTTTATATGCACTTTGCATTGCCTTAAATTAGAGTATGATCTTCTACCATGGCAGTAGCTCTGCAGTTCTCACACTCTTTGACACAATCTGTTTGAGTCTAGGTCTAAATATGATCCAGAGGCCACATTCCTTGTGTTGCCTGATAACCTCCTCCTGGCCACAGATAACTATTTGTCCAGTGCAGTCATTTCAGATAGGTCCGTTCTATTTAGTACTTCACACTGACCACATGGCCTTCTCTTTCTTCAGTGACTGAAGCTGCAGAACAATGCCAAAGATTCTCTGACCCCAGGGATTTCCATGGGGGATCCACATCATTGCTAGCTCTCTTGTGCATTTAGAGTTTTGATGGGACAGAAAGTTCATCAGGACAAGACAGAATGAGAGGTAAAAATGATGGTGGTTTTGTCCCTCGGGTTTTGCTGAGTGGTTTTGCTGAGTGGCTTTTCATTTATGACTGATGAGAAAACTGCAGGCTTCACATTTGAATACAGACTTCTCTGGTGATTCATACTTTTGCTGGCTTTCTGCACACTTTCTCCCCTTTCAAATGATAGACAAAAGCGTGATACTCTTGAATGGATTTTGCTTCCTGCGTGCCCTGTTCAAGACGTGCTGCACGAGGTCTCCGTGACTGCCATTAGTTAGCAGTTGAGTTCCAGCTCAAGTGGAAAACACTGAGCCATAATAGCCTAAATATCAGCCATCTGCTGTCTCTGTGCCCCAGGCTGTGTCACTTGCAATCATTTGAAGAGCTCAGTATCAGCACAGTGGCTTGGGCTGGAGAGCAGCCCGAGCTACGGACACTCCTGGTGGAAGGGTTGTCTCTTCTGGAATGCACTTCCCCACTTCAGCTCTAACAGCCCGGATTTCATGACCCCCCCAGGTCACCCTGTAAGGTCCATCTGCTTTCCCAGGCTTTGAGGGGGGAGGAGAAATCTGGGAAATTATAAGGCCATAGGAAATGGTTTGTAGCATCATGGCAGGAAGAGGTTATGCCTTGAGACATTGACTCAGTGGAGAAAAATTATACTGATATTAAGGAAATCTACCCAGAAAACAGAATGAGGAACTGTAACTCTGCTAAAGAAATAAACACTTATTGACTTTATGGGATACAAGAGAGAGTATTTTTATAAACTGATAAATAAAATTGTTCTGATTAAGGTTTTAAAGTCTATAAATAATAAGAAAAAAAGAGATAAAACAAATGAGTGGAAAATATAGATCTTAGAGACTGAAAAGGAAGAGGGGAGATAATTTCATTAAGAAACTGTTCCAAGAAATCATTTTAAATATTTAGTACTGATCTCTTTGTCTTCTAGCTCCTCAGAAGAAATCACCTCTTGTATGATGCCATTCAAAATGAATTATGCTTTCAATTTTCCTTGTTTCCTGTTATATTCATATTAAACTACTACATTGTGCACAGGAAAGAATCCAGCAAAAACAACTAATCATACTGTATGCTAGGAATGGTTTTCTTCAGATGGCTTTAATTCTGAAGACAAAGGTCAGCAATTTACCACAAGCAAAGAATTTAATATTTCCTCCACTTGTGAGGAGTATACTTCCATGGCCTTCACAGTGTTCTTCTATTGCATTTCTGCTGGAAAGGAGGGCTTAGAAAACTTTATAGAAAGGCAGCTCTTATTTTTTTCTTTTTTTTTTTTTCTGTGAGACCTGAAGTTGTGAATGCTATATGAGGGAGCTACCAAATTAACTATAAAGGTCCTCTACCACACACTTACTTAGTTAACACATTTCATAAGCATTGTGATAAAGGGCTCCTTGTAGCTGAGCATTTCTTGTTTCAACACATGACCACATTGATGCACAAGGGCAGGGATAGCTCATGTTGAACCTTGCACCTCCCAGCCAGCTTTGCTTTGCATACTGACTGAGCAGCCTGGAAATCTGTCTCAGAGCAATAAGGGGAATGGACAAGTTGTGCTTTGAAACTGGGAAGGAAGGGAAAGACAGCTGTAAACGTGCATTATTTAAAATGCTGCAGGATGAGAAACAGATGCTTGTGGAGTTGCAAGTTACACAGCTTATACTGTCAGTTGGCAAGCGAAACTGGTATCAAATCCACAGCTATGCAAAATCCACTGCCACAACTGGCATCCAGGATGGCAATGCTGGCCAAGACTGAGAGACTGTGGGTGTGGAAATATTCCTCTCTGCTCTGATCCCTCCCAGGGTGGAGGTGAAAAGGCAAGTCAGGTAGGGGAAATCACACTGCACCTGTCTGCGAGATAAACACAGCGTTTGTCTTTCAAAGGCTGGCTGTGTATTTATTACCCATCACACTCACATTCACTTAAATAAAAAAAAAAAAAAAAAAAAAAAAAAGAGGAAGAATAGCATTTGTATTTGCTCTCTGATTCAAGTTCTGATGATCCATATCTCACAGTTGAAGCTTCCAGATTAAATGCCAGTGTCTTTTCTGCGCTGAAGTATTCAAAGGGAGAAGTTTCTGATCCCCCCCCAGTGCTCATCATAAGTGGGTGAGTTGGCAGCAAGCTGCAGTTCCCTTCCTTATTGCTGCCTACCAAGGAGGGAAACCCTGGAAAACTGCCAGATCTGGAGACTTGTTAGGGAAACACTATTTTGCTGATGGGAGGATAAGAAAGGATGAGGCAGAATTCCACATAATTCTGCCAGCTAAAACATTGTTTTGACTTCCATCAGTAAAAAGAAGCTAGCAGTTAATTTATGCACGGGATAACAGCTTTTTTGAGGAGACATAATTTAGTATCATCACTCCCCAGCAACTACTGAGACAGAAGGTTAAGATCACTGGGGCTTAGGAAATAACCATAATCTCTCCTTGGGCTGATGGATAAGCTTCCAGCTGGTTCCATATTGTGTGAGAAATGGTAAAGGAATATCTTATCTGCACAGTGAATCAGAGTGAATATTTATGGACCTTGCTATAGATTTCAGGCAGTCTGTAGATGCTTACTAGAAGTAATTGTAAGTGATGGCTACTTTCCACACAATTCAACGCTGCTGTTGAGAATAAAATCCTATCCCTTTTTTTTTTTTTCCAACCAGGATGGCAGGTCTCCATCAAGGCTCCTTTAGGATTTGGAACACAGATCAGTGCCAGAAAACTTGTGAAAACCACAGGGCTACAGGGTGGATCCATGTCTTCCTTCTCTCTGTGCCGGCCCTGTCGTAATCCCCGGCTGTACTAATGCATGAGGCCTATTGCAGCACTCAGTGGGAGTAACCACAACCTTGTGTGACCTTTGCGTTGGCAGTTCCTCCAGAGTTTGTAACTCTGCATTGCCGCCTTCCAGTCCTTAAGATCTTACCTAAATAGGTAGATTTGTAACTCATAAGAAAGGCTCTGGCCCCCAGGAAGACTTTGGAGTAGACTCTAAAAAATACATTAGCCCTAGTCATAGGATGAGGGGTTGTCAGTAGCAAAGAACAGTGAGGAAAGCCTGTAATTCTCCTCACAGCTCTGACCAGTGATTCATAGTCACACTAGCATAGGCAATACTGGCACAGACAATATTTTTAGAAGTTGTTTTTTCTTTTTTTTTTTTTCCATGGAAGATAATGACGTTATGGTGCTCCACTGACATCCACAGTCTCCTGGGCAGGGATAAAAGCAGCCTCAGAAGGAAAGAGGTGCTACCTTGGAGGAAGAAACCCACAGTGGAGCTAAGAATGGTCATAAGGTCCACTCCCAACACAAGGGCTGTTTAATACATGCTCTTTTCACTTTGGCTTTTTTCTCCTCTCCCAAGCAGTAAAGCCTCAGGAATACTCCCACTGACCATGCAAAAAGGATGTCCACTTCCTTACTGTCCTGTCTCCCCTCAGCCCACCCACACTCCTGTCTTCCATTCTCCCTCCTTCTTGGGCCCTGGTGCCTGCTGAGGCCTCCAGAAGCTCACAGAGCTACTACACATTCCCATTCCAGGGCAGTTAGCCCACATTTGTGATCACAGTGAAGACATCATAGTTTGCTACATTAAATCCAATGCTCCATGCTATTCAGTAAGTTGTGCACCGTGGGTTTCACTCTTCTGTGCTTTAGAGTCAGTGCTGTACCTCTACAGTGTGACCTCACACGAGGCTCTGTGTGTTGAAGTTTTTATTCAGGATACACATGCTGAAAGATACAATGTCATGAATGCAGTACCCAAGTGCTGAATGTTGTTTGTTTGGACTGATCAGAGTACTGCTGAAGTGATTGACACCAAATTCTTCCTATGCTCAAAACCATTTTTCTCTACAAACCATGTTTACAAACGCAAAAAAATAATTTGAACTGGGTGTTACAAAAGCCTGAAAGCAATTCAGGGCTGTTTCAACATTGCAAACACTTATGTGTAGCTGAGCCTGATTCTGTTGCTCTTGAGAATAGCCTTACATCAATTAGTTAGCACTGCTTCTTGTAACTTGTTTAGGTGAGAGCTCATAAATCAATGTGACGTGAACAGACCCTCAAGATGTCACGGTGCACATGTAAGACTGGTGCAGGGCAAAAGGATGGTGAATCTGACAGCAAGAAAGAAATTCACAACTAAGTACAGAGATTATATTTTTATGGATCATATGAAAACAGTGAGAGTTCTCATATTTTGAAATGAATTATTCTTCTGGAAAGGGAAGAACTTCCACATTTTTCTTCATATCCTTTTGTTTCAGTTTTTGAGCTGAACTTTAACAATTCCAGAATAACAAGGAGCTCTTCAGCAAAATCAAATACCAACTTACCTTCCTCCCCAAACCCAGCAGATTTTTCAGAGTTTGCATTATTCCATCTTGCTCTACAGTGTCACTTCCCTTTGCTGCACTTAACTTTCACTCATCCTTGTTGTTACATCATCCAGGAGACAGCAATTTCAATTAGAGAATATTTTTATTTCACTTGCATTAGAATTTCCTGGCATTGAATTCGTATGGTAGAAATGTGAGTAAGTAAATAAAAGTACTGGCATAACCAACAACACTATTCAGAAATGGTCTTAACTCTTCCTTCTACCCTGCTGAGCAACAGTTCAATTTTAATATCGACATTTAGCAGAATTCTCAATCATGCTGCAATTTCTGATCTACAGAGCACAAAGAAACAATTCCAATTATCACCTCTAACGTGTTCTCAAAGCAGCATATAGTCATTATCTGGAAAGTAAAGGGAATCTCTCGGTGACTCCAAGGATTCAGCCGAACAGCCAAAAATCTAGTTTTTAACACTCCCCAAATGATTTCCCACACATTATGTCCTGAAAACAGAATTGAAAGTTATGTGTGGGACTACCCCAGAAGCTCTCAACCTCTCTTCTCCTCAAAAGCCACAAACTAGAAGCAGTAGGATACTAACGGGACAGCTTTGCACTAAGTTACTTTATCTGGGTCTTGTGTCAGACATGGGCTTAGAAGGAGTATGAATAGTGATCCTGTTAACCCGTGAACTAATTTGCAGTGACTTATATTTAAAACTGAAATACTATATTTACAGTATTCTGTTGTCCATTGGCACTGTCAGGAAAAAAACAACAGAATGAGTGGGACTAAAGAACACAGATCAAGGACCTTCACAAAGAAGAAGTACGCATTGTGCTTTGTGGCAAAGACTGTTTCGGTAAAAGAAGTGCCACAAAGATAGATATAACGTTGGGGAAAAAAAGTGCAAGACTGCTTTTATATATTGCGGATATTCAGTACAACATATGTAAAATATGTGAATTTTGATTAATTCAGAACATTTTCTAACAAAGCCTAGAATAAAACCCAGCCATAATAATCTTAGAGGCCTCTGTAACAACTAGAAGAAACTGAATCAAAATACTGCTTCCTCTACCACCGACCCAAATGAGTTATTTTTCTTGACAAACGTTAACTAAGGTTAATTGCATCCCTCCCCAAGAACATGAATGCATCCCCAAATACAAGGATTTCAGGCTGCTCATCACGAGTGCACTTCACAGCATCCCTATGATCCAGTAAATCTTTTCACCCTCTTTCCTCCATACAGTTCTCTGCTTTCATTATAAGAGGACTCCTGTACCATTTAATTTAAGGGAAACATTCTCACTGACTTAGCAGAGCTGAACAGAGTCAACAAAACCAGAGGCTTTCTTTGCCATGCCGCCTTCTTTCCATTAATATCAGTAGCAAAGTTACAAGTGAGTTCAACGGGAAGGAGTAAGATTTTATCATAAGCATCGTCCTACTTCTCATTCTCCATATACAGCCAATGCTTACTTGGTTTTGAAATAAATTTCCTTAACAACCAAGTACTACTATTTAACAGGACCCACGAGCACTTCTATAGCATTTTACAATTCCAAATCACTGCGTAAGTATTAATTAGCCTTAATGACTCATATTACCTAATAAGATAATGAAAAGCCCCGCAGCTCACAATATACTTCTATTTTCAGTAGGAGATGTAATGATCTTTTTAAAAGGATATGTTCTCTTTTAATTCTTTCTCTGCAAGTCTCTGATGTAACTTCTGTAAAAAATTCAAAGTGTATTGTGGAATTTTTTTCCTCATTTGTGAAGACCACTCTATTGCTGCAGCCTTTGCCACAGAAGAAAAACGCAGAGGTTTAAGGACAATATTTATACCTTAGGAGGCTTTCTGTTGAATGACTATTCATTGAGTGTGGACTCAGAGCTTGGTAAGGAGATGTGGATTTGCTGCCTGTTCTTTATGGAGAATAGCAATGTCTTTCTTGGTTTCTTTCTGGGTTGCCACTGCCAAGGTAATGCTTAATGGATTAAGTCTTGTGAAATAAATTCTGTAAATAGAATGTGGGCTGAGATCATTTCAACTCATTTCCCCTGCGTCCCCTTCCCGTCCTGGAAGCTGTCAAGTACAAGCAGCCTGCAAGCAGCCTGTTCTCTCAGTGTTAGTCTTGAGTCTCACTAGATGCATAAAACAGCTTGTTTTTTGCATACTTTCTGTGATGGCATTAAAAAAAAAAAAAAAAAACTGGAAAGAAAAAAAAGCTTTTCAATTCCACCCGTTGCTATAAACTGGATACAGCTAATCTTGCAAGGGCACCAAACATTGCTCTATTTGTTCATCATTCGAGCACTAGGAACCCATGTTTATGATAGAATGATAGTTGAATCTGAAGGATTTTAAAGAAAAGAACTGAACCAACTGTGGGTCTGTAAACAAACAAAATGGTTTTGACGTCAGTCACATAATTTCATGGGCTGGAACAGTATCATGCAGCCAGTTGTTGCCCCTGAAGAGTTTCTAATTTAATTTAGATGCATTTGTGATATGGGACAGCATATAAAATCCAAGAAACTTCAGGGCACTGCTAAAAGCCAGGTCTATTCTGCAAAGGTTGTATAAGCCATGCTTTGAAAGAGCAACAGGGACCTTCTGGCTCAAGGAGAGGGGACAGTTGTTTCTACAGAAGATGGACAGACAGAAAGACAGACAGAAAGGTGAGAAGGGGGGAGAGAGGAAGAAAGGAAGGCAAGGAAGGAAGGCATGGAGGAAGGCAGAGAGGCAGGGAGGCAGGGAGGCAGGAAGGCAGGAAGGCAGGCAGGCAGGCAGGAAGGAAGGAAGGAAGGAAGGAAGAAGGAGAAAAATAAGAAAGGAAAAAGAGGGTGGAACAGAAGGGAAGCATTCAGAGCAGAGACTGTTAAAGGGAAGGACTTTGTGTGTTCATTAGAAATAAATCAGTTTGAGGATTTTTTTCTGCATTGATGGTATCCAGAAAATCTGCATAACTTTTTCCAGAGCAGTAAATCCTACCCACGTGTTTCAACAATTCTTCCGGTTTTGCTCTCAGTCCTCCTTGGGTTCCTCTCCCTCTATGCTCTTTCCATAGAGAACAACTCATGCAGAGAGAGCTTCTGCTCCATGCCACACAAGCATGGTTGGGTTGCCCCAAGTGCAGGTGCACAAAGTGCAATTGACACAGAGCCATGCAGAGCAGCCAAGTAGCCTTGCTTTGTCCCCTAGCCATAGGCACACACCTTCATCAAGAGCTTCCACCTGGATGATGCAAAAACACCAGAAGTTACCACTAACTGCTTCTGAAAGCAATTAAAATGTCTTATGCTGCAGTTAGCTAAGGGTACTGATGTGGGAAAATATATTCCCATACAGAGCACAGTTCTGACAGCTGTAAGAAAAAAAAAAAAAAAAACATCTGGTATCAACTGAATTTAAAGGGATTCCCTGTGTGGAAAAAAAAATATTTGTGAGCACATGTGCTCATCAGCTTGGACCTTAAATGATACAGAGGAGAGTTTCATAGGTTCTTGAATTCTTCTGGAAACATATTTTGATGAATAGTAGAGCCATGATACATCATGCTGATTTTTGGTTCTATTTACTAGATTTTATTTTCTGCTCCACAGATTCCAGTTCCCCTAGGGTGTGTGAGAACTTGGGGCAGCATGCGCACACCACCAGCATCATCCCAACACAGCCAGCCATCTGCCTACATGTTTGGTGAGAGAACAGGAGATGCTTCCCCTTTCTGCTATTTCACTCCACAGAATCCTAACTGCTTGTTGAATAACAACTTCCAGTAAAAATGTAAGGGCTTTTTGGTCTTGTTTTCTCTTTTTTTTTTTTTTTCTTTCTTTTTTTTTTCTTCTCCCCCCAAGGAAAGCTGATACTTGCGACAAAAGCATATTTCTCAAAGACAGCAGAAGGAAAGTTTCAGTTCCTTCCCTTGATCTATTTGTGGGCTTCGGGACCTTCCAAACCTTGCATTTTAATCAACATAAACATCAGAGCTGAAGAGTTTGGTGGAGGGAAAATTGGCCATTTCTTTGTGCACTGATCAGACTGGGCTTTTGATGCTGTAGAGTCGTGGTGCAGAGCAGAGGTGCAGAAGCAACTGTACATAAGACAACAGGGGTATAGTAGCAGTCTTTCTGCCACAGGATGGAGCTCAGTGCAGGCTGCAAAACATTTCTAGGAGGCCGGATAAATAGTCAAGCATTTCTCTGTCACTGATGGCCATACTGCTGCTTGCTGTTTGCTACACAAACCTATGCCGGCTTCCTGGAAAAGCTCAGCTGGGCAAGTCTATATTCCGTTGCAGTGCCAGCAGCACTGATGGTCCTCCAGGGAGATCAGAAGTGACTGAAAAAGTTCACATAGGTGAAGGTCTCAATTGAAAAGGTTCAATACAAAAAAGAAGGGAAAAGAAGAGCCAGCTTTTGTAAAAAGTGAGCATGTGAGCTCTGTGTCTTCAACTGTGCCCCACTTACTCAGTTCACCAACTCTTCAAAGCATCTCTCACACAGAAGAGTATTTTTAACAACACTGAAAAGAACCCACCAGAAGTAGAAGCTCAAGCTCCTTTTACCCTGAATAAATGGGATACAAACATCACACAAGCAGTTAAATTACACTGGAAGGATTTTTCTCCCCTTTTTAAATCACATGTGGCAAAATTTGGAAGCGATCTTTCTGACTGTAAAATCTTACTGAACAATTTAGCAACAAATATCATCAAGGTTATCCATCTATCAGTATACAATGCATAATCAGAGCCTCCATGAATGAAGGAGTTAAGCTTTTCTTCAATAATGCAACAAATCACTCCCTGCAACAAACAGAAGACACATTCTAAGGCAGTTTCCACACAAACTTCAATCTATGGGAAAAAAATCTTGATTTATAATGTAGCATTTGGACAGTTATGAATGAAAATTTGCCAGAGATCAGAATAATTGAGTCTTTCAGCCAAGCAGTTCTGAATGAAAGAAAAAAAAAAGCAGAGAATGGGTCCTCGCAAAATAAATAAAAATTCCACACTTTTAACCAACAGAACCTTTTGCATCATTCAGAAATATTCACAGACATCCAGAATCTTTTATCATCAAAAACACACTCTGGTCTTTAAAATTACAGCTCCTTGATTTTTTTTTACTGATGGCCTTTAAACCAGTGGGTATCACTAACATGTGGCATCTGGTTACGCCATGTTTGTCAAATGAAAGAATTTTTAAGGCTGCACTTTGATATTTTTTCCTTTCCCTTGAAATGTCTCTTTTGCAAAGCTATCACCTGTGAATTTTAGGGGTAGCAGCAAACCAGTTACTAACAGCATCCATTGATCCTGATACCAGTGAGAACACTGTTTCATTGCCATTAATGTCTGAAAGACAGAATCACAGAATGCCAGGGCTTGGAAGGGACCTGCGGAGATCACCGCGTCCAACCCCCTGCTAAATCAGGCTCCCTACAATAGGTCACACAGGTAGGAGTCCAGATGGGTCTTGAATATCTCCAGAGAAGGAGACTCCACAACCTCTCTGGGCTGCCTGTTCCGGTGCTCTGCCACCTTTACCATAAAAAAAGTTTTTCTGCATGTTTGCTTGGAACTTCCTATGTTCAAGTTTTAGGCCCTGGCTCCTTCTCCTATCACTGTGCACCACCAGGAAGAGCCTGGACTCATCCATTTGCCTCCCATGTCTCTTTAGATACTTATCAACATTAATCAGATCCCCCCCCAGTCTTCTCAGGCTGAACAGACCCAGGTCATCCAGCCTTTCCTCACATGGGAGATACTCCAGGCCCTCTATTGTCTTTGTGGCCCTCTGCTGGACTCCTTCTAGGAGATCCCTTTCTTTTTTGAACCAGGGAGCCCAGAACTGGACACAGTAGTCTAAATGTAGCCTCACCAGGGCAGAATAGAGTGGGAGGATCACCTCCCTCGACCTGCTGGCCACCCCGTTTTGAATGCACCCCAGGATACCACTGGCCTTCTTGGACACAAGGGCATACTGCTGGCTGATGGCCAAACTGTTATCCACCAGAACACTTAGGTCTTTCTTTGCAAAGCTCCTCTCCAGCAGGTCATCCCCTAACCTGCACTGAGTTTTCATTGATTGAAAGGACTACTAACACCAAGGTTATCCCAGAAAAGGTTACCTGTTTTTATGCAGTTTGCCTTAGGAGCCAGGAGGGGGGCTGCAAGCAGCGCCATTCACAGCAAATAGCTGAGCTTCTCTCAGAGGCCAGGTGAGGCATTCATGTGGCATCCCTCTGAATGCTTGCCCAGCTGTGCCCCTTGCCCATTAATTAGCGTACAATGGAGGCCATAGAACTTCCCTGCAAAAGGTGTTGTGAGCTTTGGACACAAAAGAAAGTAGAAAAGATCCTTGGCTGTATGGAATTTTCAGTAAAGATGCTTCTATTTTTTATTTATCAAAAGACACTGTTACTCTCGGTTGTTTTGATTTTTGTTTCTGTGCACAAGAGAGGAAAAAAGGGTTTTACTAAGCGAGTCTTTCAGTAAGACACCAGATGATGGATAGTCAAACACAGAGTCTCCTGTAAACACAGAGGGAACCAAAAGGTATGAACTGACTCATAATTGTGTCAACACAGGTCGCAGACCCTTGGTTTATTTCAGCCTTCCTGTTTTTCACAGATTTCTTTTCACACCACACTATTTTTTTTAGGACACAGGCTCTTTTCAGAACATCTTAGTGGGGTGCAAAAGCACGTATGTCTTTACACCAGAATATGGGCATTTACACACACACGTAGGCTCCATTCCACAATTACAACAGCAGCGTTTTCCACCCATGGCTTATGTCTGCATTAAAGGAAGCAGAGCCTTTCTGCACAGCAGTCAATTCTAGCTCTAATCACAAGGGAGGAAAGGTCCAGTCCGTTCCATTCCCACTCTGAGCTTTTCCGTGGAGCCTTTTGGGAAGTATCCAGAACAAAACCTCAGCAACCTAATCCTCTGGTTCATGCAATGTGTGTTTTTTTTACCATGTGGCAAAGTGGCAAGACTGTCTGACCAGGAGTGCTGTGAGGCTGACACACAGCAAAGAGTTCTATGGTGAGCAGAACCTACCAGTATTTATCTTGATCCCTAAACACACTGAATTGAGGTTGTGTCCTTTTCCTTGTATAAAATCATTCTTCTCTGTTGGTTGCCAATTTTCTTACAAGACTGGCAAAACAAGTCTCTCTGTGGTCTCTATTTCGTCATCAAATTAGGCTGGCACTGACCAGCAGACTCAGAAGTTGTCAGGCAAAGAATTGATGGCAGACATACCATGCAGTTGGATCCACTGCAAGTCATAGAGCAGTTCAGCTAGCAGGTGACTCAAGAAGGATGGTTCAACATATTGCCTCATTGTATCACCTGTGAAGATACCTTCTCACCTGAAGCTCTGATTTCCTGCTAGAGGACTTGCAGAATATAGTGCACAAAGGTGTGTCAAAGCCAAAGAGAGTTGGTGTGCAAGGTAATCTTCCCCCACACATCACCCTGAGTGCCTTGGGTCAGCCACACGCGTGTAAATGACTCAGTGCTATACACCCAGAGGATCTGGCTCACCTGAGATGTGTCAGACCTACTGTATGAACAAGGGGAAGTTTATAAACAGCATCTGTGGGTCTGAGATGCTTCAACCTTGGCCAGATTCCCAACAAGACGAAGCATCAGCAAGGGTGGATAACCAGATACATGCTGAGTAAGGCTGCATTTCTGTGTAATCACACACCATTCCCCGGGAAAGCTGCTCAAGTAAGCCAGAGTCACAGAACAAGAATTGTGACCTGTTGTGTAAGAACCAGTTGCTGCAATTCCTAATCAACAGGTAATCATTGCAGTGAAGCCATATCCACCAAGAGCATCTCACAGCTCTTGATCTGCTACTTCTTCATTCATTCATTCACTCATTCATAAAGAAAGACAAAACAAATTACATTTAGGAAAAAGCTGCCACCAAGAATGTCAGAAACAGCATTTCAGAAACAAAAATAATTTGCAGACTTTTTTTAACTACTAATTTTGAAATATTTTATATCTTTGCAAAAAGTAAGACTCTTACATAGTGCAGATTTCCCTTGTAAAAACTCAGGTTAATGGGACAGTGGAGAGAAATCCCCACGCAAATTACAATAGATTAAGTTAAATTTGCTTCCTTTACTTTTAGAAATTATTCCATTGTTGGTAGGTCTGCAGAGAGCCTATATGGCCACAAACTGGAAAAATCTACTATCTTTTCTTCTGCTTCACTGCTTTTTCTATACCTCCTTTTAGCTCTACAGCAAAAGACGAGGGAAGTGAAATTTACTGAAAGAGACCATGAAAAGAGTTTCAAAACATTATACCTATTTTCTCTCCATAAACATACCGTGAAATTTGAATGTAAACAGTGCCAGGGCACAGCCAGTCAGAATCAGGGATTCACCCAAGTAAGACAACTTATGATGCTCACAATCCCAGTTTCTTGCCTTTCATTCATATATTGCCAGTGTCTGGATTTTACATCAAAGTGGTGGAAAAAAAGGAATCTCAGACTGCTGAGTTAACCTCTTACAGTGAGATCAGTAAAACTGAGCTTTCCACTGACGCTTCACAAGGAGATACCTGCTATCTTTGTTTGGCAAGGCAGCACTCAAAAGAATGTTGAAATTTGTCAGGTATGAGCAGGAGAAATGCTGTGCTATGGAAAAGGCCACTGCAAGCTCCCTTTCCAAATCTGCAGTGTTTGGTCCACATCAATAAAATAATTGAAAAAACCCCAACATCTTATATGATGTCCTATTAAGAAACTGCATAAAGATGGTATTGTGATATCAATGCAGGGTAGTACTGTTGGGCAAACCTGCCTGGCACAAGGGCAGTGGTTGCCACTTCAAACATCATACCCAGTATATAATTAATATTAACGCTCAGGGTAGTACTGTCGGGCAAACCTGCCTGGCACAAGGGCAGTGGTTGCCACTTCAAACATCATACCCAGTATATAATTAATATTAACGCTCAACTATATCAACAATCTCATAAATTCTCACTTCCTGCCTGATAAAGAGCTACTTATTAGAAAGTAATGCAGGATGCAATGTGGGGATTCATTTCTGCATGTCCTTTTACAGCTACATTGGTTCTGGAAGGTATCAAGCCAAAGCACAAATTCTACATGCCAGAAAATATTGAGTTGAGTTTGCATGGCAGCACTAGAGAACCTATACGCACTGTGTGACCACCCCTAAAGTGATTCTATTTAATAAGTAACTTTAATGCAGTTCTGCTGAACCAGTTTTGACAGCACATTTTATGTATGCAACAACTTCAAGAAAAAAGGGATAAGCTCTTACCTATTGTTTTTCGGAGATCTTCGCACTGGCTAATGTGAGGGAATTTCAAGATTTCCTTCCACTTTTTGCTTTTGCCTTTGCGTTTCCCTCCACCCCCTGTAGAGAAAGAAAGACTGGGATTAGATTGCTTTGGGTGCTACTCCCAGTCCAGAATTCACCAGCCCAGTCACAGCTCTTATGGACTTTAATAACTGAGGCTGAGACATTGTGGGTAGATGTGCAGATTGAGTTGGCTTGTCTGGATGTCCCAAGTGGCATCTGTCAGAAGGCTGGGTTGGTAAAGGCTGGAGATAGGCTTGTGGCCCACTAGATCCAGTTCAGATGGTAGTGTCTGACCTTAGCAACTCCAACATAGTCTCTGCTTCAACTTACAGCCATTTCTTTTGAGTCAAATAGCCTTGTATTTATAACCAAATAATTACGGTTCACATCTGTTCAATCTCCTGGTTTCAGGATGAACCCTGACTTCACCCCAAAAGACGGACTGGAAACTGAAGACCAACATTCAATACTTGCCTTCCATCCTTCATACTGCATATTCAGCTGATGGTACACACTTAAGTCACTGCTACATAAGCATTTTCCTCAGAAGGAGGACAATGGTGGGAGAAAATCAATAGAATATCCTTCATGATAATGAATCATAGAATCATACAATCAGTCATTTGAGTTGGAAGAGACTGTTAGCCCAAGCCTTCTGCAATGAACAGGGATATCTACAGCTTCAATCTTCCTCATAAATGTCCCTTTATAAATACTCTACTGCAGGCACCACCAGCAGCAAAATGGAACATCCACATTTATCAGCCAAGTTATCTGCTCTTGGTGATGATTCCTCATACTGCTCACATGCACCTCATTCCCCCTCCTAGCCACTCTACATCATTCTCCCTTTCCCAGTAGTTCCTCATTGCTTTCTCTTCCTCCACACACTCCTAGGTGCTCCTCTTCAGGTCTGTATCGATAAGACAACAAAGACAAGTGCGATTCACCCACATGCATTTATTAAAAAAACCTTTGAAATCTACTCTTTCGGTTTGCGCCTATCTATTGCTCTTTTCAAATCAGAGCACCAGACCCTCACATTCACCTTTTCTTGAGCACATCTTCCCCATTCTTTTAAAACTTACACCATTTTCTTTCTTGTCTGTACAGTTCAGAACCCCAGACAGAACCTCACCAATATGGTGTCTCAAAGGCAGTGCTGCTCTGAGGGCCTGCAAGGCGAACATGTCCAAACTAGGCCCCATGAGGCCTAATGCCAGCCAAAATGCTGTTTGCGCTCTCCACCACCAACACTGGGTGGGCATACAGCTCTAAAAGCAACTCAGTCTAAGACGGCACTTCTAAATTATTCTTCCTTTTTTTTTTTTTTTTTTTTTTTTTTTTTTGGCACTTTGGCTTGGTGTTTTATTCCAGCCTTGGCTTCTCTTTCAGGCCTGTCTTTCTTGCCCCATGCTCACAGCCCAGGAAGGGGCAGCCACCATGTGAGCAGTGCTGCACTGAGCACAAGGTGCAGGCTGGACCTGGGGTTTCCTATCTGGCTCTTTGGTGTCTGTCCTGCTCATAGCAAGTTTCGCTCTGAGCTTGAATACCCAGATGCAGTCTGTGATTCTCCAAGTTAGTGTATCTACTGCAATTTAGCCCCTGCTCACCAAATTTGATTCACCGGAGTCTATTTTACATGCACGGCACATTGAATGACTAATTCAGAGCTGAGTTAATTCTGTAGAGAGGTTGGTAGAGTCACAATTGCAGACTGAGAGCGTGTTGGGTACTACATGATATTGCAGGCTAAATTAGGAGTGTGTTGACTCAAAAGGTAACAGACCATTACAAAGAAAACATGAGCCCTGGAAATGATTGCTCTCTGTGGGGCATTTCTGATCCTGCAATGTAACCTTTGGCGCTGGAGTGCTCTCTCTGCATC
Organism: Alectoris magna; assembly: GCA_030625065.1. Classification (NCBI taxonomy): domain Eukaryota; kingdom Metazoa; phylum Chordata; class Aves; order Galliformes; family Phasianidae; genus Alectoris; species Alectoris magna. The sequence goes on along the minus strand of CM060566.1, from coordinate 18,107,494 downwards.
TCACCTTTTATTCCTTCATTTTCAGTGACCAATGGTTTTGTCATCAAAGAGCTTGCCTCAAATTATTTTTAAACCTATTATTGACAGGAATTTGTGGTGTATCTACATTGTGCAATGTAGCACAGAGCTATCTGCACTAGCAGGAAAGGAACTGGCTTGTTTAGACTACCAGGAGCACAGCTATGTTGCCTTTTCCAGGAACTGGTCTCCAGTAAAGTGTAGAGGTCCGTGAGTGCCTTCACATCACAGAGTATTACACAACACAGATGCACTCCTTGGGTCCATAGTGAAATCTTCCTCAACCTCCCTTCTTCAGTGCATCCAAAGCACTGCTGCTGAAGTCATTTCCTTTCCCATCCCTCCAGTCGTGACACTGGAGAGGCTGTCTTGCCCTGATCCTGCAGCACACATCACTTGGTTTCATGTACTGAAGGTCCTAGGGATGCTCCAAGGCATCAACCACTTTGTGGGCTGGCAGAACACTGTGATTGTTTGTTCATCATCTCTTCTGGAGTGTCCAACCCTGCTCTGGTCCCCAGCTGCTGCCTGGGTGGGATTAAGCATCCCACATTGTGTTTTCATTGCTTGTTTTCCCTGAAAGCTCACAATCCTGCATGTCTCTGCTGCCACCCCTACTTGCCCCTTTTTCCCTCACTTCCATGGCCATTGCTGCACCTCCCTTTGTGCTCCTGGTCCCATGCCTCACTCTCTGCACTGACATGCTCTGCCCCCTCCCTTCTCACACTCTTCTGGGCAATGACCCTTTCTCTGGGAATTCCTGCCTCCTCCTCTTCTTCAGTCATTCCCTTTGGCTGCATCCTTTTCCCTGAGCTCTTGCTTCACGTGCTTTCTCACACTCATTTATCTTGTAAATTTTGATTTTTGTTGCTTGTTGCCAGACCTCCATGGGAATTAAATGAATGAGGCAGATATTTACTTGCACTGGGGTAGAGATGGGAAGGAAGAAGAGGGCATGGAGGGAGGGAAATAGCAGGGCTGGTGTCAAAGCAAAGTGATTCTCTTTTGACAGTTGCGGGATTCCAGTTGGGATTTCTGGTTCCTCAGGCTTCCAGAGCAGCTCACGCCACCTCTGCAAACACCTGCCCCCCTGCTGCCTCTTCTGCTGCAGGGATCCCCACTTCTTGTCAAGCAACAGACACAGAATGATGCTATAATGGTGGGAGCAGGAGTTCTCAAGATACCAACAGGCATTGGAGGCAGCACAGGTTCAGCTGTTGGGCAGTGGTGCCTGCAAGAACAATAGCTCCAAACATTTCTGGACAAAGATGGATGAAAGAATCTGTTAGGCTGCATCTGCTCATCACAGGTATTTCTTCTTAAATGCAGACGGGACTGGAGAATATCTGTTTCTGCATCCACCTTTACTGAAGTACCCACAAAATGGTTGCATATATAGCAGCACCGAGCAGTACACGGCGCAGCACAACAGCACTTTGCACTAAATGGCAACTCAGACTGGAACAGAGAGAAAATGATCATATCAATCTGAGCCAGAATGTTTTTAAATTCCACACTATGTAACACATACATTGATATGTTTGTATTGGATGATGTATTTCTGACATTAAACTTTTATCAAAACTGGAGAAGGGCTCAACGGTCCCTTGTTACTACCATGATTGATGCAGCCAGTGTGTTTTCTTCTCTTTTGTGGCCATCCTCCAAAAATAAGCAGGCTTGCCTGATGAATCACTTGCTCTTAGCTGAGCATGAAGTAGCATTACTATTTTGCCCGTGACATCTTTATGCTAAAGATCCTGATCAACTGCTTTAATCGACCTGACCTTTCTGCTCTCAGCTCCTCTTGTGGAGCCAGCAAACCCTGCTGGCTCCAAACGTTAATTCTAGGGGGTTTGAAGGACATAATGCAGCGAGACAGCTGAGATAGGGTAAATTGTCTAACACAGCTAAAAGTTAAAAGGGGAGGTTTCTCTGAATAGGTCAGTAACTGTGCGGGTTGCAAAGGGAAGCTTTTCACACAGTCTTGATTGCTGCCTTTGCACCGTCTGTTCTGGGCAGGACGATTTGCAGTCTTCAGGTCAGCTTCTCAGAGAAAAGCTTGACAGATGTGCCATGTTTTATATGTGAGTTTCATCACACCAACTTGGAGGGGCTGACTGCTTTAAAACGTTGGCTTGCTGATAATGACAAAAGGTGAGCTCCCAGCAACAGCAAGAAATATCAGTTCTACTCCCTTGCGTTCACTTAACAGCCCAGTAATTGCAAACTAGGGATTGAATCTAATTCTCTAACATGTCAACCAGTCCTACTGGAAACAAAAGCATTTGCTCTACATCCTCCCTACTGAAAAGTACATGGTATTTTTCATATCATCTTATAACATCCAATAGCAAATCTAGCTCAGATCGCTGTGTGTAAGGAGAAAGACATAAGCAAAAGCACAAGTGTAAAACATTTGGGAGCAGGAACAACTCTCAGCCTAAGGTCCCTACTTTTTTTGCCTCCATTGGTTAGGATATATTTATTTTTCTAATACCCTGAGATGGAAAAAAAAACCCGTACTTCCTTATTGTTAAGCTAGAGAGATACTGAGTGTCTTGTCCAAAAAGGATGGGGAAATCAGGGATTGAGCTAGGAGCTAAAGCCTTGAGGCTGTCCACCCTGCCAGCTGCACGATGAAGCCATGCTTCTGCTCAGCTGGTTGAGGATATTTCATGCTATGGAGTTAAATACAAGGATGGGGGATGTCATTCCAGCACCACACCTGTAACATACTCCCTTCTTACCTTGTTCCACCGTACCATGTGGTTTTTAAGCATGGATGAGGTGGCTTCACACTTTTCTTCCATTCCTGTTCAAGTTAACAAGCCTGCATCACACTGTCCTGTCAGACCTGGCTCACTGAAGTTCACTGCCTGCACCTGTATTATCTGCAATCTAGTTAATACGCAATCTAGGTAAAGTATCCACAGATCTACAAGGGAGGACTACAGTTTGTATCTTCCATTCTGCAACAGCAGACAGGCTCTCATCCAAGTCCTTCCCAACAAAGGTGTAGAGCTCTGTATGTTCCTGTTGCAAGGTCCTGAATAGACAGCATGAGAAAGCAGTTAAACCAATGCACAAAATACCTAATAGTCCAAAAGTCATGGTTAGCATCCTTTTTTCTCATTCAATCTACAAAAGAAATTCTTCCCTTCCTCTTACCAGGCTTCCTTTACTCACTGTCTGAGTTTCTGCAGCTATCTGCTACCCATCCACCTGCCACTCCACACCTCCTAACACTTTCTTACTGGCACACAGGAACTGCCACATGAGACAAAACAAATGGTCTGTCTCCTACAGGCAGCCTCAGTGGGAGGTCTTAATTTTTTTTTTTTTTTAAGTATGTGGAAGGCAAGATGTTTTTTCCCTACCCTATTAAAAAGACATAGCTAAAAAACATGAAGACAGTATATGCTATTTAAATGCATAAATGTACTTACACCCCTGGAAAGTACCCCTTTGCTACACATGGGTGTAAGCCTCAGAGATTAACCACGTATTTGTGAAGAAAAATAATAGCAATCTGACACGCGGAACTGCCTATTTTCCTGAAACATCTCCTCCCAATGAGACAGAATGAATAAAACTTATCAGCCCATCAGTTTTCTCTGTGAGTTCTCCATACTTTTTGCATATCTTCACTTGCGCAGCCAGCCTCTAAAACAAACATTTCCATCCTTCTTTATGGGGAAGCTCACCCAGGATTGCTGTTCTTGTTTCTTATTAGTCACAGCTGTGCTCAGTCATACTAGCAAATGCAAATAGTTTATTTTCAAAGAATGGAGGACACTGCTTGCTCTCTGCCCCTTGCCCTGCCCTTGCCACCTGGTAGAAAAAGAAACAGAACACTGTTTCATCCTCACAAGATCTTCAGTGACACTCCTGACTGACCTGGGCAGGAGAGCATGACGGCTGGGTTTTGGAAGCAGGTCAGTGTCCACCATCCACTGGAAGACAATGTTTCCACAAAGCAGTCTTTAGAGGCTCTGATTTTTAAGATGCAGTAAGAAGTCCACAATATGCCCTCAAAAAAGAATAACATTCATGGCTTCTCTTGTTGATACTAATCTGCCTGTGTCTCCTGCAGCCTTTTTTGATGAACATGACTCTGAGAATAGTCACAGCCCATGATAACGGTTTCGTGCTCATCTTCCCCGCTGTCACGGCGTGTTTGCACATAAATCATCCACATGCTGCCACAAATGCTTGAGCCTGACAACCACTGCGTAAACCATCCTATTGCGTTTTTGGAAACAAACAGCAGATGTAGTTCATGTTCAAGCTTTCAGAACCAAAGAGATGGGAATTTTGTGAGCAAAAACACCAAGTTCTCCCCGGCAGTCAGGCTGGCTTTGCAATCTGTACTGGTTACCATCACACCACAGGGCAAAATGCTTTGTTTACAAATGACATCTAAAGTTCTCATAACGCTGGCTTACAGAAGTCATTGTTCAAAAATAAATATTTATGGCAGGAATTATTTCAAAAAGAAGTCAAGTAGAACTGCTATACCTATGAGTGACTAAAACTTGATTTTAATAACACATTTATATGTATTAACATTGTATGTTAACAATGTGCATGTTAATATTATCCTTTATTAACAGCAACTGCCCTGAAGGGGCAGAGGAAGCTAAGATTAGCCTTTGAAAACAGGTCCTCAGGGCTTGATTCTCATATGTCATGGCCATACTGGCACTACTATAGGAATATAAAACAGCCTTTGCAGCAGTTCCCTTCAAGCTCAGTCACAGCACATTGAAGGGCTTCTAACTAAGCTGAAGAGAAAAAACACCTTTAATCTTTTCTTCTTTTCTGCTGGTCTCAACTGAGCATTCAAAATAGTGGGGTTCTCCACACCCATCCGCCTACATCCTCCACTGGGCAGTTTTAATGCACATTTGAGATTATTTATTTCAGCGAGTTATCTTTGGGTTTTATGGGCCAGTTCACACACACTGGCAGTATGTCTCTCTGCTAAGCATGCTAGGAGGGAGTTTTTCGGTGATGCGATTTCCCTGAATACAGTTAGATTTTCCCCTGGGTAAGCACCTTCAGTTTGTCCGTTATGGCTGTCCTCTCTTATGCCCTGTATTTTAACTGTATTGTGCTTATCTGCAGCTGATAAGTAAGCCAAAAAAGATCATTGGCCTTTGTGCCACAAAGATAACCCAGAAGATACAAAATACATTAAGACTTACAACCTATTGAAGAAAAAAAAAAAAAAAGCACCAGTAAATCTTATAAAAACAAAACCAGCTACCATCTAAAACAGTAAAATTAAGCACAGCCCAAATTTTTAACTTCTTATTCTTGCTCTCAAAGTGAACAAAGCTACTGGCACAAACCAGGCACACTAGCTATGTTTGAAATGCATTAACAGATACTGAGGGGTTCAACATGCTGTTGAATTGAACTGGGGCTGTTGGCTTCAAACTGAGAGGTACCTGGATAGTATTTGATGTAGTTGGCAACAAGAGAAAAGTGACAATGCAACAAATTAATCTGGAGCCACTGTACCCCTTTGGAAGCTATTTTTGGACATGTAAGATATCCTCGTAGAACATGAGGAGGCCATGATAACTGAACCCAGGAGTACAGGGAGATTTTGTCCATCGATGATGTAGGGAATAGGATAATATTTGCCTGTAACATTTCAGTATTGATGATCCCTGTGGGTGAGCTGCCTTTTAAACAGAGCTGCTGGAAACCAGGATTACCACCCTGCTAAGAATGCTAGTATCTCAGTGCAGTTCTGCCCTGAACTAGAGCTGAGTCAGTAATTCAAAGTTCTTGAAAATTCTGATTCAAAGACATGAAACCATTTCATTTTGATAACATTGAGTCATCTCAGTCCTCTAATGTCAAAACATTATCATAGAACATATCAAGTAGAGTATTAAGATATATCATTGGAACAAAATGGGTAAGGTAAATTGACATTCTTTACTTTGTTGAAATGATATTTCTATATTGTCAAAAAGAAGATGGAAAAAGCAAATGCTTCTTTCTTTTAAGCAGACACTTTCCTGTAAACCCTTTCATTTTTAACAAAGCCTAGTTCTCAGAAAGGAAGATGCTTTTGTCAGAAATGTTCTCAACCATCTCACGTTTTGAGGTACATGAGAATGGAGCAAGGATGTGGCCTTCCCATATATGAATGCTCAAGTGAATCAAAATCATATATTCCTTACTAGTTCTCTTAAGTTAATTTGCACAGCTGTCGTTTACGTTGTCTGTAGGAGACTTACTTCCCATTCTTGCAAAGAAAGAATGCAAATCCCAGCTCCAGAAAACACGCTTGAATAGGGCTTGATAACATCTTTCCAGGAAGGAACTGCTCCTTAAGCAATGGCTTCTTAAACTTATGACCTGTTCTGTATATTTATTATCCTGTTTTGGTAACATGTATGCAAGCTGCTAACCAAAGCCTCAAAGCCCAACCCTGCAAATGGCAATTCCACCCCCACGTACAGTTCACGTTCAGCCCATTGCCCCTGTAGTTTTCCCAGGAACATGTACGGTGTTCTTGAGTTCATGGGTGCTCATCAAACAACATAAATATTTTTAGGGCTGGTCTCTAAAGTCGAAGTATTGTTGCAGATCTTTGCCAGACAATGAAATGCCGAGAAGTCTGAACAGGCTCTGCAGACTTCTGCTCCTCATTTTGCAGTTTTGATGTTTAGTGACACAGCGGCAAAATGGGCAGCACAAGACAGGCTGGAGGAACATACATGGAAATCTGGACCTGGCATAGTCAAATATGTGGGCTCTGGCTCTTCTGAAAATTCTGGTGCCAGTTGTAGGGGGAGAAGACCCAGCTCTGAGCCTTGAATGCAGGATCGCTCTGTCCCTGTCAAAGAGCTGTGTGGGTTTTTACTCCTGCAAATACTTCTGCAGTCTCTAAAAAAAGAACTTAGCCTCTGTGTTCCTGACATTTGAGTTTTATAAGAAATATTTCTGAACTGTAGGGAGGAGATCCAGCTGGATAGGAGGTGAGGATTCAAGTGCGTTCACATTGTCAGACTGTAGACAGGCTCTGAGAATTACGTTCTTTTCTGTTTTTAGTCCTCACCTAAATAAACTTACTAACAGGGCTAAAGAAAAGAATTTTAGTAAACAAGAAAAATTAGTGACTTGAGACAGGCTGTTTTACTAGGTCTGACTGATTTATTAGTTCCACCTAATTGGTGAAACTGGTAGAGATTTGAGATGCTCTGATAAGAACTCAGAAATCCAGATGTGTTTTGCTTTCCATACACAAATAACAGCATGCTCTTTCGATTTAGATGACTTATTTCTGAGAAAAGCAAGCAAGAAACAGTGTAGAATTTCCATGAAGGAGGCAGAAGAACAAATCCCTCATCAAGCATCTGGATACTCCATTTGAAGGTACTTGACTCTGCTCTCCGGTGGGCACATATACAGACCCCCAAAATTTCAAGATGCCACTCACAGGTCACAGGTCTGTGCAGAGCCTGATTTGAGGTGGTTCTGCAGCCCCCATATGCTGCCTGTGCTCACAAGTTCTCTACCAAATTGCTGCATTGCTATAATCTTTCCTCCCACATTTAATTCCACAAGAGATCCTGGCACAGCAAAAGTGCTGATGTGGATGCTTGAGTAGGAAGGCACTGAAGAAATGTTATCAGGTGTCCGGTATCTTTCTATCTCAAAGAATTCCTGTATTTTTGCAGTGGCCCACAGGACCATTAAGTTGGTCTCAGTGCAGAAAGATAGCCCGACAGCCATAAGAAGTATCCTTCCCTGGCCTCAGCAGTGATGTTTGGCTGGATCCATCCTCCTCTCTCAAACCTTCTCAGACATTTGATGTAAACAAGCTAGAAGCTGTGAAAATTATGCTGGGAAGCTCCTGAGAACATGCATAGCAGCTAAAATACCACCAGAACTGCATTAGAGGAGCATCTCAGCTGTGACACCTCAGTGCTTCTGCTTTCAGAATCAGCCAGGAAAAAAAGGACAGAATCTTAATTTGTCTTAAATTGAGTCACTCCCTGTTTGAGGTCAGGATCAGACACATTTTTCTTTACCACAAAAGCAGGTAAGAACCCTGTTCATGTTCCTGGCTCTCCTGTGGAATACCAAGTCTGATTCCCACATACAGGTGTAAGCATAAAGCACAAATTAATCCTAGACATATGGTTAGGGAACATGGAGAAGAGGGTGAAACCATCCCCAAAATGCTTGGTTTGAGTGAGCGTCCATCAGTGGTACTGATGGGCTGGCAGAAAGGAAAGGCACAGGCATGTGCTTTGGCTTTAGACAAAAGAGGTAATGTGGGAAGGGAGCACAGAGGGCTGGTGTGGATATGGACTGAGCTGCAGCATTGCAGGAGGTTGTGGTGTGGCTGGTGCCAGGAAGATGAAAGAGTTGGAGGAAGAAAGACCATGGGGAGAGGAAAATGAGGGGACAAAAACAAGACAAGAGGTTTGACTACGCATCTCCTATATTCTTCCACATAGCTACAAAGCCTGGCTTTGGCCCTATCATCTCATCCAGCAATAGCACACCAACAAGATCCTTCTGTGCAGAAACACTCTGCTATACTACCCCTGAAATCAGAGAAAATACTGTCCTCAAAAATTACTGACAGCCCAAGATATTCTGGTAGCACAATTGCATGCATCAGCATTTAGGATCATTACTGCAATAGGTTACAGAAGGGATTCAGGTTAATGGAGGTAATCTGTGATTATCTGATGTACCAGATTGCTTTGCCAGTGACTCACGCATTCTGCCACAACAGATCGCAGCTGCAAATAGCTCGCGGGATGGAGCCAGCTCCCAAGCTAGGAAAGAGTGTCCTCGTTGTTCAGAGAACCCCTGCAGCACAGAGTGCCGGGGCACTGCAGGCGTGTGAAAGCCCGCGGAGCTTCGCCGACAGAGTCGGGAGGAGCGGCGCAGTACAGTCGCTCATTCACAGTGTTACTATAGCTACCAGCTGAAGGACTCAGTAAGAAAGGCAGAAATAAAAAGGGAAAATTAGGAGGTAGGAGACAAAAAAGAGGAAACTTGTAAAGCAAAGGCAGAGGGTTCCTCTGATTAGCTAATGATGTGCTTCAAAAGCAGTGGCTGAAAAATGAGGCTGGAAGGCTGCGTGGCACAAGCGTCAGATGATGCAAACGGCTCTCGGCTCTCCTCTCACCCACCAGCACCCACCCAATTGCTGGCAGTGCTAAGCACCATTTTCATACACACAAATCAGCAGCTCTGTGCCAGCAATGGATTAACTATTTCTCCTTAGCCCGCCAAGTCCTGACTCCCGCTTGTGCTCTCTGCAGCCCTGGGGCCAGAATTAAAACAAGGCACAGGTTTGGCCCCAGGAGCAATGTGGAAACCTCTGAGGGAGAACAAGAGCAGCTGCTAATTACGGGATTCACATTCATCCTGTGCTCAACCGTGGCCCCTGCTTGATCCCCACCTGTGCAGTGGAGCTGCTGCTGAGGCACAGGGCCAGCGAGCAGATCTGGGGCTCAGCACGGCTGGTGGTGCACAGATCCCTGAGCCTGAAGGGTGAAGCACCAGGCTTGTGTCTAAACATCCCTCTCTAGCAGCGATGGTGGTGAGGCTGGGCATTAGTCTTGTTTCTGTTTCTATTTCTTCTCAGCTCTCAAAGCAACCAAACACTGCTATCTCGTTCCGGTGGCCTTTGATGGCCTTAGCTGGCCTGGTACAGTGGTCACACCACCAGGGACTCCAGGAGCAGGAAAGATCTAGATACTGTCATAACCCTAAAGATGGAAGAAGAGACAAAAATCATCAAGCAGTGATCCCATACCACCCACATGTATGTATGCACCTCAACCCTGGCTGAGCGCAGTTGCAGATGTCCAAGGTAGCTCAGTGCACCAACAGCAGCTGCAGCCAGGGACAGACACTAATACATACATATATCTAAATAAATGTATAATTCCTGCTCACATGCCTTCCTGACAGCCAGCTGTTGCCTCTGCCTGCTGTTATCCTTGCTTGGAGATTAATGTCTGTGTCTAGGACAGCTTATTAGCAATTTTTATTACAAAGCATATACATCTGGCTGGTGGTGGGCAAAAGCTAAATCCTGGAATAATTAAAACATGGGGGCAGCTCACAGGGAATGACAGAGAGCAGATATCTGCAGGGTCTTTGAAACCCTGTCTCTGAAAGCCAATAATAGCGTGAGGTCAGAGATCGCTGGGCTTAATTGTCTGACGAATTAATGGTGACGAATGTCTGTTTTCCCCTCTTGTTAAAACCGACACCAGATTTTTCAGGGAAAGCAGAAGGGCATTTGGCCACAAAGGAATGTTTTGATGGCTGCAGCTGAGATTGTTGCCAGCACCAGCCCCTCAAACCAGCGTGGGTCAGACCCTCTCCCATACGAATTGCACAGAACTGCTGTTGACTCCAGCCCAGGACTGAACCTTCTGGGCTCAGCCTAGCAGCTGCTGATTGTCCTGCTCACTTTGGAAAGAAAGAGTGTTTGTTTGGATTTTGTTTTAAATATCAGATCCAGGCCTTCAAACAAATTCTAAAAAACTCAAATTAGAGGAGTGTGAGTTGCATCATAAAAATCCGCCTGAGCTTGTTTGTGCCCACTTTGAAGACCAGTCAGAGTGCTAGGGGGGGGGGGGAAATAAAGAGAGAATACTGAAATGTATTATAAAAACAAAAATTTCTCCTAGCATTTTCCCATTCCAGAAAATGTTTCTCTTTCATTGTCCTGTATACCCCCTGCTCAGCAAGGCATTTGTGAATAATAAGTGTCATTGTGGGAGGAAAAACAAAAACGGGAAATACTAGGGGAGCATTTTTATCCAGTTAGTGACATTTTGTGAAGTTGGCTAACAATTTTCTATTGAAACAACTTCTTCCACAGTAAGAAGGAGCTCTGCTTACTGACTTGCTTTTGTTGCTCAATCTCATTTCAATTCTGATCTTAATGTGGAGCTGTAGAAATAAACATGAAAGCTTCTCTTTGTTCAGGTGCTTATGTTAGTTTTGAGCTGTTGTGAAATAGGTTGAAGGGCACATCTTTCCCATTCATACAAATATATGTGAACCCCTCCGGTGTTTAATTTAAGCTACATAAACAAGGAACAAGCACTTTCTGAATGCTGAAATACAGTATCAGCCCAGCAGCCAGTTTCTACAGTCACTCCTAACATCTAAGTCGTTCCCTTCATTATGGAGCATGCTGATATCTTTAACTAATATCTGTAATATGCAACACTGTCAACAAGGATGTGTAACATTGAATTAGACTAAAGTCTAAATATTCTTTCAGGAGTGTATTTCCAGAGAGGTCACGTCGACCAGTGAGCAGACACACTGGTTTTCAAGTAAATTTGTGTGCTCGGTCTCTGACGGAGCTAATTATAATGGTGCCTTTAGTGTTGCTGCCTTTATGTGTCTGCCAGCACATCCCTAACAAACCACTAGGTTCATGCTTTTCTAGCCCAGATGGAAAAGTCTGATTATAAGGTCAGAGCCAATTCTAGTTCCAAAAGCTTGCAGAGCTTCAATTAATGACAGAAGAGTTAGTGGCTAGCCATCACTGTATGTATGTGTATGTGTATGTGCTTGCTTCTCGCTCCTGCTGCTCATCAATACCCAAGAAGGAAGGGCTGCTGGATCTGCAGTGCCAACAGTCTTCCCTAACATGTAACACGGTCCTAAAGGGCTAAAAGAGATGCCTGGCTCTGCAGGTACAATTTGCTTGAAGCTGTGCAGAGCAAGCCCTGGTTTGAGCAGTTGGACCTGCATGCTGGGACATAACCACTCGCCCGCTGCAGGACAGCCCAAGCCAAGTGAACAGAGGCGCTTCTGCAGCAAAGCCTGAGCTGCAGATCCTGTGCTGTTTCAGCAAGTGCAGGTGGACAGGGTGCCAACCTTGCCACCCATGATGCTGTTGGCAGTACAATTATACTTCTGGGTGCTACTATAACAAGGGGCAGGGCACCACAGCACTGCTGGTGTGTGGCCAGGTACAGAGATGGCTGCATAAAACTCAATTCTGATACACAGTGAGCACCGATAGTTTCAAGCTCAACAAACCTACAAGAAGACACAGCTTCTGCTGCAAGAAATTTTCTATCCAGGCGTACACTGTAGGTTGTTCTCATCACTCCTTTCACGGTGTCAGAATAGAAAGAGTAATTCACCTATCGATTTAGATGGTACTCCCATTTTTTAAACACACAAGAACAAAACCCCAGCAATTACACTGAAAACCCAAACTTCCTTATCTCATTCAGCTCCCCTGGTGATGCAGCGTTCTGTGCTGGGCCAAATAACACAGCAGCAAATGCCAACCCTCGTGGCGAGGCATCCAAGTCCAAGTGGCACATGTGCTATTTCAGCACCTCTTGGGACTGCTCTGGGAGACAATGTAATTTAATATTAGTGATGGCTATTTAACACATTCCACGGGGTATCTACAATCTGTGCTTATGGAACTTAAAACCAGTTAATGCTCACTTCCTACCAGTTTCAGGTGTCTCCTAATTTTAAACTATGTTTATAGACAAAACCAGTCAGCCACACTTCTCACTGAGCCAAACAGTAGCTTAATCATTTGTGTTAAATAGGAAATGAATGACTGAGCACTGATAAAGTTCACCATTATGCTTTTGAGGAAAAGAGAAGTGACTATGGAACAATCTGATAACAAGAGAATTTGCTTCCTGCTTAACTCAATATTTATAAACCTTCTCTGTAAGGGGGCAAAAAAAAATAATTTCAGCTGGATAAAGTTGACATTCTAAATTACATTTTCAAATGACAACAAAAACACACTGAAACAACACAGGGCAGGAAGCCTCGGGCTCAGACTGCCCGTGCTCCTGTGGCTCAGGCTCTGCTGTGTTGGTGGACATGCACAGTGTCGGCATGGCAAGGCTGAGCTTGACCTTTCTGAGCTCCCAGAAGTGCACAGCCTGAGTGCACAGGTGGTGCTGACTGTGGAAGGTGAATGCAGGATTGTCCAGGTTGCGTCTTCTGTATTGGATGGAATGACCAGATTTCACAACCTCCTTCCATCTCTAGTATACAAACCATCAGCTTGTAGGCAAGAAAACATGGAATTTCTTTGAAGCTAATGGCTAGATTTTCAGCCTTACCATACTTGGAATTTCAGTTATTTTCCATGCTGTTGTATATTCAGTCCTCCTGTAAGGCAGGCAATGATTACTCCACAGCCTGACCGATGTCTCAAGAGCAGTCATAGAACTCAGCCATAATAGCCTGACGTCCAGTTATGCCAAGTATGTACAGCTCCAGCTGGTGTCAGCAGGAGCCTCGCATGCCAGCAGCCCCTTTAACAAGCCCCTGGAGAGGAGTATAGAAAAGGATCCTAACTTGGGCGTCCCCTCTGCACAAAATAGTAAATGCAGATTGTTTGTAAGCGCTGATTTCTAAGACTTCCTGGTATGAAAGCTTGTCATGGGAGAATAACGTGGGAGATGTGAAAGAGCGCTTAGAGTTATAGTAAAAATAAAAACAAATTATTTGTATTTATGCCTAAAAAGGCAATGTTCTCAATTATTTAAAAGAAAAAATGTTTATCTTCCAGAAGTAGAAGAGCAAACATGGGGGCTGGGGGAGCCTGGGGGGAGTGGAAGGTACATCTACTTCGTTTCACGTTTTCCACGTTAGTAAATGACAAAGCAGATTGCATTTGGTTGTCTTGGCTTCAGGTACCAAGTAAAATATTTCTGAGTTGCTTTGGAAGTATATTAATAAAAATAATAAAATTAACACATCTCTTGGCTCTTCAACGGTGCCCTCAACATTAGAACCCCAAAGCATTTTGCAAACAAAAACAGCAAAATCTTTTCCACCTCAAAGATTAATTTCGCCCTCAGATAAATTTCCACGACTTTTACAATCCTGTTGAGAAACTCCACATGTACAACTGGGAAAGGAAATTATCACAGACAGTTTAAATGTACAATGTCAATTAGAAAAACAAAATAAAAACAGACCCACTCTTCTTGAAAACTTTCCCAGTTGATATTGTCAGAGAAACTAAGATAACTAGCACAGCTACAGCTTTGAGGGAACAGAATTTTTACTTTCTTTACCGCTTTAATCAGCCCAGATTTCAAGAAGGAAAGCAGAGGATGCTGTGCACACTGTGTGCATGCAGGTGTTGTGCGGATCCCTCCAGGAACCCTGAGCTGTGGCTCAGTTCTCACCTCATTTGTCAGAGGGGTGGACACTGCCTTACTACAGGAGAACAAGCAGCTGAGGAGAGCAGAAAGGCCTGCTGAGGGAAGGGCCAGAGCTCACCCTAACAGAACACCTAGGTGTCTGCACAGGGGACACTCGGCAGGAGTTGTAACCAGAAAACCCTCATGCTTCATCAGACACCAGAGAATCCAATGGTACCAATGTCTCACTGCTGCTGCTGCTCTCAGGGCAATGTGTTTAACATCTGCTTTTCTGCAATGCCTGCAAGACAAGTTCAGGACTTCTCTGCAGGAGGCAGTGCACAAACCCAGAGCCCATCTGTTCCCAAAGAGCTCCCTGCTCGTGGCAGTGCAGCCCCATGACATCCCTCTGTCACTGGGGACATTGCCTTTGCTTCCAGCAAAAGCCAGCACTTCATCCCCTGGGGCTCTGAAGGGTCACAATTGTCCAGTTCACCAACACAACTGGTTTCTGAGGAAAAAGACATTTTTCAAAATGGGACAGTATACTGCAAAACCAGGAGAACTTGCCAGGAAAATTACAGGGCTGTAAATGCACTGTTGTCCAGAGCTGACTGGATTTCAAATAGATTTAATAAAAACATGATGACCAAAAAACAATTGCAGAATAAAGGCGAGTCACATCAGTCGTTCCCCTCTACTTTCACCCTGTTGTCTCCTATTTCTGTTGTCCCCAGCTCTGTATATCACTACCATAACAAATATTAGATACTTGTTTCTGTTTCCCGGGTTCGTCCTCTTTTCACCTCAAAATCCACCAACCCTTGATGTCACCTTCAGCCTCCCACCTGCCTCAACCTGAATGGTTCCCCACGAATTCTCCTCCCCAAAGCAACATTGTAAACCAGGCCTGCTGCCTGTTGCCCCGCCTCATTTGAGGGAAAGGCCACTGGCAGTGGGCTGCAGACTCTTGCTCCCTCTCACTTGTTTTCTCTTCTGTTCCATGAATGCTAAATTCCATTCTGCATTCTTGTACACCTTTGGTAAGCAGAATAAGGAGGACAAACCTGCATGATTAATACCAGCAGTCCGGTATTAAGGACATGGAGGCCTCTCAGGATGATTCTATGATGTCTCGTAGAATCATAGAATCACCAAGGTTGGAAAAGACCTATAAGATCATCCAGTCCAACCATTCACCTATCACCAATAGCTCCCACATAGAATCATAATCACCAAGGTTGGAAAAGACCTGCAAGATCATCCAGTCCAACCATTCACTCCTGCATGTAGGCTCCAATGGCTAGAATGCATATCTACAGGCTTTTTGGAAACAGCCTCTGGCATGCACTGAAGAGCCCCTGCTACAAGTTGTGCCTAAGCCCTACACAGGCCTTGTGCAGGCCAAAACTAGGCCAAAAAGTAGCCTAACAATGAACACTATACAACTGTGTGGCAGTGCTAGATCCTCCTGCCACAGCTATACATAGAATCATAGAATCATTAAGGTTGGAAGAGACTTTTAAGACCACCTAGTCTAACCATCAACCCATCCCCACTGTGCCCACTATACCATATCCCTCAGTGCCACGTTTTTGTTGCACACCTCCAGGGACAGTGACTCCACCACTTCCCTGGGCAGCCTGTTCCAATGCATTATCACTCTTTCTGAGAAGTAATTTTTCCTAATGTCCAACTTGGCTTGCTAGGAGAGACATGTCTTCTGTGATAGGAAGAAAAAATCCTGAGTTGGTTGACATCATCATAGCCAAAGCTTCACCATAAGGAACCACCAGAACTTGGCTTTGGCCAGAACCTCCAGCTCACTCCAATGAACTCAGTCATGTCTGGGTCTCTTCCACCCAATACTGACCCAGGTACACAGCAGTTTCTAAAGAATAAAATACAAGGGATGCAGCCTGGCATTTGAAATCACCGGTCACAGGACTGTTGAACCTCTTCAAGAGCTGTCACATTAAGACAAGTGAATAGAAGAACTTTGTGGCAATTCCCTCACATACAAAAGGCCAAAAATAGGACTTAGTCTTGCTCTGAGATCCAAGGGAGATTCTACAGCAGATGTCTTTCATCTATATGACCTTTTCCACAAAGACAAAAGGGAGACAGGATATTAAACCGCAGTTTAAGATTTTTATTGCTCTTGGCAAGCATTTATTTGTTGTGGGTTTGTTTGTTTTGAGGCTTGGTTTTTAGGCAAAGGAGTGTTATTTTTTGCACTTTTCGTGGAACTTCAGCTGAAATAGCATTACAATATCTGAGACAAATTTCCTTTGGGTGATTCGCACATCTTCAAAGTCACAAGCTGACATCCCTTCCAACTCATGTTGTGCAGACCAGTGTGTTTATACCAGGACAGCCATGTGACATGAGAGCAGCATTTCATTTTTCACAAAGTCAAGGAAAAACCTGAAGTCACATGTGGTTATGTTGAGGGGAAAGCAAGTCCCTGCAACCAGCAGATTCAGTCTAGGAAACTCACTTAAAGGCCATAGCACATCCCATGCAAATCCCTCATGGATTATACTGGAAAATACATACACACAGTGACAGCAGGACGCAGCACAAGGAATATAGGAGAAAGCACAGATTAATCACATTCGTCTCCTTAATTTGCTTAGACCCTTCGCTAGAGAGAAGCTCTCTCTACTGAGATCAGCTTACCTTACAGATGACTAAGCAGATGGGAAGATAGGGATGTAACTCAGATAGATAATCCAGAGGAAAGGACATTAACCCTGAACCCAGGGAGGATTAGTCTTAAGTCCTTCTTCAAGCACAGATTTCTCATGTGATTTTAGGGAGAGTTAGGCTACATATATACACACCATGTGAAACTACAAGCTCCATCTGGTTGTCATGGGCAGACTCAGGTGAGATGATGGAAGCTGGTGTGCTTGCCCAGTCATTTATTATCAAATTCAACATATAGATTAAACTCAAACCTTTTTTCACCACTTTATTTTTCACAGCAAATTTAAAATTCTTACTTTCATTCCACTATGTTCTCTTGAAATCTGGGAACGAAAAAACCCCACACCAATAAAAACACACACACACCAAACAAAACCAGGACAACACTAAAACTTTTGGCTCTCAAAATGTCCCTGGTGCCTTCAGATCTCACAATTACAAGGGCAGGTGAGGACAATCTGGAGCTCTGAGTGTTCTTTTGCAGTGACTAAAACACAACATGGGCCAATGCAACCACATGATACTTCCCAAATGAGAACACATATGGCTGAACATTTCTGAAAAGTCAAAATCTGCTCCCACCGAAATCAATGGGCGTTTTGCTCTTGACTTCTGTGGAAGCAGGGTTAAGTCAGCAGTGTATAAGATGGGAAAATCCCAACTGAAGATCAAGTACAGCGTTCCCCTTAAAGATTATTCATAAAGTGTGTAGACGTCACAAGAAAACAGAAGGTGCTACAGAGCTTCTATTTTTAAACTGAGGGTGAGAAAATAGGCAACAAAGCATAGAGCATAACTTCTTATGTTGTTTTGCCACCATTCTTGTTAAGGAACGTAGGCAAATTATTTTAAAGAGAAAACAGTAGTTGACTCAGTTCAGTAGTTTCTTCAGTTCAGAATAGGCATATTTCTAAGATTTATGTGAATTTTTATGTTTTCTAAATAATTCTGCTTTCCAAACCCACACAAAAAATACCCAAGAGTATTTCTTTATACTATTCAGAAGATACCAGAAGATGGTCCTAGCTGCCTGCAGTGCTCTTGCAGAACAGGATATTGTGTCTTCCTTCATCAGCAAAGAGTAATCTACTTGGAAAATCCTGGGCAGACACTGGCATGGGTCACAGGGAGCATCTGTGCGCAGAGACTAGTGCTAATCATCAGTATCACAGGACCATAATTCCCAAATGCAGACATGAGCAATTATCAGTATAAAAGCATAATTTATTCCTTGTAGTCATACATAAGATGGATATCCCATTTGGCATCAGTGAGATTGTTATATGCATTTTAGAAGGCTTAGCAAGACCGCTTATTATGTACAAAACAGCACAAGTAGCAGGCAGTATGAGCCATCAGATGAGCTTAATAAAGAGCTTCACTGAAGTTAGCAATGTGCTCTCATTCTGTGTGGAGTCTAAAATGTTTGCATGCAAATGAAAGTATAGCAAATTCTTGGAATTTTAATGCTATAAAGTTTGTATGTTTTAGATCTCTTGCCCAACTTCTAGACTTCTGGTATATGTCTCAATTCACCAATGAAAGGAAAAAATAAAGGACAAAATTGGAGGATTTCAACTCAAAGACCTTAGATTAATATTTAATTTAAGTTCATTCGGGAGTAGTCTTAACAACAGCCATGACTTATCTGTTTGATAAGTCACAGTGGGGTGAAATGTAAGCAATACCTGTCTGCATCTTTGCCACCATTTTGACAAACATCCCAGCTCTTTGCAGTCTGTTAGCAGCAGAGATTGATCCAGTACCTGGAACTACCATTTGCAGTTTGCATGGGGGTTGGTTTCAGCTTAGCCCAGCCGCCCTGAGTAGAAGAACAGCAGCACCAGCCACAAGGGCTTGCAGAGAACAGATATCATTACGGCTTCACCTTTGGGCACTCACCAGAAGGGGGATTTGTTTTTCTAATTGGCTCAATATTTTGAGAAGGTATGTGGTGAATAATAACAGCTTCTGCAGCATCACAGCTACAACTCATACAAACTATCGGTTTTCATATTAGCCACATGCAGATCACCTTCCAGCCCCAGAGAGAAAACTGCCCTGCAAAAGGCATCCTCCTTGCAGCACCATGGGGAATACCAGAAAGCACTGCTGTTGGATTTGGTCACTGCTTTTGGCTACTGGCCTCAGCAAGCTATGGTATATTTCTGCACAATTACAAACCTTGATTGCAGAACACTGACAGGAGAGCGACTGCAGAACAGTTTCCCACGAAATAGGAACTCACTTCCTTTATTGCAAGAAGAAATAAACAGTTCTTTGAGGAAAATAACAGTATTTCATTTTGCAAGAGAGGGATGATGTTCCAAAGTTTATTCTGGGGAAATCGTTAATTTCTGTAAAGCACTTCCTCAACAAAACTGGCTTTATAAATGGAATTTCGTAATAACAATAAATCTAATATTATCTTTGGAGATTCTTAAACCTATATACTCATTCCTCCTGAATGCAAGAAAAAAAATCAAAATAGCAACATTCATCATTAGGTAAAATACAATTGGTCACACTTAACCGGACAGTTTAACCATGTGAGTATCTTTCACCCACAAAAGCTGCAGTAAACGTGATGCAATCTATAAATACCACTGGGGCTGCTGATGGCTGAACTGCAGAGCCTGACCTCCAGGTTTCTGATTTAAATGTCATGGATTACGAGCACAGCATGAAGCAGTCGTTGACTGCTGCTTTGGTTCAGCACTGACAGATGCCCCTTTAAAGATCTGCAAGGTGGAATGAATGAAAAGCCTCCACACCGCTCACGGATGCCAAACAGCACATTTTAAAATGCAACTGAAAATCTCATCCTTGTGAAGCCTGCTGATGCAGCTCCAAATATATCTCCCGCAAGCAGTCTACCTCCTTATTTTTTTTATGCATGTCTTTGTTTCAAGTCTTTTTGCTTTTACTCTAAAGAGCAGAGCCTTCTCGCCTCGCTGCGAGGGACATAATTCTCTTTTTTGCAGGGCGCTTTGTGACCTCCATCTTCTGCCGTCCCTGAAAGAGCGCATCTTCCATTGACGTCAAGGGCTGTGCACGCGTAGGGAGATAAGCACATTGGAGGCAAGATTTGCTGTGTGAATGAGAGTGGGGAATTTTGCCGTAGGAATTCACAAGCCTCTCACAGCCTCCTCTCCTGATTAAAGTCAGTGGGATTATTACACAAATTCAGCTGCTGATTTCTGGCTATCTGAAATCTGTTTCACACAGGGCTCTCTGCTGTTAACCCGTCTCAATTGTTTGGACAAGACAAAAACACTATTATCCAAAAAAGCAGGACAGATGTAAAAAGGGTTGTGTCAGGAGGAGTCACTCACAGCAGCTCTGCCTGACATGTCAAACCCATAAGCTCATAAAAAACCTACTTGTAGCACAGATTTTAAGCAATACAGATTCATGGGTAAGATTAGAGGGGACCATGCCTATTCTTAATCATTGCTTTAGTGCAAGAAAAGATGGACACATCTACACGGCTGAGTGTAGTGCTTCCTATTAGCTCCGTGTGAGCTATTCCACTTAGGCACGTAGTGCAGCAGGGGGCTGACTGAGCAGGCAAACCACTGCTGCTCCCCAGGAGCACAGCTGCTGGGTGCTGATCAGCTCCAGGACCACACAAATTAGCCTGGGCACAAAGCCACACCCATGTGGCACTCCTGGCCGCTTGTGCAGCAGACCTGGGCAGTCTGGATCAGAGATCAGAGATCAATGCATCAAGTTCTGCTTTCCACAAAGGAAACCAAAAGGTCCTTCTCTTGGACCCAGGAGACCTTGAGTTCCCTGGCTTAGACACACCCCAGCGCACTCAGTAATACTCCTAAAAAGTGCAGCCCTCTGCACAAAGACGTGTCTCTTGAGAAAAACTACTTATTGCAGGTACCGTTACAGCCACAGCAGAGCAATGGCACACATCTGATGACATCACAGTATGCATTTATACAGGATTACCAGAAGTTAAGTCTGTGTGCAAGCTTTCCTGTGCTCTCACGCATAACGCATGTCGAACAGCTAAACCAGAGTTTCCTACAGCAAAATCCGGAGGGAGGGGAATGCTGCCATTATGCAAGCAAATACAAGTGGTAATTCTCATGACGTGACTGCTGTATGTGGTGGAATTTCTGACTAGAAATTTCTGTACACACAGCCTGTGCAGGACTACTGAGAACAGTGATGACTGTGCGTGTACATGGCTAATCAAGTTACAAAATGTAAGAAATCTTAGTGAATGTGCAGTTAAATCCTAAATGAGGATGTACAGACAAAAAGAGAATTTTCAACCTGCCAACCCAGAGGTGACACACCAGCACAGCTAACTCCACACATGCTGTTGAAGTTGTGGGGACTGGGAAGGAAGACTGCTCTAACGGCTTGGGGATGAACCAGCTTCCACAAGCAAAAAAAAAATCCTGGCTTAGACAAAAGGTAAATGTTATGAATGAACTGTGAATGGTCAGAAATGCATAAAGCTTGCTTGCTTGCTTGCTTCACGGTCAAAGCTCATTCAAAAAAGTTTTATAGAATCATAGTCATAGAATGGTTTGGGTTTTGTCATTGCAAAAGAAGAAACAATATCCTAATTTACAGTCCATCTCTCCTCCATGTTTCCCATTTTCCTCCATCCCAGACAGACTAGGGCAAGTATGTACCAACAGCATAGTAAATGATCGGCTATACTAGACACAAGACATTACCAATGTGGTATAACTTACACACACCAATATGATTTATGGACTAAGATTTCTCAGTTCATTGCTTCTGCTCGATAATTCAGAAAATATCTGAAGCATTTGAAAAAGTCCACTGAAGTGTCTAGTAGGAAGCTGGGGAAGAGAAAGATGACAACTCATATCCACAAGTATAGGATTTCTTACGTTTTCTTACTCTTCCTATGCAAAACTACAAACTATACAAAGCACTACATTACCACGGTTTTGCACAATCATCTCCCTACAAAAACAGGACTCCCAGCCAAAAAGCAGCAGCAGGGATTTCCAATGGCTGACTATCCTTAAGTATCAATTTTTTTCAAACGCAGATATTGCTTTGTTCTTTCTAGCACACTGAAATATGTTTAGAAGGCTGAGAAACAAAGAAAAATATGTTTCTAAAGCTTCAGTAGGATTTTACACAGTATTTTTTCCTATTCTCTAGTTACCCTTTTAAAAAGACATACGAATTTCCAAACTATTCTGATCAATTAAATTAAGGCATTTCCTTCAGTTCTCTCTCTTTTTTTTTTTTTTTTTCCCTTAAGATTTCACATAAATTGCTGGTTGTCTACATGCCAGGGGAAATCAAGAATTAAAATACAGAGCCATGCAAAACATCCTCAGGACCATAGTCTGACACTGTGGTTTCTGTCAACGACCACACTTTCATCTTATTGGGATGCCCTTGAAAAAACTGCTACTGTCAGAAGCAAAACCTGTGCCCAATTCATGGAATCCATGAATGCAATGTAGATCCTCACAGGCCAAGAAATTCCACAGACACCGCACGGATTAGCTGTGATAACATTTTTTTCCCCATAATATTGAACAGCAATAGAAGTAAAAGAGGAGTGTTTTTAACATTTAAAAATTCAGGGCCAGACCACACCCCGAAGCAGGGCAGTTTGTGCACCGCTGCAGCGGAACAGGGCTGCCCAAATGCTGGCTTGCCTCATAGTGGAAAAATCTACCTCACATATGGCCAGCTAGGAGGACATAGAGCCTTCACAGCAGCACATCTTCATCTCCTTAACACTTCCTCTTCTTGTTGTTGGGGTCATCTGCGTGAGGCATGCCTTAGCACAGCAGCCCGTGTCCTCTCCCGTACTGTTGAACATTTTTTCAAATGGCAGAGCTGGCCACCCAGACACTGGTAGGGGGCTTCATCAAGAAAACCCTTTCTGTTCACCATATGAATTTTTCAGGCTTTCTGAAGCCAGATGTTTAAATTAAGAATCATTCTCTACTGCTGCCATAAATCAAGGAATGAAGTGCAGCATCGTGCAGCTAAGAAATAGCTGTTTCAGAAAGTGAGATTTACAAGACTGCTAAATGTGCCTCTCTACAGAATCAAACGTGCATGTACTGGGTATTTCCAAGCATTCTCATAACCCACCTCATCCAGGACACTCTGCAAACCATGGCCCTCCCAGTACCACCAGGAAAGTGACACAGACATTGAGCCGGCATCTCCGCAGCATGTCTGTGAGTTCAGTGCTCAAAAAGGGGAAGAGAAACAATATAGCTGAGGTGCTGACTTTTCTAGAAAGCACAGCTCAAAGCAAGTCCAAAAGCTTGCTTTCCAAATGGTACTGCCTCATCTGCATTCTTCTGGACTGCTTCAGGGGTATGTCTATAAAATCTTTCTGATACCTTTCCCTAGCCACACAAATACTCTTCTCATAGTATGTGCACATGAAGCACTCCAGACTCACATAACTGTACTCCCATTAATTTCCTGTTCATCATTTATTAGCATCTTGTGCCCCGTAGTGAGCTCTTCGTATCCCATAGGCAGGATGTTGGTCAGTCAAGTGAGGAAGCTTCCCAGCCTCCGTAACTCATCCCTGGCTGAGAATTTCCTAAACGCCCTAACACAAAACCAAGGAGAGCTATTTCCAGAACTTGTGTCATCTGAATTATTACTGAATCTGGAGATGATGCTATGCATCATATCCATCTCTGGTGCCGCTCTCACCTCAGCTGAAAGATGGTTATCTTCAGCCTGTCGATGACTGAGACATAGGAACCATGCACAGGCAACAGAGAAGCCAAAAGCTTTTTAGGTCTCACTTCACTCTTCACAGTAGGCAGCGGTGTCCCATCCCCTCCCAGAAGCTCTCAGGTGTTCTCCATGCTTTGCTGATCTCTTCATATCACATTGAGCTCACTCCAGCCAGAGGCAGGGCATTCCACAGAAAACAGAGCCCTGTTTATAATTTCTTAGAGAACCCCCTTTGCAGCTCAGATAAAACAAGAGGGAAAAAAGTGATGGCATGTAAGTGCCAGGCAATGACTAAGTTCAAACAGATATGTGATGGGCCACAGCTCTTTCATCAGAGCGACAAAAGACGAAGGAGAGACATACTTCTAGCCACAGGTGTGAGTTCTTTCCCCAGAAAACAAACCTTACATTCACCTGCAGTCTTTTGGCAGCCTTTGCTGTGTCCTGGCTGTGAGCACAGCAAGGTGCTGGGTCAGGAGCTGGCTCCCAGTGTGCCACAGGCCAACCGTGCGAAATGGATGTGTCTGCATAGCTCAGGCCATGCCTCGCCTGCAGGACAGCACTACAGCAGCCCTTGATGATTCTCAAATGTGAGACTCAAAAAACCCATAAAGTCTCAGGCCTGAAATAGCAAGCAGGATGAATTCAAGCGAATCTTACTTCTCTGGCAAAGTTAAGGGCTTGTTGTGAAGAACAGCATACAGAGCAAAGGTGGATGGGCTTGAGCTGTTAAAACCTCCCAGGGATTTGCCATTACATGCAGGACCCTGCAGAACCTAGAAGAGGGTATTCTGAAGGGAAATGCTGTTATAAATAGGATAGCAGATACAATACGGAAGATAAGCCATTAGATTGTTCCCCCCCAACAGTCTTCCTGGGGAGGAAACAACACTTCTGCCCATCTGGTAAGCCAAAGAAACATGCTGGTGCCTCCATGTATGCAGAAGTACGATAAGCACATCTAGTGCCCCTGCTCCCTCCTGCTCTGCTTTCATCATGGGGGCTTTGTGCTGGGTTCAACCAGCTCAGCTCATGCCCACAGACAGGCTCAGCAATTTAAGGAGATGGTTTGGCTGCAGATCCCCATGAAACTATATGGCAGCAGGAACAGCTCCCAGACAAAGGGAATGTTTTTCCAAGCATGCCTTCTTCAATGCTAGCTGAGATTTCAGTATCGCATTACTGAACCAAACACACAAACTTCAGGAGAGCCCACGCACTATAACTAATGTGCAGTCACAGAGAAAGGGCAACAAGCACTTCATACACTGTGACTTACGCAGTACAGTTATTGTGTAGAGTCACTTTGGCACCCTGAGGTTTAAATCGCAGTGACAGTGAGGGGATGCGGGCTCTCTGCCTACGGAGGCACTTTGAAAATGTTGCCCAGAGCCTCCAAGATTATGCTTAAGGGGTCTGGATGAGTCAGGGCCACCAGTGCTTACACACATCTTCCCATGTATAAATCCAGCTCAGACTGTCAAGCCATTGTTTTAATGCACACAGCCTCCTGCTGCTGTCTCAGTGTAATTTAGAAAATCCAGGCGCTGAAAGTCTTAAAAATCTTATTCAAATGGCTGAGGCACTCAACCTTGGTATTATTTTGAAATAAACATCATGGAGGTGTTGTGCAGAAAACACTCTAGAGGCTTTAAGAATAGGATCTGCTGTTGAAACAGGCTGGATGGTACCTGTAGTACTCCCGTTTTGCTGCTCCTGGTCCTGTTCTGGTCTTGCCAGGACCACCGTGCATCATGAGCCCAGTTGTGGTAAGAAGTGGAGGGAAGATTTACAGTTGAACTTCTAGAAAAGGTTTTCACAGAATGACTGAAATAAAGAGAAATTTCACACACACTACCTCATAAAGCACGAAAAAGCAACAGCCTGTGATGTGCCTGTGGTAGGAATTGACGGTAGCTGAAGAAAGAAAACATCTAAAAGGCAGAGAGAGAAGAACCTCTACAAAGACAGCAGCAGGCAAATTAGAGAAAGAACACAGAGGCGGATGTTAGAAAAATATAATGTTCCTGTGGGTGTATCACTTATCAGCCATTCCTGCACATAAAACACATTTTTCAACATTTAGAAAAGAAAAAGAATGACTGATCTGTAATTAACAGAAATAAAGGCCTGGCCCGGATCCTAGGCTAGAACACTTACGCAAAAATGAATTTTGCTGAAATACAGGCATCAGATGGGACAGGTCTGCTGAAGGAAGAGGGCAAATCCAGAATAATTGGACCAGCCTACCCACCAAGAGCCACCCAGCTGGAGACCCCATTTAACAAGCCTTTTAAATCCTATTTAACAAGCCATTTAACAACAATATGATCCCACTGACAGGAAATCCTGGGGGAGCAGTTTTGCATATTTGATATAGGCACCTTTTGCACACCCTGCCGCCAATGTTTCCCTCTCATCTTCCTTCTTGTGCCTCGCTAAGGAAATAAATCCCATGGCATAGCCACAGATGTGGATTAGTTTTAAATAAGAATTGCTTTGACTGTTTCTCTTGTCCTTTCCTATTACTGGCACAAACCTATGCTCCATAGGAAGAATCTGTCTAACTTTATAGCTCCTCTGTGTCTCTCAGCAGCTTGCAGCCTCACCAGGCCTATTTGTTTTGACAGTCATCAGCTCATATCAAGCCATGAAAGTCTCCTTCCTATGATCCGCTCCCCAAATACACTGATTCTGAATGACAACCTGAGACCCTAAGCAATCACGGCTCTAAATGACATCATTGGAGCAGCACCCTTTTTACAGCACATTT
Organism: Alectoris magna; assembly: GCA_030625065.1. NCBI lineage: Eukaryota > Metazoa > Chordata > Aves > Galliformes > Phasianidae > Alectoris > Alectoris magna. The sequence goes on along the minus strand of CM060566.1, from coordinate 18,081,100 downwards.
AATTCCTGAATTACTGTGCCAACTTTACCTCTCCTACATGATCTGATACTTCCTCTTCCTATCCCCAGCCTACTGTTTTTACCCCAGTGTGAAGCCAGGAAGGAGGACAAAGCTACCACCCCCTTAAGTGGGTTGATTCTTCAAAGCAGCTACAACAAAGGGCAGCAATTTATCAGGAAAATATCAGCTGTCAAGAAAAGCAAATGCAAATCATTTCTCTGCTGACTGTTCTTTTCATAACTGCTGTGCAACTGTCTTGTTGATTCCTACAGCTGGATGCTGTAGTTTTCTACATGGCTTATGTAATTGAAAGTGACGCTAGAATAACTTGAGTAAATTGAAACTGATTTCATCAACAGTGTATGTCTGTGCCAACGACACATGTGCCTTCCTTTCCACCCCTCCCACTGTCCACTGCCATGTTCTCCAGACCAGCAGCTGTTGATGTTTTGTTTGATAACTCATTTTCCCACTGGGAAATGACACTTCCATTAAACCCAAGTGTTCCTTAAGAAGGTACACTTTTTGTCAACGTTTTCAATAAAAATGATCAAACAAATTCAGACTTGACCGATCTGGAATGCTGTGATTTGATAAGGTCAGGATGTATCACCTTAGCTTCATCATTTAGGCTGCTATATTAATATAGTCATACAACAGAACATCAGCTGATCCAGGTGGAAAGCTAAATATCTCAGTCTTAACAAAATATTTCACAGAAAAACTAACCAATGGCAAATTGTGAGAGAAAAAAAAACCCTTTTCTAAAAAGAAATTGCACAATTTGTGCCCATGGGAAGTTCAACAGCTTTCAGTGTTTGTTCCAGCTGGAATCTCATTTGCCTCAATATTGCCTATGGAATGGGATTCCAACACCCCAACCAGATCTACATAGCAGGCTCCTGCAGTCCTGAGCATGGAATTAATAATCACTAGACAGGAGCATTTGAAAAATGAATTGCTGAAGAAACTCCTCTAATTTCCCTCACACAAAGACAAAAGTCTTCATTGCTTCAAGGCAAAAGAAGATTGGATAGACTCTGCTGGAGGCTCTGAGATTTGCTGCAGGCAACTGGCCTGGTGCCTTACTGCTCTCACCCATCTTTTGCATCCCAATTCATCTCCTTCTCTGCCCTTCCCTTTTCTGTTCTAGTAGTCACAGCCTGAATTTGGTTGTTCTGCTCTTGTGCAGTTCAGAAGTGTGCTGGGGGCTTGCATCAGGGTTTGTGGTCATGCTGCAACTGTCTTAAACCACACAGGGTGAAGAGTTGGCAGTGTTGCACAGCCACATGCTTGAGAAGCCATGCATCAGTCCCAGGGAGTGCATGGTGCATGCATTTAACTGTGCTTCTTGCATCAACTTACATTACTAATTTCAACTTTCTAGACCCATTTTTCAAATTCTTTACATCTGTAGTGGTCACTTTCTGCACTTAGAACAGGAATTTACAGTTATTCTAACAGCTTTGCAAAACTTTAAAGAATTTTCATTTAAAATAGATTTATAGGTACCTAACTCCTGCTCCATTAAATTTTGTGCCTCCATTTTCTTCAACATGTTTTGTAAGCTCATACACCAATCTGCAATCATTCACAAGTATTCCTAGCTGCCTGTCCTCATAAACCAGGAGTGAAGGAGGCTTGCTTTAGGAATGAGCAGTCATACATGTGAAGAATCATGGTTCTTTCATGGTCTTTCCAGCCTGGAGAAGAGAAGGCCCCAAGGAGACCTGAGAGCAGCCTTTTGGTATCTAAAGGGGGACTACAAGAAAGAAGCAGACAGATTCTTTAGTAGGGACCACTGTGACAGGACAAGTGAAATTATTTCAAACTAAAAGAGGGGAGATTTAGATTGGATATAAGGAAAAAGTTTTTTACAGTAGAGTGGTGAAGCACTGGCACAGGCTGTCCAGAGATGTGGTGGAAGCCCTTTCCCTGGAGATGTTCAAAGTCAGGCTGAACCAGGCTCTGAGCAACCTGATCTAGCTGTAAGCGTCTCTATTCATTGAAGGAGAGTTGGACTAGATGACCTTTAAAGGCCCAACTCAAACAACTCTATGATTCTACGAGAATGGAAACTCCAACTTGCCCTCCATCCCTCATTTCTTGGGATCTCCAAGAGCCGAGGAAGCTCCACTAGGGATTGTCCTCTATATCACCAGAGTACTGCAGTAGTACCCAAGGGCTCAGCACTGCACTCAGAGCAGGAAATTCAGGTTATGTAAGCTCAGTTCCTACACTGGGCTGTATGGCACCATTCGGACAAGCCACTTGCCTCTAAACTGGAGCTTGAGCCAACAGATTCCCATGGGATTTGGAAGGATGAAGTCTCTTAGTAATGGCAGATCCTAAGCTTCCCTGGGCAAAAGAGACCATCTGAGCAGGGAGGTGGAAATTGGATGATCTTTAAAGTCCCTTCCAACACAAGCTATTGTATGAAAAGAAACTAATTATCCTTGTGTGCTTCTCATACTGCCGTGTTAAGACTGCCTATCTAGAATGCCCTTCAAGAAATTTGTCAGTTGTGAATTTTTTCTTACAATTGACATTTTAACATGTAATAGCTGTTTTTATGATGGCAAGTAAACAAACCACCAATTGTTTGGGTGTACCTGAGCAAACAATTGGAGTATAACCTAGAAAAAAAAAATTTAATTACAGTATTAAAAAGGCATTATCCACCGAATACAGCAATTGGAAAAATCACAGCTCATGAATATGTAAATTACCTGACAAAAACATTCTGCAAATGCTTCAGTAATTTTCAGAGATAAACCTCGAACAAGCTGTCTCTTTCATTTGCAGTTTCATTTGTTGATAAATATCCAGTGCTCTCTAGTGCATTTTTAGGAAATATTTTTAATGTACTCATCGCTTTAAAGCATTTATTGTAGATGAAATGCATTAAATACATCCCAGGTTCTCCTTCTGCATTAAAGGGCATTTTGAAGCCTAAGGTAAAAAAAATTTTATTCCTGTTCAATAGAGCAAGTGAAGACAAGTCACCTCCAGCCTTGCGTAAGTCATAAAACTAACCATAAAATCAAACATTGAAATTTTATGGCCATCTAGGACAAAACTTGGGTGAGCAAAGACCTCAGAGAATTGTAAGAATCCGCATGAGGGATTTGACTCTCTCCTGCAAAGCCCTGGGCACTGATTTTGCCCCAGCAGGAACTTCACCCTGCTGCGTAAGTTAGAGTAGGAGGAACCAAACATGGAATAGCTGCTGCAACAGGTCTGAGAGGTGCTTTGCTCTGCCACCTCATATTGGCACCGAAGATGAGCAGCGAGCTGCTCTCAGCACTGAGGTGTGCTTTGTCTTAAGATATGCAATGACTTACATTGAAGTCAAAAGGAGCCTTTAACTGTTCTGAAAGAAAACTTGTTCATCTGCAGAGTCCCAGTACCATGGCTACAGAATCACAGAATGGCTTGGGTTGGAAGATACCTCAAAGATCATCAAGCTCCAACTCCCCTGCCGCAGGAAGGGCTGCCAACCTCAATATCTAATACTAGACCAGGCTGCCCAGGGCCCCATCCAACCTGGGCTTGAACACCTCCAGGGATGGGGCATCCACAACCTCTCTGGGCAGCCTGTTCCAACACCTCACCACTCTCTTGGTAAAGAACTTCCTCCTGATATCCAACCTAAGTCTTCCCTCCTTCAACTTACAACCATTTCCCCTTGCCCTGCCATTATCTACCCTCATAAAGAGTTGACTCTCCTCCAGTTTATAGGCTCCCTTTAGGTACAGGAAGGCTGCAATGAGGTCATCCTGCAGCCTTCTCTTCTCCAGGATGAACAAGCCCAGCTCCCTCAGCCTGTCTTCGTAGGGCAGATGCTCCAGCCCTCTGATCACCTTTGTGGCTCTCCTCTGGATCCTCTCTAACAGCTCCCTGTCTTTCTTGTACTGGGGGCTGTTCTGCTGTCTCAGAAAGTGCAGTCTTCCCTCGATCAAATGTGAGGCAGCATCTTCCCCCTTTCACCTATGACTCTAACCATCTCCACTACTGGCATATTCATTAGAGAAAAAATGAGGAAAATGTGCTCAATTCACATTTGCAATCTTGATTTGCAATCACTCTTCTTTATTTACCCGAGGTATGAACTCAGGGTTTCCCTTTTAGAAAGAAGCGGTGGAAGAGGCTTCCTCCCCATGCTGCATGATGCCAGGCTGCAGACCTTCAGCGTCCTTAGGCTGTAAACCTTAATTTGAAAGGTGGTATCACGCAATTGATTATTTTGTTATGTTCAAAATCCTCTTTTATCATCAAAGAACACTATAAATGCATGCATTTTCACAGAAAAATAATGAATGTTAGCACAGTTAGAACTGTTACACACACACTTAGATTCCACCCTATTTCCTAGCATTATGCTCTTCTGCTCCACAGAGCAGGCTCTGTGGGTCCCAAGGCTGGAAGCTCTCCTCTGCCATTCATGTGGAGGGGTCTCATTAAGTCCCCGCCATCTGGGTCCTTCTTCACGGGAGTGTTGTATTGGTGTTCATATTTTCCTCTTCCTCATGCTGGGATTCACTTGGAGTCAATTCTCTATGTTTACTAACAGGTTTTTGCATCTTTGCTCTTTATTCATTGATTGTAGCTTTGTATTACATCCAAGTTCACTACCTATAATGGCTTTTATGTATACTAGATACAATTTCTTTGTTATACCTAAAGTCTATCTTGTCTCTGGGTGACCACAGGTGAGTTGTTCACTGCTGTGGGGTCCCCAGCACCAATGTATGCCCTGCTGCTTATTATCCCATGTCTCTACTGGTCTACTCCATCCCGTGTCCCCACTTCCCAAGGTTTCTGTTACTACACCAGACCTACATTTCTCTACACTACATCAATACAGTACAATCATAATACCAGGGTGGTATCATTCAAAGATAAACAAAAGTAAAATGTTAGCCACAGACATGCAGCCCATTAGAAAACTTGCCAGCAGAACCAAGCAGAGTGAAGCCATGGGCAGGTCAAGAAAAGTTCAGACTAAGCAAGCCTGACAAGCCTCAATCGTGGAGCCTTGAAAACTCTGCTCTTAGGTCAGATCAGGGCATTTGAGGGAAACCAGAAGGGCTCAGTGAAGAATTTGAAAAGATGAGGTCTGGCTTGGTGTGTAAGCAGGGTGAGCAAGAGGGGAGAGGAGGGTCAAGGGATGGTCCCGACACAGGAACAAATGCATACAAAGGGGCTGTGGTTACATTTCTGTGAAAGAAAGAAAAGCATTTAGGATTTGGAACAATGACAATAAGAGCAGTGAGGTAAAAAAAAATAATAAAAATCTAACCAGTTTTAAGATAGACTACCATCAGGCAGGTGATAAAGGGAGTTTGGGCATGATATGATTGCAAGCAGCAAGGGCTGGTCACAGCACTGAAGGAAGGCTTTTCCAGGCTTTCTAATTTGAGGATGAGAGGGGGGTGAAGGAAAGAAGCTGTCACAAAACACTTACAGAATGTAGTTAATGGTCTGGCCTCTTAACCTGGGTGACTTTAACACACTCTTTGGAGCTTTATATATTCTGCATAAACATAAGAAGCTGGAGGAACTATTAGAACATAAAAAGGGACAAAACCAAGCACTTAAAAGTTCAATTAAAATCCCCCTGCCTGTAGATGGCTCTTCTGCAAGAAGGTATCAGATACTAGCCTCAGTCTTAATGTAGTTCATGAACCATACTTCTGCAGAGATTTTCCACCATTTCCTCTAACGTTCCCTCTAACTGAGCCCAGGTCACCCCATTACCTCCAAGAACTGCATTAGCAGAAGCATCAGTGCAGGTAGAAAATAACACCAGCACTCCACGTACACGGACAGGTCTGTCAGAGAGCTGCTGGATTAAGCTGTTCTGGAACTGGGATGTGTAAGGAAGGATCCCAGAAGAATCATCCCAATTTCTGAAAACTTGTGTCTTGCTTAGGTGTGCTTCTACATGCAATTATTCGGCACATCAGAAGCTTCAGAAGCATTTGTTCAAGCTTTTATTTTACAGCTTGACCATAGTCTTGTTCTTTACAAGAGGAAGTAAAGCCTCAGAAGATGGCAATTAGCTGCACAGCCCCAAGCCATGCATGGCTTTGGTCACTTTGTGGAAGCATTTTCATAGTCAGGAAATGCCTGTGCTGGGGGGATACAACCACAGCCCTGCTGGGTAAGGAGTGAGGAAGAAGCTATGCTCTAAAACAAGAATGGCAGGTAATGCCTTTGGGTTTGAGTAGAATAGATTATGATGTCTCACCTTGTTCTGTCAGTTTAGATGAAGAAAACATTGCAAAATTAAAGAAAAAAAAAGGAAAAAAGGTAATTTTAGAGAGCTGACCTGTCCCTCCTACATGGAAACAAAGCTCACATGCACATAATGCAGATGTACAGATGCTTGAACAAACCCTATCCATCTCCTCCACCTTTTTTTTTTTTTTCTAATGCCTTAGTCTGTAAACTATTAGGTCATAAACAGTTTATTCTTATGCTTTTCCACAGCAGCAGGACAGCAGGGCTCCAGTTTTGTTTAGATTTTGGAGTGACAGCTATGATGAACACACGACGCAAAATAAAAACACTCATAATTTAGTAACGCGTTGCTTGTGTAAATATGTATGTGAGATCCAGAGGGGATTCGGGCAGAGCCTGTGATAATCGTATCGCCGGAAACCAACAATATCCTGGCTATGTGTAGTTTCTCAAGAAAAGAACACGAGTGTAATTGTCACGTTGCCCAGCAGACTTATTTGTTCATTTTCCATCTCTGAAGTAGGATGTGCATTTCCCACCTCACATCGATGGAAAAACCCCCCAGTGACTTTCTTTTCCTTCTCTCACTGCCAGGCAACTGTCAGATCAAGGGAGTAAAATGCATTTGCCTCCAGATCAAGCCAATCTCATTGGCTTCACACACAGTTATTTGTAATTACTTTTCCCTCAAAGCCAGCATAACTTTTCCCTAGAATTAGGGCCAGTTATACTTCTTTATGCTAAAAGGGATTGTTTCCATGATAACATTCATTCTGCTCTTAAAAATAATTAATTTTCAGCACTGATGTGAGATCATTGTAACAAAAAATGACCACAGTGTTGAGGCAAAGGTCCCAAGCAACAAATAAACCACCAGAGTGAATCTGTACACTCAATTATAACATTTAGCATCTAAAGACAGTATTTAAGGATGCACCTTAAGGGCTACACTAAATGTATCAGGACTTACTTAAAAGATCCAGCTCAGGGGCACTAGCATGGAGCAGAGCACCCAGAGTGCCCCAGAGCATCTCCCAGGGAGCAGAAAGGACTTTTCAGACATCTTTCACCCTGGCCTGGACCACACATGTGACTCTATCAGCACAGCGAGTATGTGGCAGCTGAAATACAGAGCTGTGATGGGCAATTCTGTGAGTGCTTTTGCCAGCAGATGCTTCTCTGATGCGTTTGATGGAGGCAATGATGGGCAGTGCTGAAGTGGTGGGGATCTCTCAGGGTCTCCTCCCTGGCAAAGAGCAAAATGCTCTTTTCAGCTGGTTGGGATGGAAATCAATTAGGGTGCAAACCTGGTAAGCAGCTCCTGACACAGTGTAAGGTGCAGAGCACAGCTGTAAGATGGTGCCCTCAAGAGTCACAATCAGCAGACAAGTTCTTGGCATGCACAAGCTCCCACTCCCTCTGATTGGAGACAGTGCTGTCCTTTACAGTGAGTCATTTCCTAACAGGGAAAAAATAAATAAGGCTGTAATCCCCACATACCTATTCTCAGCCTTCTGATTAAACTGAGGATGTGGAAGAAGAAATTTTTCCTTCCTTGAAAGATGTCAGCAAAGGAATGAAATGCTCTAATTTCTAACATGGATCAGTTCTTCCAACGAAATCAAAAGTTGAATTTTGAACAGGTCTCAAGAAGTGGGGATCTACTGTGCTCCAGAATGGTCTGAAGATCTATTATTTCTGCAAGCAGAGGATTATTTATTTTTTTTTAATACAGCTTTCTTAAGATCCCCAAGCACTCCTGGATGGAAAAGACGCTGTAAGTGCTACAGGCATTTCTGTGCTGGGGGGGCTGGTGGGGTGGAAGTGTCAGCAGAGGGACTAAAGCTGGGGTCCCTGCACAGCAAAGCACTGCCCAGGCTGAAAGGCAGAGCATGCAGCAGCTGGCAGAAGAAGGATCAATGTTGATAACTGCAGTTCCTCTGCAGGGCAGAGCAACAGCCAGCACCAGAGCTGCCACGTAACACTGACACGGGGAATGGAAGCGGGGTAAATAGAAAGGTTAGGATAAATGCCCATGAGCTGTATGCACACACCCTGGTCCAGAGTCTTTCTGGAGGAGGTGAGGCGTGAGGAGCTCCCTTGCATGCACAGACGTGGCAAATTGAGATTATTCAAGCAAAATTTGGATTCAGATTTCTTGTGCTGGACCTCGATGCTGACCTAAATGAAATGCATCCAAGCCTTTAAATTCACCCATTGCTGGATACGACATTGCCTTCAGCTCTTTTTAAAAAAGCTCTGCCACAAAACACGGGAATGGAAAACACTAAAAAATAAAAGCTCTGCAGATGTTCTAAATTACTCATTACCAACACATGTAACTCTTCATGCTCAGTCTTTGCCACTACAGTTTTCACCCTCCTTCTTCCCCTCAGGTTATTCAGTGCTTCACATATTTACTTTCATTGAAGCCTGGCAGTAATAGAATTAACCCCAGGCCAGAAGTCCTTTATGCAGTGTGGGTTCATGACAGCCAAGCTGCTCACACCTAGCAGCTTAACCACAGCCAAAATCACATTGCATCCACATTTGAGCAAAAAGCTGTCGTGTGCTTGCACAAAGGCGTTGCTGCTCAACCACTGTTTTTTCCACCCGCACATTCTCGTTTTCCAAAGGTGAAGTGGAAGAAAGCACAAATAAGAGTTTAATACCACCAGCACAGCCTCACTTTGCACAACTTGAATATCTTCCACCCACTCTTTTTTCTTTGAAAAAACACTGAAAAGTCCCCACTGCCCGGAGCTGGAGGGGAAGTTCATTAAGAACAGCAAAGCATTCACGCGTGTTGAGCTGTGAGAGTGGCTTGGAAAAAGGAGCTGGGCATTTTGTTCCCACTCTGAAGGAAGAATAAGAGCCTGGATTGCTAATGTTGGGTTGTGCTGTAACAGGGCTCACTCTGCAGACCTGGGGACAGAGACAAACAGCAGGGTGCACTTCTAAACACGTACAGATGCATAAAGGCACTCCTGTAGGTACAGCCTGGATCCTACCTGCAACTGTGACCACAGAATAAACACGACAAATAGGAGTGGGTATTACACATGAGCAAATATTTCTGATGTTATAAAGCAGTGTTGGAGAGGAGCTGCAGGGAGCTAAATCAACAGAAGCCATGAGTACATATGCACAGCACGCACTCACACGGTGCACTACATCCTGCAGCACAGAGCCGGGTAATTCGGCTGGAAGGTTTCTGGGGGCTTACAGATAATGAGAGGGAGAAGGGAACTCCATGAGGTAGGTGCCAGTCATGTCCCTGAACAGCTGAATCGAGATAACCTCTGGGATGGAAGCGGAGGTCAGTCAGAGACCATTGGGATGGGAGCATGGCCTTGTAAAGCCTCAGAGAGGGTCACTGACAAACCATTTCCATAACTGGGATGCCAGGAATTAATTAGGGTTATTGCTAATTAGCCTTCCAGTTTGACACCAGGCTCAAAGTGATAAAAGCCAGGTCCCCAGCTGATGTGGATGACACGCTGGTGGCTTGTGGCTCATACCATCCCAGTGCTGCCCTGCCGAGGTGGGAATGCAAACTAAAGCACAGGGATCCCGCCAAGCAGGAGATACTACAAAAGGAGACTGCCATGATATTGCACCTTCTAACCCAGCCCAGGCAAATCCTTAAGGAAGTCTGTATTTCGGAAGGAAAGAGGCATGTGCAGGCAGTCCTAGTTTTTAACCAAAAATGGACAGCCCAGCTACACAAAATGGCCAGGAATAATAAAGGGACATGGTGGGTGTGTGAAACCTCAGCAGAACCAGGGATGGAGAGAGGGAAGCAGCAGGAGATGATGGAAAACCCAGGCAGCGTTCCCAGGCAGGGAACACCAGTGAGCAAGGTGAGGGAGCAGCTTGGGGCTTAGAAATGCCAAGTCCTCCATTCCACGAGTTGTAAGGATAAAGGATTTATTGCAGCTGGCACTTCTAGATGAAAATAATTTACCTTAGCCTTTTCATGTTAAGCTATGCATGCACAGCTAGCTAAGAAAAAAATACTCAAAATGATGTGAAATACTGTGGTATTAGTTTTAGGAGAAGATTAGCTGACTGATCTTTTGCTGTTTGGTTCAGACCCTAAGGTCTGAATGATGCATTAGGAAGCATACATTTTTTCCTCAGATGTGACACGTAAAGGTATGTCTGGAATGCTTGTCTGTGGATGTCTACTACCCTCACGTTATCAACACAACGTTCCAAACTTTTCTATTGCCTTACTTCCATCTTTTTTTTACCTGATAACATCAAAGAACTGGAGAGCTTGTGCTCAGCATTACAAGCAGCACTAGCAGTGATCTCTCAGAGCTGACAGCCCTCAAGAAGTTCTGAATCTCACAAACACCACAGTAAAGAATATGCAGAATATCCTAAGCTCAAAATTGAGCTATGGATTCCCCCCAAGGAATATTTTGTGTTTCTTCCAGTTACCCATGCCAGTTCTCCACTCCAGTTTCTGCAAATGAGCAGAAGAGGGTTTGCTGTGCCCAAACCCCTGCTCCCCATCCTCTCTAAAGGAACAGCACAGAGCCAACACCCACTGTGGGTCGGGTCCAGCCCACAGACCATCAGATGCAGCTCTGCGGTCTCTCCCAACCACGGGTATTCACAAGACGCTCTGCTGGGCTTACTGCTGTTCCAGCAGGGCTAGAACAAAGGCACAGGGCTGCAAGCACAGGGCCAGAGGCTCCAAGGAGCTGCTGGAGGCACATACATGTCCCCCTTGTGCAGGTCCATGCACTGAGTTCCTCAACTTTCTGGAGAGCCTCTTAATCTGTGTTTATGAAAAGGGTAAACAGAAAGGTTAGGAGAAATGCTTGGGAGCTGATCTTTCAGAAAGGCAGAAGCTCATTGCTGCTAAGGAGTGCTAAAAATGTTCAACGTCATCACAAAAGATAAACAATCAGGAAAATTAGGTTGTCATCTATCAAGCAACAAACCAGTACCAAAACAAAGAAGTTCAACACAGAGCCCTCAAGTCCTTTTCTAGCTATCTGGTAGCATTTAACATCTTCCTTAAACATGGTGAATGCACCAGGGAGATCTCCGTGACATGCAGAGCCTGGTGTGCATCTTGTGTATTGAAGAGAAAGCATTAGGTGGGCATTTCTGATGTTTTGTTTCAAATACCAAACAGACTGAATATTAAGACCATATCACAAAGCGTATTTTCCAAGAATGACATATACAAGTATGTAATTATCTATGCATCACATAAAATGGCTCTGATTCTATAAACATCAAGTCTACAGCTGTGTTAATTCTTTCTCTCACCATCTAGGTGAAAGCATAGCCGAAAATGAAAGGGAAATATCTTGGCTTCCTGTATATTAGAAGCCTGTGAAACTAATCCACATGTATGAAAGGATTTGGGAAGAAATCTGTAGAGAAATTTGTTGCACATTTGCAAAGTCTTTTGCAAAGAATTGCGAACAATGGAGACTTAAAAAAAGAAAAATTGTTTTGAAAGAATGTAATACTTCTATCTCTAAAGGATTTTTAATCCTAGGCATGTTCAGTTTTACTTCATTCAGAGCTTGAGCCAAGCCACTAAATTTGGGTCTGACCATTTCATTCACAGCATTTTAAATCCAAAGATTTTGGTTTGGACCCAGCAGTAATGCTGTCACTGTATGGGTCAAATATCTTATTATAATGATAGTAAACAGCAGAAGAAAGCTCTCAGACTGGCCAGGGCTCCCTCTGCCAGTTAATCACAGAAAACATTCACATAAATGGAATGGAGGATGGTGCTGTGGATACCAGGCCTGGCCACAAATACTGTAGCACTTACATAGACTGGTGAAGTATTATCTGTACCCTAAGTAAGTTCAAAGGCCAAAAAAATTGCCTATTAATTACCGTTATTGAGGTATCAAAAAGAACCTTCAAGCTGTCACACTGAAATCTACTCCTGACTCCCTCACTTTTGGCCAGCTGCTTTCAGAAGTTTCCATTCTTGTATCTATGCAGCCAAAGCCATCTTCCATTCATATCCCAGCACCTTGCCAGTGCTGAGTGGAAGGGAATGACAATCATGCACAATTGAATTAAATTCAAATTAAGTAGCATATAAACTCCAGTGTGAAGGGAATGATTGCCAAATACAGAACAACCCTGTTTCTTGCAAGGATATAAACAACAAAAACAGCTATAAGCTGGGATTATTGTAAGCAGCATAATGGAAGTACACAAAGCTGAATAACATATCTCAGCAACAACTGCATACAGGAGTAAATACTTTTGCTACTTTTGTAGGAGTATAAGCTTTCCTACAAAGACTTTAAATCACTTCTAAAATGTCTCACCATGTATCCATCCTGGTCAGAAACAGTGTTCATTGCCATTTCATCAACAGGGAAATATGTAGAGGTGCCAGATGCCTTGCTGCAGGCTCAGGAGGATCCCAATGGAGTTGGGCATGATGGAGAGCTCAAGCTCTCACCAACCTCTTCCCTGCACACACCTCCCATTTCCCTGGAGGAGACCTAGCTAAGACACAGATAAACCACACCAATGCCAGCCGCCTGAACAGTTAGCTCATCATAAAAGCCCACATCATGGCTCACTTGCTTTTCATCTCTTTTTATGCATTAACAGCAGTGCAATTTTTTATCTGGCTTTACTTGTGAAACTCCCACTGCAATAAGCGGGTTCAGCGCAGGGTCTCTGCCTGCACACAGATGAAGAGCTTGACCTGGCAAGCACCAAGGAGCACTGGGCTTTGTCTGCAGGAACAAGTTGTTATGGCTCATTTTAAAACCCCGAAGGAGGCACAGGATGTCTAAGAAAAACATACTGTACAGCTGAATGAATGGGGCATCCATTTCCTTGCAGAGATGTCCTGCCTGCTTGTCTTGTATTTCTGATACACAGTTTGGTGCCTTCATTTCATGATAGTGGGACCTCTGCCAGGTGTTGCTACAGACATTCATAAAGAAAGGCTTCAAGTGTGAAATCAATCCAGTTTTCTCTTTTTTCAGTGCAGGGAACTCCCTTTGTGATCCAAATAATCCCTGAAGAAGGCTCCAAGCCAACTTCGTCACTGTTTGTTCTTACGTAACTAGACTAGGAACACTCAGTACCCAAAAGTAACAATAATTCTCCTATATACCTAAAAAACTACATTTACTTTGAACTTATCAGTAGCAAAAGCCTGTCATCTTTGGACATCATCCACTAGAACTGCCCAAGACAACTTATCTATTATTTTTGGGTGCCAACAACAATGGACATGGTATTGTCCGCATTTATCAGAGCGGATTTGTTACTCAAGATGCAGATAATAGAAAACAATTCCTTGCCTAGCAGGTCCAAATATTTTTCCTCTGAACTAAAGTAACTTTTTATACTATATCCATGCACAAAATCCACAGCTCCAGGAATACAGAGCAGCGCTTTGCATTCACTCCTCAGCACAGATGAGCACAGCTGAAAACTGCCCACAGATCACCTTCTGCCTCTGCTTCTTGTTGGAACAAACAATGCAGAAGCCACAGCCACCTCCTGTTTTCACACAGGTCTTTTCCCAGACTGTCCCACTTCATAAACAGTGCTCAGTTTGCAGCCAGAGCAACGAAGGTTTCAAGCCGTATGGCTCTGCTGCCGACTGCCTCCAGGAGGAGCTGCAGAGTGGTGGATGCTCTAGCTTCATCACCAGCACAGACAGCGCCACCACTCAGCCAAATCCACGGCTGTGCCCCGGGGCCCATCCTGACCACTGCGGGCTTAGCCTACATCCTGGCTACCACCACTGATAAAAACTACTGCAGTTGTAGAGGTACTACTAGAGAGTTTCTCTCTCTGGGAGTGAGGAGAGAGAGCAGAGCTCTGCTTGGATAGTAGAGCTGCTCTGTACCCAGGAGGGAGATGGGCAGAAATGGGCAGAACTTCTTTACGGTGAGGGTGACAGAGCACTGGAACAGGCTGCCCAGGGGGGTTGTGGAGTCTCCTTCTCTGGAGATATTCAAGACCCACCTGGATGCCTACCTGTGTGACCTGGTGTAGGGAACCTGCTTTGGCAGGGGGGTTGGACTCGATGATCCCTGGAGGTCCCTTCCAACCCCTACAATTCTGTGATTCTGTGAAATGGGCTCAGGAGAAGCTTCACCCCTCTGGATTTGGCATCTGTCCTCAATGTTAGTGGAAGTGCACCAAACAAGCAAGCACTAGCACCAAGTGGGGTGGGGTGAGTGCCTCGAGGGCCTCACTGTGGGCATGCAGAGCCTGTGGACTGTGTTCTCTGCAGCAAAACAGCCCTGATTTCAGCTGCCAGCAGCTATTTGTCAGGTACTGCAATTGCACTAGAACTGCAGGTCTGCTTCGCCCTTAGTGGCTTACAACAATGGAGGGGCATCTGCAAGCAGCTGCTGCCCAGAGCCAACAACAGCACTGGAGGGCAAACCTCAGCTCAGGGGTAGGCTGTGCAGTCAGGCTGTCCTTCTGAAGGCATATACAAATTTATAACTGCTCCAGAGCAGGCACAGAGGGAGAACTGTAACACGTATTCAATGGCGGGTTACACATACTCAGCCCAAACTGCTGGGTGACAGACAAGCACAAGTCCCAGAATGTTTAATCTTCATAAAGGGCTTTAAGTTTAAAATGAAATGAAATAAAAACAGCATTTAACTGCACAGACAGCTTGCTACCACCTCTGGTGGCCAAGCCAAAAGTATTAGGTAGAGTTAACTTTGGCTGACACCACAGCATATACTGTTTAATTTCCTGATACTTAAAAAATAATTTTTTAAAAATATCTGTATCTTGAATATATCTGTGTTACTGGGAACAGCTCTGTATTTCTTTAACAACGTCTGCGTTCTGAATTCACATTTCAAGGATTTTTCTCAAGGCCCATGCCCCAGCACCCACGGCATCTTGGCAAAAGCCCTCCTCCGTTGGACAAATATGCCCCCAGACCTTCCTAGCAGTCTGTCCTCTCACAGAATTAGCTGCTTCTCTAGCTGCTGTCCAGGTGGCCGCAGAAGGTCATTTGGTGGGGCACTTCAGCTTCTTGGAGAGAACACAGCATCAAGCTACATCTCCAGCAAATTACTAAGAAGTGCATGAGGATATTTGGGTAAAACACATCAAAAGTCAGCACTAATCATCAGACTCCAGCGTTCTAGTGAGCCCTGGCTCATGTGACAAAACAACCCTCCCCCCCCCCAGATGTTTTACTGTGGAACAGTCAAAGCACAACAGTTTCCTCTGAACAATCTGATCTTAGCTACTGCCTTAAAAAAACCAAACAGACTTACAGAGATTAATGGTATGATCTAGGACTCTTGCCTACAGTCCTTATGTGCCTAATGCAGTGCACAAACAGACTCTATTATATACATAGTGAAAATGTAAAGCACTTGAGGAAAACAAGTTAAGCCTTCACTGCAGAGCCAGATGTAGCCCAGGTGTGCTCAAAACAATCAAGAACAGTATTTCTTATAAAACATTTACAAGAACTCCTAAAACTTTTCAGTCTTTTGTAGCATTCTGAAAAATATCACTTTTCTCTAACTGCAAACATATCAAGTAGCATGAGATAAAAGGTCACGTTCCCCAAAGAGATGCCTGTGTGGGACTAAGGAGGATATGTGTACCAGTATCAAGCACTGCATGAGGCACAAAGCACAGTGGAAGGCTACAGGCAGGCCAGGCTGTACCAGGAGGCAGACAAGAGGCAATGCAGCTGGGAGAAGAGGTGCAGGACCTGTGATAGAGAAATGAGAGCCTGAGTTTATCAAGGCAAGGTCCCAAGAAAGGCTGCAGTGAAGGAAGAGGAAGGGTTTCTGGTAAGGAACTATCAGCTCTCCCAGGAATGTCAAGTGGTTTCAGCCACCAGCACAAGAGAACCACTTCACTGCAGCATCCATTGCACAGGAGACAGCAGATGTCTGAGTGTAAGCATAATGAGCTGGAAGGAGGCAGAGTGGCACTGCACTTACTCACAAATCAGCCACTTGGATTCCCTTCTGGAACTTCACTTCCTCTTACTGATGATACGCAGAGGCGAAACTGGAAGAAAATAACTACATGCAAAAATATCCACTTTGTCGAGTGGAGGTTTCCTCTCTCTGTGTGCATATGACTAAGTAGTTCCCCTCCCATTGTGTCCCTGGGACGCCGATTGTCCCCCAGCACAACCAGCCATCTGATGAGGTTCCAGCCCTGCTCCCAGCCTGCTAGGCACACATACCGAGATCTCTGAACCAGCCTGTGTCCCCATCTTACCCCCGATTCAGTAGCTCCCTGATGTTTTTTCTTACGTGACTGTGTGCCATGCTTTGGGTCCAAAGTTTTGGTGGGGACACAGACCCACTGAGGACAGAAAACAAAGTGCGAGGTCCTGCAGCCTGGCCAGGTGCCCAACGAGATAAGCTGGTGCGAGGATGACGCAGCTGCAGGGCCGGCACCGTGACCCACTGAAGCCAGCGCCACTCCCCCCATGCTGCTCCCACCTACCCAAAGGCAACAGGGGCTGTGATAAGAGAGTGAAATACTCGAGGTGAGACGTGGACAGTAAAGCTTTAGGGGCACTGTTTCAAATGGCCCCGCAGGCAACTAAACAACTGCTTCCAGCAGGTAAGAGGAAGGGATAGAAAAGTGACCTTTCCCATTAAGAATTACTTATTTGTTTTGTTTTCCTACAAGATATTTTTTCTGGCATTGTGACACATAAAACAATTTGAACTCTCTAAGGAAACTGTTATTAAAGCGCTGAACATAACTGTGAGGGTGCGTTTGAAAAACAGAACAATTAGGCAATTCAAAGTTTATCTAACTTAGTCACCGGCACCTTTCAGATTTGTCACAATTCAACACAAGTCTGGGGGACAATTTAATGATTCCTGCGTAGATGCCCCTGCATTTAGGAAGGAGACCTCTCGAAAACCTGTCATTATAAGTCACCTGCCTGCTCATAACATCAGGGAAAAGAAAGCTTTCTGAGACCATGGCATTTGCTCACGCCCCAAAAGACCAAACTTGCAGGGCCTTGGTCTGAGCTGAACGCTGGCAGAACAACAGCAGAATACGAGTCTCATGGGGAATTACATGGTGCTTTATCCTTCACTTTCATCAGAATTCACCATTTCAGCTCAACTTCTACCACGCTCCGCAGAAAGATTTTGCAGAGCCACTGCCAGTAATGAACGATCTCCAAAAATTGAGCCAGACAGAAGAGGAAATTCCTTGTTGTATGCCTGAAGGTGGTGTTTCTGCTAGATAACGGGAAAGATGTTTGCTGTGGCCAGGGTCAGTTTTTCCTAAGCCACCTGCACAGATGTTACAAAGGTGCTCAAAGGGAAAGGACACATCTCTCTGCTTCACTCCATTATATTTGCCCAAGGAAGTGGTGGAAGAGTTCAAGTATGTAGATACGGCACTGAGGAAAGTGGTTAGTGGGCATGGTGGGGATGGGCTGGTGGTTGGACTAGATGATCTTAGTGGTCATTTCTAGCTTAAATGATTCCATGATTGTTTCTATGATTGTGAGTTGTTGCTTGTCCCAGCCCTCCATCAGACTGTTACCTCAATGGTGACAGGGACACCAGCACCAGTGGCCCTAAGTCCAAACCCCACTAAAATCAGTAGGTGCTCTCCTGTTGATAATAAGGGACTGGCTGAACAGAAAGGCAAATGTTAAAAGGTACAGAAGAAGTAGAAAGGAAGCATGTTTCACTCAGCTAGAAAACTGCATTCTTCTGAGCTGCTCTACAGGAACAGGAATGGGGAATTCATTAGATTGTTCCTACTGTGAGCATACTGAAGGCAGGACTGCTATATTTCATGCAGTTTATGTAAGCCAATCTGTCCTGTCTTATCTAAAGACAAATCACCTTTCCACCCTTTTAAAATAAAAGGCAGAGAGCCTATTTGAATGTTGTTCAAGGCCACGCAGAACACAGAGCACCACGTAAAGATGTTATCCTGCTAGGCCTGGAACGTGAGGCATCCTCATCAGGAACTGCATCGTGCCACTTGCTAACCTGCCACAGCCATAAGCTGGTCAGTAACTGCTGGTGTCGAAAGGACACGGGCTGTGATCTTGCACCAAGAGTAGAAGACAACAGTGTAGATGTGACTGCACATGACTGAAGCCTGGTGCACAGCCAGCTCTGCAAGTGGGCAGCTATTTTGGTTCGATGAGAGGTGTAGGGAATGATGTGGCAAGAAGTCAAAATGGGAGATGATAAAAGCAAAAGAAGCTGGAACAGAGCTGGGATCATATGAGCAGAAAGTTGTGACACACAGAGGCTCCCAGGCTACTCCAAGGAAGAGGCTGAAGCCAAAATAAAGGGTTGGTGCTGAAGTGAAGCACAGCAGAGATGTAGGCTGTGCAGTACGCAGAGGAAGGTTTGGTACGTGGTGGGACTGCAGCTACTGCTAAGCACCTACACAAAGAAAGGTTTCTTCTGGTAATTTTGGGTAGGAAAAAAAAGTCTTTTTCATCCCTGGATATAGTACTTCTCTTTTCAAAACTAAGATAAAACTCATCTCAGATCTATGATTTCAGGATTTCCATAAATCCGGGCAATAGGGAATCAGATACCTCTGACTGAGGTTTGAGAACTTTCAGGTTGGGGTTTTGCAGTCGTACCACCTAGAAACACCAACTTTAATGTAAGCAACTAGCTGCCTAGAATTCCAGAAACCGCGCCCCATCTCCTGAAAGTCTGAATAAATGTAAAACAAACTAACAAAAAAGCAAAACAAACTAACAAAAAATCCAAATCGATGGAGACACTGCACTCTGCAGGGAAACACAAAGGGCTTTAGAACCCCAAATCCAAACTTAGACCCCAAATAATGAGGATTTCCAAGGAAGCTTATTGGTTTTATTCCCATTCAATACTGAAAAGTCTTTTCCATACAGGAAAATAATCTATTTACGTTTGACTAATGCCAGTTTTGTATATACCAATAGGCTGTGTGTATATAGGAGAGAAGGGAGTATGCTATGCAGCTGTGAGCTTTCTTGGCTAATTACTTGTTTTCTCTTTCTGAGCAAAATAAATACTACAACAAAATTCAACAGGGCATAACAGCACATCTATTAAGGCGGCACATTTTCCGTCAGACTCCACTGGTATTTGTCTTAGGCACGCTTAGGCTAAGAAGCCCTGTCTATGGTATCA
The DNA here is from genome assembly GCA_030625065.1 of Alectoris magna. Lineage (NCBI taxonomy): Eukaryota > Metazoa > Chordata > Aves > Galliformes > Phasianidae > Alectoris > Alectoris magna. The sequence continues at coordinate 18,061,697 of CM060566.1, read as the reverse complement.
TTCATAAAAAGGAGGTGCAAAAACCCGTCCAAATGTATGTTCTAAAACAAATAAAATAATACCCTGACTTGACATGGAGCAGCATAAGGCAGTGATGCCAGAAAGCCAGTTAAACAGACGGTAAAGTAGTTAAGAAAGAATTACTTCTTCAGCATCTGCAGCACCAAAATATTTCGTCCTAAATACGGGAGCCTGTCACATCTGGTCAACATTTTAGTTTAGAAAAATCTTCAGAAAAATCTTTAGAAAGATTTTATAGAAAATGATAGCCTGAAAGGTGTCACTTTCTTAAATACAACAACACGGCTTATTTCAACCTTAGTCAATGAGAAACGTTCCATGTTCTAAGAATGCCTCTGGAGTTCAAAATGCTTAAAATGCATTAAAACTGCGATTTTAAAACAAAACTGCTACACCTAATACCCTGGAGTTCAACAACATTCTGGGCACCAGCTGAATCACAAAGCTTACAAAATGAAACAAAAGGAAGTTTTTATAATGATTTGCAAACAACACCCTTCTAAATCACAGACAGCAGCATAGTGTACTCGCTTTAAAAAATAATGGATATTTCAGGTCCCCAGCTGCCAACTGACAGAAAGTGTGGCTGTTCATATACTTTGGAAACAGGTCCCAGACTTGTCCTTAAGGCAGACCGATTTGTGGATGACTGCCTTACAGAATAATGATCTAAGATAAATTCTTGAAACTCTTACAGATTTCACTTGCAAGTCACCTTTCAGAAGTTGGCTCTGGAGTCACATATATTCTCTGTGGAAGAGAGATGAACCATCCTTATATACATTCTCCATTCATAGGGGTTTGGGAGATAAGTTAATATTCATAGGTGAAAATTAAATACCTTTAATCACCTGCCCATACTCTAGTTTGGCTTTTGTTTTTGTAGTAAGCAACTTTGTTAATAAATCTTTTAATTTTATAACTTAGCAATCAGAAAAGGAAATATTTTCCATATTTTTAATTTTACACCACAATTGTTTATTAACCAAATCTACAGATGCATGCTGTTTGTCTTACAGGAGTTCTAGCGATATGCTTACTATTTAAAATACATTCTTCTATTTGTTGCTAACTGGAGACACTTATTAGTTCCATTTTTGACTTGCAGCAATTATTGCTGGGAGCTGTACATTCATGACCTGTACAGATGAAAGGGAGATACCTGTGTGTTTTCAAAACATAGTCAGCCCTAACGTTATGAAACTGCCTGAAGCGAGGAAGCTCAGCGCTGTACAGGACGGCTACTTTGTCCCATACATCCTATTGCACAGAAGAGCAAAGCTTAGCATCATGGCTCATAGGACAGTCTGCCCACAGCTAGCATGTTTAGTTGGCATTGCATCATGCTGGGAGTACACAGCCCATCACTAGGTTTTAAATGTCCCTATGTATTTATTTGTGTAACCAGCAGAACGGCTATTGCTCCGCAGAATCTGGAAGTTACCACAGAGCCCACCAAAAGCAGAAAACTCGCTGTGACAGCTCAAGCCAGCTGTGGTGGAGGTAAAATTGCTTGCCCCAAACCTCCCTCTCTTGGCTTTCAGAACCCCAGTTGTTTTGTGAACCTCCAAAAACCCTTTGAAACAAAAAGCTGTGCAGACGACTTGTTCTTCATTTCCTTCTTGCACCAAACCACTGCTTTCTGGGCCTTGTAGTTGGGGTCACCACTGAGCTCAGTGCAAGTACCACAAGCCATCGGTCAGCTGGCAGAAGTATCAGGGTGAGAGAAAAACCACTCACCACATGTGATTCACTTCTACTTTATTAATCTTTAGCATATTAATCTTGCAACCAAATATTTTGATTGCAGTTTTAAAATGTGTCTGAAATAACAACTTGTGCAGTATGAAACCACCCAATCTGAGGTGCAGAATCTTAAACCAGCTGGCAGCAAAAGCCTACATTGATATTTCAATGCCTGAGATAACATTTTACCTGCACATATCCCACAAAGCCAAAATCTTAAATCATAGTTTGATAGGATGAAAGAATGTTATTATTTGAAGCATAATGTAACTGGTGAATGATATACTGGCTTAACTTTTTAGGCATGGAAAAGATTAAAATAAAAATAGGGTTCTTGGGAGCTGCAGGTTCCTATGTGACAGTTTTTAAGTGATTTCCAGAGTAGCTCTTTGCTATTCATGTAATGATTTCAGTTTTCATCAAAAAGCATGTGAATCTCACTGCTTTCATATGGCATGGACAGCATGATCCGTCTGAATTCAGCTGTAGGTTCAGTAGGCAGCCATAGCAGCAGGAGCCCTTGTTTTCCACTGTATTTACCATATTTGTCCTTTAGAAAACATCAGATCTTAATCTGCTTGGGAAATTTTCTTCAGGAAGCTAGCAGCTCTGCAACCAACACCACCACGCCACGAAAACTATGGTAAAATTTTTCAGTTATGGAAATATTTGCAAGAATTTAAACAAGAGTGGTTTGCTGAGAGGACAGCTTGCTCTGCAGCGTAGAGTTGAGTCCTGCTGCAAAGGAGCTGAATCCTGCTGCCGTCCCTTGCCTGGCCTCCTGTGTGACCTCTGCCCTTCAGAGAAGAGACTGCATCCCTCGCTGTGTTTGTCCTCAGCAGCACAGAAGGATTCTGCACTTGCCCTATTACGAGCATGAGGAGTAAAGAAATAATATTTTTAAAGTTCATAAAGAGGACAGGAAACACTGAGGGCTACTTCTGTGAAATTATCGAGCTGTCGACACAGGCAAGAGCAGCTAATTTCACAAGAAAAGGTTAAGTGCACACTAAAGAATTTTGTAGCAATATCCGTTTAACTATCACTGAAAGCTGAAATTATAATCTGCTATGAGGTTACAAACTTAGCAGGAGGATACCTCTGATTTTAAGGTGTGTGCCTACTCCCTTTCATGTTAGCACAGAACAGCCTAAAACTTGGAAGGCAAAACAAAATTTTGAAAAGCTTTCAGAAATTCTTCAACTATTAAGCTCTTCCTATAAAGAAAAAAAATTAAGTTGGTGATGAATAAGGACATTTAGGAAAACGTAGATGTGTGTGAAAGAACACAATATGTTACATCAAAAAAAGGAGTCATCTCCCAAAACACCAGGAAGAAGCAGAAAGAATTCACCTGGATTTGTGATATTACTTAATTCTGAGCAGAAAGAAAGATCTGATCTCAGTCCTGAAGTTCTCATCAGCCAAAGTCTCCAGTGCCTTCCAAGAAAAATTTGCTTGGGTGTCAACTACAGGAATGTTCCTCGATCTGTTTGGACATTAGTGTGCCATTAATCACGATTGCTCTGTAAGATAATTAATGATGACATGCATTTTTTATTTCCTTACATGGCACAGCTAATAAAAGAACCAAGCTGAAAAATTAGTCATAACAATTAACTAGGGGATGGTTCCTGAATAATTAGGGTAAGTTACTGTAGAATACACTGATCCATGTATTAAAAATTACTACAAAGCTAATGAAATATGCTAATTTATGCATAAAAATAAAAAATGAAAAAAGCACCATACAGTTCTACAACAGAAGGGAAGTTAGTTGAACGTTCTGTTTTCCACATGAGCACCTGCACTAATACTCACTTTACCAGGTCCTTAAGTTCATCTGCTTTGCAGTGTACAGATCTGTTTCAGAAGACATTCTGACCATGAGAGATTATGCAGTTGACTCAGATATGCAAAGCCGACTGGTGGCAGAGACTGCTCTCCTATTCTCCAGCCTTATCTGCCATGACTTGCAGGGCAAAAAACCAAAACCTTGCCATGGCAGTCCTGCTGTGCACAACCCAAAGCAGTGCTCAGTGGCCTGCTCGCATTCTAGTATCAGAAGATACACAATGCTATTATGGCCTCATGAAAATCATGTAGAATAACATCACGTAGACTTAGACAGCTACAGATGGGAACATTTATAAATGACATCACAATTATGGCTCGTGTCCTGCTGGAAATTCCCATCATATCTCACTACACTGCAACATTTGTGAGATGGAATAGTTCTGGTAAGGAGTCTGCTTGTCCAATAACACTGCTATGCTTTTAAAAACAAGGCAGAGCCTGGGGGCACACTGCCATTAGGTCTATGCCAGTTGTTTCAGATTTTTGTCATGAAAGTCCAAGCATTCACTTACTCTTTTTAAATACCCAGATATTGGTGAGGTCAACTAGACTGATTCCTATAGGCAGGCCATTGTGTAAAGAATGAATGATTCTTGTCTTTAGTCTAAAAATAAAGTACTTGCAAGAACAGTAACAGTAGTAAATATGAAGGTTGAGAGAACTGAAGAAAAACTAGGTTTTCACATCATTCTATTGCTTCCATTGCGATAATGCCCACTTCCCAAAGGAATAAAAAGGTGCATTTAGTGTTTTAAAGAACATCAGGTATAGGACAGGGCTTCAGAGATAAGTTCGTTTTGGAGAAGAGCAAAGTGAATTGTTGAAATTCACAGCCAGATACAGCCTGCTGACCAGCCTGCCAGGCAGGTGATCACCACCCAGGAGGACACATCTCCCCACAGCCAAGAAGGGCAAAAGTCCTGCTGCAGCATCACCAGGGTTGGCAAACCTGTACTGCTCATCATATTCCTTCTGACTTGTATCTATCTACCTAGGAACTTCTTCTGCCATGTCACCTTCTTCCTCCAGCTCATATAGGCAGGCAACAGCAAACTGTATTTGTGATCTCTGTGCTCACCTCATTGGCTCACAAGTGAAAGGAGCTGGCAGCCAAATATGACTATTTGTGCTTTCACCTTAAAAAGAAAGTAACTATTGGCCAGTGGGCTCAACAGAAAATAATGGTGTGTTCCATTAAAGAAAATGTAATACCACTGAGCCTGAATCAAGCCTTCAGCTCTTGCTCAAATTTTGTAGCTTTCTTCTTTTGGAAGAAGACACAGACTTCACACAGAAGACCAAGACAGGAGCTGCTGGGATGATCACCACCATACCGTATCAAGCCAAAGAAAGCCGCTCTCTGATACTGAAAAGAATGATTAAAAATTACAACACCTGAGGTTATGAGAGAAAAAAGGAAAGTCATTCCCTTTCCTTCAAATCAAGAGTGAAGTGCAGCAGCAGACTAAGCCTTAAGCACAATCAACACTGCAAAAAATAAATCACAAGATCTATTTAGTGACTCACACCAAGGAGTACTTTCTAGACTGCAAAACCCTGAGGTAGGTAGGTAGAAAAGGAGAAGCATGATAACTGTGGCTCCTTTTGTAATTGCTATTGCTAACAGACTGCAGCAAATGTATTAAGGAGGGTTTGCGGTAAAGAGGATAGATGAAAATGGAAGAGATGAATATTTTATACAGTAAAAATACCATAAAGAGATTTCAGAGGATAGATAAAACATGTAAGCAAAAATGCAACCCCAGCCACTTTTAAAATCTAAGAGGTATATTTGTACCCACCGAACAGTGCCACAGAGATCAGTGGCATTTTTCTCAGACTAAGACAAAAAAAGAATATAAGATTTTAGTCCTAAAATTAATAGCTGTGTTTATAAGCCCTTTAAGATGCTGCCTATTTTTACTCAGTGAATCATTGCCTGTCTTTATAAAGTATATTTCATTAATCTTCACAGTGCACACAAATCTCAGTGGGGTTGCTCTGCTTACATACCAAAAATGAAGTTCTAAGTCTAAACTATTTGTCACAGTATCAGACTTCAATAAAAATATATATTTATTGGAAGATGCCATTTTCTCCCATTCTCTTAAGTCAAAACAACTGATTCCTAACAAATTGTTCCCCTTCCTCCTCCCCCCTCAGAAGAAAACAGCAAGACTTATAAAGAGGAAAATTCACTCCCATACAAAATTGTGCAATACTAAAAATCGGCTTTTTCTTCCAGCTGAACGAAGATCTACTGAGATCAAATAAAACTTCATCTGCAGAGATACTAGAGTAGTTAATACATCTGTTGTTGTGGTTTTTAAGAATTCATTCACTGTGATTTGCAATCAACCCAGATTAAAAAATCCAATGGTAACAGAGTGCAGACCTATGTTAGAGAAGTGTCTGCAAATCTCTTCATCTGCTTAATGGAACTAGCAAAATCTCCTTTAAAACGGCCTTCTTAGGATCATTTGCCAGAATTAGGAGCCAGGCCCTCCAAGTACTTATAGAAAACAGGACTTTCACTACACAAGGAGGCTAGAGCTGAGGATGGGAACCATTTACTTTCACTGATGAGCAATTGCTTAAATTGCCTCTGTCAACTAATTGTTCACCTTATGGGACTATTCACATCTGAAATGCATTTACTTCCTTTAGTGTTTACGGAATGGCATCTTCAGCTTGCAGACTGCACCTACACTAACAGATTCACAGGGACATTGTCACAACCTTTCTGTGATTCCCCTTTGGAAACATGAGGATGTATTCCAACATCTGAGTGATAACCTAAAGCACTGAGATTAACAAAGTGCAGAGATCAAAGCCTTGCTGCCTGTCCTCCTCTGTCTCTAGCCCTAATACACCAGGTCTTTCACATTTCAAGTTGTGCCAGGCAAGGTTTAGGTTGGATATCAGGAAAAACTTTACAGAAAGGGTTGTTAAGCACTGGAGTAGGCTCCCCAGGGAGATGGTTGAGTCACCATCCCTGGATGTGTTTAAAAACTGTCTGGATGTGGTGCTCGGGGACATGATTTAGCAGAGGGCTGTTGGAGTTAGGGTAGGATGGTTATGTTGTGGTTGGATTTGATGCTCTTTAAAGTCTTTTCCAACATGAGTGACTCTATGATTCAGCTCTTTCTTGCACAGAACATACAGTTTAACAAAGAGTCTAATGTCCAGTATTTCACTCTGCATTCTTCTAATTTCTTCTCCACTCACTGTATGTAAAAACTGAAATAGAAATAGAAATTGATAACTTGTTTTGAAAATTTAGACCAGAGACCCTAAACAAAAGCATGCTCTGTCTTCACCTTGTAAAATATTTCTGGGCTTCTAAACAAGCTTCATACCTTCACACAGCTGGTAAATGTTTGCTCAAAAATATATTCAAACAATTCCCTTGCAAAGGATTTGTAGCATATAGATTTAAGCTTCATTTTGGAAGGTTAATTTGCAGAGCACATACACAGGTTTTAAAAAGCTGCCGTTTTATTTATTCTAAAATTTCCAATTACCAGTTTGTTTATAACAACCACCACAAGGAAGTCTTAGAGAGGTCACTCAAGAAATAACACATTTCTCTATATCCTTTCCCAACTAAGTTCGTGGGCCTAGCACTTACTTACTTCTCTCCACTTCGTGAATAATCCTAGTGTCCTGGTATTATTCAGCCTACAATCTGCTAATGACCAAGAATAAAATATTAGCAACTTTAACTAGAAGGAATGTAAAGCATGGATGTGCTGTGCAGTCACGTTGTGCTGTTATTTTCAGACGATCTGTTTGCAGTGGAGACCACCACAGGAGGCTTATGAGCAGAGCATGGCTCATACCTGTGCTGCTCACACTGGCAGCCACTCTAAACTTTGAATACTTATGGCATACAGGAAAAGAGACATGATCCCCATGAAAGCTGAAGGCAAACAGAATCTCCAAAAAGGAAGAGAAAACAATATGCCACCTCTGTCAAAGTTTTTCACTTTGTAGTCTTTTCACAGACAAACAAACCTTTTACAGCTAGAGAACTGCATTAGCCAAAATAACAAACATACTGCAACCTGCTAGAGATTTCACGTTAGACTGTCTGGTGAAAGAGTTTGGTCCTGGGCTTTATACATCTGACATACATGCAGATAGAGGCAAGTATTTAATGTACACAGAGTACAGAATAATTATCCAAAACCTATTTTTCCTTCCACAGAATTAGCTGGATTTGGGGGGAGACTTGCTTTGGGTTTATTTTTTTTTTTAACAGATTGTGGCCAAGCCTACTGGAACACACCACAACCCTCAGTGGCATTAGAAGTGATTGCTGACCTTACAGACAGCTTCAGAATGTCAGCTTTGACTGGCAGATTCCAACACCACCTATTTTAACCCTGTTCACCTGGAATCTTTTCTGTCAGTTCTTTGTGCAACTTTGATTTTTTGACCAATCATCAGATGTCATAGGGATGGCTCCTTCAAATATTGCCATCATTTGGCAAATTCCAATCTCCTTCACAGCTTTTTGCCTTTCTTCTCCACCTCTGGAACAAGCTAATAGTAGTCAGAGTTTAGGCAGGTGGCTCTTGCTTCAGTCTAAGCAGTCTGACAGTTGTACAAGATGCTGTCCCATCACTGTACCTTGGCTAGCAAAAGCTTCTTGAGAAAAATTTGCCCATCTGTCCTCTTGAAAAGACATGAATTCTGCCACTACATAGAAGGAAATCCTTGAGGTACATCCAGAGAAAATGATGCTGGAGGCTTGAAGTATTTAAATCACGTCACTGGAGATGCAAAAAAACTAGGATGTCTTCAACACCTGAACATCTGGATGATTCGGGACAGCATAGTCGGTCAATTTTACTTCGGTTATAGGGTCATCTGATAGCATATTCTGGGCACAAAAAGGAGGAGACTAGGCACAGTCATCAAGAATTTACCAACAACAAATCATTTCTTACTAGCCTGCCTGCCTTCTTCAATATAACAACTGGCTTTGTGGACAAGAGGAAGAGCAGTGGATGTTATTTAGGTTGATTTTAGCACCATTTTCAATTCTGTCTCACACGATACTCTCATATCCAAGAGCAGCGCTGTTGAAAACGCCCAAGGGTACAGCAAACGTCACAATGAGCATGAGCCAGCAGTATGCCTAGCAGCAAGGAAAGCCAGCAACATCTTGGGCTGTTTGAACACGAACACAGTCTGTAGATTGAGGGATGTGATTATCATCTTCTGTTCAAAACTCATTAGACTACATCTAGATAGATAATACAACCAGACTTTCCCCACACTCCAATACAGAAATGCCACCAATATACTGGATCACCTGCCTTCGAGGAGGGTTCCATACACATATACTTGGACTTTCAAAAGTGGCTCTTTTTTTTGTTTTTTTTTTTTTGAAAGCTGATTTCTGAATAATTTTTGTTGAAAGTCAACTGTTTTGTGAGAAGAGAACCTCTTGTGAGTCAGTAATAGTTGACAAGATTGGAAATAAAGGATAAGAATTTTACAGTGGAGCAAGGCAGACAGTGGTGTGCCAGAGATCTATGATAGGACTTGGACTACTCAGTGTATTCATAAATGGTCTGGAAAACAGATAAATAACAAGATGACATTTTCTGCCAAGATGAATTTCTTCAGGACAGTTGTAACAAAAGCAGCCTGCAAAGAGTTGCAGAAGTATGTTGCAGTACTGAATCACTCATAAGAAGAAAAAAAAAAGGATGAAATTCCATGTCAGCACAGTTTTGCACATGAAAGAAAACAACTCATGCTATACAGAACAAATGAAATTAAACATTTCATCCCAGGAGACGAATATCTGAGGTTGCTGTCAGTATTCCCCAGTAATGAACACTAATGACAGTGAAAAACAGTAAACAAAAAAAAAAAAACAGTTGAGAAAAATTGTGAGAAGAGCAAAGGACAAAGTGCCCCGCGTCACTATGTCACTGTCCATGGTGAACAGGCACCATGTAGTGCCACATTACCCAAGGGTAGTTTTTTTCACTCATTTCAAAAAGGATACAGAACTAGGAGATGTAAAGGGACGAAGAGTAGACTTGAATTTTTCCACCTGGAGAAAGGCTGATGAGAGGATAAGATGAAGGGTTACAAAATCATGAACAATCTACTAGAAATCAAGGCAGAACCAACAAAATCAAGGTGTTACAAATAAGCAGAAGTATTTGATTAATTTGGGGATAATCCTCTTCCTTTCTCTTCCAAGACACTTCCACATCTTCATCGTATCTGCTTCCTGAGGATGAGAAGTCATATATCAGCTGAGAGTCCCCCTTGAAGTACACGTGGGAAATTTGGCATGCTTTTGTTACATTATGGAATCCATTGCCACAGGAAGCTGTGCTGACCAAAACTGTGACTGGAGCAAAAAAAGGATTAGATAAATTCATGAAGAGTAGGTCGCTCTATTAAACTACACAGGACAAAACCACGATCTGCTCAGAAAGTTCCTATTGTGAGAATGAGAGAAAAGATAGGCTTGGGGAAGGGTCATTCTGTGTATGCCTTTCTGCAAGCACCTGCTGCTATTCAGTATCAACATTACAGGGCAAGAAGCAGCTTCCCTTTGAACACATTTGTATTCTTACAGGTCCGGCTCTCCACACCGGGAACTTTAAGTTTGCTTTCTAATTCCTGAACCACTGTCTTTCATTGAGCAAAGAGGGAAAGAAGATGCACTCTAACAGCACAAAGCTTCCAGGCAAGGTATACAGTAGCACTGAGAGAAGCTTACATCACATATAAGTCATCTGGATAATTCTTCCTAAAACTTAACTGCTGGCAAAATAAACAAAGAACAAACTTTCCCAGATGCATGTTTTATGAATAATTTTCAGTCAGTGTATGATTTATAACTTGGCATCCTCAGAAAACACAAAATAATGACTTGGAGATGAAATGTAGATGAGAAATTGCTATGGAAGGAAACAGAAAGGGTTTATTCATAGAACAGTCCCAACTCTCAGAAAGTGGTGCAAAAAATGTATGAATACAAACGTTGCACTGGACAACTGTTCTTCCTTTAATAGTAAGATTAAGGCTGGGTGTTCAGATTCTCTTAATTTCCTGTTAAGTAATATTTTCTGCAGAACTCGCAGGGTGAACAATTGCATTTTTGCACCATGCTTCTCAAAAGAGGAGAGGCAAGTTGACTCACTGATTTTTTGCTGGAGAAAAGTTTGCCATATGAGTACCAAGATCACTGACTTGATTTTAGCATGCCTATCACTGGAATCTTCTGGACCAAAGGCAAACAACTTCATAGACACAAGGAGCACTGAACTAAAAAATAAATTAAAAAAAATCTGAACACGGAAAAGGGCAGACTGAATTTCATTCAATTTCATTCAGTCAATCTAACCTTCATACTTGGTAAGACACAAAACCTAAGAGGAGAAGGAAGAAAAACATCAGGATAAAAACATCAGGAGAAAAAACAGCAGAAATGCAAGAGAAAGCATAATGACAAGCAATGAACAGTACTGATAGGAAATAGATGTATCTTGGTTATATCTATATTTTGGCAACCTTGGCTAAATGATGATTTAGCCTAGCATCCATACTTCCCAGCTCATCTGCTTGTTAAAGATGTCACTTCCCTTGCACTGCCTACAGGGGTATTTTGACAGAAACATCACTGAGAACTCACTGGTGCTGTTTTAACTTTGCATGGCTGATATCTTCCCTTCATTTCTGATTCTTCTATTCTTCCAGCTGCATTTCTGTCTCCCTTCCCCCCCCCCCCCCCCCCCCTTTCTCACTAGGAGAGAATCTCCATCAATGCCTTCTGCAGATTCTGCCAAGTGAATACAACTGTAATGTCACAGTTTCTCTGTTCTCCTGGCAGGTAGCCCCTTTTCTCTGACACACTAGATGGCTTCCTGAACATTCCCTGGAATAAAATACTTCCTGTAGAACTATGAAGGTCTCCCATAACACATGCATGGAAAAGAAATTTTTACTCATTTTATATAGCAGCATTGTCACACAAGCTCAACACTGACCAAAGAACAATCTAGGACGATACCAGGGAGAAAATACTTGAAGCCTGAGATATGTCCAGTAAAGTGACATCTAATTCAAATTAGTTAAACATGTTTTAAACAGTACATTAAAGATCTAGCAAATTCAAAATTGTTGTCAGACAGAGTACAGGAAAAATTAACTGGGAAGATTAAAAAGATTTTAAAAGTGGGAAGAATACAAAAAAGAAATTTCAGTTTAGAAAAAAAAAATTAGAATTCTACAACAAAGAGAGGAAATAAAACAATACAAACATATTTGTTGGGAGAATGCTGCTAGGAAGAGAAGAATGGTCCTGGAGTATTGGGAACTAGTAAACAGCATCCTAGCACTCAGCATGCTGCACACCCACAAGAGGCAGACTGACCCTTTGCATAGTTAAGTAAAAATGGTATCGTACAGACATAAGGTAACTTCTGGAACTTGTGATATAACCTCAGCCTACTGGGAAATGCCAAGCTTATAGTGAAATTATGGATATTCAGCCAACACAAAAATTGTTGCTACTGCTTATGAACTGCCTCTTTGGCAACCTCTGGTGAATGGGGGACTCCATAAGCAACTTCACTCACAGAAACTGATCAGAAATATCCTGATGTACTCCCTCTTGTACTGTCACTTCCCCAGGCCCCTCTGACCAGTTATTTCATCCAACTTCATGGTGGGCCAGGAAGAAGACCAGACTCAGCCTGCCTGCACAACAGGTTCTATCCCTAGGCACACCTCCTAGGAAGCCACTGCTGGGAATCAATTTGTCCTGAGGAGTGACTGCACAAAATTTGCACCATCCAAGCTGACCAGCTGGAAGGAAGAGAAAAAAGCTGTTAAACTCAGCAACACAAAGTAATAGGACAATGAAAACTTTGTGCAAGAGGAATTACATGAGCAAGGATGAGATGAGAATAAGGAAAATTTAATCAGAACAGTCAAGAAGATTTCTTGTGCTGCAAAAAAAATTTCTCAAGAGAGAAGTGCACAGTTTGAGTCAGTTTAATACCAAAATGGTTTAAAACAGAAAACATGCCTGGAGGACAAGGGACAAAGTGACAGTCACTAATCATTTGCTTCACTTCAGTTCTGTCAGTGTAGCTTTACTGACTCAAAGAGAGTGATCCTGGAGGTCTCAGCCTTGCAGAACACCCTCAAGCAAGCTTTCCGTGCAAGGAAGTCAGTGGCACTGCTCAGACATGCTGAACACATTTCTAAAGACGGGAAGGGATGGAGATATTTCAGTCTTCACTGCGACGTTGAGATGCTAGCTGTTTTCATCCCAGAGGAAAGCCAGCCACCCTACCTTCGTTAATATTATTTGCATTATTCAATCACAGGTCAGAATTGAGACTTCAGTACTTATGTGTATTTCTACTCTGTCCATCTTCCTTGAAAAAATGCTTTTGACAGTACCTTCAAGCAGATTTGAAGCAACGTTCTATGAACTAGGAGCAGCTGAGCCAACTCTACAGACTTCTCAGCCTCCTCCAGCTTCTCCCTCACCAATGTTCCATCCTTTCCCTTTAAGGCTATGGATTTTTCTTTAAATAAAACAGAATATCCATCATCTTTGCAATATTTTCCTTAGGATATTTATTTTGTTCCCTGCCTAATCACAAAGTAGTATGCATTTTTAAATCCTCTAAGTAAAATTATTCAAAAAATAATCCAGCCAAGTACAAATAAACTGCAGGTTTCTTTCTTTCACTAGCCTTGAAATTTAATTTCACATCCTAAGGTCCTATAGTAATGTTAGGATCATGTCATCTTGTTATTGTTTAGATTATGTACCTGTAAAAATGAAGAGCAATTGGTTCTCTCACTGTTGCACAGAAAACTCATACAATAGTTTTGGAGTAAAGACTCAGGGGAAAATCTTCTAATGAGCACCAGGTAGCTCATTAGCTCCCATTTGCATTGGCAAAAACTGAGTGGAAGGCTACTGCTTCCAACCAGCTGTAAAAGAACAGGAACTCTGGTTTGGTTTTGACTACTATTGTATAAAGACAGTACCTGCCTTGCTAAATCATTTGCTTCTAAACTTTTTCAATGATTTGGATATGGATCCTGATGTGATTTTTCTGTTATTTTATCCCATTGACTTTAGCACCACTTCTTGCACTTGAATTAGAGCTTCACTGGTTTTCTTTGGAAGCACACAAACCAGAAGTCATTCACAAAGTAACACTAGCACAGAAATAGTACAGGAGAAGAATCAGCCGTATGCCTAAAAATATAGTGTTAACCAGCAATAAAATACACCTTCTGTCACTGCAAAAGCAGAAGGACCCTGCACACATCCTGACGCTTTGATTTCAACTTCATCAGGACTGCAGCACATCCATATTAGCAAGTCTGAACATAGGGTTAAGGTTTCAAACCCTTCTTTACTAGCAAAGTCCCCAGCACACAGATATCTAGCTTTTGATTTTGGGAAAGAGCTCATAAACAGATTTTAGCTAGCATAGCCATGCATGGAAAGGGAAACAGATAACCTCCACAGAGGAGAGACTGAAAAGATGCACGCTTTTCTGTTGTTGGGTTTTGTGGGTTTTTTTCAAATGAAGATCAGAGTAACACATTGTACCAGAAAACCTAGAAACACAAAAATCAGAGCTGCTGCACTCCTCTTTAGATGTTGACACTTCATTGCCTTCAAAGCAAGCCAGCACATGTGCCCAGCTGTGGGTGACAGGCACAGACACCTGTGGGACAGCCCCCAGTTCTCAGAGACTGAAAAGCACCTCAGTCGGGGCTTTCATCCTAGAGTTTTTTGTCATAAAGATGCAGGCGTCAACTTAGTCCAACTGCTGCTGGCCTGCTAACGCAGTCGGTGGAACATCCCTAACAACGCTGCATTCAGATATTTAGATATTTAATTAATACAGAAAGTTGCATACAGCCGTAAAGTTATGCCTATGCTTAGGATAAATGCTGAAAATTCTTTGTTACGTGGACAATTTCAGCAATTCAATTCAAATTCAAATTCAAATTCAAACTTGCACATTCTTTTCACATAGGCCTGAAGACTCTTGTTTTCTGAATTTCCTTGATCAGAAATGTAATGAAATATTCTGACTTCTTTTTTCCAAATACTTTTTTCCAAAAGAAATGGTTACAGCTTAAAAGCACCCTCTCGCATCTGAACTAATAGCTGATTCAGTTCTTATTTTTTTTCTTCCTTTTAAGCCTGAGAATTTCTCTTGAACTCCAAAAACTGAGTTAGTGCATGCGAACTTCCTCTGCTTATAGAGACATTTTCCTTACAAAGTAATTTGTTTTTATGTCAAGGGATACAGGACAGGACTTTAGATTCTGCATTCAAAGCACTGATTAATGAATTTCCTAAAGTTAAGTTGCAATAATCATATTCTCCATGGGGTTCTGCCTGTCGCTATAGTCACCTACTTCCCTTCGAAATATGCTTTTCATTGTTTCACTGCCCTTTTTCCAATTGCTCTGTAGCCAAGTTCTTGGAAAGCAATCACGCTTCTTGTTTAGGATTTATAGCTAGTCTTTTGCCAATAAGGACATGCACAAATCACTCCTGTGATCATCCTGCAAAAGCAAGCTAAAAATACAGCAATTTAAAAAGCAGGCACATTTTGTGTGTTATATGGCATCACTGTGCAGTCCTCAAAAAGCTCTGAGATATATGAAAGAACATTGCCCCTTCTGGATGATTGAAGGCCCTGAGTAAGTTTGTTTTAGAATCCAAGTCTATTTAAAAAGGAAAAAATATATATATTGCTGTGTTTTAATAATTGCAAAACTTTTTCCTTTTATCAGGTTTACACTTGAAAGCCTGCACTTTAGAAATCAAAGCGGGCCCATGTAAATCCAGGGAGGTTCAACAACAAGCGCAAGATGTTGCACATGGGTCAGCGCAATCCCAGATATGAGTACAGACTGGGAGAAGAATTCACTGAGGGCAGACCTACAGGGAAAGCCTTGGAGGTTCTGCTGGATGAAAAGCTGGATGTGAGCGAGCAGTGTGCGCTGGCAGCCTGGAAGGCCAGCTGCATCCTGGGCTGCATCAAAAGAAGGATGGCCAGCAGGGCACGGAAGGAAGCACCCACAATACTGCACTCACAGTGCAAGAAAGATGTGGAGCTATTGGAGTGGGTCCAAAAGAAGGCCATGAAGATGATCAAAGGGCTGGAGCACCTCACCGATAAAGAAAGGTTGAAGGAGTTGGACTTGCTTAGCTTGGAGAAGAGATGGCTCTGGGGAGACCTCGTTGCAGCCTCACAGTACTTGCTTAAAAGCAGGAAGGGGAATAATTTTGTACACAAATTGATAGTGACAGGACAAGGGGGAATGGCTTTAAACTAAAAGAAGTGAGATTTAGATTAGATGTTAGGAAGAAATTCTTCACTTGGAGAGCAGTGAAGCACCAACACAAGCTGCCCAAATAAGTTGTTGATACTCCACCTCTGAAGGCACTCAAGGCCAGGTTGGGTGAGGCCCTGGGCAACCTGATCTAGTGGATGGCAACCCTACCAACAGGGTGGGTTGGAAGGGACCTCAAAGCAAGCCATTCTGTGATCCAGACTGGTTAAGACTAATAGTAATGATGACTAATGTAGTTATCACTAAAACTTTACAGCAGTGGGAACTGGGGGGGTTGTTTGTTTTGTTTCTTCATGGTTTTGTTTGTTGGTTTTTTAACCCGTTTGTTTTTAAGGATCTGGGTATTTATTAAAGCCAAGTTGCATGTGAGTTTTAAAATGTATTCCAGCTTGTCAAGGAAAAAATAATGTGCAGAGAAGCAGCAGATTACATGAAAGAAGACTAATACTATGGCTAGGAAATAACGGATCATGGCAGAGAGTACCTAGAAAATCACCATGCCTCGGCCATGCTTGTCTGACCATACTGTTTGTTTTTCATACAAACATTACTGTATAATAATCAGCCTCTTGATTACTTCTGACTGATGTTTTCCATCAGTTTATTGCTTTTGACAGGCAGGGTTAGATTCGTGACTATACTGTTTTAAAGCTTCTCTTTGTTAGGACTGTTGAAGTTCCTCTGAAATTTTGGGAGAGTCCTTGGCCAATCCATGGCCCTCCCAGCAGCCCCTTGGTTCTGATGAGACCCTCAACCAAATAGCCTTAACATTGGGAAAGTGAGTTAGGACTCATTCATGAACCTGGATCCGTGTTTAGCAACTTGGTTCTCAGACACGATTGCTGAGACTCAGAAACAAGAAGATTAATTAAAAGATTCAGATGAAAGTGTCACCACCTCACAAGATGGGGTTCTTATTCAACTTGAAATTACTGCAGTTGTTATTATTTTGCTGTTCTTTTTATGATTTTCATCTTTCTTGATTTCCCTTCTCTGCTTATTCCCTTCTGTAGGTAATAAGAGATGGTCCCAAACACCTACTTGGTCCTGTAATTACACCAGATACATTTTCTATTCAGTCCTATCAGGAATTGGCCATCTGTGTAATGGAATTTTACGTGAGAAATGATAATTGAGGAAACAGCATAAATTTATTCATAGTAAATTACAAATGAACTTTGAAATGCAATAAAACTCCTCTTTTTTTTTTTCCCCCTGTGCTCAGACCGGTAGATCTCTGAGTACAGGTAACTTACACGTGTATCTCAGAAACATTATATTCTGCAAACGGATCACAATCTCCTGAAATTTATTCTCTGCTTGAAATTATTCAGCGAAATACATTTTGTTGCTCTGTAAGATTACTCACGTTTCACATGGCATCAGTTAATGGGCGTGCTTCTCTCTGTAATCATCAGGATCCTGGTGAAAGTATTTGTATAATAGTTATAAAATTTGCTTCCCAGTATTCCAGCTCAAGAAAAAAAAATCACTTTGCATTGGCGATTGCTGTAGTAAAACACAAAGGAACTTACACAGGGGACCACAGAAAAGCCTATTCCATGGCCAAAGCAAATGAGTTGCAAAATTTAAACCAATATTTGCTAGAAAACGCTTGTGGTGGTCACTCAGCCCTACTTCTGAGGCCTTTACAAACAGCCTTGCTACTGGACTTAGCACTGCAGATCCACCTGCACCTCCTTCTGAAATGATGTTGAATTATTATTTTTTTTAATGCCAATATTGGCTTTGTCTCTGCCTTTGCATGATAAAACTTCTACTTTTACTAGTGTGTGCAGAACGGACCCCATTATTTTGCTTCTTTTGGCATTAAGTATCACGTTGCAGGCACCAGCAACCACCTACTTGAGCTAAGAGAGCTTTTGCTTTTGACTTAACAAATGGAAACACACAGGTACTTGGCTGTGGCTACAGGTTCGCCAGCTACATCCACCCATCGAGCCTGCAGTATCTGGAACAAACATACTTTTAGATACTACAATCTTTAATATATTAATTTGATTTTATTCTTGGAGAAGATGGACAGCGCATTGAAGACCATCTGTAATGACACTCACTTATGTTACTCCTTGCAAATTTTAAGCACATTTTACTCACAGAAGCTTATACGCAGTAAGTAAAAACTTGGAGACACACACCTAAGACCTCTGGCTGAGCGACGCTGGGTAGACAAGTCTTCATTAATTCTGTCTTCGTATCAAAGAAATTAAAAATATATATATATAAACCACTTCTTCCATCCCTCAGAAAAAAGGTCAAAGAAGAGCTTAAAGATAAACAAGCATCAGGTCTCAAAAAAAAAAAAAAAAAAAAAAAAAGTGGTTGGAACTTTGAACATACTTAGAATAAAAGTCGGAATACAGTTTGCAATTCATCCTGATAAAGCTCAGCCATTTGGGAGATAGCTGACAGCTTCTTTAATACAACTTGCACATAACAACGACATCACTGTTACCATCTTGCTGAGAATGGTTGAAGAAGGCCTTAAAATCGAGTGGCACATTTAAAATTGCTTGCAATATGTTGGCCCTCAGAAAACACCACATAATACGTGTAATTAATACCAGTCCTTTAAAATATTCCTAAGGTCTTCTGAAATCTAAACCAGTACTATATTGCTGGTAGGAACAATTGCGTCCTAAACAGCACTGACAACAGAAGACAGTAATCACCTATGAGAAGGCAGAGTTACAACCCACCAGTCGGCTCCATGGAAAAATACCTTTGCCCTTATTATTTATAGCAGAGATTTTTTCTGAAGAATCTCAGGACTTTACTCTTTAGCTAAGCCTCACAAGTTCAACACCCCATGAGTTATATAAACACTGTTATACCATTTGAACTATTTTTCCCAACGAAGGGATCGCCTTCTCTGTAAAAGAACACTATTGGAACACTCTTTTACGAAACCAGCACTGCTTCACTTGTACATCCCCAGCCTCAAACCTGACACCCACCCCACCGGTGCTCAAAAGTGAAAAAATCGGGGTGCAGGTTTTACTGCATCCAGACACTCAATTAGAAGTGCTTTCAGGGAAGTTGCAACAAAAGCTGTGGGGAAAAAAAACAACACTAATACTAAAGAGCAAAAGATGTAAAAATGAAAGGGAAAAAAAAAAAAAAAAAAAAGGGCTACAGGCGGCAGAAAGCGCTCACCTCTTGGCAGTGATGCTACAAGCGTCAGACGCTGGTGCGTGGCGCTGCCCGCAGCCGGGGGATGCTGCCGGGCCCAGAGACTGACCCCCTCCGACCCTCGGGTACCGGCAGCGCCCGGGGACACCCCGCTCCCACGAGTGGCGGCGGAAGGGAAGCACCCTTAAGCTGCTGGGCTTCATGCCGGGGCTCGCGGCTTTTGCGGAGGGCTGTCAGAGGGTGCCCATCGCCGCCGTGTAGCCGCGGTCCCGGCGCGTTTTTCAGGTGTACGGAGTGGTTGTGGCGTGCCGGCGGCTCCCGCGGTCCCGGAGCATACCTCGGGCAGCGCCGGGCGCCCGCAGCTCCGAGCTCAGCCCCGGCTCCGTGCGGGGCGGGCTGGGGACAGGCAGCTCTCAACAATGGGCATGTTTGCGGCAACATGGTATCACCTAATAACGCCGAATAAGGCAATGACTGTACGTTGAAGCGATACGATCCCGCTGGTCACATCGCAGCGCGGAAAGCTATTTGCAGATTTGCTAAGCCCTTTTGAATGAATGCATCTGCAGCTGACCTTTAACAATAGACGCTGAAATAGCACAATCTATGGGACCAGATTTAAGGGGGGGCAGCGGGAAGAGGGAAGGAAGAGATGGGCGAATATTGTAATCTCCGCAATCTCGCTCGCTTCCTTTCCCAAACCTCCTCGCAGCGGGGGGAAATCGATCTTTTCCTTGGAAGCGAGGCTCCGGTTCAGAGGAGTCTTTTCCAGAGCCAGCTCCACCACATGGACACCGACAGCCACCACCGGGACCGGCGCTCAGCCCCCACCTCCCGCACCCCGGGGCCGGGGGGCCGCCCGTGGCGGGGATGCTCCGGTTCCCTCCCGCCGCTCTCTCACCTTCCCTGGCTTTCAGCAAGACGGTGTTAGCAACGATGTTTTCCAGCTCCATTGACGAGCTCGGGCAGCGTAGGTAGCGGCAGCACAGCAGCAGGACGTCACGCTCCCTAGGTGCGGAGCCTCCGGGCGACCATCCGCTCCTGCCCCTAGCGCGCTAGCCCCCCTCGCATGATCCCTTCCTCCCTTTCCTCCGCCCGCAGAGCTTCAGCCGGGCGGAGGCGGCGCTCC
The DNA here is from genome assembly GCA_030625065.1 of Alectoris magna. NCBI lineage: Eukaryota > Metazoa > Chordata > Aves > Galliformes > Phasianidae > Alectoris > Alectoris magna. The sequence continues at coordinate 18,041,401 of CM060566.1, read as the reverse complement.
CCGCGCTATCTGCTCCCTCGGCGCCTCGCCCCGCTACTCCATCCTCCGCCCCGCCGCCTCCCCGGCGGTTTGAGGGCTCGGGTTCTCCTGCCTCCCTCCCCCGGGGGTGTGGCACCACCGAGCGGCCCCGCAGCCCCGCGCAGGCGCCATTCCCGTCGCCGGAGCCGGGAACGCCGGGACGTGCGGGCTGGGGGTCGAATCCGCGGCCCGGCCGGGGACAGCCCCCGAGGGAGTTCCGCGGGGCGGGGGGAGCTCCGCAGGGCGCAGCGCAGCGGGGCGCGGAGCTCCGCGGGCGGGCGGGGGCGAGGCGCGGAGCTCGGCCGGGTGCCGGGCGCCACCCAGCGGCGCGGAGCTCGGCCGGACCGCGCCGCGTTCCCCTGCACGGCTGTTCGGCCGCGCTTTTGGGGTTTTCATCCCCGTGAGAGGTTGCTCGAGACATCACCATTTGGGGGAAAGTTGTTTTTAAACGCTAGGCTACAACATAAATCTTCTTCTGCCCGTACGAGACAGATGCTCGTGTCAGCAGGATTCTGGTTTTCCTGGCAACAAGGTGGATCGATACAACATTCAGCAGGTCAGGCAAAGCAAGCAGAATAAAAACGACCCACCACTCTGACCAACACTCTTCCCCCATCAGCATTGCGTTGATTAAATCCATGTGGAGCAAATGGACTAAACATGCAGTTTCTTGTTAGGGGGACATAGAAAGTACTCTTCTTTTTCCCCTGCTTCTTTATCTTTTTTTTTTTTTTTTTTTTTTTTTTCCCCACTGCTCATCTTTCTTTTTACAGCCAGACAGAAGTGACTTGCAATGGCAGGACTTGCAAGCTGCTACTGAATGTATTTTATCAACACAGCAACAAATAACAAATTAACAATATAAGCAATAAATGCACTGAATAAATGATACCTTGGATGTGAGGACAGTATAGCTACAATTCCTGCCTTCTGTGAGTGTCAGAGGTGGGAAACCTTGCTACTATTTTAGCCAGGACACTGCTGTGCACCATATTCCCCATTCTCTCTACTTTGTTTCAGAAAATGTTCAGTGTCTGGTAGCCACGCCGCGTTGTGGCTACTTCCTCTGTAATGCCCATCTATACAACAGCAGTTGTGTCTCTAAGTACCGGAAGATTTTTCTCTGATTAAATAATTCTTGAGGGAAAAATTGCTTCCTGGAAACCAGAGCCTGAGCACAGAGATGAGGTTCCTAAAGGGTGTCTGCCCTGCATGTTGTTTGACCACTTCTGTACAAGGACTGATTCTCACTTGTAAGCAGAGCAAGTTATGCTTGGGTTATAAATGCATTTCACATCACTGCAGCCTTCCACTAACGGTCATCAAAAAGGCAACACCAGCACTGGAGTATGACTGGCACCAGAAGACTCAGCTGCATCTTTTCTTTCATACAACATTTTTAACGTAACAGGCAACCCCCGTCTCCAAAGGGAAAGAAGAATATACGCATCTTACGCATTGTTTCCTACAATGCATATCAGCAAGCTTAAATTTCGCTGGTAGCAGTGGGATGTTGATGTGCTTGCACATCCCAGGACCAGGTTATTCAACGGGAAGGGACTTACTGCACAGGGAACGCTGACTGGGTCTGGTGCATAACTTTTATATAGGTCACCATGAGAAAAGAGGCACTTGCAGATCTTAAGTTTGGGTGGCTAAGCACTTGAAAAGCAGCACATACCTCTGAGGACTCCACTGTTCCTCTTTTATCTAGTACCTGTAGCTACATCTCTGTGCTTCAGTGCTATGCGCAGTCATCTGCAGTGCTGCCCTATGAAACAGAAGTATGACTTCAGAGTGCTGATGTTGTCCTGAATATTTTGTGAATGTTTGTTTAGTTCCTGAAGGGGTAAGTAGCAGAATTATCAAAAGAGTCACAAAAGGTCTATATGGTGCTTGGAGATCCCACGTGCTACTTGGTATTCAGAATTGGCACAGCTCTTAAGTACTTTGCGTTCCAGCACCCAAAGGCACAGTTACACAGTCCTTTCAGAAACAGGGACAGCAACAAAACAGAATGTTGTGCTACTGCCTGAGCGGTTACTGACACTAAGCTGGATGACTTTGCTTTGAAGAAGATGAGAAGCAGTCACTGAACTTAAATGTTGCTGAGTGCAGGCAGTAGAAAGCTGAGCTCTTCTAATGGACTGCTGAAGTTTTACAGAAACGTGTTTGTCAGAGTTACACATCTACAGAGAGGACAGCAATATCAGTAAGAACAGTGGAGTGGATTTTCTTAATGATTCTTTTAGTGTTTAAGAAAATAAAACTTGTTTCCAATACATCTGAGACACCTCGGTGCCCTAGAACACGAAGGAGTTGTGTTCGCTATCACAATGCCTACTTTGAATAACAAAGCACGATAGTCTTCCCCCATCTCCATTTCCCATCTCAGCCTTTAAAGCCTGTACATAACACAAGGCTGTGCTGAAGCACAGGGTTCAGAGGGACAGCCCCTCTCACACTCCCTATGGACTGACAGATCAGTTGTCACTGCACAGGCCTACTTGACCTGAAGTCCATACATTGGTATTTTCAAAACTCACTGTAACATTTAGAATCTTACCTTATGACTTTCTTATAGCTGTATCTTCATTCTTGTGTCATCTTGAACACCTGGTTCACAAAAACAACAAAAGATTAGAAAGAAGTACATTTACTTATATCAATTTTTTTCTTGCAACAACACAGACTTTTAATTCAGGCTATGCTATGCCTGGTTTAGTGCGCAGTCGGTGTGAGTGAGGGGAAAATAAACTGCTCGTTATCAGGAAACCTATGAGTTTGTTCTGTTTATCTTATTCTACCCACTGTTGTAAACTTTGGTGCTCAAATATGAAAGAATAGACTCAAAAACAGCGCGGAAGTTAAGAAACACAGGTCTTCTTTTCAGGCCTAAAGATCCTAATACAGCATTTGTGAGGAGCAAAGAGTAAGAATTTAGTTTGAGTTGTATGCAGAAACAGCCAATTTTTGAAGAAAATGAAAAAAGAGAGGCTACCAAAAAAAAGCCTGTTAAACTGAAAAATGTGCTTTCTACAGTGCTTACTGTGGTTATTCAGCTTTTAAACAAAACACCTTTCATTTGAAGCCATTCAATAAAGGCTCGGGAAAACACTTCTTGAGTGCTGAACACCAGGCTAAAGCAGGGCTGGCAGCCATCTTTCTTTTATGGGAGAAGAGAGGTTTGTAAATGAAATGCCAACGCCGTGCGAGACCCAAATGCATCAGCGTAATAAGGATAGGAAAGCAGCAAAGCAGAGTGTGATATTCTGAGCCACTCTAAGGGATGAGTCATCGACAGGGTGGGCTCATGCAGCTCCAGCCAGAAGCACAGCGGCAACACACCCAGTTCTCTCCTACCACCAGAGAAAAAGCGCTCAGCGTCAGTGCAGCCTGCTGGGCATATCAGGATAAGGTCCCAGGTGAATCAGATATTAAAAAGGGGCTTGCCTATGCTTATCAATTGTAAACACACCCTAACAGAGGCTATCACCCAACTCCATGTTACAATCTATAATTAATGCAGTAAAGCTTGCTCATGATTACCACTTAGCTAGATTGCATTTGAAACACAATTTTTTTCACCTCCCACCAAGATGCTGTATCAGCAGGTGGGGACACACAGGCCCATGAGAGCATTTACGGGCAGCTGTGACCTTTTACAGAGCCCTTTTGCATAAGGACAGAGGCTGCCATCTACCAACAGCCATGGGGTGATGCATCATTTTCTCAAACCCAACTTTTTGCTTTAATTTACATGAAAATGTTTATGTCCCTGTAGTTTCTCTCCATTTCCAAATGGTTTTTGTTTTTTGTTGTTGTTTTTTTTTTTTTACAATTAAACTGTTTCTTCAAAGTAGAAGACAAATGGCTGCGACAGCATTTAAGCATATGGAATAAAATAATCATCTAGAAGACGAGCAGACTTTATTTGTTAAACAAGCAGAAGCACGCATCCCACAATCAGCACAGAATGTGACATTTCATGGCCCTTCGAAGCAGGAGATCTGTTAAGGGATTTTCTTATCCCATTCATCAAGTTTAGAGAGAAGTTACTTTTCCACTGATGCTTCTTTTGTTAAAAACAAACATACAAAAAGCTCTTTAAAAACTAACCTCACAAAACGGTGGTAACAACATACAAGTATTAACCACTATTTTTAATCAACAGATTTCAATTTATAACTTTTTTTTAACAGAAAGGCAAATTTAATTATTCCCAGACAGGGAAAAAGGCATAAAGTAAGAGCAGGCAGGCAGGTGTCATAATAAAAAATAAATTTACATATTCCATTATCTATTCAAATGCCTTATCCACTGTTCTGCACCTTGCAATGATACAAATTTCTCTGCTAAAGCCTGATGAAGTCTATGGAAAGTCTTTCATCAATTTCAGATGCGTTAGAATTGTGTTTTAAGATTTGAATCCTTCAAAACTTACATGTCCATTCACTGCTGATTTTATGCTGCACCAGTGTGAACCAGGAATCCATCACTGCAGGATGAGATGAGGCTGGGGCCTGTGGTTTCCCTGGTCTTTTTTTTTCCTAACATAATCTCAATAACACTGTGATTTTAGAAGTGCACAGTGACACGGCAAAGCAGAAAACCAACAAGATGCTGAGACAGATGTGCATACGACACCGCTTCGTAAATTTATTCTGAACTACAGATGGCAAGAAGAACCAGGTTTAGCAGCTGCTCTAGCCTGCATCAGAACTGGTGCAGAGGAAAAGGAACAACTCTTTTGCCAGGCACACTTTGGCAAAAACAAAGTCCATCTTCAAATCCTTTTACTGGGATGCCCAGTAAAAAGCAAAATGGAAAATAACCCCTTGTGCTAGATGGCAGTAGTTTAAGATGTTGCCTAGAAGTCTTGGCAACTTAATTATGCTGCCTTCGTAACAAAGCATGAGCAATATTTCCCCACCTGCATGCCAAGCGTTTAAACAAAGAACAAATACAGCTTTCCGGGGAGGGGGGAAAACACAATTTTAGAATATATCAACTTAGAAATTGTGAATAATCATCTGTTAGTGAGACAACCATCCTCAGGAAATCCTAGCAATAGTCCCTTTTTTTTTGCCGCTACAATACAGCTCCCGCAGCTGAGAGAAAGGAACTGCTTTAACCGGGTGTATGGGAATCGCTAAGTCACAGCTGAACCAATGATTGAGCACCTGGTGAAGGGATGCAGAGAGCCCTGGGAGCACAGGTGAAAGAAATTCACCTGTGTGACTAGAAGGTTCCACCCCTCTCTAACCTCATTTAAGGGCTAGCTGCCACAAAGAAACAATCTCTACCTGAAGATCTCTTCTTTTCAAGTATTTAGTGAACTCTGGTCCTTAATACAGATAAGCAAATCCTTTTTTTTTTTTTTTTTTTTTTAAAACTGGGTTGTGACTATCATCCTTTTTGGGGTAATTTAGAACTGGCTGTCTGCCATCACCTTTCCCTACACCTAGCTGTATCCTTACCTCACAGTTTGCTGCCCTGCTTTGGAGAAGTTACTGTTGGGAGAGCTCCTCTCTTGATGTGAAGGGGTGTACCATTTCACTAGATTTGAATACAGACGTGCCACTCTGTATGGCTGTTTAAGGAGCTGGCCCAATAAGTGCCTGATGCTGTTTTGCTGCTCTTTGCCATCAGTTATTGCTCTGTAGACATCCTTTTCCTAGTTCCATTGCTTGTTGCTCTGCTGGAAGTCCTTGTGGTATCTCAGCAGTGGCACTAAAATCCCCCTAAACTCTACAGCAGATGTAGTTCTCAACAACTGCTTTTGTTCTCTTCATCTGCTGCTCTTCCTGGAGGCTCCAAAGGCTACGGACTGTGACACAGCTCACCCATAGTTTGATATGTTTTCAGATAAACACTTCTAGGCTTTGAGGCATTTTTTTAAGAAAGAATGCTCCACTTTTAGGTAAGAGGTACTCAAATAAGTTGAGTAGCTCAGTCAGCTAGCTCCCCTTGCACAGCCAGTGATGTTCTCATCAGAGTTTTGTCCAGATAGTGCTTTCAGGTAGTCTTTCCTCATCCAAATTGAGCTTCTATCTCAAACGCATCTGGAAAATGCCAAGGAGAAAAAAGGGACGTCTGAGGTTCTTCAAGTCAGAATCTGCTGTTTTAGTGACAAAATTAGCACATACCTATGCCCACATTATCAAATGCATGTGCAGAGCTTTGTTAGAAGATCTTAAGCCTGAAGGGAACAGCTGCACATCAAAAGCAATAGTGATGCATGTTTGAATTCAAGGAAATTAGTGGATGCAGGAAGCTGTTAAGGCTACTGTGGTGGTTAACCCTGAAATATCTGCATCCTTAAGTCTCTGCATTTTCCTTTCCTTCCTCCTTTCAGGATGGCTATAGAAACAGTTCATCTTCCCTAGTATCATGCAGAACATCTCCATCTTCATCACCTCCTTTTGGATACTGTCATCTTCACCCAGTATCTCTGTGCGCGTATTAGTAGATATTATTATTCTGGTCGCTCTCCTTGGCAGTTTTTGAGAAGATTATCAGAGCTACGTTTCTGGCAGTTATTGCCTTAATCTATATTAATAAATTCAAGAGTGCCACAAAAAGGTATCAGCAACCAAAACTGGTCAGTCCATGATGTTAAATGTTCAGGAAGGTCCCTGACATGATTATGAATAATGCTAACTGTCCCAAACAATTCCTGGGCATGTTAGAGAGCTGACTCTGGCTAATGGCTAGTCAGAACAAGCAAGCTGTGTGTGTGACTTCCCTCTTCTGAAAGCTCAGAGAGCTGACTGTGACATAGGCCACCAGACAGCTTGAGCTGGATCGGTCCCAGGAATAAATCACTTTTATCAGAGCCACAGATGCAGTACCCGCACAGCTTCCAGGAGCTTTCTCATGTCACTTTAGTTGCTTTGGTCTCGTCCCCAGCTGCTGATAGCTTCTCACTAGTTCACAGGGTGACATCTCTCCTTGGTAAAAGGTCATGGATGTTTATAAATGCCGATATTAAGGCAGCAGGTTGGCTGGAAGCTTTACCTGAGTCAGGTGTGGTCCCTCCCACAACCCGCACACCTCTCTGTGCTGCTGCCGTCTGCTAGATTTGGGCCAGCATTGGGGTTTTCTTGACTAAAAGTCAATAACGTGACCATGAAGTCAGCAAAGTAAGAGTCTACTGCATTTAAAAACGTTGTATCTGTGAGGTTTCCAAGGTCCAGCAGCGCAAGCCGCGTTTTTTTCCTCTGCTTTGGTGCGTACCAGAGCATACCACACTGCACTGCGGCACCCTCACAGGAACACGAGCGCCGCGGCCACCGAGGGAACCACCTCCGCTCCTGCCCCGGGACACAGCGCCAGCCGAGGGTGATTCCCGCTGCCCGGGGGCGGCTCGGAGCCTAGCACCGCCCTCGTCCCGCCTCCTGTCCCTCGTGTGCCCTGCCCGCCGCCCGGCCCCGCCTGCTGCGCCGCGCTCAAGATGGCCGCTGCGCTGAGGGGGCTGCTGCGCCGCGCGGTGAGTGAGGGCGGGAAGGCGGGAAGGAGCGCGTGGCTCCTGCCGGCCCTCACTCTCGTGTCCCCACAGGTGCCCGCCGCCGGGAGAACGCTGACGGCGCAGCCGCTGCTGTGCGCCCGCCGCCGGCTCACGCTGGGTAAGCGCGGGGCGGCCCTGCCGCGCTGTGCCCTGGGGTGGCAGCGCGGGGGCGGCGGCCCGCATTGCGTTATGTGTCCCCGCAGGCGCCTCGCGGCTCGCCCCGGCCGTCACGCAGCACGCCCCGTTCTTTAAAGGCACGGCTGTTGTCAATGGGGAGTTCAAGGAACTGACCCTGGATGATTTCAAGGGGAAATACCTCGTGCTCTTCTTCTACCCTCTGGATTTGTGAGTGCGGGTTTAACCCTGTCAGGCGCTCCTCCCGCTGCTTTGCGGGGGCTGCACAGCGCCGGGTGGGTTGTCGTGGCGGAGCACCGCGCGTGGTTCTGTTGAGCTCTGCCGGGCGTGGGAGGGTTTAACCCGCAGCCCGTGGGCTTCCATGCCGAAATAGCTCCGTGCCAGCAGCGGCTGGAAGCTGCTCTGCCCACTAATGCCTGCTGCTGTTGCTTTGAGTGCAACAAACAGGGAAATAGACTGAAAATGTAAGCTAAGGAAAAGATGCCTTTGCTCTGGTGCCTAGAAACAGATACATGAGTGCCTTCTGTAAAACCCGTCTCGAAAGCTTGCTGAATCGTTACAGCTCACTTTCTCTTCCCACCCAGCACCTTTGTGTGCCCCACAGAAATTGTGGCTTTTAGTAACAAAGCGAATGAGTTCCATGATGTGAACTGCGAGGTGGTGGCGGTTTCTGTGGACTCCCACTTCTGTCACCTGGCCTGGATAAATACCCCGCGTAAGGTATGGATGGGGCGGCTCCTGGCAGCTTCTCTTCTTGGTTTGTTTTCTTTCCACAGGAGTTCCTGAGAAGAGTAAGCAATTCTGCAAGCACTGGTTGTGATAAATAAACCATCTTTATTGATATGTTAAGTAGTATCTACCTTTCACAGGACTCAGACTTAAGTTTTTCTTTTAAATCTTTCTTTTGTAGCTCTCTTTCTCCATAACTTGCTTGGTGGGGTTTGTTTTCTTTACTTTGCTCTCTTTAGTCCTGTAGGTTACATCATGTCTTTTATGTTTATCTTTAGAGACAGGCATTAAGTATACCTGCCAGCATCCTAAGCTGCTTGTGAGGGATGTCACAGAAAATGAAAGCAGTTGTTCTGCTTCCCTTCTGAAGTTGCCACTGTTAGGTACTAGCTAACAACAACCAGTGTAATGGAGCACTGGCAATATTGAAATCTTTTCAGCAAATGAGAGTTGTTTCTGAAACATAAATTGAGGTATTTCGGTTTCTTCTGGGAAAGAATGTGATAAAGATGATGGGCTTTTGATACATGCTTTTGATAACATAAAGCATCTCAGTACCTAGGTTAGTTGTAGACAGAAGTGTCACAGGAGGGTGTGGTGTAATCAGTTCCTACATGTGTGGCCATGGGGACAGCAGCCCACAGTAGTGCTTATCACAATTGAACTGGTCTGCCTCCAGGTACATGGCTCTTCCTTGATAACATAGGAGGGTTATGCTCAACTTAATGTGGTTTGGCTGAACCAATCAAGAGTATTTAATCTTCTGCATGTTTTGCTGAAGTTCTGAAATGTGATTACAAGCTGCCTTTGCTGCTTTATGGGGAGGTAGTTCAGCATGCACCACTCATGCCTTGCCCAGCAAAACGTTCTGCGGGGTGGAAGGAATTCCATAACGGTGTGGATGGGAAACTGACACCAGAGGAGTTAAGGCTTTGGTTTCTTTGACATCTGCCTGCATATGAGAACTCTGCAGGCAAGCATTTGCAAGATCAGGGTCTAAGTGGCAGATTACACAACGATTCACTGACGATGGATGGAATAGAAAAGCTAACAAATGCCTGTCCCATTTCAAGGATAACAGAGCTTATCTCTCTTGCTGTTCCAGTGTGTTGTAAAAATCAGTGATCTTAGTTGACTCTCCAAATAGTATTCAAACTGTTTGAGGGGGAATGCATGCACTGCATACAGAGAGCAGCAGAACTCTGATGTACCTAGAATGTTTGTTAGAAGCCTTGTTTATATTATATGGGTTTCTCTCTGCTCCCCACCACATTCATTTTGTTTAATTTTGCTCACTTCTATATGTAATCAAAATTTTCATATTCCAAGCTCCTACATGAGGTACAATGGAAATACAAGTGTTGTCACCAGTACCTTTTGCCAGCAAAAGAAAATTCTCAGTGCGAGACAAGTTTGCACATTCCAAACACAACGAGTGCTTTTTGGACCAAAACGAACAAAAAAAAACAAGCAAGAACCACTCCAGGTGGACTTCATGGTGTTTTGTTGTTAATGAACCTTTGAGAGCAGTGAATCCAGTCTCAGGGTTGATCCTAAACAGCACTAGGTAACAAAATGGAATCTTGCTCTTTTCTCTAGAGTGGTGGCTTGGGCAAAATGAATATTCCAGTTCTGTCAGACCTCACGAAACAAATCTCCCGTGATTACGGCGTTCTGCTAGAAGGACCTGGCATTGCACTGAGGTAATGAATGACTGCTGATGATGCAGTTTCCTCCAAGGGAAACTACGGGGATCACATGAACACTGATAGTTGGGACTTCTGTGGACTTGATGCTGAATCTCATCCCAGGAAAAGGACACATGTCTATTATGGCCTAGTTGAGAATTTTCCAGACCTCTCTGAGGATACAAGCAGAGAATAGCTAGCCACTCTGTCCTGAGGAAGGAAAAGGAGAGTTAGATAGAAGGGCATTTTTCAATTTCTATACTTTTCATAATTTTTTTTATTTTCCCTCTTTTCCTGAAAGTGGAAGAGAGTGCCTTAATTTGTGAGTTAGAAGCTTGTAGAGCTGTAGTTCTAGAGGCCGTTACAGTCAAGCCAAGTTATCCTAGATGCTTTTTACTCCATGGAAATACCGCTAGGGACATCCAGATTCTTCATCTCTTTGCATTAAAAGGTTCATGCTGGATATAATCCTCAAAGTAATCCTGTATTCTTAGTGTTCAGGTGCAGGCTTTTCTGTGCCATGGAGGTGTGAAGTGTTTCATTTGGTTTCTTTCCAAGGAAAGAGTGGCAAAAGTCCACAGAAGGCTGCTTCATATTCTGATTCAATGTTAAATCAGTATTGTTTATTGTTGTTCTAGGTTGCCCCAATCTGTGCTGTTTTTTCGCTTCAAAACAGAAGCTTTTTTGCTGAAAAAGAACTTCAGACATTTGTTTCCAAATCTCACCCCACTAATTTGTTCTTTAGTTTCCACAATGGCTTACATATAACAGAAATGAGTAGTTTAACGCATAAGCAGCTCTTCATTCAGTACCTTTGGATTTTCGTATAAAAAAGACACAGGAAGGATTCTAGCTATCAGCTTTGAAATACAGAATGAATTAAGTTCTGTCTTTCTTATACATCTTGCTGTCCTAATAGTCTTGCTGTGTACTGCGTAATTTCACAATACCATACCAGTTCATAGGCTCTTAGCTTTTGATCACTGTACTAACAGTATATCAAATGCAATACTGCTGCTCCTAAGCCTGATGTGTGCATTTAACTGCCATGCTGCAATTGTTCATCTGTTTCTTAGTTTTGATCTTTAAATATGATTTGCATTCCTGAAATTTTCACTCAATGCAGAGGTCTCTTCATCATTGATCCAAATGGGATCATCAAGCATCTGAGTATCAATGATCTCCCTGTCGGTCGCAGTGTGGAAGAGACCCTTCGCTTGGTGAAAGCATTCCAGTATGTGGAAACACATGGAGAGGTTTGCCCAGCAAACTGGACTCCAGATTCCCCTACAGTAAGTGTCTGCTAAATATCACTTCTAAATATAGACGCTGGCATGTTCCTGTGTATCCTAAGGGCTAAGAACTGCTTTAATATGAAGTGCTTCAATGTATTTCTTCCTATTTTTCTAAGCCCGAAGCTTTCGCTGGTTGGATCAATTCAGCCTACTTGTATGATATGAAATGTGTGATTTGTGTGAAGAAAATCATTGACTTTCTTTTAGAAAACACACTTTGTACTTTCTAGCAGTTGTCTATGGATTTTTTTTTTTTACTTGCTTCGTGCCCTGCTTGATAGCTCATACATCTTCCAACCAAGTGCAGAAACAGAGATAACCTAATGTTCTTAATAAAGTATATTTGTTTCCTGGCTAAAATGTCAAGTCCATAACTTTGATATCACAGTTACAGCATACAATAACTTCTTTTTTCTTCCTGACAGATCAAACCAAGTCCAGAGGCTTCTAAAGAATATTTTGAGAAAGTGCATACATAAACACTGAAATGCAGATGAAACTCAGTGACTGTGTGCTGAAGACATTAAGTGGCTGTGATTATGGAAGATAAAAGGTTCTTATTTCCTCATAAAAGGTTTTAAAATAATAATAATTAAATGCTGAAATACTTATTGACTCTCTTGCCTTTTTGAAAAAAACAAACCCATAAGGTAAAAATAAAGCTTTATTTTCCCCTTTAGCAAGTATAGTTTTATGAATGTCTGTAACCAGGATGCGATGAGGATGAAAAACTTACCTTCCACTGTGTTCTTTTAGTTTGTTTTCCCTCTTTGCTTAACTGGCTTTGGGAAAAAGAAAGCTCCCCATTAGCTTTTCTCTTACGACAGATGCCTTTCTGTGACAAGAGCCTGAAACCGTGCGAGTGGGCAACACAGAAAACAGTTTTGATGTGGAGTTCTTTTTAAGGATCTTTTTTCAGGGGCTGAAATGAATGTAACACGCACAAAAAAGTTTCTGTCCACAGTCAAAGATCAGTGTATGTACAAATAAAATCTTGTCAAATACGAAATGTCAAAATACAGTGCTGCTACACAGGAGCGTTAACAAGCATTAGGAGCTTGCACTCCTAGTTTAGGAGATTGAAAATTTGCACTACTGTGCTTAGCGGAGCTTGATAACAATCTTCCTTCATTTAAAGCCTCGTTTATCTGCTTGAATCTGCCTCCAGAAAATGTAAAGGTCAGTTGCAAACTGTACTGTTTAAAGGAATATAGCATACCTGTGTCTGTGGTGCCGTCAATAAATCCTAGTACTGACCTGCAGTAGCTGTCTTGCTTTGCTTGCTTTCTGCTTCTCTCCTTATATCATTTTCTCTCTCTTCTGAACAGCCTGGCATTGCATTTGGTGCCTTTATTTGCAGCAAGCAGCAGCCAGCTGTGCTGGCTTCATCTGTGTGGAGAAGGGTGATGCAGCCAGAACAGCGGTGGACAGCTGTGAGGGAAAGGACAGCGTGCTGCTGACAGACTGGAGGAACCGAAATGATTCTCATCGGGTTTCTCAGCATCTCCCCTTGTGAGAGGGGTGGGCAGAAGATAAGTGTAAGGGAACTAGCTGGCAAAAGCGCTTGTTCCAAGATTAGCCCTCTAATGGAGAGTCAGTGTTGCAGCATAAGTGAAAGGAAGGGAAAACATGCCTGGCATCTCACGGTGCCTGCTGGGGTAGAGGGAAAGGCTGTGTTCTGGGTACTTGCAAATTCCTTTGCAGCACCAGCATTTTAGTTCAATTTGGTATAAACCCCCAAGTACCCCAGCCGTTTTTCAATAAAACTCATCTTCGGGACCTACTTTATGTGAAGCTGAACCTCTGCACAGCTTGGTAACAGTGCAATCTGACAGTGCTTTTGATGGCATCTGTACGTGAAATCTCATGGCTGGCACACACCATTTTTCACCTGGCTGTATCGTTCCCTTACCTCAGCTTGCTTCCTTTTAACTTCCTGCAGCCACGCGCGCGTTTCTAGCAGCCTTGCTGCTTTACCCCGTGCTCTCACACAGGAGGACGACAATCCGCCCGGAACAGCAGCCGCTCCCGCCGCACCTCGGATCCCCGCAGCCCCGGCGCTCCCGCCTCAGCGGGGCCGGGCCCGGGCGGAGCGTGCAGCGAACGGACCGTCCCCCGGCAGCGCCTTCCGGTGCCGCGGCTCCATGGACGCCAACCTGCGGTTCTGGAGGACGGAGGGTCCGGTGAGGCGGCGGGGCGTGGGGCGGGACCGGGAGGGAGGGAGGGAGCGGCCGCGGAGCTCCTCGGAACGGGCACGGCGCCCTTAACGGCGTCTCCTTAAAGCGTGTCTCCTGCAGTCTTTTTGGCAGAGGCTTCTTCTCTGGGCGGATGTCTTGGACCCCCTGCACCTCCTGAAGTCCGCGGTGAGGACTCCAGCGCCGTTCTGTCGGGTTTATGGGGTGTTGCGGTCAGCGGGTGCTGCGCGCTGCGGAGCGCTGGGCGCGTTCCGATGCTCCTTCACGTGTCCTTCCGGTGGGGATTCTGCCCGAGCGCGGAGCGCGGCTCGTCTGCAGGGTTCTGTACCGCAGAATGACTACAGGACCGAGCGCCGGGCCCTGCGCTTCAGTCACACGCATCGCTGCAGGTGTGGGGCAGAACGACTGGGAAGCTGCGTTGTGGAAAGGATCTGGGGGTGCTGTGCCCGGGCGTCCTGCTCAGTGCCAGCAGTAGTGCAGCCAGCGGGAGCAGGAGGCGACCGTCCTTCTGTACCGGCACTGGTGGGGCCGCACCTCAGTGCTGCGCTCAGTTCTGGGCCCCTCACTGCAACAAAGACATCAGGACCCTGCAGCTTGCTTGGAGATGGGCAACAGAGCTGTGAGGATATGGAACTCAGATCTTACGGGGAGCGGCTGAGGGAGTTGGGATGGTTTAATCTGTAGGAGGCTCAGGGGAGATCTCATTGCACTCTACATTTCCCTGCAAGGAGGTTGTGGTGAGGCAGGGGTCTGCTTCTGCTCACAGCTAACAGCAATAAGATGGAGAGATGATGGCCTCAAGTTGTGCTAGGGGAGGTTCAGGTTGGGTAGCAGGAACAATGTCCTTCTGCAGTTCCACCTGTGTTAGAGATGACAGAGGAAATTGAATACTTGTATGCTAAATATATGAACACCAAAGTAAACTTAAATGGTATGTTTAGGAATTTGGAGGGCTGAGATTAGCTCACACCTCCTAGAATTAGGATACACAGTTACACATAGAGATATGCCTGCTGAAGAAAAGTCCAATCATCTCATAAAGCCTCCCAAGAGACTTTCTTTGTATACAGCTGCAGCAGAAATGCTGAGTCACAGCCTGAAGCAGTGATGGAGCACCTGGTGGGAAGGCAGGGCCAGCCCAGGGGAGCTCAGGTGCATTGAATGCAGCTGAGTGACCGGAAGGGCTGGAGCCAGGATCCACCCCTTCCCAGACCTCATTTAAGGGTTGGCAGTGGAGTCTGCCAGCGTGCTGCATTCTTGCTTTCGTTACTCTGGTGGGGGTGGGTGCACTGGCTTGGTGTTACAGGTTTGTGTTCACAGTGTCACAGTTGATATGTTGCGCTTCAGGCTCTTGAAATCTGAGTTGGTTTTTTTGTTTGTTTGTTTGTTTTCCCCCTCTAATGCAGGATGAAATAAGAAAAGCCCGGTTGTTATTAGAATACAGTGAGGAGACCCAAAGTGAGCCCGTACAGAATCATCAGGTATTTTGGAGGACAGTTTTAACAATAAGTCCTCAGGCTTTTAGCCATATTTAAGTGTTGTTATCTTCTGTTTTAAATGCCTGCTGGCTTACTTAAAATTTACTTGCTGTTCTGTCATAGTATGTGTTTAGTGTTAACAGCACGTGAGATGTGACTAAATTATATTCAACAAAGTATGCGGGGAGAAACTTTAGGGAAAAATAATTAAAGGGATGTGAACACATACAACACTACAATGATATCATAAACTTAGAAACAAGATTTCAGTCACGCTTTTTGGAAAGTTGATTACTAACCTGATTCTCAAATTATTTAGACAAAACAAGCCTTCCTGCTGAGCCTGGTAAGTTTCCAAATGGTTTAGAAATCCATTTTCTTTTCTTTCTTATTTAGAATGGAACAAGTGGCCTAATCTTCTTATTTTTCTCTTCTAAGGCCAGCGTACATCCTGATACAGGCAAGATAATTCCTGTTTTCTTCAGGCCTCCAGGTGAGCTTCCTTCAGAGAAGCATGTAACTGAAGCATCAGCGGGGAGTGAAAGATAGTAAATATCCCCTGTGATACCACACAGTGGTGCTCTTCTCTGTATGGGAGACAAGTGGACTATTACTCCTGTTAGTTACTCTCTCATCTTTTGAAGGCTTACTTATTCCTACAGTCTGTTTGAAAATAAATACCCTTCTATAAGCACTCACGGCTGTGGCAGCCTTTGTTGCCGATGTCTCTTTGAGTAGTCATACGGTTTGTTGGTCCTACAGTTTCTGAGTGGCTGTTGTGAGTGGAGTTCATGGGGACTCCTTTTCGCTGTAAGCCAAGACCAGATTCTTTCATTTCTTGAATGAGGAATGGGAGACAAAAGTTAGAATTAAATCTATAGCAAAGATTATCATTATTTTTTAAATTTATTTTGTGAAGTTGTATTGACAGCTGAAACTAGAGGGGGAGGGGAAATTCTCTGCTAAAAACCGTCAGCCTGGACTCACAGCAGTTACTGTTACTAAAATGAAGGTTTCTTTCTTTTTAGCTTTCCTGCCTGTAAGTCTTCCATTGGTAAGTAACAATGAAAAGTACTGGTGCACCACTTGGCTTACATTTTCTAGAGCTAAGGTCTTGAGGAAGGGAATGAGGTTTTAGGCTTCTCAGCTGTGTTTTCTTTGAGGGTGTGTCACACTCACAGCTTAGTGAGACCTCAAGAAAGGTCTGAAGTTCTTATTCACTGTCTGATTTGGAGAAGAAGTTGGGAAGTAACTACTAAAATGTTCACGTGGGATCAGTTAACGTCTAGTATTTACACAAATAAAACCTATCAGAACCTGACTCCTTCACTTCTTTAATTACCTCAGTAGTATCTAACTTATTCTATTGAAACTTCACAGGCACAAATACAATTTTTATTTTGAGTAAGAAAGCATCTCGCTCAAATATATAATATTTGCACAGAGTTTTAATTACTGTGTGTCTGTTTTATGTTGGGTAGACAAAGTGAATACGTCACATCTGTTTCAAGAAAATGTGTTAGCCTAAAATCAAGTTAAATGGCTTCTGACACCGACTGGAGCCTTTGGCACTGCCACAAATGGTCACACAGCAGCACACTTCGTGCTGTAGCCAACCACTGCTCACCAACAACTCCAAGACTCATCAAACTGATTTCCTTGTGGGGTTTTTCTCTTAGGTCATTTCTTCGTCGCTTCAGCTGCAGGCAAAACAAATCTTTCTTTGTCAGGTAATTACCTCTTTCTACATTTACAAGTCTTCTTGCCTCTGTTCCAGAAATTCATTTTTGCTTACGACCTCTCCTTTCTGCAGTTTGCATTTCATGCATACACCACAGGATTCACCCTATTAAATGGAAATTGTACCACTAAGGATGATGTATGTATTTATTTTTATTTTTGGGATCATCTTCATTGCACAAGACCATTTTGAATGTGATTTACAAGTGTACTTATGTAGTTATGTTTCTTCTATCTTTAGGAGAACTCGCTTCACCAAAAGCAAATCTTGTTTGGCGTGGGAGCCGTGTCCTATGCAGCACTTTTAGGTGTATGTGTTTGTTTGATGATTGCTTTCTGGATAATCTCTCCTGAGAAGGAGTAGGCCCTGAGATAACCACACTGCCACGATCCTTCAGAATTGCCCTGTAATGCTCTACTCTGATGTCTTCCCCAAGAACAACCGAGAATAAGAATTTTCATCCATCAGCCAATGCCTTGCTCAGCTTCCTCTGCTGTTTCCTGTGATGTCCTTCTTAATTTTTTTTTTTTTGTAGTATTACAGAATGAGTGGTGAGAGGAAGTGACCACGGTTTATGAACACAGGGTAACTCTGTGTTACTGTAGTTGCTGTCTAATATGGTGCTGTCAAAGATAACTGTCTTGCTCTGAACAGCTGGTAAAATCAGTCTGGGTCTCTGTGTTCATACTACCATCCTTTAAGTGACAATGTTTAATACTTTTTGTTATATTGTTTTATAGATCTTCTTATAGAAATGTGTGATCACAAAAACCTTTAGTAACTAGAAAGCATATCTGTTTTGTTGAAATATTAAATCACATCATTTGCTTAGTTTTATAGATGGTTTCTAAGTACAGAGTTGCAGAATTATTTTCCTAGGCTGTTGCACATACTGAAAAACTACATTCTTTCTAATAGAAGGTGCTTGTTTCCTCCCAATGCCTTAGGCTTTGCCTTTTATCTTTATGGACCGGTACACATTGAAGAGTCCGGTGACACATCTAATTGTCAAAAGGCTTCTACCTGCTCCTCTTTTTGGTGAGTAAAAAGGAATTATGCATTACGTAGCAGATCTGAGGGCTGTTTGCTGCCTCAGTCTGACAGTAGGATTTTCTTGCCCTTGCATGGATGCGGTCATACTGTCTATTACCCCCCTTCTCTGACTGCCTTTGCTGGGTACTGTCCTTTCTGTGTGGGAGTTAACACTCACTGGCCAGTGCAGCAACCTTTATTTGATGCTTGCTGATTGTCAGTTCTAGAAGTGCAGGGCAATCTTCTGGTTTTTGTACGCATGACATACAACTATTTCTGTAACGCATTACAGGGATGCAGTTGACTTTTTATATTCCTGGATGAACTCGGGCATCATCCCTGAATCTAACAGGACTGCCAGGAGGGATCAGTGCAGTAGCACTGGAGCTGGCGTGACCTGTTGTGGCACATAGGTGACACCAGAGTGCAGCACAGCTCTAGCTGTGCACTGGTGTAGTTTCTTACTCAGGGTGGCTGCTGCTGTCTATGTAACTGCTGACAGCGTACCAAGTAAGAGTTGTTACACAAGAATAATATTAACCTTGTGAGGTAATGAGACTCATTTTTAAAACGTTTAAAACGCTTCCCTTTTCTTAGATGTTTCTTAAATGAGAAACTCAGGTTTCTCTCTACCTCTAAGAAGTGTTTTATTCTGATGTCTTTATTGAACATCTCTGCCAAAAACTAATAAAGGGAGAAATCTTCTATTTCAAACAAGATCATTTTGGCAGACTGCCCTGTTGTGCCTAGATCTTAGTCTAGAAGAGAAGAGAAAACCACATAGATTGCTAACTCCTATTCAATACAGTCTTTAAAAGTGCCAGTGGTTTAGGCTTGTGTTTTCAGCGGCTGACTGTGGGATGGATGTTTTCAGGCATCTTGTAGTGCTGGATCTGGAGGAGACCAAAACATTCTCATCTAGGATCCATCTGGAGCTCTGTCAGATGTGACTGAGACACACAGTGACACAGTGGAACATCTTTGTCCATAATGACAAAGCACCTTTTGGGAACGATGCCTTAACATTCTGCTCAAGCTCCTGAAACAAGAATTAAGATCTCAGTTAAATTTTTATGGGGCAGTCTCTTCCTAAGCAGCCAGGTTATTTGTTTGTGAACTGTTGAACTGGAAATATGAAATGTACACAATTATGACTGTAGTAATCAAGGTAGCCTCACTGGATCTTTTAAAGCAAACTCCTTTTTAACTTAACTCTGCAGGCTTGATGAGTGCTTTTACTGTGGTAGCGGTGAGAAGCCCAGAGTTTGAGAATGGAATTGAAGTGATGGACAGGAACGGCAAGGTTTTAGGAGTGTCACGGAAGGCTGGTGAGAAGGTAGGCAAGGTGTGGGAGGCCTCTCTTGACTTGCCTTTCATTTCCTGCTTAGAGCTAAAGTTATGGTGAGAGTCAATGCTATAGTTTGCTATACTAAACTGAGAAGTCCCATATCAGGTACTGAATCTCGGACTGGGCTTGGGCTAGGTCTCTGGAACCAGGTTGGCATCTGTCTGGTGTCCTCAAGGGTTAGTACCTTCCCCAAGCCAATGTACCAAGCACCAGAGTTAAACCACAGAACAGCAGCACATGCTTTTCTGCTTTCCACGTCACTTCAGAAGGAGGCGAGACTCCTGAAGTTTCTCCTTCTGATAGGAAACCTCAAAAAAAAAAAAAAAAAGCACATTATAGTAAATAGCACATGCATCTTCCAGAGCAGGAATATTGTTAAAGGCTCTGCCTTTCAAAGGGTAATTTCTTGATCTGCAATTTGATGGTGCATTTTATGCTCAAGCTCCAGTTGCTGACCATGCTGATTCTGTATTTTCTCCCTTCCTTAATCATCATTATCCACAGAAACTAAAGAAGGATTCATATTTATGTGCTGTCAGTGACCTTCCTTATCTATGCCGCTGCATTAGAGGGGAGGAAAAAGCTAGGTAAGCATAAGGATCTGTGAAGAGCTAGAGGGAGAATATTTCACACAAGGTAATTAGGATGTCCAGAGACCATCACCAGTCAGAAATAGTTCAGCACAGCTTTAAAAACAAACAAAAAAGCCAACCAGATCTGAATTGGAAGACTCAATACAGCATTGTTAAGGAGTTTTAGTCACATATGGAGTATTTTCCATATGTAGGAGTTTAGTTTCCATTTAAGAAATTCTCTAACAAATGATCTTTATCCTTTATCCCTGCTGCTTGAAATTGCAGAGTAGTAGGCAAAAATTACTCACGGAAACATGCAGTATTTGAGGCCATAGAGAATGCTGCTTTAATGAGGTTTTTTTTTGTTGCCCTTCCTGGAGGCCGTTAGAGAAACAGCATTATCAAGAGGAATCTTGTTTGGGACAACATTCTTCCTGCCGGCTGCACTTATGCACTTTGTGGAAAGGTAAGAGGTATTTCAAAAGAGCTGGGTGTGCTTGCTCAGTGCTGTTCTGGTGTTTAGTCTGGCTGTTACTGCGTGCCCACTTTTTCTTTTTGTTCTGGGATACTAATTGCCTTGGAGGACTAGGTGGGAGGATTCTGTTCGGATAGCGATTAGTTTAGATAAATCAGTGAGCCTTATTATGTCAGCGTCTGTGCTTTGATGGTTTGCAGGAAGTTGTATCTATGAGCATTTCCTTTGTTCTCCCATCAGGCTGTGTTCTAAATAAATTCTCTATCCCCTCTGTTAAGTTAATGGGCTTCTATTATCAGAAGACATAAATAAAAATGCTTGGTAAATTAAAAATAAATATATTGAGTGATAACATTGTACAAGGCAAGGTAGGATTGCCAAAAGGAATTAAGTCTGAAAGGAATGAGGGCAGTCCAAGAAAAATCTTTGTCAAAGAACTGAAACACTTTAAGACGTGAATGCACCTTCTCTAGTTTTGTCATTTTGATCTTGCTGCTTATTTCCTTAATCTCATATTGCTACTTAAGGCCTGCAAAATGCTGCAATTGAATGCAAAGCAAAGGGAACGAACAGGAAGTTAGGAATAAGAACACAGGCAATACGGATTACGTGTTTAGGAATCATTAGACTAGCTTATCACTTTTCTACGGTTTAGCTACTAAAATAGCACCTTTTTCATCTTTTCAATGTTTTTGGCAGAGCGAACACTGCAAGAACTCCACGTGTTTTGGCTTCAATGAAGATGCTTATGATTATGGCAGTACTGGCAGGGATGTTACCAGCTTCATTTGGCATGTTCCCACAGTGTGGTCAGGTAAGTCCTTTCAAATAAATGGGTTTAGGATTATTGTGTTATTAAATAGTCATTTTGTAGGCCACGTAACAAAAATCAATAGGGTTTAGATGGTTAGTGCATCTAAAAGGGGGCAGCAGAGAGGCTGCCCATATACTACATAGAGGATTACAGGACTTGCTGTGCCAAGGTTGCTTGTATGTCATTTAAATTTCACCTGAAAAGTGTAAATATATCAATTGCACAACAGTCTGAAGCAAGCAAGGTCAGGAGAGCTGCCTTGCAGATTACACTCAAGGCTCTCCTGCCACTGTTTTCAATCCTGTTGGAGATGGCGAGGGTTGAGATGATAATCTTGGTTTTCATTAGTAGTCAGCACCAGTCAGAGAGGTAAACCAACTCAGGTAACATCTCTTCAGCCTGCCTTACTGAACTGTGAAGTGTAATCTGCTCCTGGGGGAGCCTGCTGACGGGTTTTAAAGGGAGGAACTAGGCTTTGGGACCTTGGGGCTTGGAAAAGGACAAGTGAGAGAGGAGCTTGGGTTTTCTTTCTAAGTTTCCTCTCCCTTAAAGCACTGTGAATATTCTCAGAAAATCACAGATGGGGCTCTTGTAATTTCCAGTGTTTTTTCTTATTAGCCTAAAAATACTGGTGTCTTATTTTTAGGGATGTCTTAACTTGTTGCGGCAGCAAGGGTAAACCAGATATAAGTGAGGGGATTTGAGAAATTATGTGCTGAAAATATGGCTGGTTGTTTCTCCTTGAGTTTCCTAATTGCTCAGTCCTCGATGGAGGATCTCCTGAGTGAATCATGCAAATACAATGAGCAAAGACATCAGTAGTGCTCTATTTAGATCTTGGGAGTACCTCTAGCTTTAAATAAAACACATTTCCTCTTTTATGTTTGTATATCTAGAAATGTCAGAGAAGAAAAAAAAACAAAACAGAAAACCACATAACAAACAAAGAGACCCATGAAAACCAAAACAAAGAAATACGAATTCCATTTTACTCTTCCTTCTGAATACAGTGCTTTGGCTTATGCAGAGTTCAGTACGGTAAGGAGGACTTACCAGGATATGATGGTGTTCATTCTGTTTTTTGTATATTTCAGATAAAACGAGAAGAACTTGAAGCGGAAATTCTGTCATCTACAGAAGAAACAGTATTATTCTACAACAGAGGAATTTAGAGATTGGCTTTAGCATCTAAATGTGGGCTCTGGTTTAAGTGAATTCCAAATCTCAACAAATTCAGTCAACATCAGTGACTGAACAAACCATGGATTTGTGGTGGCACACAAACCAGAACTGGTGTACGGAGCTGTGGTGTGTAAACAGGCAGACTTTGTGAAATGGTTTTGCAAGCCCTACCCCACAGAGAGGTACGTACACACAACTTAATGCTGTAAACGTTATTTGTACCGGAGAATATTGTTCTGACACAGTGTTTGTCTCAAACTGTGTTCTATACGCTTCCTCATGCGATTGGTTTCTTGATTAAAAGACTGATCATTTGATATAAGATTTTTATTACTTGATTACTGTTGCTGTAGCTTTTGACACATTGCTTTCCAGGAACGCAATTGTAAAGGCATTACTAGCAGGAGTCCTGTGGGGAAAGTCAAGCTGGTTCTTTACAGAAAGCTTTTTACATTTCACTGTATTTAGGAATGCTCACTTCAAGCAGTGAGATATGAATAAGTTAGCCCTTCAAGTGACATTAGGCAAAGCACCCTGACAGCAATATTACTCTGGTTGAATGGAGTTGTTTGTTTAAGAACTGTTACAAAAATGAGTGTCAAAACAAGCTTCAAAGTGACTCTTGACTTTCTCAACATCCTTGAGGGAGCTGTGAGGCCTGAGCCCTCTGCTTTAGAATTTGTTTTTTTCACTGAAGCCCAGAAGTCCTGTGACTTTACAGCAAACAATGAGGAATCTCCATTTCTCCAGGTTGGCTGCTGATCCAAACAAAAAGCTGTCTTTTGAGATGTAGCATAAAGATTATTAGCTTGATGATCTGTACAGCCAATAGCAGATGTTAGCAAAGAGAGCTGACAACACTGGATGTAAAAACAGGTGGAATGTATGTACAAAAGCACATGTGAAAAATAGTGAGTTTGGCAGAGGAGTAATCTACCTTCACTGCTGGGCTGTAAGCTGACCACTGACCCTTGGAGTAGAATTCAAGGACAGCAGCAGATAGACTCATGGGAACTTCAGCTCAGTTCTGTTGTTATCTATAAAGCAAACAAAGTCTCAGACATCGAAGTGGGCAATGAGTTATCAGGGAGAAGCTCAAGAAAGTCAAACCTTATTTAGAAACTAAACCTAAAACCCTATTATTAAAGTTTCAGAACCCCACTAAATGAAGTAACTGGAACTTGTGTTTAAAACAATAGCATCTGGCTCTTCGTTAGGCATGTAACTGAACTTTGTAGTTCTTGTCAAAGGGTATTATTGATATTAAGAGCTTGCAGGAATCTGAGAGGAAAACAGACTTTCCATGAAAACAAAATCCATTGAGGATTATTAAACTAATGGAAATTAGGCTAAACCAGTACAAAGTTCAGAAACTCAGTACTACTGGAGAGCAAAAGGGGTAACTGTCTTGTTTGCCTGCTTCTGTTGGCCACTGGGGTGTGAGGCATTTGTCTGTAAAGACCTTTGGTCTGACACAATGTAGGTACTATTATGTTGTTTGCTGTCTTGACTCAAAAAATCTCCCCCTGGGGAATAAAATAGAAGTCGTCTCCACAAGTGGTACGAGAACCAGTGGTTGTGATAACCATGGGCGGGGTCATAGCAGAAATGGATTTAAGATCATGGAAGCTGCAATTTAAGGCACTTCTAAGGCTCCGTGTGACAAGGATAAGCTATGCAGCAAGTAACGTAATAATCACTTTGTGAGATAATTTCACAAGTACTACCTTCAAAGTTTGTAATAATTTAACCTCCTTACAGTGCATTAAATGGGTCACTGCTATCCCAATGCTGAAGGATTAGGTTTCTTTTATTGGTGTGAGGAAAGCAACAGTTTTCAACTCCTACTTAGTCCCTACAGGAGGGCAGCAGCACAGAGCAAAGGAAAAAGAGCAGGCCTGCTTTCTTGCTTGCAGGAAAACAGATATTGCTGTGCTTTTGATGCAAAACAAAAGCAGGAAGTACAGTTTTGAGTCCAGTTTTTTGTGCAAGTTCTGCCTTTCTGAGCAGAAAAATTTAATCAATTTAACTGCAATGAAAGGAAAAGTGTTTCTTGTTCCTTCATTCCTCTTAATTTAACTGCAGTGAAAGGTCAGGCAAGGAAACAGGAGAGGGGAGCAGGAACACATCCTATGGACCTGAAACTTCAGAGGACCATGCTGTAAAGCTGTTCCTGGAAGGTGGTATGGAAACAATTTGTAAATTAACAAAGAAAGATGTGTTAAAAATTCATTTACACCTACTGACTCAAAAGTCCCATTAATCCCAAAATAAATAACCCCAAATTTCTTATATTCATGCTTACGCTGTGTCTGGCCAAACATCACCACCACCAGCAGCCAAAGGAAGATGCAGGGGAAAAAAAGATCACATGAGGTTCAGCACTCCCAAGTGAGGAAGGCACTCTAAGGGAAAGGCTTGTCCTGTGCCTTTTCCCTGTATGGCCTCCTGGCCACTCTGGGATGTTCTGCGGAGGCTTAGGAGGAACAGGCTTACAGTCCAGCCTGCCTCCCATGGGCAACAATGTGTTGGTATCCTTCAAAATCTTTAGTTAGTACAGCTACTATCCTACAGTTAAATTCTCTAAAATCCCATGTCTCTATTAATTCTGTTTCAACAAGATAGTGAAGACAAACCCCAAGGGAGTCCAATACTGTTGGTAAACATTAATTGATACTATGATGAAAACTCACACCTCCCCTCATTTAAAAACAAACAAACATCAGTGTAAGACTGGCTAAAGCACACACAATGGAATCAAAGCAAAACAATCCACAATAGAGCAAAACCTACAAATCTGAAGATAACACATTCATCAACTGAGTTGTCATGGTAACTAGACAAGCTATAAATTCTCTGGCATCCCACTTGGAAGCAAATTAATGTCATTACATCTCTGTGAGTAAGGTTTATGGAATAAGTCTGGTAATTATGTCTGCTATTACAGCTGCCCATTATCGAACTGTAGCAGCTTCTTACTGAATGCTCAAGTTGCAGTTTGCTGTATTAAACACAACCCCCTTGGAGTTGCTAGACATGTCTTCTCTTTCTCTCATTCTCAGAAGTGTTTCTATTTCCCTAATCAGAATTTTCTGGAAGATAAGGGCAAGCACCTTACATCTAGATTGGCAGCCTGGGTGATTCAGCTGATTCAGCTGTTTCCCAAATCAAGGTAGGGAGGAAGGGAAAGTACATTGCTGACAGTGCCCTGGCTTCCTTGATCTTGAAACGAAGATGTGATGAGACTGGAACTAGAACCAGCTGGACCAGACACCTGGTAGTTTAAAAGGGTATGCGAGGGGACCAAGATGGGACAAGCAGCAGTGTATTATGTTTGAGGAACTGAAGAACAGAGTCAGTGCCCACAGGAGGACCTTCACCTTTCTAACTTGGAGTAGATTAACAACGCACCAGCACAAGACAGGTCTGCCTCCTGCTTTTGGCCCTGGCTGCCATCTTAAGTAAGTGGCAACATAGTAGTAGTGGAACCAGTTTAAGGTGTGGTAAACTGCAGTAGATGGAAGCTTTCAGCTTCAAGGAAAACCTGAGTCTCAGTGCAATATGCTGACAGTTCCCCATCTACCCAGCTTGTCATCCTGAAATTGAGGAATATATAATGAGGCTTTAGTAAGTAGCTTCAAATAAATACGTAAAAAGTCAGCCACTCCTACGTTTGGAAATTCTGAGATCAAAGCACTTCCTCTGCTGGAGCTGGTGTCCCTGTGGTTATCCTACAAGCCTGTAACATTGCCATACTGCTTTTCCCTGCAGGCCGTAGTGGAGGAAGGAGAGAAGCAGGTAAGGAGGGAATCCTGTGCTGCTCTCTGTAGCTGCTTCCCTACCAGTAACACCACACGCTGTGCAGTACAGCTCAGAAAAACACTGTGGTCCCATCTTTGGAGTCTCCCCAGAGACTCATAAAGACATCCTGTGCTGCTCCTCCCCAGGTTACTCAGCATGACATTGCTCTTGTTCAGAACATCCCCCCCACCAGTATTTGCCTGCAGAAGAAATAGGGAAACCAGTTTATCCCAGCAACCAAAACCACAAGGATGACAGCATTAGAAATGACACACGTTTTGCCTTGAAGGACTAACTTAATTAGCAAAACTGCAACCAGAAGGATCGGTTGCTAATCCTGCTCCCCTTTGTTAGCTTCTGGCTTTGTTCACCATCTACCTTTGTTTCTGCAAGCGTTGTGGAGATCTGGTGAGATTTTACAGTACAGAAACCACAAGGGCAATAGGTAAAGCAGGGAGTACCTTTTTTCCCCCCCTCACCTGAGGAAGGAACTGTACTGCAATTTTCAAGAATCAGAAAGCCTTGCTTTCAGCCAAGTGCTGCCTTTGGGAGGAGCATCTCTCAGCAAGTCATCCTTTCACACTGATCCAAGAACAGAAAGGCAGAAAGATGAGAAAGCCTGAATGAAAATTTCATTTTGCACAGTCTTGGCTTCTAGGAGGAGGAAGTAAAACTATCATCAATCATCTGACTGTTCCCAACCGACACCAGCACACCCAGTGTCAGCTGGCATGCATCCTATGGAGACTGAAGTGCAGAATAAACCAAAACCTCTCCCTGACCTTTCAGACTGATGTCTTATTCTAACATGCTCCTGGGAGGAAACAGGTATTAAGCAAACCTAACCAAACCTCAAAGTGCTGAAGCTGAGGGAGGCCAACACTTTTTTAATTTAAACCAGACAATAAAAGAAGATGATAAAACTGCTTGAACTTGGAGCAGTAGTGCATTTTCCACCCAAGCAGCTGCCTTGTTTCCAACCCCAGCATTGCACAACTAAGAGTTACAGCTTGTGACTACTCAGGAATAAATTCACATAAATTAAAGGCTAGGCTGGTCAGGATTTTTGTTTTTAATAGGCATAAGCATGCTACGAGTCCAGTTCTTTAAGTGCAAAATTATAGTTCATTTGCGTCACACAAATGTTAGAATACAAGATCTAAAACTGAGTTCTTGCCGCTTTTAAAAGAGAGCAAAAAAATACCCCAAAACCAAAGCATTAAACGTTTCCTTTGTGTCTGAGCTCGACTTTTTGTGGTTGTCCATAACCCTGAAACCACCTTAATGAGGACAGTGCCAGGGCTTTCTGTTAAACAGAAACTGAATTTCTCTGCAGTTACAGTGTGGCATTACGGTATCTGATAAAAGTTCAGGTTTTTCTCAGCAGACTTTAAAGCAGATCCTGAGAATTTTCAGCGTAATTTTGGAGTTGCGCTGCCCTAACTGTTACAGAAGCCCTAGAATAGAAAGAGCAGCAATGAAGAACCATTGAGAGGAGAAAAATAAACAAAACCAAACCCACCACACCACCTTTAATGGCCAAATGGGGAAAAAGCTGCAGAGCACTTGGAGGTAAATGAAGGCAACTTGTTCTCAGATAAAACAAAAGACACCGCTCTCCTGTGTACAGAATTTAAACCACAGAGTAAGTATTTAAAGTACAATTTTATACCCCTGAAAATAGGGGATTATTCTGAAGCACTTCCATTCACTGACTATAATAGCTAGCTGCTTTATACGTAGATGCCACATTCGTTACCCACGCTAAAACAGATCTTCTTAATGTAGTATGATATGTAGCAAAAGGAAAACCCTTTTCCAAGCCAATATTGCTTGCACATAGTGATGACCTCTAACAATTTCAGAATAGCAAACATCCCATTATTTAACAACATAAATATCGATTACTAAAGTTTTAATCATAAGTATAAAAGCTCTAGGTAAAACCACATGCTGCAGCCCATCTGTACAAAGGCCAGAAAAAAAAAGGTTATTTTTTTTCTTGTAACAAAGTGCTACTGCAGAATTTACTTATTTTTGTGGACGTTTCTGGAGGAAGACAGGTTGCTTGGCTCAGAGCATTCCCCTATGCAGAATCTAAATTCTTCTCAGAACGTTACAAAGCAGTTAGTTTCAGGCTGCTCCGTGGAAAAGCAACAAACAAGACTTGTGAGTGAGAGCTATGCAACCAAACAAGTAGGCGTATTTTAATTTTCTACCAACTGTGTCCTAATTTTTACCATTATTTCAAAAGCTTCCATCTACTTTTAGCCCACACCGAGCACCATCAGACAGCACCCATGCTGCAGCTGAGGCATTTGAGATTGGTGCTCCAACTGGTTGGGGCTGTTTGACCGTTTCAAGCCCATTTGACTTTAATTAACCTGATTTTCTGACAAACGGATCAGGAAATAACAGCCAGATATCTTCCCAGCTGACAGCCCCAACAGCTTCTTAAATGACTTCAGCTGTAAAGCAGCACTTGTCTGTGGCCTCCTAGGAAGCCCCAGTTTAAATATAGTAATCCTGTCCTCTTTTTCCCTCCACCAAAGGCATGAGATGAAGGGAAAGGGGGAAAACTTGTAAGGCAAGAGTCCAAAAGAGGTGCTCAACTCCCACGTGAGCTTTAAAATACCTCTTCCTTTATATAATAAGGCTACCACATCAGATTTTCCCAGACATCCTTTTTCTATACCTAGACACTTTCAAGTAGAAAGAAGAGAACTTGTCCATTTATTTGGGATTTCCAGGTATCAGGTAGTCCAGAGCAAGAGCAGTATCTGACAACCTGACATACCTGAAAGCCCAGAACAAGCACTCAGAACAACTCCATGTTCAGCACATCCCTGCGCAGAGACTGGCACATCCAAAATGCACTGGCTTTACAGCACGCATGCTGCACCCTGTGTTCCAGACACAAGTCAGAGCTGTCTGTCATTGGGGACATGCAGGACAAATGGCTGCTACAACAACACCTGGCACAGCCTGGATGCATGAGCCCACGCTACGTGTATATACACCCATGTTGTAACATGAAATGCAAGAACCATACGTACAAAGTCATAGTTGGGGAGAAATGACACCAGGAATGTTATCAAATATACCTCTGGATGTTCCAGGTCAAGCTCCAATATTCTGCATTACATCAAGGTAAATATGGCATTCATTCTTACACTTTTAATTTTTCCGTACAAAAATCAGGTATTCCTGTTTGTGTGTCCAAGACAGCTTTTGGAGTTGGTCCATAGTACTGAAGTGCATCAGAATCAGATTTTAAGCATTTGTTCAGCAGCTGCTAAATGAAAAAGAAAATTTTCCGTAGCTGGTGGAAATCGCTTCTGTTTCAGAGCTTCAGAGTTCAGGGTTCGTTTTTCATTGCCATCAGAAACTTCAGTAAGTGAGGCTAAAGTAGACAAGATTTCTTTTGTCTTCAGAGAAATATCCTTAAAGAACAGAAAAAAAAAAAAACCATCAAGCAACCAAAAGTAAGGGATCGGGTATTAAACGTTTTTAACACTTATTAAAAAAAAATCATAAGGAATAAAGAAAGAAATGAGACAAATAGTTGATTTTAAATGAAGGCCCTATTTATTCCATTGCAAATTTGCAGCAGCTCTTCTCTGGTGCAATACTGCCGAAAGGGGCGGCTGATGGAACACAGCCACCCCACAGATTCCTCTCCCTGGCCTAACTGAGCTCTTTTGACTAAGCTGCTCAGTTCTGAAATGGGCAGTAATCCATTAAATAGAGGAGGAAGCAAAACCAAAAACAAACAAACAAACAAACCTTAAATAAATGGATGAGGCTTTTATAGCTGAGAAACCATACATCAGTAGAAGTAATTCAGAGGTACTGATAATACAATTGATAACATATTGAGCAAAATACACTCTCTGAAGGATAACACTGCAAGGTTATCTTTACTGGAAGCCTTAGACTCAATAAAATTTCTGAAGTTTCTTCAGCAACGTGGTAACCCAAGAGACGATATAAATCAAACAGGTTATCCTTAGAACTATAGGGAGAATAAAAATGCTCATTTGTAAGAAAGTAAAGGATACAAGACATTGACTCTACATGAGCCCGATTCCCAGTAATCATCTTCCTGCTGCTTTCCCTGCTCTTGTGAGATTTTAACTGATAGAAGTGAATTTAAAAAAATAAATAATTAAAATATTAACCTTAATGACTTGGCTGTCTGATTTGTCTGGATCTTCTGCAGACTGAACAATTAGCTGCCCAATTTCTTTGTGAAGTTTTCCCATTGTCATTGCCTCTAAACAAGAAAAAGAACACGTTCATGTACAAAAGACCATTCCTGCAGTATCTAGAAATGCATCCAAACAGCAATGCGAAATAAGGAGTCCTCTTCAGCCCTGCCATCTGATATCTGTCTGTAAAGGCAGTAACCTGAAATGGTGCAGCCATGCTGGCACATGCTAACTGTCCACCTCTAAGGCAGCCCTAAGTAGACACCAAGGAATAGCAAGACGACCAGAACATACAGGCTTTCCTTTCCAATCTCCAAGTATTTCAGGCAATGTTTTTCTAAAGATTCATGTGATATCTCTGCATTCAGTAATCCTCAGCTGAATGTCTCTCCTATGCAATTACTAAACATAAGTGTTTTCAAATCGCAGTTATACATTTGCTGGAAGCGAAAGCACGTCTTTCCAAATTCCAAATTTCTCCAGTATTCCAAGGCCTCCGCAAAACAGAGAGACAGGATCTTCCCTATTACATTTTCAGAATCAGAGTGGCACAAGTATCAAGACTGCTTGAGGTTCGGTAGTTACTATCAACCCCGAGACAAAGAGACCTCAGATCCAAAACATTAAAAGCAACCAACCTTTTACTACAGGAGAAATGGTGATCTCACTGTCTGCCAAATTCACATACACATCATAGAGGTCTGGTCTACTGTTCACTTCAGAATCCGTAAATCCAGCAATGTAACCTGGAGAGCAGAGTTTTTTTTGTTAACATTACCATTTTAGCCTTGCTTAATAAATAAAAACAATTCCAAGACACACTGGAAACCCCTAGTACTGCATGTAATACAAAAAGGTTATCAATAGGAATTAAACTCCTACTTTACTACTAAGTTTTTTATTTGCAAGTGAAAAACCCACCAACTTCCTTAAAAGAATATCCACCTGAGCCCCTTTTCACCGAGTCACTATTAGATTACAACTGAGGAGCGAAAACAGCAGGATTTCTTGTTCATAGCACGCCAGTTGAGCAAGCTTGGAACAACTTTTCTCTGTGAAAGGCAGTCAGCTGAAACAAGCACTCTTAGTAATGCAGAAGAAATACTAAAGATGAGTAGTTTTCTT
Organism: Alectoris magna; assembly: GCA_030625065.1. Classification (NCBI taxonomy): domain Eukaryota; kingdom Metazoa; phylum Chordata; class Aves; order Galliformes; family Phasianidae; genus Alectoris; species Alectoris magna. Next base: position 18,010,049 of record CM060566.1, on the reverse strand, counting down.
GCTCATTATGCTGTACAGAGAAGCCTTGTACCTGCCACAGTCTGTGTCATGCTAACCTGTGCATAAGCAAAGGGCCCCTTCCTGCAGAATAAAAATCTGGAAATTCAGACTTAGGAACTGAAAAGAAGAAAATCCTAAAAATGAAGTTATCAGCTGTATGTAAAAGTCTGAAAACAAATAGCTCATCTAAAGTGAAATGCTCCTGTGCAACAGTAGGGCTTTTTAATCCCTCTGATCATAATGTCAGAAGATCCTCAAAGCTTCTTTTCATCTGCAATAGGAACAGGCTGATGTGGATGCACCCAGAAACATCACATTAACCAGTTATTTTCAAACATACTTGTTTACTTGTTTAGTTACTCACTTTTTTTTTTTCCTGAAGAAAATTACATGGTTTACCTTGGAACATCAGCATTAGCAGTAAAATATCCACTTTTGCCCCACAGAGCACTGGTATAAGACACTGCAGCAATAAAAAGTGAAATTAGGTTTTGTTCGTACTTGATTAGTAAATTGTTACTACCTGTGCAGGCTTTTAAGGCTTCCACTTCCTCTTCATTTAGATGTACATATGAATGAAGAATTGACCAGTCCTGCCGATGCCACACTAAAGCAGGCAAAGTCCTACAGAAATGAGATCAGTAGTTGACACACAGTAGACTTCTACCTGCACTAAAGTTTCACAACATGAAATGCACCTCATAAGGAAGAATTAACATGACTAGGTCTTTTTCAGTACATGTATACACAAACGACACAGGTTTCTGCTATCAGTGCAAGCAGAACTTATCATTCATCACACAATTAAATTTCTTTGTCTTAAGTAAGCACGATAGCTAAAGCCCTATGAGGGATTTAAGGGGATTTCAATGAATATATTTAATCGTATACTGATTTTGCCCCCCAAATTCAGGCACTCTCAATGAAAATTCAAGATTTGTTTGACTTCTAGGAGTAGGTGGGGAGGGACTGACAAAGTCATACCGTACCTGGTAAATTCCTGGATGGCTTCTATTCTAGGATGGTATACCACGATTCTCTTCTTTAACATCAGCGCTGTATATAAGATAACTGTTTCCATTCCAAACTGAGATACTATATCTAAAAGAGAATGGGAAAATATTTTATAGAATAAAATCACACTGATGATTTCATTTGTTTAAAGAGGCTCAAGAACAACAATACAGATATCACTTAGCACTATTTACTTGAAGAGCACATTAACTGGATTGTAATTTACACTGTACAAAACAAATCAGAGTTCTGGTATTAGTTAACCTTTAATGGAACCAGCAAGGTAAGCCTTCCGAGCATCAAAGTCTTTACTGAGGAAGGATCCATTTTCTTCACTTTGGCAGATCCCCTTTGTAAGGACTGCAATGTAACTCTCCATCATTTTCACAGGGCTTCCATACTTCAAGTAGATTCTGTGTGGACAGAAAGAAGCTGGGTTTTTGACTGTAACCAGTACCAGCAGCCACAAGAATAAAAGGACAGTATCACAGAGAGAATCTAATTGGCAAGAATTCTTATTTTGGACACTTGGTTGAGGTTCTAGAAAACAATCTAGGCCTGAAGATTCTAACACGTACTGCGTGAACTCAAGATGAGCTCAAATCAAGCACAAATCCAGAGTTTATATAATCTGTTTCAGTTTGTAGGACTGAATTTCCAGCAGATTGCTAGACCAAGTGTTGACACAACATAATGACATCTAATCTTTTGCCTTGGTAAGATCAAAACACATATGTAGCATCACTGAAATGAAATTTTATACAGACCTACAGAGTATCCGAGTGAAAGCTGCATATTTCTCTGGGTTGAAGTCTTTGGCTGTCAGAACAATGGAGAAGTGGGTCACCTGGGCAAGGCACACACATAGGAAAAAAACAGAGCTTATTTAACAACCCCATAAGGACAGTGATTGTTACATACTGAACATTTTGCAGTACTCGGACAAGATGCTTTAATACAAATAAAGTGAGTTAAAGCGGTGGAACCAAGTTAATAACTGCAGAGAAGGCTGAGCTAATGGATTTCTAATGCGACTCATCTCCATCAAGTGTGATCTAGTACATATTAGCATTCACTTAACATATTTAATACATGTTACTTTCTTTTAAATAGCATCTCGCACTGTCTTTGAGACAGCACTAGGCACATTTTTATACTGTTAAGCTTCATAGCTGATAGGAGCTTGATTGAGGAAAGGCAAGTAACATTCTGCTGTAACATTCTGAATGTGTTCAAAGTTACCACATCGTACTGCTAACAGTGTAGGATGAAATACAAAAAGGGATAAGAGGCAGATAAAGGAGCAAATTCAGTCTTCTGGTCTTTTAATGAAGTGGAAAAGAAAGTACCTGAACAACATTACTTCAGGTCCTTAAGAACAAGATTTTGGACAATTAGAAAGACTGTTTGTAAAACTTCTTTTGATTAAACAAAAGATGTTGAACTTGAGGTGCAATAACTAGAAATAAAAGCACCTCCATTTTTACACTTATCACTCAGCTTGCAGTCCACGCATCTCAACCTTTCCCAAAAGCAGTCAGTCGGACAGGTGGGTAAGATCTGCATCCGGGCACATACAAAACCTCACGGCACATTAGGGCAGCGCGCAGTTTACAGTTAAACAGCAGAGGAAGCTCTGCACAAGTCTTCCTCATGCTCTGCTGAGGAGCCCGCAGGCCCAGCCCTACCTTTTTCAAGGCTGGAGAATCTTGAACTTCCACAGTGGTGATGTAGAACCACGTCCTCTTGTACTGGCCGAACACAAAGGTATGAAGCAGTTTACTCTCATCCGTAAGGCAGCATTTCCGCAGCAACAGAGTCCTCAGCTCAGCCGTCACTGACGGATAACACCAAACCCACAAAGCATCTCCGTTGGTGTCTTTTTCTACAGTGGAAAGACGGGCACCGTGAGAATGCCAAGCAGCAGCAAGGAAGCGAGATCACTGCTTAACCACAGCCGTTTTCCAGGATTAAAACTCCATCCTACACATCCAGCTCACGCGCTTTACGCCGCGCAGAAGCACTCGCGCTGCAAGTCGGTCGGCGTCCCCCATTTCCGAGCTCACCCCGCCACAGCCCGGGCCTCACCGCCCCCCGACCGGCCCTTACCGATCAGCCCCACGCCCAGCAGCAGCTGCGTTTCCAGCTCTGCCATCTTCCGGCCCCGCGCCCCGCACCGCCCGCCTTCCGCCCGCTCCGCCCCGCCCCGCCGGGCCGCCATTTGCTGGCGCGGTCCTTCCCAGCCGCCGAGCTGCCCGCTCCATCGCTCTGCTTCCTTCCTCATCTGTTATTTTATTTCCCTCGTCTCTCTAAGACACGGCGGACAGCTGACGTGAACCGTGACGCAGGACGAGGTTGCGCTGCCACGCGCGCATCGCTGACAGCCGCCCGTTGAAGCGACCTCACAAAGTTGCATCCAAATACCCGGTGTTCCCAAAAGCTCCTGCCTGAAAGAGCCTCGTTAGGGCAGGGCAGTATTCGCAAAGCTCTTCCTCAGTAGCTTCATGCGAGGACGTACTCATTTGATAACAAAACCTTCGTATTTTACAGCTCCCTTCAAAAACCTGCCCAATCTAAAATTGCCTGGAGGGCTATCAGGAACTTCAGAGACGTTTAATAAAAGTGGAGCGGGCTTCCTGAATAGCAAATGATGCAATTAAAGAACAGGAGATACGTGGTAGCACACTTGCAGCCCGCTGCTAGCATACAGATTCACCGCAGAGAGCTGTGAGGCCGCAGGGTAAGCAGTGGTACAGTGGCACAGATGAGGCTGTGCTTCAGAGCCAGGCAGTGTCTGATGGTCTTCTTACAGGATGTTACATTAATTGCATTAACTCAAGAAGGTGGCTCAGCTCTTAGAAATAGCTGAACGAAGGCTGCACTGAATGTATAACCGATATACATGAGTGGACCTACTCAAATACTTTTTTTTTTTTTTTTTTAAAATCGCGCTTGGATGTAGCTCAGAACCCAAAGGGAGGCGGCTGGCTCTGCTCGCAGCTACAGCCGCGGTGCCAGCAGGGATCTCAACTGCAGCATCGCACGTTTCTGCTGGGAGACGCCCCGTTCTAGCACCCTCTGACCCCAAATATTCCATTACTCGTATATTTAATTGCTGCTGTGCTAGACGCTTTGGGTTTAGTTCATGTGTCTTAGCGGTACTTCATCTTTCCACGTCAAAACAATTTTTTACATCCGACGACAGCGTGCCAAGGCGTAGACCTGCCTTCGGCCTCCACAGCGCTCTACTCCCTCCCTCACAGAACGCCCCACCCGCCAGGAGTGACTTCCGCTTCCGGCGACGTCAGCGCGCGCGGCGGCGGGGTCCTCCCTTTCCGGCCTCGCGGGCTGCTGCCTGAGCACGGAGCGTGCCGCTGCCGCCGCCCTGTGAGGAGAGCCGAGGCCGCCGCCATCATGCCGGTGTACTTCCAGCGGCCCGAGAACGCCCTGAAGCGGGCGAACGGTCAGTGCGGGCCGACCGCCCCCGCCCCCCCACGGCTTCGCCCTCGCGCCCCTGAACGCGCCCCGCGCCGCTGCTCACGCCAGGCCTCAGACCCCGGGCCCTCCGCCACCGGCCCCCCGGTGCGATGCCTCGGCCTCCACCGCCCCGGCGCCGAGGAGAGGCCGCTCGCGAGCGTTGAGGCGCCGCCCGGCCGCGAGGAACGGGGCCAGGCCTGCCGCCGCATGGCGCCGTGAGGCTAGAGAGAGGCCCGGGCGGCCGCGAGGAGAGGGCCCAGCTCCGCCTACAGGCGCCGGCGGGGCCCCCGCGGGTGGAGGCTCAGGGCAGGCCCCGTGCGGAGGAGGGCGGCGGCGGTGGGGCCTGGGCCCGCGGAGGGCGGCGGGAGGCGAGGGGGTGGGCTGCGGCCCCGCTCTGCGCGGCGGCTCGTTCCCAACTCTACGTCCGGTCTGGGCCCAGGCGCTGCTTCTCCCTGCGCGCTTAGCGATCCCAAACTGCGTTAGTGCCCCGGTGAGAGTGTCAGTGATTAAACACCTTCAGAGCTGCGCAGGCCGGTTTGCCTCTGGATTAGGATGCAAGTCGGAGTGTGCTGTGGCTGCCTCTTGCTGACTGCTATGCATAAAGCTGGATTGGATACGTTTATCAGCTGTTTCCTTTCAGGCTAAATATATGGCTTTGGCACTTTTGTTAATAGTGCCTTATTTTAAGCACCTAGCAAGATGATTTATACCATTCATTGGTACAGAGTTGCGCACTCAGACATCCAGAAATTACAGCTGATGTGCGGGTCTCAAAATGTCAGCTGAGGGGGGGGTGGTGGTCTGGGGATTGCATGCAATTCAGTAACTTTGTATCTTGGGATCCAAGGAATGTGGAATAAATACTGAATCTTCTCCAGATTTCTAATCTGAAATTCATTCTATAATAATTTCTATAAACATAAAACATGCAAAAAGAATGTCAGATCCAGTGATTCCTAAGCCAGAGCTGAATTTCAGCAATCTTCTCACTGGGAAAGATGCCTGTATGCTAGTATGCTGTCTTTCATTCAACTTCAGAAGTCATGGGCAGATTAAGTTCTTGCATCACTTGACCATTTCTTTCTGCTTTCCTGCTATTGATGAGCAGCATTACATTCACATCTCCTGTACTGCTGGAAGCCTCCGAAGTTTTAATGAATTGAAGGAGTGGGCTATAAGGACTGGAAACAAAGGAAGTGTTTTCTAGACGAACACTGACAATCCTGAGCCTTCATAGTCTGAAGGGGAAACATGACAAGCTGTGTCAAGTCTTTGCAGACAGTAGGGGCTCTTTCTAACTGTCCAAGTAAAATAAAGGGAGAGAAATCATTCATGAGGTATATTTTTCAGTCATGAAAAACAGTTCTATGTTAAACTGATGTTTCAAATTGGAACACTCAGTGCTGTTTCCACAGTTTTATTTTATCCATAAAGTTGAAATGAACATGGATTTTATGCCTCAGCTTCCTTGTGAGTAGGAAGTGCTTGAGAGGTTACAGATACGTAGATGTGGAGGGAAGGCTCTTTTGTTACAAAGGATAGGTGGAGATCAAAGCCAGCCCTTGGCTGTTAATATCTGGTGCTGCAGTGTAGTCAGAGATGTAACTCAGCTTGGAGGAGAGTTGTGTTATTCGTTGTGTTGAGCCTGCGCTCTGCTGGAGGTGCTGGATAATGAAGGTCATCTTTTCAGCTTCTTGAATAATTTACTTTTTTTCAGTTGAAACTGCTTAATGCAGGGTTTTGGGCTAGCAGTGATGTAGTTGTAACGGTGTATTGGGTAGTTCCTGTCTGCTTAGAGCTTCAGTTGCTGTTTTAGATACCTTTTAGCATTCTTAGTGCTATAATGTAGAAACCAGAAAAAATACCAGTCCCACTGCTATCCTGGGGCTGATGCTTTTACATCTGGTCTGTCACAATTGTTTCCATAACTTACTATTTCTGCCATAAGATACAGAGGCATGGTCTGTATTTGACTCTTCATCTTCCCTTTGTATGTGCTTTTACTATAGCGTGTGTTAAATTAGCCTTAATTATTTGACGTTTTGGCAAGCACTCTGCTTGGCCGGAGTTAATTAAAAGTCTCAGAACAATATGAATTCATGTTGTGCTTTGTCCAGTTAGTTATCCACCACTGAGAGCTGTGGTGGTTGAGATGGCCTGGCACTGCTGCAAGATTAAACTTGCCTTTCAAGTTCATTTTCATAAATAGAAAATAATGAAGCTGAGCAATAAGTGCCTAAAAGCAGCACCAAGGCAGTAGATTATAGGAGAGAGGGTAGCTTTTCTGGAATTCCCTCAGTGAGTTTAAAATGTTGCTGAATACTGTCACATTTTAACCTTATTTATCTTTAAGGGGAGACCCTATCTTTTTCCTCTAGAGGACCTTGGTCGTCATATGCGAACTTGTTATTTACATAAACTAGGCCCCAAGTGCGTGGCATTGTGGTCCTTAGATTAAAATGTCACTGCTGTTTTGGAAATACAGCTTTTATGCGTATTTAATTTCCGTTCTGACATTCCAGACCTTAGGACTCTGGTTATAGTAATATTTTTTTGTGTGAAATATGATGAGGATTGCCCAAAATGCTCCTTGCAGTCTTCAAAGCTCATGTCTGTCTGCCCAGGCACCTTGAGCAGGTTCCTATTTTTATCCATTCTGCCATTATTTCTTTAGCAACGCAGACGTTTCCAAAGTACTTTAATGGAAAGTGCTAATTCCATCCTCCTTCCATTAAGAATAAACATTCCTTCTTAGTTGTACTCAGCATTATGTCCTTTGCCATTTTTTTTCCTCTTCCACTTCTCTCCATTCTCTCTTTAATCCCATTTGCTTCCCAGCCTCAGCATTCTTTTGTCTTGCTTTTCTGTGGTTAAGAATGCCTTTAGTGTAGGGCCTGTGCTTATGTTGGTAGGTGGCTGTTCCGCTTCAGTATTTGCTTGTGGGTGGTTTTGCTTTATTTTGTACAGAGAAGGACATGTGGGTATATCATAAAATCACAGACTGACTTGGTTTTGGAAGGGGTCTCAAAGCCCACCCATTTCCAACCGCTTGTTGTGGGCAGGGGCACCTCCCACCAGCTCAGGCTGCCCAACACCCTGTCCAGTCTGGCTTTGGGCACCTCTGGGAATGGGGCACCCACACTTCTCTGGGCAGCTGTGCCAGGGCTTCCCTGCCCACATAGGTGGGAGTTGCTGTGATATTGACAGATCCTGCTAGTTAAAGCAACTGCATAAGGAACAAATAAATGAGATGCAGGTTTCAGCAGGAGGTCTGGTTTAACAAATGTCTGAACTGTCTTTAGGGCTGTAGTAACAGTTAGTATAGCTGCTCTATAAACTGGATGTCTATACCAGTTGGAGTTGAAAAGTTAATGAAAGTCCAGGCAACTTTTCTGAGTGACTTCTTTAATTCTTTGGTTTGAGGAGAGGTCTATTTCTTTTTTTTTTTTTTTAAAGTCAGATTCATTGAATGGTTTGCATCTTGTTGAATGATACTGTTAGGCTCTGTACTACATATATGAAGTGCCTGGTCATGCCTTGATGAATGGAAAGACTGCTATCTTGAAATGTGTATGCTTATGGCAAGGTCTTTGTTTGCTAGGTGTAGAGCTGCCACCACAGTTGCATCTGCCAGCATTTCTGGTATGGCAACATAAATCAGACAGTCAATGGAATTTGATCAGAGCTGATTAAATTCTAAAAGCTTTCAGTACCAATTGATAAAAATATACATCTTCAGGCTTGCAATTTCTTCTGCTAATTAGATTTTTCCTTTCAGAATTCCTTGAGGTCGGCAAAAAGCAGCCTGCCCTTGATGTTCTCTACGATGTTATGAAAAGTAAAAAACACCGAACATGGCAGAAAATCCACGAGCCGATTATGCTGAAGTACCTGGAACTCTGTGTGGATCTCCGCAAGAGTCATCTGGCAAAAGAAGGGTTGTACCAGTACAAGAATATTTGCCAGCAGGTATGGCTTCTGAATCTTTTATTATTTGCATAGCATCTGTCAGCTGATGTGATCTAAAAGCGACATCAGTCTTGAATTAGAATTCACCTCTATTTTAGATGTTTCTGCTTTTCCAGCATTTACTTTTTAGATATTTGCTGCCTGTCACTGGGAGAAACATCTTCATATTCTGCCTTTGATACAGGTGAACATCAAATCTTTAGAGGATGTTGTTCGAGCCTATTTAAAGTTAGCTGAAGAAAAGACAGAAGCAGCTAAGGAAGAATCCCAGCAGATGGTACTGGACATAGAAGACTTAGATAATATTCAAACTCCAGAAAGGTAGGAGGCCTGCCTTTACAATAGAAGCATTCTGTAGGAAAGTGTCCTTACTGTCATGCTTGTAGTGCAGTGACACAAAGATTTCTAGGTTTTCAGTGAATGTTGTTAGTGTATGAACGTATAAAATATGTACTGAAAACAAAGAAGACTTTTTTCAGTTGAAACTTTGTGATTCCTAAGAGTAGTGTGCCTTAACAGTAATTTCCTGACTTTGTTATTGAACTAAGGCTTTTGTATTGACTTATGAAGTGTGTGGTGTGGTTAAATGAGTAGTGTTAGGAAAGTTCATATAGAAATTGTTAGGTTTTCTGAAGCTTAGACATGTGGTTTTATTTGTTATGCACTTAGTATTGTTGTATTTGAACAGTTTTATGGAAGGTAGTAGTTCTTCTAAACACCTTGTTAGCAACAGAGATACTGGTGGAACAAGCAAACAGCTTAGGAATTTATTGACATAATTAGGAACAAAGTAAAGAATAAAAATGGAAGCTGACAGAGGGAGTAAAGAAGATGAGTCACCATGATTCCAAGTCAGAAGTACCTGTGTAAAGGAAATGCAGACTGGATGTTCTACTTGAAAGGATACCTAATGGGTGCTATATTGATGGATTACATAGAAGATGTATGGTGACACAGCTGTAAATTACCATGGATATGAAAGATATAAAGGAAGAGAGGGATTGTATTTGTAATTTCAGTTTTATGAGCTGATGGATGAACCAATACGTTCTGAGGGTGAACCATAGAAATATCTAGTTGCTGGAGATAGAAAGAAGGGACTAGCTAAAGGAGAAGACATGGAGCTGAGGAACAGTAAGGTGTTCTTTGGTAAAATACTGTGCTTCTGTTGACTGAACAGTGAGAAATTACAGGGTACTTAAAAAAAAAATAGCAGGGTGCACTTGATTACGTACAATGCGATACTTCTGTGAGTGTCTTTGACAGTGTGTTGGGTAAATTCAGACTTAAAGCAAAATGCACCTGGGTTGGAAAGGGGTATCCTTTACTGATATCCAGTTTGTTTGTTGACAAAATCTGAAACAGTGAAAGGTGAACTGAATTGAGGCTACAAATAATAGGTAGAGAAAGGATATTTTGAACTTGTTTGTTTCTGTAGGTGACATGATAGCAGTCTTCTAAGGAGAAAATAGAAATTGTAAGGCCCACATTTCTTCTGTGTCATATGTCAACAAGAAGGAAGCTCTCTCTGGCAGCACAGCTGCTTGCTAAAAAGAACGTTTCAGCAAGCGGAAAAGTATCTGAGTAGCCAGTGATATTTGAGGCTAACAGAAGGACAGTGCGCTGCTGCCTGATAAAACGGGGAAGGTGAAAATCCTAGAATTAGTTTCCTTTTGCTTGCTTGTGTGAAGGATACCACCTCCAGAAGTCTTTTACTCATGGGGCTTGTACGTGTCTGTCAAAATATGCAACATAACATCAAGAAGAGGGATTCTATCCTTTAAAGGAGGAGTCTGAGGGACCAGTTTGAACTAAGCAGCAGCTAATGGTCAGTGGCAAGTAGCTGTTTGGATTCCTGCAGTCTGATCATAGATCTTGCTAAAAAAGAAATCTGTGGGAACTGTGAGGAATAAAACCTTTTGCCTTCTTTTTCCATTTATTTTCCTCTCTTCCATTCCCCTTGCCCCACAATTGTAGTGTTCTTCTGAGTGCTGTAAGTGGAGAAGACACACAGGATCGTACTGACCGCCTGCTTTTGACACCATGGGTTAAATTTCTCTGGGAATCCTATAGGCAGTGTTTGGATCTTCTCCGTAATAATTCTAGAGTGGAACGCCTGTACCATGATATCGCACAGCAAGGTAGGTTGGAGAGGTGGAAACTGTAGTGAGACTCAGCATTCCTGTGTTACATACTGTAAAACTAGAAAATGAGAGGTTATTCATCTCTTACTTTTGCATCAGAGTTGAAAACGTTACTCTCTTCAGCTTATGTATGCACATACTCCTCTTAAAATTACAGAGCTTCCTAAATGTGGAGGTTTCTGGACGCTAATCTTTTCTTGTAGCAGAATACGCAAGGAAAAGTTTATTTGGACATACTGAGTATGACTGGTGCTGTGTCTCTACGTTTTCTAACTTAGAAGGATTAGTCACATCTTCACTTTTTTTTTTATCCAGAATGATGAATGTCTTCCATTAATGTACGATACAGTAAAGGCTATTGTAAAAATATGATATGCTATCAGTTTTGACACAGAAGGAACCTAGTAAAATGCTGTCCAGAGCATGATAGGAAGCAGTGTAGTCTGATACTTGAGGATGTTATTCTGCAAGAAAGAGTAATTTCCAAGAACGGATAATTTTGTGTTAGTCTTTTTTTCTTTTCTTAGAAAGTGAAAAATGAGTGCAAAAGATTGTATGTGTAACTTGGGACTCTGTTCTTTAAGAAATGGGCTACTGGGTTTTTAGCTCTGCATTCAAGCTGAGTTTTGACAGAAACTGGAGGATCAGAGACAATTTTTCCTGTTATCTCCAGCTTTTTGAAAGCTTCATTTAACTTTACCATTTCAGATGCCTTGAATTTTTTCCCGTGTTTTACAGAGGCAGAGCTTTAATTCATGCCATTCACAGAGTTTATTTGCATTTAGTTAAAAATAAAAACTAGAATCACTCCTTAAATCACAATGTTCTAGAGAGATTAGAATTATTTCCTTTACTCCTTGAGCTTGATAATGTAGAAGCATCTTAATTTTTTTTTTTGAGGTCAAGATGGTAGTGCTCTGCACTGGCTCTTATTCATTATGTGTGGCATTTAGATTATATCATGTTCAATATGGCTGTGGACTGTAAATGAAGATTCTTTAAATGCATCACTGTACATATTTGGACCCCATTTAGGACTACAACTAAATCACCATCAGCTAACATTCTTATTTCTGTTCTTCATTTGTGCAGCTTTTAAATTCTGCCTGCAGTACACGCGTAAAGCTGAGTTCCGTAAACTCTGTGATAACCTGAGAATGCATTTGGGGCAGATCCAGCGTCATCATAACCAAAGCACAGCAATCAACCTCAACAATCCTGACAGCCAGTCAATGCACCTGGAGACCAGGCTCGTGCAGCTTGACAGTGCTATTAGCATGGAGCTGTGGCAGGTATGCAGCCGGCTTCCTGTAATCACGCTGTACTGCCTTTCCACATGTGTACTGAAAGCTTTATCTGATGGTCCTGGAATTGCTGTTTTTGCATAGCATTTCAAACCAGGCTTACACTGGCAGTAGTTAATGGTGGTGAAATGGTTGGAGTTGCTTATAGTTGTGAAAGTGAGAAGTAGGCTGACATCTTCATCTCTTATGTGTTGCATTCTCTTGAGCTAGATCACTGGGAATTGGTTGGTAAATGTGGCTGGGGCCCCAGAACTTCCTGACTGAAGTCTGTTAGTGTCTGGCCAGTGAGGGCACTTTCAAAGCAAGTCATTCAGAGACGTGTTTTGCATTTTGAGTCTTTGTAATGTTAAATTTCTTAAAGAGATGGAGGTGTTATATCTCTGAATTTGGAATATGCTCTTTTATGCTGATTCCTCTTAGGTATGGAAGTAACTATACGTAAGGTATTTCCAGGAGTGTGTGTGTGTATATATGTCTTTGTATAGATTTCTTAATCTTAGGAAAGCTCTACCTATTTTAATCACAAACATGATTCTTATGAAAAAAGGTAAAACGAGTAAATAATCGAATTGATAGAATGGTGAAAATAGGGGCATTGTTCAGTATTTTCCCTTGATTTGTAGATTGAAAATTGGAATGAATAAATAAATAACTCAAAATTAAATGACCTTTAATTACCAGATTCTAGCAGATAGAGTTAATGGATTTGCAGGATGTCCAAATAATCTCTTTATTAAGAAAGAAGTATTTAATTACATCTGACTATCAAAACTGGAGATCACAGATTTCAGTGGGATTAAATTTATTATAGTCTTATAACCATCAGTGATTGTTTATTTCTTCCCTTGTCTGGGGGGGTGAAGTTGGGAAAAAACTTCTGAAAGTAGGGTATTTATTTTTTCAGGAAGCTTTCAAAGCAGTGGAGGATATTCATGGGCTTTTTGCACTGTCTAAGAAACCACCCAAACCACAGCTGATGGCAAATTACTATCACAAAGTTTCGACTGTCTTCTGGAAATCGGGAAATGCTCTTTTTCATGCATCTACACTTCACCGACTTTATCACTTGTCGAGAGAAATGCGAAAGAATCTCACGCAAGAGGAGATGCAGAGGTGGGGAGAGATATTTAATGTGATCTTACACTCTATTTTTAACTTCAGGTGTTCAAAAATAAACTAAGTTGTACCCCAAAAGAAGGAGATGGCAAGCATTGCTATGAGCAGCTTTGCTTAAAGTGGCCAGTTGTATCTGTTGCCCCAAAGGAAACCTAGAGAAAGGATATTGTACAAAGCTACAGTAAGTAAGTAATGCAAACATCAGGATCACCTTATTTAAGCTTCCTTCTTTGTTACTGACTGGGAATCTAAACAAATTAAGAAGTATCTGGTCTTTGCTTTCATTTTCTATTCTGCGTGGTGATACTTAACTTCACAAGATTTCCTTACTGCCAGCACCAACTTTTCCTTAGTATATGCAAGAGTGAATGGCCAAACAACCATTAATTCTTTGCTGATCATACAATATCTGGCTAGGATTTTGAGGCATGCAGAATCATTGGCTGCGTAAAACTCTGAAGTTCATGTACTGGCCTTTCTAGATGGGAATATATAGATGGTGGGAATAAGTACTGTATGAGATTCTTATATTCCTGCTTAATCTGGGTACTGAGGTCAAATTAAAATATTTAGTGCTACTTGTATTTAACATCAAAAGGCATATAGGTGTATTTAGCAATAAATGTTAAAATTCATGGCAATCAGAATTACTTGTGTGGGTTCAGAGTAAAATAAGATTGAGAATGTGCTGCTTTCTGCTATTTTCATTGTTTTGATATTTACAGAGATGGTTTATTTATTCTCCGTATTTGTGTATGTATGCGTATACCCACATGTACACATAATGAAAATGTTTTATCAGAATCTTTCCTGTGATTACTGGAGAGCAGTGCATGCTATATCCTTACTGCACAGCTGTTGTCTTTTGTGTTATTGCTAGTATTTATATAGTTTGACATCGGGAGTACTACTCATCCCTATTTTTGGATTGGTGTGTATATGAAAATGAAATAAATAGTGTTCTCTGTCAGTTCATCCCTTGTGGTTGTGCTTTGTCAACAGGATGTCTACTCGAGTCCTTTTGGCCACGCTCTCAATTCCTATTACTCCTGAGAGAACTGATATTGCTCGCCTCCTGGATATGGATGGCATCATTGTTGAAAAACAGCGACGTCTGGCAACCCTGTTGGGTCTGCAGGCCCCTCCTACACGTGGTAGTCTAATTAATGATATGGTACGTCATTGTGCTTGCACGAGGAGCTTTTAAACTCTCAAGTCCTCTTTTTGATCTGTTTTCATCCCAGAATTGCTGCGCTTAGTTAAGGGATGACAGTTTCAAAATGAAAACAGCTTTATTATTAGTTGTATTACTAATGGCATAGTATTAACATTTCAGGTTCACAAGAGGGACTGCTTTCAGTTTGGATGTGGGCGTACATCCTTGTAGTGGGACTGTAGGTCTTTGTGTCTTAGAAATGATGAATATGTTGAGGGTGGTACTGCAGTCTAGATACTTATCTTGTTGGTATGTTTTTTGTCTACTTTTTCATCTTTCAATGTGATTAACGGATGTTATGTGCAGTCACTGTCACTGTAATTAAGAGTGTTTTATTTTAAAAAGATTCAAACTGTATTAAAAGGTACGTGGGATACCTATTTAACTTTGGGAGTGTCAAATGCTTAAAGCATTACTATTTGTTAATATTGTTTTTTATTTTGAGATATTTTGGTTATTGTTCATTGTAGGTGAGGTTCAACGTAGTACAGTACGTTGTTCCAGAAGTAAAGGAACTCTACAATTGGCTTGAAGTTGACTTTCACCCACTCAAGTTATGTAGCCGTGTCAGCAAGGTAGGTTTTGTGTTTTGTTCCAAATAGTGGAAAAAATTCATTCACATCTGCAGGGTGCTCTGTAAAGATGCACTTTTGGGAATATTTTGGAAAGTCTTGTGGATGGAAATGATGCTAAGTGTAACTTTGTTTAAAAATGAAGGAGTGAAAAAATGTGTGCCTGCAAGTGGACCATGGGAAGTGGAAAAATATACCATAATCTGCTTTTACTGTTAAAATGTCTTGTACTGGGACATAGAATTGCGTGAGATTTCTTTAACTGTGTTAATGTAAATTCTGCAATGAAAGAAGCACATCACATTCTTTTTCTTTAATAGTGGGAACAAAGATATATGAAGTGCTAAAAAGAACTTGAAGGTAAATTAGCAGTGTGGTTAATGTTGCCAGTACTGTCAGTCACCTTCATACAAAAAGTGTTAGCTGTCATAAAAATGTTCTGACCAGAAGATTGACTTCAGTAAAACAAAGTGTCTGGACAGAAGTGCTATTCTTTCGTGAGCTGTAAAACGAAAGTATTTCAGAGTCATACTTAGTACCTTGATGTTGAAGATTTAAGGGTTGATGCAGATAAAGTAACTTTTCAGAGCTTTGATAGGTACTGAACTGGGTGAAAGACCAAGCTGAAAAGGAACCTGAACTGCAGCTGTATGTTCCTCACCTGCAGAACAATACCATTCTTCGCCTTTTGCAGCAGGTATGGATAAGGAAAATGTGTATTCGTAAGTAGAAAGTTAGAAAATGCTTTGGAAGAGCAGCAACCTGGAAACTATGCTGAAGTAATTTTTTTTTCTATTAACTAGAAGACCATTGTGGTTTTGGAATACTTTTTCCAGTGTATAACCCATATCTGCAAGTTTGTACATCGTTTAGGTACAGCCAAATTAGTTGTACTTAATGGTGGTTGAATACAGTGATGTAATTTTTGCCTGGATTTTCTTTGTGAGGAGTCTGTGAAATTTTATTGAAGGTAATTTGTTGTGTCTTAAAATCTTACGGGATAACATTTGGATTTTGGGTGGTTTTTTTTTCATAAATGTTTTATAAAACGCACATTTCATTGACCTGCTTTCATTGCAAGTAATGAGCAGTGTTATTTCTGATGTGCTAAAGAAATATTTGAAGGCTAATTAGCAGCTTAGCTGTATGTAGTTACTGCTGCCAGTCTCCTTCATACAAAGAAGCCATTTAGTAATGACATTTATTCTTAGCTTACATTTGGATTCAGTACAGGAATAAAATCCCGAAAGAGTATTTGCAATTGTGTTAATACCCATACCTTAATTTATTGATGATTTAATAGGTTAGCTGCTTTTATTTCTATCGCTTTTTCATAAGGAAAAGTACCTAATGTTTGTTTTCACGTAAAGGTGGCCCAGATTTATCAAAGCATTGAATTTTCTCGCCTGGCTACCCTGGTTCCTTTTGTTGATGCTTTCCAGCTGGAACGGAGCATTGTAGATGCCGCCAGACATTGTGACTTACAAGTAAGTGCTGTCAGAAGACACTGTGAAATGATGTATGGATTTGTGGGTATTACATTGGGTGAAAAGGGGCTGGTGGGCATTGAGCGCAAGGAAGGTAGTTGGTTCTGTTAGATGGAGATAAACTGGAATGAAAATGCAAGTGGCGACATTAAAAACTGACAGTTCCTCTTGAAGGTTGCCCTGTTGGTCAGGTTGCCTGTACTGAATGGATGACAACCTGTAATTAAATGTTTTAAATTGGTGAAGAGATGCCAATATTTTTTTGTTCGGATTGTCCATTTAGGTTTTATCTTAAGCTGATTCGTTCCATATAGCAGCACTTCAGCAGACAGATGAATTGAAACCGTCTTGTTTCAAGAGATTCTTATTTCCTGTTTTACCAAAGTGGAGAAAGAGAATCTTTGAAAACAGTGACTGTTTTTAAATAGAGCATGGAAATAAAGCAAAATTCTATCCAGTGCTCTTTTTCTTCTTTTTAATTCTTACTCAGAGCTCTTGTTGACTTGCGTTGGCCATGAACACAGTAGCACAGAAATCAGTTAAGAGCAGTTAATAATACAATCCCCTCCCCCCCCCTCTGTTTTTTTTTGTTTTGCAAAGGTTCGCCTTGACCATACTACCCGGACACTGAGTTTTGGCTCAGATTTGAACTATAGTACCAGAGAAGATGCTCCTCTGGGCCCTCAGCTACAAAGCATGCCTTCTGAGCAAATTAGAAATCAGTTGACTGCTATGTCCTCAGCTCTGGCCAAGGCTCTTGCAGTCATTAAGCCCCCTCACTTACTGGTAAGTAATCCTACATTTTCTGAAAATGCTGACAAATCCTATCGTTTCTCCTAAACGTTGTATTTAATGGTTGCACTTACACAACCCTGCGTTAGTTCTTGGTGGTGTGATAAACTGCTCTTTCGGGTGAACTGCTTTCAGTACCATACTAGCAGTGCCTTTGTCCCTTTTCTTCAGAAACAATGTATTGAGGTGCTAATATACACAAATGAGTGGTAACATTAAGGCATCTGTTAATGACAGAGTATCCTTCTGTTACATACTAACCTGTTCTAATAGCTCTACAGCTTTTGGTTTGACAAAATGAACTTGTTTGAATTTGTGGTATTGTACTTGAATATCACACCAGGAAGTTGCTGAGCTATCTGATGGTTAATGTGGCACTGCAGAGATCCGAGGAGACAGAGCTGGTGCTTTGGTGTATTATTGTGTATTTTGGTGTATTTTCAGATGTGTGTTGCTCCAGTTTTCAAAGTCTTGCAAGGCTCTCTGATACAGCTTGTCAGTAATAATGAGCTCCATTTATATTCCTGTGCTTTAAGTAGAAACGAAAGCTAAGAACTTGATATTTTTTAACAGCTTATATTTTAATTAATGTTTTCTGAACATTTCTGAATGTTTTTTTCAGACTTTTTTTTCTTATTCAAATGTATTTGTGCTTGCGAAGAAGAACAAATGGTTCCTAAACGCACCCAGCTAGTCAGTGTTTGATCATAACAAAAATAATGTCAAGATGTACGCAAAAGGCCTGCATTTAAATGACTGATTTTGTGTATATCAAGTTTAGAATATACCGCATGGTAATATAGCCATAGATGAGTCCACAGAGCTAAGACTTGTTTAAAATTTTGCACGCATTTTTGAAAATGCAAGAGCCTGCTTTCTTTATTCTTTCTGGCAAAAGTGTTGTGAAGAACCTGCAATGTGACTTCCCAGTGGAATCTAAAAGCACGAACAAAAGATCCCACAGCTGAAGAACTGACTTGTCTTTGTCTCTCTCTGGGACTGTTGGCTTCAAGGTCAGACTCGCTGATGAGCTCACATTTCAGGTTCTCCAGAGCCCTGTAGGAGCGAGGTGTAAATCACATTGTGGGGTTTCCAGCATGCTTTGATTGTGGCAAGTTTAAAACTTCGCTTTTAAAAGAGTGGTAAATTTTTTGTGTGCTGTGTGTTTAAGAAAGAAGTATTTTTTTAGCCAATATGTAGAGCTTTTCCATATTGTGAAAAAGACTGAGGGCAAGATGTTCATACCAAATGCTTTATCCAAATTGGAAATAAGTTATATTCCTAAAATAGCTGCACAAAGTAGGACTGTATCATGACACTTAATACTAGCTTACTTGTGTTAGCTTGGATGTACAGTAACTATTTAATAGCGCTTATTTCCATGTAAGTTTTCCCATAGGAAAGGATTTATTCAGATAAGTTGTTGGTTTAAAAGAAAAAATATGCTTTATTTGTACATTTACAGATGGAAATGACAGGCAGTCTTCTACTTGATGTCAGTATAATTATCTGAATAAGACATAAATACTAGTAATTATGTGAGTAAACTTTGAGTACTTGATCAGGTTTAATACTGACCTGTGGGATTAGGGAAGCTGTGGAACAAATGAATATCATTTTTTTCTTTACTATTCGCATAAAAACCTCTCACTCTTTTAAGTGTTTAGAAAGATACACTTTATTTTCAACTTTATTACAAGACCTCAAGTTTTTCATTGTTGCATTTCTGGCACCCTCATCTGTTTTTAAGTGCAACAAAGTATGGATGTTCCAATGTTTTTGTTTAATGCTCTGAAAGTGGCAGATTGCTAAAAATACCTCAGAGCTGGCACTTCATGAGCAGCATGACTGAGCGCTTGCTGCGAGTCATTAGGCTGCAGTCCTTGGCTGCTTCCTGGAGTGATTAAAATGGGCAGCTCCTTCAGCTGGCACGGCCGTACCTCTTCATGTGTAGAGTGTGCATCTCTACAAAGAGCCATATAAATACTCTGGGGGAGAGCTTATGGGGGGTGGCCAGGAGGATGCTTAAAGAACGGTCTACATGCGATTGAGTGCTGCTTATAATTTAATCAAAATGACTTGATTCAGATTTTTTTTTTCTTATCTCATAAGCCAGCACTCTGTGTCAATTTTGGTACTTTTCTCTTACGTTTGAATGTTTAAAAAAAGCCGTCAACATGAAAAACAAGGGAGCTTTGTTGACGTACAGTACATGTGGTGCTGTCCTTGCTAACATATGCTGAGAGAAGCAAGATTGGTTCCCTAAATGACTCTCAGGTATAGACTCCTAATTGTCACTAATGTGTGTGTGCAGTATTTTTGGACAAAGTGTAAAAATACCATACCTAAAATAGATGTGCTGCAGAATATTGTTTGGTATAAGCATCTTTCAGGTCCATTTGCACATGGTTCTATTGAATTGACGGTGCCTTGTATGCCATGTAGATAGTGTGATTAGATTTAGCATTACAGTTGTATTTCCATCCACCTGGCAAATTAGGGGAATAAAACTAGTTCTGAGATTTCTTTGAGAAGCATTAGCTATGCTTATATTCTGGCTTTTTGAAGAGATGCTACATACATCATTGTCTTATTCTTCATTTACATCCAGCAAGAGAAGGAAGAACAGCATCAGCTAGCAGTCACTGCCTTCTTAAAGAATTCAAGGAAGGAACATCAGCGTATTCTTGCACGCCGTCAAACTATAGAAGAAAGAAAAGAGCGCCTTGAAAGCCTAAACATTCAGCGTGAAAAAGAAGAACTGGAGCAGCGTGAAGCAGAGCTCCAGAAAGTCCGTAAAGCTGAGGAAGAGAGGCTGCGCCAGGAGGCAAAGGAAAGAGAAAAGGAACGTATCCTGCAGGAGCATGAACAAATCAAAAAGAAGACTGTTCGTGAGCGCCTGGAGCAGATTAAGAAGACTGAATTGGGAGCCAAAGCATTTAAAGATATTGATATCGAGGTAGAAAACTTGTTATTGAAGCATTGAGGAATGTTTTGTGCTTTTAAAATTATACTGATAGGCTGCCTGAATTTCTTGTTCCTCACTGGTTTTGTACTGTGGCTGCTCTTATAAACAGTCTCTGAGAAATGAAACTGCCAGTTTGGCACTTAAATATTAATTTGCTCAACAGTGTAAGTAAATGTGAAGGCTGAATTTGGATAGAGTCTATTTTACCTGGAGTAAAGTCCAGCTGTTATTTTAAGCCGCTTGTTTCTGAAACAGTATCTGATCTATGAAACATATTCAGGTTCCATTTTGTTGTACTTGAATCATGTCCCAATTAAGAATCAGGATACAAATGGTTTAGAGAGCTTGAAAAATAAAATACAAATCATCGCAGATGTCACAAGAGAGTGGAAAAGAAGCTGAGAATGCTTCTGAAGCAAATTTGTTTCAAAGTTAGGGGAGGACTGTGGACGCTTAAATGAACAAATTCACGTTTGTGGAAGAAATACTGTTTGCTTCATTTTGTATTGATAACTGTACTTGGCTGCAGGATCTTGAAGAATTGGATCCGGACTTCATTATGGCCAAACAAGTGGAACAGCTGGAGAAAGAGAAGAAGGAACTTCAGGAACGACTGAAGAATCAGGAGAAAAAGGTACGAAGTAGTAAAGGTGCTAAGTTATGTCTTTGCAGCACTTATGATAGTGGTTGTGAACCGTGTATTCACATATAAAATATATGGATATTCAAAATGTTACGTATAAAGCTAACAAAAGAAAGTGAATGCTCGATAAACCAGTGTAGCTCCTAGTATTGATGGACAAATCTATTGTAATTATTGAAGTTAATTTGCAACTGGGCTCTTAAACTATGTGTGAAGTGGGTCTTAGTTGGGAAGACTTGAAATGTGCTTGAAAATGTTTTCAGAGAAAACTAAATGCTCAGAGAAGGGGGGGCTTTTAGAGGACCTAAATTAATTAATTGTATTAGTCCTCACTAAAGCAGAGGAAATTCCATTGCTGGAGTTCATCTAGGCTGTTGAAGAGAGTCTACATGAAACTTGCACGACTGCAAGTGTGGGGAGTGTGCTGTCAGAGTAAATGAAGGTGCATGACCTGGGCAAGGTGAAACTCTCCCACATGTTTTCAAGACTGAAACAGAGTTTATATGATCCCATTGGCAATTCAGTTTGCTTAAAACCAACACGATGTTTGAAAGTTGCAAGTACTTTCTCATGAGGGGGAGCAGAGAGGGAGAAGCTGTTATTTTGGTCATTAGTGATGGGATGCAAGGCAGTGTATTACAGCTTCATCAGGGAAGATCAGGTTGCATATTAAGAAAAGGTTCTTCATTGAGAGGGTGGTCAAGCACTAGAACAGCCTCCCCACAGAGGTTAAGTGCAACTCAAACAAACTTTTTACAAAGTTCTTCACCAAAGGATTTAAAGAAAACTTAGCAGTGATGGCATTGATTGGCAAATGATTGTCTCCAGACTGAACATTAGTGGTCAGTAGTGAAATCTGTCTTGTGCATCTCAAGTATCATGTCCAGTTCCAGTCCCTTTATCTCAAAAAGTATGTAGGTTAAGTGGAAATCTGAGATGAGAAAAGCAGGAGCTGTTAATGGTATGGATTGGCTTCTGCCTGAGAAATGACTTTGTAAATTAGTACCACTATGTCTCAAAGATTTCTGGAGAAAGGATACAGTATATCCTTAGTATATAGTAGCAGAGAACAAGAGGGGCCTTCATTCTGTGAGCTGTTGATCCATAGGATTTCTTTCCAAAGTATGGTGTGTATGAGAAGCTTCTTTGTGTACAGCAGGATGAGAGGAGAAATGTACTGCATGCTGAATGGAAGGGGAAAAAGTTCTTCCCAGGAAATCCTCGGAGCTGAAAGTTGTTGATGATGGGAGACTGTTAGGAAGAGTATGGGCTGTGTCCTTTCCTAGGAATGCACTTAGGTGCTGATGATAGAGTCAGCTGTTTGTTTGGGTGGGGCTTTGATCCACGTGGTTATATAATAATAATATCTATATTGGAGAAATTGGGATTTCTTCTGGAGGATGTTGAAGAGTGTGTGTTCCGCATCTGGTCTTTGCATTATGACATTCTGAGGGTTTGTTGTCTTTATTTAGATCGACTATTTTGAACGAGCAAAGCGCTTAGAAGAAATTCCTTTAATAAAGACTGCCTATGAGGAGCAAAGAGTGCGTGATATGGAGCTGTGGGAGCAACAGGAAGAGGAGAGGGTAAGAACCTTTATTCACGTGATAAAATCCATCAGTTGCGAATGAAAAGTAGCAGTTTTGTGCTGGTTTGTTGTTGTTTTGTTTTTTTTTTTCCCTGGCTTCACCCAGGGAAAGAAGGGAAAAAATTGGTCTTGAAGAATTGTGTTAATTTTCTAATTTTATTGTGCAGTTACACAGCAATTTCTTTTGACCTGGATCTGAAAGAAGATGTAATTTGAGTAGCAGCTGAGGTAGAACAAATACAAATATACGGCGAGCTTTTCCTTCATGTTATTTTTTTATATTATCTCTTTAGATCACCACTTTGCAGCTGGAGCGTGAGAAAGCCCTTGAGCATAAGAACAGGCTCTCAAGGATGTTGGAGGATAGAGATTTATTTGAAGCCAGGCTCAAAGCGTTGCGACGGACGGTTTATGAGGTACGCAGGAGATGATACTGAAATAGAATATTTCTCTGAAGTAAGGAAACCAACTTGTGACTCAGTGATTCTTCCTGAAAATTGCAAATAAGAATCTAGGAAATGATGAAATAATTTATTTACTGCTTTGATTAAAAATAGATATTCCTGCACCCATTCCTAGGTATATCAACTTCTTTAACAGCTTATAGAAAATAAGTGCCTAAAAATACCTTTTTCTTTAATACAATTAGTAAGAGATTATTGTAGCATGTGAGCAGCCAGCTGTATCTTTGGAAATACTTGGATTTGCTGTGGTGATGGCATATTGAAAATAATCCTGAAGCGAAGAAATATGTAGAAATACTTGTCTGTTTTTTATCTTTTTCTTTGGATCTGGAAATTGTTTTGATAGTAGTTGGTGCTGCAAGTTGCATTTTATTTGCCAAATTTGATAACGTGTTAGATGAGGAGGGCAGGGAAAAAAACTGTGCTGGATTCTCTGCTGTAAGTATGGGTAATTTAGGGAGGTCAGCAACTAGGTAATGTATTTGCGTTCCAGAAGAAGCAAATAGAGGCCAAAAATTGTGATTGCTGGTTGTGTGTCTTAGGAGTATATTCACTTCAATCAAATTTACTGCAGGAGAAGGTTAAAATGGTAAACAGAAACATAGTTGATTTTTAGCTGAGCAAATTTAATACATTGCAGTCGGTTAGTGTTCCTTTGCAGCTTTATTTAGCAACTTGTGTTTGTGTTCAGCTCTTTAATGTTAATGTTCTGGTAGTTTCATGTGTATTTTTTTGTATTTCAGGATAAACTCAAACAGTTCCAGGAAAGGTTAGCAGAAGAGAGGCGCAATCGTTTGGAGGAACGCAAGAAGCAACGCAAAGAAGAAAGACGCATTACTTATTACAGAGAGAAGGAGGAAGAGGAGCAAAGATTACGAGAAGAACAACTGCTTAAAGGTATAACTGAGAATGTGATCGTGATTTGAGAATGCGATTGCTGCTTGGATGAAGTGTTTTTTTATCTGAGTTCATAATCATGCAGTATTAAAAAAATAATAATAATACAGAAGTCCTTAGTATCAGACTTGCAGCACTACTAGCTGATCTTTTCTTTGACCTCTTCTACAAAAGGAATCCTCTGCTATACTTGATGTAGTTACTGATGTTTTAGCTGGAGCCTATGTGGCCCGTACATTTAAGTAACCTTTCTTCTCAGCTGGCAGCTATTGTTCAAGGTATCAGGTTAATAAATGTGTCAAGGATTCTTTTCCTATTGCTTTGGAATTTGAATGCTTCTGGAAAACCTTCTGTGCTTAAGCGTGTTCTGTGAAGTGCCTAGTTGGATGGAGAAATATATTTAAGGCCAAAGGAGGAGGACTGTGTTTTTGTACATCCTCTCTGTGTATAGCAAAGTGGTGTAACTGTCAATATATTCTATTCACTAATCCAACTGTGAAGAGCGTGAGGAGAAGGAGCGCATTGAGCGTGAGAAACGTGAGCAGGAGCAGCGGGAATACCAGGAGCGTGTCAAGAAGCTGGAAGAGCTAGAGAAGAAGAAACGTCAAAGAGAAATGGAGATAGAAGAAAGAGAGCGTCGTAGAGAAGAAGAACGGAGAGGTCTGGATGATCCATTTTCAAGAAAGGTAGGTAAATACTTGCAGGTTTGGTTTTCTTCTTGTCTGCTCTTATTTCTG
Source organism: Alectoris magna (assembly GCA_030625065.1). Classification (NCBI taxonomy): domain Eukaryota; kingdom Metazoa; phylum Chordata; class Aves; order Galliformes; family Phasianidae; genus Alectoris; species Alectoris magna. The sequence continues at coordinate 17,985,661 of CM060566.1, read as the reverse complement.
TCGATTATTTGGAAAAAGTTGACAATTGGCTCTAAAGTAAGTTTAAATGATTTTTTGTTTAAATGATTCAGTAATAGTGTGTCTAATTTAATAGTTAAATTATTAATGTCGCTTATCTTCAGCTCTCTATCAGGATCTTGAATCTGTAGTTCTGTAGTAAAGTTGAGCAAAGGTCACCAAGCTGTTCAGAAGCTAAATGAATAAAGATTAAAAAGAATATTGAATATAAATTAACACAAATAAAACAGGAGAGCTATGTTTGGAGCATGTGTAATGACTCATGCAAGTCACAGATTAAGAGTAGCTATTGGAGGAAAATTCCGGTCTAAACATAGAAGTCTAGCTTCCTATTTTATGAGGATTATGCAATGATATAAAAACAGGAGGTGTGTGTAGCTTCCCTTTGACAGGTATAGGCATTGGGGAAAATCATTATACCGGTCCACCAGGAAACAAAGCAAAACTTATTTCATAAATAAAACACTTATGATTTTGTAAATGTAACAAGCCTTCTAAACTCCCACTTCTTCAAACCTTAAGAATAAGAGAACTTGGATTAAATTCCATCTACCTTAGCCATTGTCCTTGTTTAAAGAATGCTTCACTGCACTGGTATTTTTCCACGTAAGAAGTATTTGTAGCCACAGGCACTTGACTGTATGGAAAAACTGACTCGGATTCTAAGAAAGATACTCATACCACATGAAAAATGCCGTTTGCAGTTTTGGAATTCTTTCTTTGTTCTTGTTTCTTGGGATCCCTTATACAAGACGACTATAAAAAATGTTTAAATAGGTACTCAGAGTAGTGGATGTGTGAGATCCAGCCTCGACTGTTTATTTCTCTACATGGCAAATCAAAATAGTTTTGAAAGGGTAGTGTCAAATCTTTTTAAAGTATGTCCTATTATGTGAAATCAGTGATTTTATGTGGCTTATCTAATTTGTTTCTTACAGTGGAATTCAAGAATAAATGACTGCATTAGAAGTAGTATGGTTTGATTTTTGTACAGCAATTGGGAAAGATGCGTAACCTTTATTTACAAAAACCAAAAACAGCTAAAGGAATAATTGTTGCTCTGCCCTCTTTCTAAGCAACATGGGTGAATCAAAATACCTTGACTGTTTTGTGCCTGCAGGTCTCATGTTAAGTGCTGTGTAAACCCAGAATGAAATGGTCTGTGCTACAGAGAGCTTGTGGTTTATTCAGTCACATTTACTGATCTGGCTAGAAAGCTCAAAACCAAAGAGGTTACTTATTCACTCCTACTACTGGTATGCAGCAGGAAAGTGAAATTTTTAGAGCATCTCTGTGCGTTAACTCTCTTCCTGTTGTTCATACACTAAAATGTTTATGAATAAATGTATTAACTCTTCATGTATCCTCCTGCCTTGTTAGTAAAGTGTGTGCCACAAAGGGATCCTAACGTTCTTAATCTGCCATGAGCAATAAAGTTCAGTTATTCAACCTGCTGGTAGTTCAGTATTCTCTACAGTGTAACAAGTGTTTTTTTTTTTAAAGGCACATTATGCTGTGGAAGGCATAACTTACATGCTGGAAGTCTTTATTTTAAAGTATTCAAGAGGATATTCTTACTTCCCTTTGACATACAGGAATCTCGTTGGGGTGACAGGGGAGAGTCCGAAAGCTCCTGGAGAAGAGGTGGTGAGACGGAATCCGAATGGCGACGAGCACCAGTGGAAAGGTGATGATTGGGCTCTGTATGTGTGGGCTCTCTTTTTTTAAAGCTGCATTTACAATTATCTCTCGGGCCTTCACATTTCTCTGAGTTACCTTCTAATTGCTTATAAGAATCTCAAAATGAGACATTTTGTCTCACAACTGCATTCAGTTGTTCTTTTTCTATATAGGTTAGATACGTGAAGGCTGGCTTATGCCTTCTACATCTGATAAACTTAATTACGTGGGTTCTTTTGTAAATAACAATTTTCTGCCCTGCTCAAACATTGGTGACAATTGCATAAGTACAGACTGGGGAAGGATGATGAACAGATGCAGTGTTTCAAGAGATTTGAGATTTTCCATTTAGAAAACTAACAATAACTGTGAGAAAGAAAGCAAAGTTGAGTGTCTTGAAAGCTATTCAAGTCCCAGAAGAGCTCGCAGAGCAGAAAATGTGTGCTTTCTGTAGGAAGAATGTTCTGATGGTACTTCACACTTCTATTTTAAAAGTGCTTGATGACATCTGTACTTTTAGATGTTTGGGATATATTCAATAATAATGAAGACTGTACAGTTGTAGAAAGTAGGATCTTTAAAACTTGTCCATCCCTCTGCTTCGCAGCAGGATGCATTGTGCTTAAAATATTTCGGACGAAACATGTCTAAAAGCCTGTGTTGATGGAAATACCACTACTTGTTCTAATTGGCAATATGTTTTACTGTTTAATTACCCTTACAAATAGATATTTATAAACGTCTAACCTTAATTTCCAGTGCAGCAATTTAAATCCATTACCGCTTACTCTGACTGTGGAAGCGAATCAATTTACTGTTTCTTTCTAGTAATTTCTTCTAACATAGTGGAATGAGGTCTCTCGATAAAGTAGTGTCTTAAGCTTTCTTTAAAAGCTGTGTTGCTCTTCTTGGTAGCGATCCACTTTCTCTTGAATTGCAACATCAAAAATTGTGTGAAATTATCAGGTGAAGCATTTTAGTTGCGTATTGCGGAAGCGTTTAATGCATCTGTTTATGTGCTTCAGATTTAATGCATTAGCTTGCAGCTAAAAACTGTCTGGCAGGCGTTGATTTCTCATGGAGCAGGTCTGACATGCGTGTAAAATTAGGACATAAATCCTCACAGTTACAGAGCAGCTGATTGTCTTGTGCAGCAGACCCCAGAGTACAGGATTCCAGGTGTCAGTGTATTCCAGAGCTCTCAGTCTTTTCCTTACCACGACTCCTGTGGGCACTAACCTAAATACTGTCTCCAGGGAAGTGACAAGGTAGAACGCTATAACTGCTGTTCAGTAATGTCTGATCCTTTCAGTGTTACAAAGCTAAGCATATTCTAGAGATGAACTGATGACTCAATAGCCCAGTGAAAACTCTCACCAATGCTTTTTATCCCTCCTACAACCTAGTAAGGAGAATCCCTATAAGTCGTCTTAGTCTGCCAGAGCCTGCATCCTGCTTGCAGTCAGGCAGCAGTAGTTGTCCTGCCGTACGCAGTTGTGCGTGCTTGTCAGTGAGAGCATCACCATCTGTTGAGTGAAAACAGGGATGGGATTTTAGGGTTGGTGTGTTTGTGAAGATGGGGATACTTCGTGACCATGGTTTTTATTCTTAATGAGTTCTTTGAGATACAGAGTTTGTCAAATTAAGCTTGATGTAGAAGCAAAACACCTTCTCTTTTTTATTGCAGTAGATGACCAAAGGAGACTACTAAGCAGCTGTAATGTTTAAAAGAATAATAAACTGTTCAGTATTAACTGAATCCATAGAAAGCTGACCTGTCACTTTCGTATAGCACTCAAGGCAATTAGACCCCGTGCATTTGAAAACTGCAAGCTCTGTAAATGTACTTGCAACCATACGTCAGGTATTCAGAAGTGATTTTGATGGGAGTCAGCAACATTGTCTTATATGCAAAGCTTTCCTAGATGTCTGTTTCTACTCGCTTATTTCTTGTGGCTTTATAGAGATTGGCGCCGAGGAGAAGCAAGAGATGATGAAAGACCTTTCCGGCGAGGAGATGATCTGCCCCGAAGAAGTGATGATCTGCCCCGACGAGGTCCTGCAGAAGAAAAGGAACGGCCTTCTGTCGAATCAAGTGAGGACAGGCCACCTCGGCGTGAAGGGGATGAAGACAGACCACCTCGGCGTGAAGGGGATGAGGACAGGCCACTCAGACGTGGTTTGGATGAGGACAGACCTCCCAGACGTGGCTTGGATGATGATAGAGGGAGCTGGCGGGCTGCAGATGACGATAGGGGTCCCAGGCGTGGAATGGATGATGACAGACCCCCCAGACGTGCACTGGATGATGACAGACCCCCCAGACGTGCATTGGATGATGACAGACCCCCCAGACGTGCATTGGATGATGACAGACCCCCCAGACGTGTATTGGATGATGACAGACCACCGAGACGTGGCTTGGATGACGACAGAGGCAGTTGGCGAGCAGCAGATGACGACAGAGGACCCAGGCGTGGGCTGGATGATGACAGGCCACCCAGACGGGCTTTAGATGATGACAGGCCACCCAGGCGTGGGCTGGATGATGACAGGGGCAGTTGGCGTGCTGCAGATGATGACAGGGGTCCCAGGCGTGGGCTGGATGACGACAGGGGTCCCAGGCGAGGTCTGGATGATGACAGGGGACCGTGGCGTAACACAGATGATGACAGGCTCTCCAGACGAGATGATGACAGGGGGCCATGGCGTAGCAGTGAAGATTCAAGGCCAGGTCCTTGGAGACCGTTTGGTAAACCAGGTAAAGCAGCATAATGCAATGATTTTTCCTCTGAAGCGTGGTTAAACCAGCAGATAATGGATGTGATATGTTTGACACAAGAGATGAGACAATCATCTCTGAAAATGTCTGGAGTAATTCTGCTAATATGGACACTCCTTTACTTAGGATCATTAATCCTTTTCATTTGGTTCAATTAAACAAACCATGCATGGTCAAAATCAGCGGTATTTATTATTTGCCTGGATTATATCTAAATGTCCCATAGTATTGGTGTTATTTACTTATACGCAAAAAACAAGATAGAGAGGTTTAATGCTTTGATGGAGGAAGAACATTTTCACTAGTTGGGTGTGCCTTGATCTCTTTCCCTGCCCGATCTGAAATAAATCTGCTAGGAAGGATTTTGATGCATCATTGCATCACTCAAACCAGACTCAAGTGGGTCTGGTTTGGCTAAGGTTTTTTTCTTTTTTCCTAGATATAGAAATACTCCTATTTTTACCATACCTTTTTGAAACACCCTCCATTGAATAGGATTTTAGATGAGATGACTTTCTGAGGTCCCTTCCAACCTGAATTATCCTACAATCCTATTCCTATGTGGTTTATTTCTAATCCAGAGTAGTAGTGTTGGTAACCATTCCTTGTTTCTGATTGTGTTTGAAACTGTTCCTAATTTTTTTTTCCATTCACATTTGTATGTTTATTATATTTTTATTTTATCTTTTTACAGGTGCCACATCAACTCTTTAGACATCAATTACGTAATCCAAACCAGTACCAAAATTATCACAAGTCATTATATTTGCACTCCAGTAGCTTTTTCCTATGAAAAAAATCCAAAACGCTTGACGAAACAGTTTATGGGAGAGAAGCAAATTCATCTTATTCATAAATTCCTTTGACTTTGTTGCTTACAGGGGGATGGAGGGAGCGCGAGAAGGCCCGTGAGGACAGCTGGGGGCCTCCCCGAGACTCCAGGCCTCCTGGAGACCGTGAGTGGGACAGAGACAAAGATCGTGACGAGAATGAGAAAGAGCGTGAATTTGACAGAGAAAGGGATTTTGATCGAGATGATCGTTTCAGGCGTCCCAGGTTTGACTCCTTTGTGTAATTAAGAAATAATACGACTTCACGGAGTGAAATGAACTGTGGTTGGTGTGTAAGAAATGGAGTTCTTTAAGGTAGTAGATGGATAATGGCGTAGTGGTTTGTTCTTAAAGTGCTAACAGAGTGAATCCCAGAATGCTTTACTGCTTTTAAATATGTTGGGTTTTTCCCCCAGTACATTGTATTTCATGCTAGGCTCCAGAAAAGGTGTTGGAAGTCAACATATTAAATAGAGACCCATCGGACCTGACAATATCTGTGCCATCATTACTTCTTTCTGCAGCAAAGATAAAACATTAACATTTAGTCTTATTTTTTGTTTTGAATGGCAAAAGGGATGATGCTGGCTGGAGAAGAGGACCAGCTGAGGAAACATCTAGCTGGAGGGATTCAAGTCGTCGTGAAGAATGGGACAGGGGTGGCCGTGACATGAGAGATCGCCGTGCTGATGACAGAGAACCACCACTCAGAAGAGGACCTCCACTCAGATCTGACCGTGAGGAACGTATGTTTGTTTTGTTGTTCCTAAAGGCTTGCGATCATTACAGGTCCTCCACGTTACCCTGGCAGCGTTAGGAGATGATTTTTTTCAGCCACTGAAACACCCTGTATGTAACAACGTGGTACAAAGCAGCAGTAGTGTAACTGAGAAATTGTCCATGAGTCTTGTTATTAGTTGTACTCTTTTCTATCATAGTAGCACTTCAGATCTGCAGTAGGATAACACTGTAAGTCTGCAGTTATTGCTGTCGCATTACATTTGAGGTGAATGAAAGTTTTTTGCAGTTCAGTTATCAAGAGAGGTGTCCCAGAAAGTAATTTCTGGCTCATTTCTCAAAACTGAGAGAAATACTTGCAAATAAGGCCTTGTGGGTTTCACGCTATTAGCGGTATTTATTTTAGATGAATAGCCTACTTTAACTATGTACATTAATGAGTTTTAATTATGTACATTCATTTATGCTTCACTGTGACAGCAGAGACATTTAGCCTGAGATACCACATCTTGCCATGCTGGAGTTCTCACGTTCAGAATTTTATTTGGTTTCTGCCCTGAGCGTCGGCGCTCCCTGGCTGTGGGTGCTGCCATGCAGCTGATCTCAGAGCAAACTGGAACAGAACACACCTTACAGGACTGCAGCTGGCAGAAAGGTTGAGGGCTCCCAGTGTGGGGAGATACATACATATATTCATATATAAAAAATAATATCAGGAACTACGTTATTGTTTGACTCTCTGGTTTGGTATTCGACACTGGCTTTGTTCATTCATAGCTGGGGTATAATTCTTAAGCTCCTTTGGATGGAAACGAACAATTCTTTATACTAGTCTTGAGCATTCATCACTATATCAGGGGAGCTGTGTCACATCTGCCTTCACTAATGCTGAACAGCAAAGGGCTGTTGAGACATCAAACACCTAAATATTTTTCAGTTGTTTCTAAAGAGATGCTTTTGTGCTTTTAATTCTGATAACGTAAAGATGTATTTTACATTGTAAAACCATCACTAGAACATTCTCACTGCAGTTAACTTCATTTTAAAAATGACACTTCACTTGCTGACAGCAATGGTGAATCTCTAACAGGCACGAGTAGTTCCTGTCCATTACTTCATTATAAAATTAAGCTGTGCGTTTGGCTGTCATCTTCGTATTTGCTCTTGGCAAGATTGAGAGTCAGTAAATCAGACCGTCGGTGCTAGGCTTGTTCGTTTAAAACTCCTGCAGGCTGCTGGTCGAACATGACAAAAGGTGGTTTTAATGTCTTCTGTGTTTGTTTTAGCGAGCTCGTGGCGGCGTGCCGATGATAGGAGAGAGGAACGTGGGGAAGAACGCGAAACAGCTCGGCGGTCAGCTCCTGCCCCTGCTGCTCCTCCAGCTTCCGCTCCCCCGTCAGCATCAAAAGATCGAGAAAGAGATGGGGAGAAGGAGAAGGGGTCCTGGAAAACAGAAAAGGAGCGTGAGCCCGTTCGTCGTACTAAGAATGAGACAGATGAAGAAGGGTGGACCACTGTACGACGCTAAGCGAATCTCAAAACAGTTTAACCGATGTTTTAGCTTTGATTTGATCGAATCCACAGATTATATTTGTGCTTATAAACATTCTGAATGGGAATTGTTTAACAAATGTTTTGAGATAACACGAAAGCATGAGCTTGAATTACTTACTCATATAGATTGATCATGCACAAAACTCACAGCAGAAGGTTGGAAATTGAATGCCGGTTTTTGAAATTTCAAACGATGCTTATTTCATGGATCATTTGTTGCTAAAATAAAAAGAAGCAGGCCGCCTTGAGTAATGCCTCTATTTCACACCAAAACAAGCTGACCTTTATATTTTTAGGCTGTCTTAATTTGGAATGGGGTATTACGGCTGAACGTGCGTTTGAAAGCACCTCAGTTCACACAGTGGAATTAGTGCAAAAGCAGAGCTGGATCGATTTCCCTAATTTGCTGAACAGGAAAAAATGCAGCCCCCTCCCCCCCTCTTCTTACATTCTTTGAGGGCAGGCAGTTTGGGAGCCATTTTATCATCTAAATTCAGTAAGTAAGTTGTTTAAATTTGAATTAAGTACAATAAACATGATGAGCATTAGCTACACTGGGATCTTTTCTGTAGATTTACTTGAATACATGAAGCCATGTTGCAGTCATTGTTCCAGTAATGTATTCTGCTGCAGTGTGCAGTCACAGAACTCCAAGCTTTTACAATTTAAGTGTTTCAGTAAGCATATTGCTATGTATTTTCTGTTGCAATAGCACAACTGCTTTTCCATTACTGGATAATTCATGCCTTTCAAGGATTTATAAATATTGTCATATTTAAAATGTGTGGTTTTGGAGAAGTTGTTGAATTTTTCCCCAATTCTTTGTCTTCAGGGTAAATTCTTCCCCTTTCCAAAAAAAAAAAAAAAAAGTGATTTGTAGTAATGGCTGTGTTGACTTTGATTTTGGGATGCAGAATAACGATTAACTATCCGGTCATACTGAAGCCAACACAGAACTTGCTGCTGTGTGTTTCTTCAATGATGAATAAACAACTTATGGAATTATTAGCTTCTACAGTGTCTTTTTAGTAACTTCCTGCAGTGTACTTCAATGTAGAACAGCTGTTAGTGGCTTCTTTGTGTGTGAATACCTGTTTCTGTACTGTCTGAAGGAGTATCTCAGAACACTTAGGCTGCTTTCTCCTTGAGTTAAAGCCTGTTTAATTTTACTGCTTGCGAACAGTAGTTGTAATGCTTTTCTTCTTGTCCTTTTCCTGCCCCTTTCTGAGCTTTCCGGGTCCTATTCATTTCTCAGGAAAACTTTGCTCTTAAGCCATCCAACCCAAGAGCCAGGTGATTGTGCCTTTGGAGCTCATCGCTTCATTTTGCCAAGTTCCAGGATTCCCTCGTAGTTATGGAGTTTTCTGAACAAAAATCAGCGATTGTACACTCCCACAAAGGATGGCACTGGAGAATGGCATCCACTCCACCTCCTGGGTTTGGGTAGCAGGCTATGGCTGTTCTTCAGACACCTGTTGCTGTACTTACAGTGTTTGGTGTCAGAAGATCACAGAATAGTGCCTGTTAAGTAAGTGCTCTGGTCCCACTCCTTATGTCAAGTCAGACTGTGTTACTCTGAAGCACACTTACACTTATCCAGGCTGGTCTTGGAAAAGCTCCAAGGAACACTTGATTGCTCACACAGTAAAAGAGCTTGAATATCTTTTCAGCCTCTACCTGTTGCCTCTCATCTCACTGTCTACACATGTGAAAAGCCTGGCTTTATAACTGCCTTGGGGTACTGGCTGGTAGGATTCCCCCAAACTTTCCCTGCTCCAGTCTGAAGCAGCCCAGCCCCCTCCCCACAGGCTCCAGCCCTGTAGTCTTGTTGGTGCTCTACTGACTTTGTTCCAGTTTAGCAAAAGCTTCCCCGTACTGGGGGCAAATGAGGCAGTAGCCAAGGTGAGGTCTCGTGAGTGCTGAGTAGGGGGAGACACTCCTCTAACCTGTCAGAAGAACCCATGGCGCTTGGGTTCTTCTCTAACATCCTAACCTGGGTACAAGGATATGGCGACATCATCTGGACTGAAGTTTCTCAGATGGTCCTTCTGGCCTTTTTTGAACATCAGTGCCACATTTGTTTTTTTTCCAGTCATCAGAAAGTTATAAAGAGTGACTATATTTTATATAATTTAAATTTTATCTGTACAGCCACGTTCACATGGGGATAAATGGAGCTGCTGGCCATTGCACCAGATGAAACTGTTCCAGAGTTTGTGTTCTTAACTTTTTAAATGGAAGTCGTTAAATATGTTGGCAACATCATCCCATGCTCAGGACTGGGCAGCATGAGAAGCATCTGAAAGATGTGAGCTACACAGACATGTCCATACCTTTATTTCACTGCTTGATCTTTTTAGATAACTGCAGTGGTCAGACATTTCATCCAACCAAACCCAACGTCTACAACCTGCACTTACTGCTGGCAGGGGCTGCCAGCCCCCAAAGGAAGGGGGGAATTCAGCTGGGGAGCTGCTGGGATAGAGGCCTTTTGTTCTCTGTAGTGGTAAAGGGCCACAGTAGTAAATAGAACAGCAAGTTTTCTTAACATAAATAAGTGTAAGTTCAGTAAACCCACAAAGTTAAGTTAGGCTGTCAGTGAAATTCAGATTCAAAACTCACCTGTTACTCAGGCACGAGTCCCCACAGCGTGCAGTTTGTTAACAGAGCTGTAGGACACACATGCTATAGTGGTACAATAAGCACCCGGTTCCTCCCATTTTGCCATGCCAGAAACAGCTGTGACTGACAGGCACCACACTTACCCAACTTGAGCAGCAGTGGGTTATCAGCACATCTGAGAGGAGTTTCCCATCAGGAGGAGTCTGCTTTTTGCCCAGACTAATATCACCTGAGGGTGACGATAGGCTACCTGGTACCCTGATCATTCCTCGTCAGAATATCACCATGGAAAAGATTCCATCGCTGACGGAATTAGCAATATTTCCCTGTAATAAAGCGGTTTTCTGAAGGCAAAGTGCTTGGTTCAAACCAGTAGCCAGACCTTTAGATCTGCAGCTGTGTGCAGAATGACAACAGCATCAGGCTCAACAAGACACCTTCTGTGGAGCATGCAAATAGCTTCCAACGTGGGCAGCTGGCGGATGAAGGCACACGCTGTTCCTAGGAGTTAAGGTTACTACCATAAGCTGTTTCAGTCTGTATGTAAGCAGCATCTACCATAACAGACTTGTAAGTGACCATGAGCAGGTGTGTCTGCCTGCTCGGTGCTGCAGAGTGTGCTGGTGCGCAGGAATTGGCTCTGGGAGCTCAGTCTGAAGTAGGCTGGCTCCCCTCCCACCCCACCCGCTGTTGCTTTCTCCAGCCACTGCTGCTGCCTTACCTGCTGGGGCCCAACTCCCAGGCCTGATGCCATGCAGCGCGGGTACACACGGACAGCAGGAGGACCCTGAGCACACACAGCAGGAGCCATCATCACAAAAGCAGCTTTCTTCTCACTCACGTGGAGGGCAGGGACAGGTGCTGCGCACAGACAGGGCATCCAAGGCAAGGAGACATCCTGCTGTCTTGACAAGCTCCCAGGTGGTGCAGTGGGGCAGTTGCTATGGAGTAGCTTAATCTACAGACCAGGGGAGGCAGGTGTATGGCAGCCCTCTTGGAATGTCCCCTCAGAAAGCATCTGAGAACTTTCCTTACATCTTTCTCGATTTTGTGTCCATGAACAGTCAACTGAATGGAAACACACATACTCATCTTCAACATTCCCACAAGAAGCTAACAAAGAGACGGATTTTTTTCCCCCACAGCATTACACTGGAGCTCAATCCCAATCTGTGGTGGAGACAGACATCACAAAATCCAACACCTAAATTCTAACAGTTGAGAACCTGCAGGGCCTCATGGAAGGAGAGACAGCACACAGCTGGTACCTGGCACAACCAACAGGCAGCTCTATGCAGCCAGCTGTAGCCACAGCAAGGTGGTACTTAATGCAAGTCCATTTACATTTGCTAATTAGACCTAATGCCATCGCTGGCGCAATTTGATGAAGGCTGAAGAGAGCACTTCCATTCACAACCCTGCTCTCAGCTACAGGAACCAACAGCAGTTGTGAATAGTGACCCCTAGGCTCCTTCCAGCCCATCCTGACTCCATTCCTGCCTGTCCCACTTCCCTGCTTCATTCTCCCACCCCACCGGGCAGCTCCTAAGGAGAAACTCACACTAACGCCTGTCGCTTCTCACTTGCCCAGCTCTCCTTCTCAAGGGGACCCGGTGCCTTTCACACCCTCCAGGTGAATCTGGGTACAGCCATCTACAGCAGAACCCTTCTGCACTGCCTTCCTGGCTCCAGAGGGCTCCGGAGAGACCCACAGATCTGCTGCTCCTTCTCCTGACTTAAGTTGCAATGAAAGCAAATTCTCCACCTCATGAGAGCGACGCAGCCCCGTGGCTGCCCTCAGCACTTCCCCGGAACTGCGTCCCGTGTTCGGTATACACGAAAGCTACTCGGTAATCACACGGGTGGATCGCCCCCCCCGCCCCACACCCAGTTAAAGCCACACTTCTCAGCCTTACAAACGCATCACCTTCCTTTCGACAGTTCCGCGCCGTGCTCTGGGTCTCCTCAGAAGCCCACAAACACACCAGGGTCCGCACTGTGTCCCCCCCTCCCTCTCCCCAAGAAGGGTTCGCCGCTCCCTCCTCCCAGCCTCAAAGCCGTGCGCAACGCACAGGGAGCCGGGCGGCACCGTCCCGTTCCCGCCCCTCCCCGGGTGCAGCCGTTCAGCCGAAGGGCTGCCGACCACCGAGCGAGAAACCCGAACGATTCCAAGACGGACGAGGGAGCGGCTCAGAGCCCTTCAGTCCCCACCGGGCAGCGGGCGGCCGCTTCCCCAAGCCGGGCGGGGCGGGCAGCGCGGGGGGCAGCAGGGAGAGACACCGCCCGCCCCGAGCGCCGCCCCCGTCGGAACTCGCGGCGAACCCCATTTTCTTAAAAACCACATATATATATATATATTTCTTACAAGAAACACGTACAGGGCGTCCCCGCCGCGCCGAAGCCGCCCGCCAGTCCCCGCGCGCCCCGCTCCTAGCGGGCCTTCTTGCCCAGCGCGGTCCGGGCGTGCCGGAGCTGTTTGGCCGCCTGCATTTTGGACAGCGGGCAGTACTTGATGGTGTGGGCATTGTCCCCGCTGGCGCCGCACAGGGGACAGGTGTAGCGGCGCAGCACCGGGCACAGCACGCGGCCGTCGGGTCCCTTCAGGATGTGCGTGGTGTACAGAGCCACCGCCTCCTTGTTGTTCCGGCAGAAGACGCACACCTGCAGCTCGGGCTTCAGCAGGCGCCCCGCGGCCCGCGGGTGTGCGGGCAGCCGACCCGCCACCACCACGCCCGCGCCCCACGCGTGGGCCGAGCCGTCCCGGCCCGCGTGCTCCCCCGAGCAGTCGAAGAGCACCGCGGCGGGGCCGCCGCGGCCGGGGAAGGGGCTGAAGTCGGCGAAGCGCTCCTCCAGCAGCCCGTCGCCGTGGTGGTGATGGTGCCCGCACAGCTCCAGCTCGTGCAAGTCCAGCGCGCCCTCGAAGTACGGTCCCGCCGCCTCTTCCTCCTCCTCCTCTTCTTCCTCCTCCTCCTCTTCGGCCGCCGCCACCACCACGCCGGGCGGCTCGGCGCCGAAGCCCTTGCCGGGGCGCACGGCCTTGGTGATGAGCGTGGCCAGCCCCAGGTAATCGTTCCACGAGTTAAAGACGTTCCCGCAGGCGCTGTGGCTCCGGCCGCCGTAGCGGGCGCCAGGTAGGCGCTCTACGGACTGGAGGTGCCGGTGCGGCTCCAGCTTGCCGCCGGGGAAAGCCTCCATGGGGGGCGCCGTCCGGGAGCGCCCGCCCGCGCCCCCACCGCGCGCCGGACCGCGGCACCGCCGCAACTGCAGCCGGCCCGCCGCCCCTGCTTCCTTCGGGAGCGCGCGGCTGCGCGAAGCCCTTTAAATACGGGCGGCGGCGGGAAAGGGGGGGCGCCCGCCGCTCTCTCATTGGCCGTCGGCCAGAGACCCCTCCCGCTCATTGGCTGGTGGGAGGCGGGGTGGGGCGTGGCCAGAGAGGGGGCAGCGAGGCGTGCGCGGCGGCGCAGGTGGCGAGGCACGTGCCGGGGGGTGGGGGGGGGGGCGGGGCGTCCCGCGGGTCATTGCGTGGGTGTCGTTGTCCAAAAAGCTCTTGTTAGTACGCCCAGGACGTTCTTAGTACTGAAAACTGTTGTTGGTATCAAAAACGTTACTCCAAAACTCTTGTTAGTACCCCCAAAGCTACCAATATCCCAAAAGGCATTTTTAGTACCCCCAAGAAATATTGTTAGTGCTTAAAAAACTGTTGGTTGTGTCCACAAAGACTTTGCTAGTACCAAAAGAACTATTTTAGCACCCAAAAAGCTGCTGGGAAGGATTTAGTGTCAGCACTGCTGATGCACTGTGTGTGGTACGTGGCACCCAATCTGGCAGTGGGTGCTGTCAGTCCTCTCCCCACTGTAGAACTACAGCATGGCTTGGGTCAGAAGGACCTCAAAGCCCACCCAGCACCAGCCCTGCTGAGGGCTGTGTGTCCCCCAGGTCAGCTGCCCAGCGCCCACCCAACCTGGCCTTGAGCACATTCAGGTATCAGACATCCACAGCTTTCTGGCCAGCCTGTGCCTGTTCCGAGCAGAGAATTTCCTCCTCGTACCCAACCTGAACCTCCCTTCTTTTAGCTTGGAGCACATGGGGTGTTTCTGCTCCCCCTCTTTGCAGGCATCTGACAAGATCTGGTTCCAAATCTGGGCTCTGTGAGTTGGGCACTGGATGAGATGGAGAGTCCAAGTAGCACATGACCACGTAGGCGAAGCGCACACTGCAGCAGAAAGTTACACAGGCAGCCTAAGTATGGCTCTGCATTTGACTCCCAGCAGGGTGACTTCCTTTTCCCTGTCTCCAGCCCATCACTTTACAGCAGCTGCTGAATTCTGCATTGGCTGTGGGTGGCTACAGCGGCAGGACCGCACTTTTCACCCTTTCTTCAGTCCTTCAACAAACACAAATGGGAGCCAGGAGGGGCTGAAGGCAGGAGGAGAGCTGAGGCTCATCCTTTTGGGCTCTGCAGAGTTGGCTGCTCCCGGTGCAGCAATAGGGGGTCGCACCCAATGGCCTTTTGGGGGCTGATATGCAGTAGGAGCTGCTGGCTCTTCTGTGCTCTTTCACTGAATTTAAAGAATGCAGAGTCCCAGACCACCAGCCGGGGTGGTGACCCAGACTGCTGCAGAACACAAATCCAAGCCAAGAACCAAGTGTTTATCAGCAGAGGCATGTTTTTCCTGAGGATATAGTACCTCACATTTGTGTCTCGTGGAGAAGAATGTCAAAGGAGCCTGAAAAAATTATGCGTACAGTTGATGAGAAGATCAGTTTTTATGAAAACCCAGCAGATGCCTGGGTCTCACTACGGTGGGCTGTGGGTGCGGGCTGCTGCTGGTGCCCGGTGTCAGGGCTGCTTCTCACCTCTTGTAGTGCCAGGGTAGTGATGAATGTAAGCAGACACGTCTGTATGTGCCTGCAGCTGACAGCCTCGCCCGCAGTTTTTCTCAGAGATTCTGTCCGATTTCAGAGGGCTGCAGCATTTTTGAAGCACAGAGATGTGACGGTGCTTTGTGACACAAGGTAAGACCCTTTTTGGTCATCATCAGCGGTGAAACTCCTGCTTGCTTAGGGAGGGAGCCCAACAGCCTCTGCTCTGCCAGCACTGCCAGCACTTTGCTTCTCCTGTGCGAGGTCATGGATGTCAGAGGCAGATAGGAAAAAGCAGAGGTTTTCAGTTTTGGAAAAGTCTTTGGCTTCATTGAGAAAAGTATTTCAAATAAAATTTTGGCTAGACGCTCAACATTCCTTTGTGTATTCTGCCTCTCCAAAAGCGACTGCTCCAGGATACGCTTCAGAGGGCTCAACGTTCACACGAGGATTTATGGCTCTGAGTTTCTGAATTGGTTCTGAGCCTGAATTAGCAAATGACAGTGCATATTTCTAATAGCAGCAAGGATTCCGGCAGAATTTCTGAGCTCTGCCTGCCTGATTAAATCCAGCAAGGGCTCCTGCTAAGCTCCGAGGCAGAGCAGCCGTGCCAAAGGCTGTAGGACATCCACAGATTCAGTTCTGAAGGCTGTTTTATTGTGTGAAGGGTTACCAAGCAGAAGACGTATATACGAGCTGATCCAAATGAGTGTCATATACACACTCAATACAGTAGATAAATTCCTGATAGATTAATTTCACATGGTGAGGATAATAGTATTTCTCCTGACAACTTGATTAGATCTGTAAGAGAACTCCTGGTGAAAAAAAAAAAGGCATTTTGTTTTTTGTCAGGGTGATAAGTGTGATTTAACTGCGAGAGAAAAGCAACCAAAAAATCAGGCTTTCAGTGCTCTTGTCTTCTGTTTTGTTGTTTTGTAAAAGGAGTAATCAGAGGGTTTCCCATTGTTTCGATTGCCCAGAGGTGCTTGTTTTCTTTGTCTGAGGTTGAAGTGTTTTGTGAAGTAGCTTTGTTACTTATTATATACATTAACTATGTGGTTGGGACCAGATGGCCTTTAAGTGTCCCTTACAACTCAAGCGATTCTATGATTCCATGATATAATTGCCCAAGACGATTCCTCTTCACTCAGTGCAGCATAGGCAAGCCAAAAAGTTGGACACCCATGGTCTAAATATTTTGTAATTCTGATATCTGTGGGATTTTTGTCTTCACAGTACTCAGGGTAAACTCTGAGACCTAAGATTTTAGGGAAAGAAGGCCCAGAGAAGCTGTGGATGTCCCATCCCTGGAAGCATTCAAAGCCAGGTTGGATGAGACACTGGGCAGCCTGGTCTGATGGGGGCAACCAGCCCACGGCAGCGGGTTGGAACTAAATGAATATTAAGGTCCCTTTCCAACCTAAGCCATTCTGTGATTCCATGATTCTGTGGGACAAGTGAGGTGCCTGGTGAGGTGGGGATCTCCTTCATGCATGTCTGTGTGCACAGAGGGGTGTCAGGGGCTGCAATTCACACTCAGGCACTTCACATCCCCCAGGAGCCTCTGTTGGGTTTCCAAATTCTTGCGCTCCTGTAGCTCACAAATCCCATTTGGAGTCTGACCCTGGGAGCACAGCTTCATTTGTGTTCTCAGTAAGAACTGTTTTGTTCAAGCCTTAGGGTGCTTTTGATTTTATTTTTCTTCCTGAAGGGATAAACTACTAATTATACATGGAAACTGTACCTCAAAGATCCATCTTAATAATATAATTGTAGTAGGAAAGCAACCGGTATGATTATGTGCATCATTGCACTTTTCTGCCATTAACCAGCTTTTCTTGGTTAATGAAGTTAGTAAAACCTAGAATGTGCTTTGCTGGAATATATCCAATGGAATCTCATTATCACCTACAAGCCTTTATAATTGGGATGATAATGTGCAAAGTGTTATATTGCTGATAAATGAGATACGATTAAGAGAGGGCAAAGTTCTGCTCTCGGACACATGTGACAGATCCTGGGGCTTTGGTGTGTGTTAGTGGAGTGCCTGCAGCCCTATGTCCACCTTGGGGTCACATTTCAAGGCAGATGAGGCTGCACTTGGAGCAAGGCCAGCAGCGAAACTAACTGAGAGCTGTGACCCCTCAGGAGAGGTGCTGCCAAGGCAGGAGGAGGCTGCAGTGAGGCATGAAAATGGTCTTAAATGCCTTCAAAGAAAGATATAATCTGTCCTGCATGATCGTGTTGGATAGGACGCAGAGGAATCGGTCTAGAGCACTGTGAAGGTGGTTTACACTGGGTATTATGAAAACACAAGATGGAGAATTAAAGACTAGATCAGACCTGCTTGGACCAAGGTGTTTCAAAAGGGTCTCCGCTTTTGACGGGCTCCAAGAGAGGCGAGACAGGTAGAGCTGGGGGTGGTGAGCTGATGGAGATGTGCTGAGTGCTATAGGTGGCTGTGATTCCAGGAGCCGAGTGGCTGCTGCCACTGCAAGTTCTGGTTCAGGGCATGTGCAGGTGAGAAGCTGTCAGTGCAGAGACCAGAGATGTATCCAGTGATTGCACAAGCAGAGATCAGATCTGCCAGGCATCTGTGGTCAGGATTGCACTTACACCCCTTATCTGCCTGGAAAAATTGTCAGAACTGCCAGTACAAGGAACAAAGGCATGTAACAGTCATAAAAGCAAAACGGAGCACTGTTTTGTTGGATGGTACAGGTCACAAGCCGCCTTCTTTTTGTATTTGTTTAGATTCCAGCACATATCTTTAGGAAAAAAAAAAAAAAAATCCAAACATCATCCAGAAGGACCTTTAATGAAGAATCAATCTGTTTGCTCCAGCTTTGGCTTTGGGAATAAACTCATTATTTGCACAGTTGAGCATCTGCCCCATCTTTCCAGTCAGATCTTGTCTATTTTCAGCATTAGGGTTGTCCTGTGTTAACTGAGGACTCTGATCTCAATATTGCACTCTCCCTGTAAACACCAGCAGTCTTTGACCAAATCATCCCTTAACCTCCTCTCTTTGTAAGATAAATAGATTGAGCTCCTGGATCTGTAATGGCTGTTTTCCCATCCTTCACATTCTGAACTCTCTGACAATTACCAACATCCTTTATGAACGGTAGGCTTTAGCATTAACACAGCCCTCCAGCATGAATGGCACCAGGCATGCCAGGAGCACAGGTGTACCTGCGTGTTTCGCTATGGTATTGTGCTCAAATACTGCGTGTGACTGGATAGGAAAATAAAAATTGGTTCAGACCAAAGATACATCTGGCTTGGCATCTTGTTCTGACAGGAGCTTGTAGTGGGTGGATACTGAAGGGTGATATTTCCCTTCATAGCCCCCTCCTTATCCTTTGCCTAATTTAAAAAACAAAGGCACAAACTGACATTCCATGCAAAGCTTTTGGTATTTACATGTTTCTGGTGTCTTAATGGTGTCTTATGCCCATAGCTTTTCAGCATTTGTATTGTGTGCTGCCCAGGGAGTTAAACTGTGAACCAGAAGATCCATATCTCTTGTAAGGTTCTGGGAAAGGATATTTTTAGCTCTCAGTGGGGCCCTGAAAGGCAGGATGAGAGCCACGCCAGGCATGTCCCTGCTCCCTGGGAAGGCAGCTCAGCAGCAGGGTGGCTCAGCAGAGACTGCCCAACACCCCAAAAAGAGCATGGGAGGGCACTCGGGACCCTACCAGGCAGAGATAATGCAGCATCCTTAACCCTGTCTCTGCATCTGTGATGGTCATGCTTGTGCCTGGCTGATCAGTCTGGCTGTATCGTTAACTATACCCAGACCACAGCCCTTCCTCTTTCACATGGGGCTGTGCAGCTCAATGCAGCTGCACCAAAACAAGCACTGCAGGTCTCATGGCAGTGATAAACCCTCTGCAGTGTTATTGCTCAGCGTTGTGTCATCTGCAACTTTAATAGAGAATGGTTTCATGTTTTTGTACAGTAAAGATATTACAGTGTTGAGCTGAGAGTAGATCACCATGGGGCATCTTGGAAGCTACAGAATGATGATTCCTTGTTTATGGTTGCAATTTGAGATGTCAGCTGGTTTTCAGGTTGTCTGGGGTGTACCAGGCTAGTTTTGCACTGCTCTAGTTTCTCAGCTGGTAAAGCGTACTAATTTCAGTGCCTTTTAGCACTTTGTTACATTGATGTTAGATCAGATGTCATTGCACTTCATCATCTCACAGTTAAAGGACATTACACTAATTTAGTAGGACGTGTTTCCCATAAACATACACCTAGTGTTTATGCACTGCTGTCTTACCACAGCAGTTGGCTGCTGGGAAGATGCCTGAGCAGGTGTTTTGGACCACGTCAATAGAAGATTACCTAAAATTAGTTATAATCCAGTTTCACAGATTTTTTCTTTATATGAAACTTGCAAGGGAAAAAAAAACCCTAAGATTTCCAAAGATACAGTCAGTGCTGGATGGAGACATGATTATGTTTGAGTTTCAAGACTTTATTGGTATGTCAAAAACCAGACACATGCTTGGTGGTGGTGGGCAAGACTGGTGATAAGGAAATAAATTTGTCTGCTGTGGAAAGAGGTGAAGAAAAGCCATTGCTTTAAGTCTTTGAGAGTAAGAGCAGAGCCAGGGGAGGCCAGCGAGAGCATGGGGATGAGACACAGAAAAAGGCTAATTTAAAAATGTTTAAATGCCGTTTCCTGAACAGGCAGAAAAATTGATGTTATAGGCCAATTTTCAGATGAAAATGCATATGCACGAATGTAAATGCACATTTCAAGCGTGCCCTCGGATTCAAAAGTCAAGTTCATGAAATTCTGATACCACTGAACGTAATAGGAAAACTCTTGCTAACTTCATCCTTATTTATTATAATCATTTGTCATTTCTTATAATCATATCATTAAGGTAATTGAGACATGAAGTGCTGTACTGACAACGTATTTCATTTTTTTTTGTCTCACTATGCAAGTTTAAGGGGTGAAAATGACAAAACCATAATCATAATTTTGCACTGTGGAAGAGTGGGTGCCATGCATGCTTCTGGTGTCTTCTCTGGTATAAGGAAGAGAGGAGGGGAGACCCCCAGGGTGGGGTTTCTCTCTTGGCATTATATTGCTTACTTTCCTTCTTTTTTTCATTTTTGTTTTTTGTATAAATGTCTATTTGTTACTGTCTTTTTTTTTTTCCAGTAATTCCACAGTTCTTGACACCTAAAATTTTGTTCCTAAAAGCAGCTGAGGAAAGCAAAAATACTTGTCCACAGGTATGTTTAGTTGTGGGAAGATGCCTCTGCCCTGCAGACTTCTGGAGGTGTCACCTTGATTTTCTTGGCAACTTTGTCTTGGTACCAAATAATTACAGCTTCTGAGAGTAACATGAACACTCTTCCCATTGGAAAAAGAAGAGAATGTGAATAGACACCATTGTTTCCAAAGGTAATAAACAACTTTCCTCTAAATTTAACACCCCTAATGTTGTAAAAACTGAAACCGACAGGTACTGAAAGCTAATATCATTGAACTGATTTTATTCAAGGTTATAAAATAACGATGATAATAAAAATTGAACAGCATAGAGATTTGGTTTAATTTTTCTTTGAATTTACGGTGCTCTTGAGAACCTGTGTACATATGAAATGTGTACTGTAACCTAAGTGTATCCCTTCGAAAGCAATATACTTGCAAGCTTTTCTTGCCATTGCCTGTGCACACAGTAGCTGTTTTGTCACTGCAGCTTTCAGCAATGTCGCGAAGCGTCAAGACACTGGGATGGAAACATGCTCAATGTGCTTTCAAACATAATAATAATACGTGAGGGTCTCAGTTCTGATAGAATGAAACAACTAGGAATTTAATTAACTGGTCTTAAATTCTATCTTGCTGCTGAGACTCCTGTGATTGCAGTTATAGAGCCTTTCACTTACACTAAACCAGTTTTGCTAGTGAGACCAAAGGACAGCTGCTGATATTTTAATACGTGAAGAATCTGTGTAAATTCCAGAATTAAACAGCAGCCTGTGCAGGATTGTATAGGAGGTGGTGATTGTTTTCCTCTGCACCTGAATCTTTGGGTGTTAATATTAAGTACTGCCTGAAATGTCATCTTAGGGCGGGTTTTGTACCCCTGCTTGCTAGCAGCAGTGCCTGTGCTGCAGACAGCTGCATCTACTGGAATGTCTACTTGAATGAGATTGTATGCTTCGTAAAATAGTCTTCACGCTAAGAGAAGATACCGTGGGCTAGTCTTTTTGCATGTTTAATATGGACATTTTTGTGTGACTTTTTTTATGTCTTTGGAAAACAGCAATGGTATTTTCCTGGATGTGCTCCTGTTGCCTTCCTTCACTGATTACTAACATGCTAGGAGGAGATCAGGCATATTTTTATCTTATTGTAACAAAATGAGTTCCATGGAAACGGCAGCAGGGGAAGCCTGCTGAGCAGCTGGAGGTCAGAAATCAGCCCACGTTTAGAAATGAAGAAAGGCAGCATGGTGGGGCATGGCTGCCTGCATTCACTGCTCCAGGGCTGGTTACTTTGGCCTGTAGCAGGCTAGCTTAAGGCAAACTTTCTGTGAATAGTGACGTTCAGTTATGG
This sequence comes from Alectoris magna, assembly GCA_030625065.1. Taxonomy (NCBI): domain Eukaryota; kingdom Metazoa; phylum Chordata; class Aves; order Galliformes; family Phasianidae; genus Alectoris; species Alectoris magna. The sequence continues at coordinate 17,963,979 of CM060566.1, read as the reverse complement.
CAGCTGTAGACTGTCACACGTAGGCTGGATGTGTAGCCATGATGGAAGATCTGGGGCTGTCACCAGGGGGTGACCACAAGCCCTATGCACAGCTGTCACCCAGTGGAAAATCTGTTTTTTCATGTTACTGTATCATGTTTGTTGCAAAAAACCACTCATGGCACCTAGCAGGGCTCATCTGGATTCCTAGAGTGGTTTTGTTAAAAAAAGGAGCGTGAAATAGGAAGGTATGGGTTGGCTTCCCCTCACCCTACAGAACACCCGGGCGCCTGTGGGCAGCGGGTGCATCCCCGGGTGCAGGCCGCACTCGCCGTTTCCATGGCAACGTGAGGTGGCAGGCCTGCCCTGCTCCTCACAGTGCAAAACGATGGGTTTTGTCCATCGGCTGAAGGCAGCGATCCTGCCCTAGTGACAAAAGTGGACAAATTATTTAGGAGGACACTCAGGACAAAAAGCCACTTGATAGTGTTTTACCTACCACTATCTGGGGCCATCCCTTCACCATGGTGAGGGAAAGAGATAAGAATAAACAAACTCTTTCTGCCTCACTCCAGCTGCCATCTCCTCCTCAGCATGATTGCTTTATTGGCTTTACCGATTTCTAGTTAGCTTCTCACTTTGTCTTCTTGTTTATTTGTGACTTTCTCCTGGCAGCAGGGAAAGAAAATGTTATATCATTGTTGTTGTTGTTGTTGTTTTTTCAGTGGCAAATCTGATAAAGGTGACACAAACTATCAGGAGAATTGGTGTCATCGAGGGAGGCCTGATGCTACTCATCCTACTGGAGTGGAAGAGTTTGCAGGATCTCTGTTGTGAGGAAATCCCTGCGGCTGTGGTTCAGCATCTGTAGTGTAAGTGCAGTGCCCTGTACTATATGTGTGCAAATCATGGGGGAAAATGGGAAGAAGACGCTTTTTCCATTGCGCTGGTATGTAAGCTACTCAGTCTTTTCAATATATTTCTTCCTCATGCTTAAAGTCCAGCAGAAAGCCTAGGGGAGGGAGGAATTAAAACCTGGCCACATCTGCTCAACCTTGGGTTAAGTTCCTGGAGTACAGGGACTTTCTGCCTCCTCCCAAGGCTGTAATTTCATTCTTGTTATGATCATTCAAGATAATAACCTCGCTGGAGACTCACATGGTAAGGTGGGATTTGACAAGACTGTGGTTAGAGCTGGTTGTTTTATGAAGAGCAGAACTTCCTCCTGAAGAGGAGAGTGTAGATTTATAGCATAAATGTTCAGCACCAAGGTGTCACTGCAAAGGGGCTTGGGTAGGCAGCACGAGGTGGATGCAGGCTGGTGGTGGCATCATGGCAGGGAGCAGTGATCCTCAGACTGGGGAGAATTCAAAGGAGTGATGGTGTGGAGTGGGTGACATTAGACTTGGCAACTGGTATCTAAGGGTATATCCAGGTAGAAGTAATGTTTGCCACACTCTGCTGAGAAGTGCAGGCTACTTGAGTATATTCCTATGTATCAGGTGTGTTAGAGCTTAAACCGAAGCCCATGGTAATAAACAGAAGAACTCCCATTTATTTCATTGGCTGTGGCATTTCCTATATGGAAAACACCCTGTGCATTTTCTAGCTGCCGGGGCCTCCCAGGAATTTCCACAGCCCCCAGGCATATGCCTGTCTTTAACCTACATACAGAGCTGCAGTGGTGGGGGCTGAGCTTCACTCTTCCCCAACTCCTTCCCTGCTCTGCCCAGAGTCCCAGTGAGCCAATGTGAATCACAGAACGACTGAAAGGACATTGCCTCATCCACCCCTGGCCCCAGGCAGGGGCAGCTTGGGCAGGCTGCTCAGGAGCGAAGAGCCCTTTGTTCCTCTGTGCAAGATGCCAGTGCTCAGTAGGCAGTGCAAAGAGTGCCTGTCCCTTGGGCTCTGTGTGGGTGCAGGATGCTTACTGACATCATCCCACACTATCCGCAGCAGCTGCTGTGCTTGCTTGTTCTGCCTGCCTGATGTTTTCCAGGCGGCTTGTAGTTGGGCAAGACGGCAATGTGCAGGGAAACAATGAAGCTACATTTGTTGCAGGTGCTGCAGGAAGAACCATAAGCCCTCTGCGATCCAGCTACTACACGCAGGCTTTAAAAGCTAGCACAGCAGGGCTCTCTCCATTTTAGTCTTTACATTTCACAAGCATTACTGTGCCATTCATTCCACTAACACCTGAACCCATTGCATCCTCCTGTGAGAAAGAGCATTTTTATCTCCTTTTATGGTAGGAGACTCCTAAGGTGGGAAGTGGTTACAGAATCTGTCCATAGTCACCTACTAGGGTTGTGAAAGGCCATAGATAGGTTTGTTTCCCTTGTCCTGGGCCTTAATCACAGAAAAATCCTCCCACTGCAGTGAAGCAAGTCACATTGGGCTGCAGCTTTTGTGACTCTGTGCATTAGTGCTGTAGTTCATAGACATCCCTCATTAAATGGTCACATGCTGCAGACTGAATGCCAGGCTGACCTTCCAGCCTTTGCTTGCAGGCTAAAAAGGCAAAATGTTGGCACTGAAAAACTCAGCTTTCATTAAGCACTGCCTGAAATCAGCTAATCTCATTTGACTGAACATAGAAACAGCAATACTGTAAACAGAGGGGTTTGGTGCTTGGGTTAGCATGGTGGAATGACAACATCAGAGACTGTCCCAGCTTTGCTGAAGCCAGCAGCAGCCTCCCACTGGCTCAGCTTTTGGGAAGCTATTTAAGCAAAGCCAAGAGAGAGCTGAAACTGTGGAGCACACAGCTGGTAAACAACAATCCCATCTGGAAAGACTAAATGAATAAAATACGCTTGACCTCTGCTGTCTCCAGGGAAATTTGCCATCCCCAGGTAACAGGAGTTTAGGTGTCAACTGCCAAAGCTGGGAGGTTATGGTAAGTGATGAGCTGGTCAATAAAAATTCCTTCTCATGTTACATTCAATAGCAAGTGAGCAATGTGTACTTTCCCTCTCTAGTTCCCTGAGCTAGCACATCTTCATGGTGTGGCTTGCTTTCTTCTGACCCCCTTTTCAAGACCAGTTGTGTGGATCTGTTTATCAGTGCTTTGGGAACTATACTCATGGTTTTATCTTCTTTGTGTGTATATTTCTTTATGCCAGCAACTGTCTTTCTGCTTGGTTTGTCAGCAGCACCTAGCACAGCGCTGAGGAGCTGTCACAAGCTGAATGATAAACAGTGATAACAATCTCTGCCCCTCTCCAGTAACAGCAAGGAGGTTATGTCCCATCAGCCTGGGAGATCTTTGCAACCTTGCATGCACCTGTGGCTTACAGGGTACATGATGGAGTGTCAGAATTGTCTCAGTATCATCTACCCAGCAGCAATAACTTTGCATAGTTCTCATTTTACTTTGGCACACTTACAGTCAGATTCAGGCCTCCCTGCAGTAAGGGATGTTTGTCTCGAGGTTGCTTTTCTTCACAGCACATTGGTGGAGCTGGCTGTGGTCACTCTCTGTTCATATCGCAGCAGTGGATTGGGATGCACAGCTCGGGGATCCTGAACACAGCTGTGTGTGTTGTATGGAAGCAAGAAAGATGTGTCACCTGGATTCTAATTAAGTTAGGGGTGCAGAGAAGAATAACTCAAGTGTGAAAGGGATGTGTCTTAAAACGAGCATTTTGCTAAATGGATTTGCTCCTCTGATTCACTGCTCCCATGCAGGATTTCAGCCTCCCCTGAGTAGCTCATTGTTCACTTGTTTTTTTCTCTACTAATAATATGCAGAAGCACTTAAATGGAATAATGTGTCTTGTGGAAAAACAAAACAAAACAAAAAAAAAACCCAACACAACAACTTGATGTCCCACTGGGGAGAAAAGGCTGTGCAGAGAAAAAGAGCTGGCTGATTTCTGTTTGTTGAAATAAATTTGTCACTTATGGTTAGCTCCTGGGGCTTTGCTGTGTGGGGCAAGAGAAATTTAACTGCTGCTCTTGTTTAAGATACACTGTTATATCAGTATTTAACAGGAGAATTGACTCAGGATCAGACTCATAACACGCATAGTGAACAGTGGATGAGAAAGTAATTTTTGGAACAGATTGTAGTTTGGAATGAGCAGAGAAAGTGACATTACAAAGAAGTTTATTTCAGAGGTCTTTGTTCCATAAGGGGACATTTTGTCTTCTTGAACAATTTTGTAACATGAGCAGTCATCACTTGTGGATGTGACTTGGAGGTTCCATCCTCTTTTCTCCCCCCATTGCTTCTTGGATGTTGCATGTTTGCCAGGATTTCCTTGTCATGCTGGAAGGAATCTCACAGCAGCTCTGAAGTTACCTCACCCTAGGGAGACATTACAGGAAGTTTCCACCTGAGCAGATAACAGCTCTCAAAGGAATGATCACCTCAGAACTCCTGGGTAGAGGTCATACTTTATACTAATAGTGGATTATGGTGACCACTGGTGCTTGTGGGGATTTTTCCTGTGAAGCTATGCTTTGTTTCCTGGTGTGTGCATGTGTCTGTCTGTTTGCTGTAGGCAGAGGGACAGCCCTAAACTCTGGTCTCACTGCCAGTGCAAGGTATGGGGCACCCATGACTTATCTTCTCCTTCTGAAGACCCTGTGCTGTCCTCTGTCCCACAGCTCTCATTGCTGCGGGTCTGCCATGCCAAGAAAATGTGCTCCAGCCTGCAGCTCCTCCATCAGTGCTTGACTTGTACTTTTGCTGCCTTCCCAGGGAGGTGTGCGGGAGGCTTTGGCCACCATGGTGAGCAGGTTCATCCTCAGGCTGCCAGGAGAAGCAGGCTGGCTCCCTGGGGTCCCCTTGCAAGGGGGAAAGCAAAGGATGTTTGAATGAGTCCAGTACATTAATAAGCCAGGCTGCCCCACATAGCGGGAGCAAAAGTGGGACAGCCGGCGTGCTGCTAATTTCACACAGGTCCAGGGGGATTTTTTTTTTTTTTTCCAAGAAGGGTGTTACCATTATTTTGTGTTCTAAAGTACCTAAAATTAGTGTTTGTCAGAATCAAGCTACTATCGAAATCCTCACCCTAGCTTGGGAGAGCTCTGCACATTGGGAGAGGCAAGCTCTATCCCAGGATCCCTCAGCCTGGCAAAAAAAGAGACAGAAATGGGGAGGAATGCTGACCCAGTGGTGGATCCCCAGCTTGGCCAGAGCTCTTGGCTTGCCCACTGTGCTATCTCCATGAGCATGACGAGAGCCAAGGAGTCCCATTATGCCTAACACCCTGTGCACCCAGCGGAGCCCTGGTCCACTCCTGGGGGTACATTACCCCACTGCCTGTGCTAAGGTCCAGTCCTGCCAGGAGCCAAGCATGCTAAGCCAAGCAATGGGTTTACTTACACGCTTAAACACTTCGTTAAGTTTTTTGCTTAATTAGGCCAGACTGTGTTGTTCCTTGTGGGATTGAGCACAAAGTGAGGCACACTAGATTAGAACTAATATTTTGAAGCTAAAAGCTAAAAATGAAGCACTTAGCCCCCAGTTCTGCAAATAATTAAGCACATGGGTAATTACTGATTTCATTCATTCATCAGTGGTGTTGATTTCAGTAGGGCCATGTGATATTGATAGTTACTCAAGTGTGTAAGCATATGCAAGGTTGGGGCCCTAGGTTAAAAGAGTGCGGAGGCTGGGGAGATGGATATTTGTACAGTGCCTCACACATGAGGTCTGCAAGGCCTGTCACAAGTCCCTGGGTAGCACAGTAAGAATAGTAATGCCATATTTAAGTACTCTTGATGGCGAATGATGCTAAACACAGGCCTTTCCAACTGAAAAATGGCTCAGGTTTTCTGTGTCAAACAAAGTCATGGGTTGATGGTTGGACTACATAATCTTAGTGGTCTTTCCAATGATTCTGTGATTCAAAGAGCTACCACCAACCTCGTCATTAATAGGGCAAAAGAAACAGCTCATATTATCTGAACGAGAAATCCTGTTGCCTTGTGTCCACCTGGGCTATTCTTTTCCTAAATGTGAATGTTAAAATACTGCACCTAATCCAAAAGGAACAAAGTGAAATTCGAGTTGCAGTAGATTTTGTCTCAACAAGTTGAAGAGAAACAATTTTGCTGCTGTTCTTTTGTCTGTTTGCTTTTCCCTGGGTATGTCTTGCTTTGCTTGCCTCCCCCCCCCCACCCCCCCCACACACACTTTTTAAGACAGACATAGACCTTATCTGCCAGGAAAGGCTTAATCCCTGGTATCTTTTTGTTCCCTTGTAGATGATTTGACAGTGATGTTTATAGAGCTCATGATTCAGGAAAAAAAGGAAAAGAGAGGACAGAATAGAAACAAAATGAACTGAGCTCACCCAGGAGAGCCTCCTGCCATTCCATGAAGCAGCTGTTAATGATGCCTTTGATAATGTGCCACGCTGAAGGGACCGTTACATGATTTCTCTTCTGTATCCAGACGGCAGTGTTTTTAAGCTGATTGTATGTGCCCTCGGGGGGAGTTACAATTCCATGTTTTCAAACAGAGCCACCACGAAGCACCTTGTGTCACAAACAAGGCTCATTAGCATAGCTCAGCAATTAAACCCAGCTCAGTCTGCTGTCCTGAGATAAAGAACTCCCAATTTATGGCCCGGTTGACTTTTGCTGGAGATGAATGGGCTGACAGCTTGGAGTGGTGACATTTTGTCTCAGGAGTGCAGCTGTTCACAAGGGTGATCTCTCAGAATGTGACTTTTCCACAGACTAACCCAGGGTATTAGCACTAACTAATTACAGGGGAAAGCCAGGGGCGATGGTTTTCCGGGAATGGGAACATCGCGGGCCCCAAACAGCTGGGTTGTGCTCATGCCTTTCTGTCTTTGAAAACAACAGCTCTGCTGGAGGAGAGCTCCCCATCTGGCAAGCTCTTCTAATTCGTATAATAAATGCAAATGATATTTACCTTCTTTATTTTTGATCAGTCTTTAACGGAGTTTAGAAGGGACTGGATGCATGTAGCAAGACATGTGTCTTCTCTTCAGAACAAATGTGTGTTGTTGCATTTGATGAGCAGTATTGTATTACAGTTTCCAAGCTAGCGTGTTTTCAATTTTGTGAGCATTGTTTTTAGGAAAGAATTTTCTCATGTTTACTTCTCAGTTCACTGACTTTTTGATGTCTAATTTTCCTTCCTTTGGGTTGAGCTTGTATAAGAAAGTTTAATGGTTTTAGGTACTGTTTTTTTCCTAATTAAACACATAAATTTGTACAATATTTTTTGCTGCTCCTAAACATAAAGTGGTTTGATTCCCAAAGCAACTCTGACACAGGGATCCTTCATGTAAAATTGATGATAGATAGAGTGTGCTCTGCAGGATTCGACAGAAGGCAACAGAAAGGGCTTTCTGGTGAAGCAGTGGAACATTTGTCAGTGCAGGAGCTCAGGGAGGAGAAGTTCCAGCACCTGTCAGAGATCAGGGCCTGCCTCAGGTGGGAGTTCGGGTTGCAGAGATGTGGGCTTCCAGGACTGTGCTCTTTAGACAAACAGCAGTAAATCTGAACTGAAGGCTTGTCATCAGCATCTGCTTTATTACAACCACAGATCCAGGTGGACTGCTTACATCCATTACTGTGGATCAAAAGTGCAAGAGAACTGCACTTTACAGATATTTTAAGGTTTGATCTGCTGGTAATAATGACAGTGGGATTGCTGCAGGAGTGCACTAGGTAAATGTGTAGAGTACAAGTAAGCTTGGAAATATGTTCTGCAGCTTGTTCCAGCAGAATGTGTATGGGGCTTGGGGTTTCTGAATTGTTCAACATGAACCTTTGTAGCCTGAGACCCATTGGGGGGGGGGGGGGGGGGTGAGGTGAAGTTGTGTGTATATATGTGTATGTATTCATATATGATGTTGGGTGAGGAAAGCAAGAAGTGGAAGAGTTAATGAGCTGAAGGAGCATTGCGCAGCCTTCTGCAGCCTCCTGTGTGACACCACCTGGAGATCTCCCCTCTCCACCATGTAAGCCTGCTTGTCAGAGATGGATTCCTTTGTCATTGAAAAGTACACCTGCAGCTGTGGTGAACTTTACCATCGCTTTCTCTGTTGTCATGCTCTCTGTATATGTACAAGTTAAGAGTCAGACTCAAAACTCTACTGTCTGTTTTTTAGTGAAGATCAAAATCCAGTAGTAAAAGGCTGAAGATCTGGCAGGTCAGCATAGCAGGGAGCATCATATGCTCAGTGTGCACCATGTACCAGCACTCCCCAGGAAAGTTGTGCTGTTTTCAGGAGAGGGTCTTGGGACCAAAAAGTCTCTCTAACTGACTTCTGTCCATCTTAGAAAAGGAATTCTTTTGTGCTGTAAATGTCTGCAGAAGCCCTTTTATTTTTTATTTAAAAAGCTTTTCTGTGAACATGTGGATCCCCACAGAGCTAATTTAAGCCCAGTTACAGTAGACTCACTTTACTTAATTACCCTTTGCAGAATCATCCTAGGATTCCCAAGTGTTCTTGGGCCACAAGTTGAAAACTATTTATGCATTGGAGGATAAGGTGTCTAATGGTGATGGACAGGGATATGGAACACAATCTCTGAATTAGGGAGGACCTACTGGTTCTTGTTGTGAGGTGATCCCTCTCATTTACTCCAGTTTGTAACTCTTTAGGAAAAAAATGGTATTTTGATCAACATCCAGCGGTGCATCCACAGACTCAGTGGCCACAAGTACAATTTAGAACTGTGTTTGTTGCATGTGACACTGGCTTTGAACTTGGGCCAGGCAGTGAGCCAATGAGGTACCTCACAGCAAGGAATGAGATCATGAGATACTAATCTCTCTTTATTTGCTCCTGAATAAATGCCAGCATAGGGTCTTGGGCGTCTGAGTCTTTAAGATCAGCTTGTATTGAGTACTTTGGAGTCAACATTAATTCTGGTTAATCTGTGTCTGGTTACTTTGTCACTGCTTTCTTGGCAGCAGTGATTCAAATATGTCTCTGGCTGAAAAGGTGATGGGAAGGGGGTAAGCTGTCTGCATTGGTGGGTAACTATATGGTGTATCTCTTCCAAAGCACATAGGTTGTACCAGTTTCTGAATCTTTTTGTAGCTGCCACAGCTGCTAGTAAGTGACAGAGGAGCCCTTAGCTCCTCTGCCACCCCGTAGAGAATTTCCTCCTAATGTCTAATCTGAATCTGCCTTCTTTTATTCTGAAGCTGTTACCCCTTGTCCTTTCACTATACTCCCTGATATTTGTCACCTCAAGGTAGGGGAGGAGAACAGTGTATTTCCACAGCAAATACGGGTAGCGTTTACTGTTGTTTTCACTTCATGCTGCAAGGTATGTGCTGCCTGGCAGAGATGTTTCAGGAATTAACAAAGAGCAGAATGGAAACTAGCAAAGCAAGTGGTCTAAGCAAACTCTGTTGAATGCACGTTTTTCATCATTATTTTCTCATTGGAGCATGATGATATCTGATGGAGCATTATGGATGGGGAGAAGGAAAAAAGTGTTAGCAAAGCCTAAAAGCAGCACACGACTGCTCTGGTTAATGAGGCAAAAAGGGAATTCTGGCTGTGGCAGCAGTGAAGTCCAACGACAGAGAACTAGGCTTAAGTTTGGATGAGGGATTGGAGCTTGAAAAAGGAATTTTACTAGGTCAAAAATGTAAAACCTTTTGCTTTACAGCCTTTCCCCACCTTCTTAACTATCTAGAAAATGAATATTCACATGGGCTTACAACTTACAGCTACCCACTGCGTGGCTGGCTGTGGTTTTGGTCCAAGGATCTTCCTAGATGAGAAGGACTAGAGATCAGCCTCTTATATACACCTTACAGAGGTCTGGTGAAAGCTGGAGACAGGCTTGCCATTGTACACACCAGATGGAAATACTTAATTTTTCAGACTGTATTTTTGAAGAGGTCTTGACCATTTTAATATGATTGTAAAATCACAAAATGGTAAACAAAGGCTAAGTTGCTATGCCCCTGTGGTACTAATTTCTTGATTGCATTTAGGGTAGTAGTGGCTAAATTTCCTTTTGAGTATCCTAGACATCACTGTGTGGAGGATGACACCCTAGACAGGGCACGCACCATACCTATGTTTGACCCCACAGCCCCAGGGAACAAGTATTACATCTAACACACTCCTGCGGCATGGCATGCGTGGCTGTTTCTTTTTTGTTGGTTGTGGACTTCAGAACAGCCTACTCTGTGTGCACTCAGCACAGGCTGAAGATGAGATGTGTTGCAGTTCTCATGCAGTGCCTCAGCACCATGTTGGTCCCTGACATGCTGGCTCTCTGGCTGGCATAGAACAAGGTAGGTGCACCTGAGCTTGGCGTATGGTGAAGCTGTGGCGTCTGGTCAGTAGCTGGTGAGAGTGAAGTAGAAGAGCAAATTGCACTATCTGATGTTTTTTTCCTACAAGAAAACAGAGTAAGATGCATCTATGTGACTGTTATCAAATACTGATGAGCTGAGCTTTTAGTCCCAGCTGTCTGAGGAGAAGACATAGGAAAACAGTAATTCCAGCATTGGCCATACCAGGTAAAAGGAGGGACTAAGGAAGGAGCTTAGTGCAATGTGACAACTCATGGGTATTACCAGCAGTCTTGAATTTCATATTCCTTCACAATAAGAAGATCAAAGAGCTGTGGCTTGGAAACAGCTAGCAGCTTGCCATAGGTCATTAGTAGCAAACAACAATCCTATGTCCAGGTAAAAATGTCTTTTGTGTGATTTGCTGCTTGGTTTTAGGATGGGAATCTCCAAATGCCCAAGGATTAGGCACACAGTACACAAGTACTTTGTGGATTTGACTGAATGCTCTGCTGCTAGCAGAACTTGGAAGAAAGGAAGGAAGAAAGATACTCTCTTAGGACTCAGCAGGTTGGATCAGAATGCCCAAAGGTATTGTGGGCTGGGCTTGAGACCTCTAGCTCAGAAGCAGGTGCTTAGATTGGGATCACACCTGTTTTGAGTTTACAGGTATGAACTGAATCATGGAGCTGGAAAGGGCAGGGCCAGCCAGATAGACCTAGGAGAAGAGGAGCAGAAGGCATGTAGCCAGCAGTGAGTTGTGAGGTGCATAGCAGCCCTATCAGTTCTGTATGCTTTGGCTCATGCCTACCTTCATGTTTGCTCAGCTTCAGGCAAAAATGAACACAACTGTTGTATGCATCTGTAGTGGAAATGCTAAGTCATGGCTTGAAGCAGTGATTGAGCACCAGGTGGGAAGGCAGGGCCAACCCAGGGGAGCTCAGGTGCATGCAATGCAGCTGAGTGACTGGAAGGGCTGGAGCATTTCCCAGACCTTGTTTAAGGGTTGGCAGTGGAGGTGAGGGTATCTTGTTGGAGATTTCTGTGTATCTGAGGCCTTCTGAAGGTAAGAAGATTCTTTCTTTTATTTCTACGCTTATGGCTGTTGCATTTGAGCAAGTCCTCACTTGCTGCAGCCTAGGACTTTGCTGTCATTGCTGTGCTTTCTGTTGTGCTATGGCATTACAATATCAATGCAGTTATTCATTTTCTACAGTCTCTCCTGGTTTCTGGGTGTTAATACAGACTCATTTTGAACCTATATGAGCTCTTGTTCACAGCTATGGGGTTATAAGTGGTAATAGTGTACTGAAATCTTCTAGAGGGCCTGGTCCCAAAAGCCAGACTTTCTGGAAGATTTCAGTGCTCAAGTTGTCTCTGATAGGATGTTAGAAAGTGCTTAGTGCAGTCTGAGCTAGGCTGTATTAGGTCTGCAGGTGATGATATGGCCAGGAGTAAAAATAACTGAAGTGAAAGCTGTCCTTTTGTTAAGCCACCACTATGTCTTAGAGTGTTCAAATCCTATAAATAGATGTTGGTTTGCCCTAGGAATAGTCTGGTATTTTATTAATGCTATCTCTTTACTAGCACTTACTATCTATTCTGTAGTACTTATCTTCAGAAAGCTCAAACTCCATACTTATCTCAGCTTTCAGATGTCCATAGAAGCATTGCCTATGGTATAAGGTCAGTTATTATTATTTTTAATGGGCATCCTTTGGTTTCATTTTGACTTTTTTTTTCCTTCCACTGGCTTGCACTGGTACAGAAAATAACAGCTGAATTATATTTGGTTTCCCGTGCTTCCTTTCTCTGCGAGATGAGGTTACAACGACCTCATCTACCTAAATCAATAATCTGCACCCAAATTTAATAAAGATCTAGCAGGGCCTGTAAAATAGCATGCAGCCCAGATGGAAAGGGAGGTCCTAATGGCCAATCCACTCATTAGCTATTTATCAACCATTAACAATGAGAATAGGAGTGGTGTGGGGAGAAAAGGACTTGACAGCAAGAGAGCAGAGAACCTTCCTGAATAAGAGGAGGAGACAAGGACTGCAATGCACTCATCTGTGGATTACAGTGTGACTCTGGCTAGGGAGAGGGAAGTACCTAAAAAGGGAAATTCCCGTGGACATTTACTCCCAGAATTTTGGGTTTTCCTAAAGAAAATCTGTATTCAAGCTGCTGTATGAAAGAACATACAGAAGATCTGAAGTATGTTTACCTTCCCACCATCTGAGGCTTCATCCCTTTACAAATACAAAAGCACTAAACCAAAAGGCAGTATATCCTCAACCAACAAATTTGTATATATTCAACATAAGAGGAATTGCTTGTCTGATCTTAGACCAGTCACTTGATCTGTAACAAATTTAGATTAAAAAACCCCTTGCAAATTCCCAATTATTTGCATCAGTGCAAAGACTTTCCTTTCGCATGAAGGAGATGAATGTATGAACTGGCCGTATAGTTACTTTTTTTCCTTCACTGAATTAGTGAAGCGCAGAATCAGGCAGCCAGCTACATGGAGAGGAGGAAAATAATCTTTCCATCCTTGTTTTTTGAACAGAAACTGGCTCTATGACAAAATGGGACCTTTTAATGCTGTCAACAACATTATTTTGTATTTGAAAAGGAAAGCTACTCTTTTACTTTTTTAAAAAAATGTTTTACTTTAAATGACAGCAATGTTTTAGTGGTTATGTCCTTTTATACAGGGTTGAAGCTTTTACGCTTATTTTGGGGAGGAGTTAATATTTGATGGAGACAGGAAATGCTTTTTCAAAGTTGGAGCAGTAGAGCAAAAAGAATCCAGCATCTCTTGAATTTGTGGTATGAACAAATGCAATAATGTCCCATGAAATAATATTTCAGATTCCAACAATGCAGAACAGTGATTCCAAAGAAAACAGGAAATAGAAATAATTAGATGAACATGAGGAAGAATCCCAAACATTACTAACATTCCAGAAGTTTTATGAAACAGTAGCCAAAAACTTGTCTTTAAGTCTTTTTTGAGTACTGTTTGAATCTTGCTCTGCAGTGAAAAATCAATTGTAGTAAGTTTGTATTTTCTTTGATGAATGCTGACTTTGATGTAGTTGCAATCCAGTTTTCCTGTTTCCTAGAGTCTTTTCTGTTCTGTGTTTCTTGCTCCATACATCTGACTGGGATGGCCAATAGGAGCACAGCTGCAGCCAGGGGCTGGTTTGCAGGGCAGATAAAGGACACTTAGTCCTTTCTCCCTTTCAAAGCATATCCTGCGCTCACACTGTTGTGTGTGGAGAGGAAGGTGTCAGCAGAGCTGGCTCTTGCTAAGAATCAGGCAGCTGTGTAGCATTTTTCAAGGTGGTTTGGGGAATTTGCTGCATTCTGTGCCAGTTTGCTCTGACTTGAAAATCTGAGCCGTGCTTTCTATTTGAAGTTGTCTGGCTTTAGCTCTCAGCCATGAGTTCTTGTTAAGCCTTTCTCTGCTAGATTAAAGAGTCCTTTATGACTGGTATTTTCTCTCCATGGAGGTGCTTAATACCCTGTAATCAAGTCACCCTTGGTCTTCTCTTTGATAAGCTAAACAAATCCTGCCCATCCACTTTCTCACTGGAAGCAGTTCTTCCTCACCAGCTTTTAAACCATTTTGGTAGCAGTTTTCTTCCCTGTCTCTGATTTTTTTTTCAGCCTTGTCTAAGACCACGTAATTCCCTCAGATGTGCTTGGTCTCATTCTATTAGTCCCACCAGCACTGCAGAGAAGCACAGCCCCTTAGCACGTGCTGAGGTGCTACGAAGGGCACTGTTTTCCCACTTAGTACTGCGAAGCATCACCTCCATTCCTTGTCCCTTGCTGTACAGCTGTAATAAGAAGGTTTTTATTAAAGGACCTGACCTACAGATGAGTCATTTAACTGTAAGATTTCCTGCATTTTTCCAGTGCAGCAGACTGTTCTGCTCGGGTTTCATTTTTTGCTTCTCTGATTCCTTTTCCTGTTCTGCTTCACTATATTAGTCTCCCCTGCATGCCAATGCATGTTTAAATGCATTTAGGTTTTCTAGAGAGGAGCTGGTGAAGATAGTCATGCTCCTGAGAGAGCTGTGGAACACCTCCTGGGGAGAGACTTTAGGAAGGGAGAGATCCTTATGAGCATGACTAGATGTGCCTCATCACTGGATGCTGGAGGAGAGCTTGGCAGCCACACCATGATAAAGGATTACATGTATCAGTTAAAGCGTCTTGAGGTTTTACAAGCTGCAGCTCTCCAAGTGGTGGCTGGTGAGGAAGTACCCCATGGTGTGCTGTGCAATGTTCTGCTCTCACGTGTCCTTGTAAAGCACGTCGTCTTTTTTAACTTAGTGCAACTCATGCTGATGGTGTCTGCTCTGAGCCTAGCGGGGTTTGTGCTCTTTACAGAAGAGGTTTGGGGTAAACATGCCCACTTCATTTGGTAAAACACTCATGCTTGCATGGTAAGTTTTCTTCAACTGTCTTTATCTGTGAGAGCTGGGAAGTTTATTTTTTTTTTTCTGGAGCAGTAAATCAACAGGCTGTGCTTAAAGATTTAAGATGGTCCTTCATTTGCCAGTCCAAAATCTGCTTACTGAAGCATCTCTAATGAGCAGACAGCTGAATCATGTTCTCTATTTCTCTTCTGTGTGCAGTGGGACAGAAGACCAGAGACATTGCATCCAAAAGCTTCCAGTGCTGCTCAGTTTATATATCAGTGAAAGATGTGTGTGGTTGTTCCCCTCCCTCTTTCAGAGGAAGGTGTTTTTTCATTACGTAGCTCTAGACCTGTATTTTTCCATTCACTAGTTGCTATTGCTGTTCTCCTTTTGTTTCCAAAATGAAAAAAAAAAAAAAAAAAAATACAGATGGCTCTGGTGTTGTTTACCCCAGGAAACATTTTGAGCGTTCAGTAATAAAACTGGAGGAAATCCTTCACTTCCTTTATGCCTCCTAGCAAGTAACCACATCAATATGAAGTGAGGATGTTTTTGGGTACTGACCCAGTGTCACTGATGAGAACACAGTCATAAATACTTTCAAGATGCGGTCTTGAATTGAGCTGGTAGATGAGGAAAAGCCACTTCTGTTTTGGGAAGGAATTCTTTCCTTCTGCAACCACTTTCTAAATTGCACTGACATTATGCAATTAACATACAAAAGCTTTTGTATCCGCAGGATTGTTTTTCATGTCAATAAACACATTCCTTTGCTTTTCAGTGCAATGTTTAATAATTCTCATTTCCCATAGTGGAAAAGAGCCCTAGTACTTTATTTGTATTACACAAATTACATGGAAGACACAAAGCCTTATCTGATCATAGTTATTAAATTAAGAATATTTGCATAAATCTTTCTTTCCTAATCCTGTTTGCTGTTGGTAAACAGCATGTTATCAAGGTTTAGCAAAGTGTTTGGTTTCTAGCTGGATTTTTTGCTTTCTCCCTGTCTTTTTTGAAGCTTGTTTGACAGGCAAGGGTTGCTTCTTCTAAGCTACCTGACAAGTGTATGTGTTGAGGGAAAATGTTATTCAAGAATGTGGAGACCTGGTCTTATAGATCAGGAGATACTTGAAATATCTGAAATATCCGTGCAACTTGTGTGCCTGGGAAAGGCAACTGTGGTCCATGGCTTGCTTTCTAGGCACTATGAGACCTAGGAGAGTGAAAGGGATGGGTCTGATGGGGAAACAAATACCTTAAATGTAAACTCAAGCACTGGAGTGGGGTAGCCTGTGCCTTGTATGAGGTCTGAGTTCTCTTCTTGCTCTCCAACATGGAACAGCGTGGGGGAAGATGCAGTCTTTTCTTGCACGTGCTCTGCTTTGAGCTAAATCAAGGCTGAAGAATGAAAGAGGTGAGGCTGCTGCTGTGGCTTTGAATGGCCCTTAGTACATGAGTTCATTAAACTCTGCTTTTATCCCTCTTTGATCAGACAAAACTGGAACCTTCATTTTGCCATGATAGAGTCTAACTAGTGGGAGGGTACAGAGCTAGGCATTTAACTTGAACATGAGTTTACTGCAATAATGTTGTTATGTTTTATTGACCAAGCATTTCTGTGAGTGGGGAAAGGGGATTATTGGGAAACTAGGATGAATGTGTCTTATGTCACTTTTGAATCATATCCTGTGTATGTGAAGCATGTGAGCCCCAGTTAAGGGACCCACCAGGCAGAGGGGTCTGTCTGTAGTGTCTATATTATAGTAAGCATGGGAGCTGAGTGCTGTGGCGATGAAAGATTTCAGTGGGAAACTACAAAGCTGTATTAGAGGAAATGCTTTCAACATAGCTAAATCAAGATGTGTGGCATTTTATTTCTGCCTGTGTTGCATACCTCTGAGCTCTTTTTGGCCAACTGATAGTCATTAGACAAAGCTATGTTGCTTTACAATTTACTTATTGCAGGATTGTGACTTAAGTGCTAACAGAACAATATTTTCCCTCACATGTAACTTATAATTTGTTGGATGTTCATTCAGCCCCTGTCATGTCTTGAGCTCCCAGAGAGGTGTGTTGCTGCTTTCCAGGCACTTACAGCCTTCAACCTACTGAGTGCAGCCAGGTGCAAAGCATTTACACAATTGTTGCAGTGTCTTTTTCTCTTGCATGCACACTTAGCTAGGAAATGAAATAGTAGATCACTATGGCATCAATAAAACGTGCTGTCAGCAAGATGTGTAAGCTACCTGCAAGCTGAATTCCATTTACGGGTGTCAGTGAGTATGCTTTATGCTTTTTTTTTTTTTTTCCCCCCAAAATCAGTTTCTGTGATTGATTGTATTTGTTACAGAATCTTGTTTCCATTTCTGGAATTTTTATGAAACTTACGAAAGTGAGAAAGATTAAACCAGCAAGTTTGGTGGAATGGTTTTTAGACAGGAGCAATAGGGTTGGAAAAGATTTCCTGTGTTTATCTTTAGGTCCTAGTGTTTGCACCGCGGAAGATTTCAGGCCTCGTTACTCATAGGAAAGAATTTTGGTATATTTGTATGAATATACTAAAATATTTCTCATGAAAACTACATGAACAACTTTTTCCCAAGCTTTAGTGACTTGGGTTGTGCTGAAGATGTGATCTTTGCACACAGTTCTGGTGCAGTCACCATAAGGTGCGTGTCCTGTTCTCTGGGATGGTGCCATGACAGTGTGAGGATCTAAGCCAGCACTCGGGGTGGGAGCAGCGGGGAGCTGGGGAGGCATTGCCTCACAGTAAGTAATGCTCAGTTTCTCATTCTGATTTTTTTCACTCAGCTCCAGAAGTGATTCTCTCAGATGTTGCCATTACAGTAGTAAGTATTTTCATCTTTGTTGGTGAAGCAGAGGCATGTGCCTCCCACTGACTCCTCTGATGAAAGGAGAAAGGACAGTGACTAAAAATCAAGTCCCTTTCATTCAGATACCTAGAATATGGGTTAAATGCTGTGCTTTAGGTAATGCAAACAGCTAAGGGTTATTAAGATGATGTTTTTATCATCACAAATCATGTTTAATGGGTAATACTTGTCCTCTTGTTCCTTCTGTGCTAAACCTCCTCCTTGAGGCTCCCAGTGCCTCTGGCACTGGGCTCGTGCTGACTGTGTTCAGCTCCAGATCTGTGTTTGTGGCAAGAAGTCACAGGACTCCCAGGTGACATCTCAGTCATTTCTGTGTTTAAGCAGATCATCATCAGTTTCTTTCATTGAGTTTCTGTTTTCAGAAAAATAAAAGGAGGTTCTTAGAAGAGCTGGCTGATAAGATTTGTGTGTGCTTGTGTATCGAGTACTTATTTATTTTACTTCTAGCTATGAACAGTTTAATGTTTTTGAATTACTGCTCAGTCTCATTTGGTTTGGTTGTGACCTTGAGCCATACGTTTCCAGGACTCTTGCTAATGGACCTTTTAAATGACAGCTATAAAATACATCAGGCCATTTGATAAGGGGACCGCTGCTACACTGCGTATTATTTTAATGTTATTCTACAAAATAACCATTATAGGATCGTTATTATTTTTTAACTCTGGTTTTATTTTGTCGCACCAACATTACAACAATCTACATTTAAAATATTTCCTCATTTGTGAGAAGCACATTTCTCTGCCAGGGGTAATGAAATGACCAAGCAGTGACCCTCATTTTTATGTTTCTCCTACTGTGAAGAGGAATTGAAGATGAAATGTAGAAGCTAATAGCTGTGCAGCCCTAGTGAATCTAGCAAATCTAAAGAGCCCAGCCATGGGATACATTTAAATATTAAAGCAGTTCTTATGTGCTCTAAACAATATTTGATGCAGCTCTCAGTATGCTTTAATCTGGCTAAATGGTTATTGTGTTATGTGTCCTAGCTGTAAAACTGTCTGGCTCTTTTGTGGTCAGGATGCCTTTCCCCAGCGCAATTTAGATTCTACATGGATAAACGTAAAGTACCAATCTCCAAAATGGATCTTGTACAGATTCATGCTGCATGGAGCCATTCACTTTTATTTAATACATTCTTCCTGATGTGTATCGTGTGACAGTCTCCTATAGGGTAGGGAGGGTGCTGGGTTTGTTTGTTTGTTTTTTGAGGGGGAAAAAAAGAGGAACTTAGCACAGCTCAGTCCTGTAAGGAGAGCAGTATCTGGCGCTGTGCTTGCTCCCTTACCTCTATCTGACTGCAGTGGGATTTGGGTGTGGGCACGGATGGGATGTCCTCTTGTTAGCCTCATTGCTGGGAACCAGAAAAATACATTTTTTGGTTGGGTTCCTCTGTTTCTTGTGATTCCTGATGTTCGTTCCAAAGAAATGGCTTTTGTGGGGGCTACTCAGGGCTCACAAAGGTGCAGATGCATGTTTTTTTGCAGCTTTTCTGTCAGAGTTCTCTGTTGTCAGTTCATGACTGAGCTCAGATGGCGTCAACTCCTGGAGGGTGCAGGAATCATTTCTTGCCTCCTTTCTTCCTGATTTGTGAGATGTGTGGAAAACCCTTTGCTGCTCTCTGTTACAGATGTGATTGAAATAAGCCAGTGTAAGAAGGATGCATGCAGAACCTTATCACTCTCTGTTTCTCTGGGAAAGTAGGCTAAATATAGAAAATACATTTTTCTCCCTTCCACCTCTCTCCAAATTATTCCAGTGAAAAACCCACCACCACCTCTCCTCTCTGTCCTACCCCTGAAGGAAATTCCAATGCGCCATACAGAGTGGCTGTGGTCGTGCAATGGGGACAGAACACATAGTAACCTCTGGGAATGGGGATTCTGAATTATCCTGAAGTCTGAGCTGAAATTACTTCAGTGATCTTCTTTTAATCCCAAGTGGGCAGCGATCCATATTGTAAACCCTTCACATGTAATTTGACACAATTAGCGGATTTTGCTTCTGAGACCATCTTGTGATGGGAAGGGAGAGCTGAAATGGTACCTGTGGTTGGGGAGCTGACTTTGTCCAGCCCGCCCTAGGCTGGGCCTGTGCTGATTAAAGAAAGTCTAGTTCATCTGCTGCTAAAGGGAATATTTCCTTGCTTATATTCCAAATGTAAATCGGGACATTGTGCACAACCCCAGTATAGGTTTCTTCTGGACTCTGAGTTACATTTGGTCTATCTTGTTTTTCTTAAAGCAATTTCCTGATCCTTACCATCGACCTTTCTATTAGTAAGTCGAATGATCTTTGTCAGTATGACTCTTTTATGATCTTGCTAATGAACTTTCCATTTTATGCTTCTTGTCTGATTAGTAATGCCAGAGATTTAACCAAGCAGAGATAATTCATTAGTCTGAGCTGTAGCTCCGAGGGCACGGTGTCACACCCTCCCTTCCTGCTCCTCTTGCTCCATTAGTTGCTCTGTGCTCTGACATCTTGACTTTACTTTTTTTTTTCTGAGGGAAAATGCAGAAGTCTTTTGCCTAATGCATGTATTGGTCACTCTTGACTCACTGACAGTGACGTTCATTGGATCATTTTGGAAATTCTTAGACTTTTTTTGTTTGTTTAAAGAAGTTTCATGCAGATCAGCAGAAACAGAAAAAGCCATTGATAGATTGAGCTGCAGTTAAAGAAAAAAATTGCAGTTTTCAGTAGCACCTGGGATTATTTATGGTATGGTTCCTTTCTTTTTTTGACATTGTCTTAATTTTCAACCCTTACATTTCAGAAATCAAGTATCTTTTAATCTGTTACTGAGTCACTTGTTACTGTTGAACTTGGTACGTCACAGAAGAAAATAGATTTCTTCATTGTCACTATGCATAACTCAATATATTGGTTTGGTTTGTGCTCCTGCTACCTGGGGCTGGGGAGTAGATGCTCGGTGCTGCTTTGCTGGGGTAGTGGACCACTGCCTGGCTGCACTCTTCAGCATGTTGTACCAATTCCATGTTGGAAACTGGGGTCTGCTAAGTGGGCTGTTGTGTGGGCAGCAGCTGATCTGAGGGTTGAAACCATGGGAAGGTCTCCTTTCCACTGTTTGATAGGATAAAACTGGGTAGAAGAGGGAGAAGGGCTAGGAGAAGCAAGGAGAGGCTCACTGAAAAAGCACTGCAGGAAGAGATATCCTGCACAGTGAGGGAAAGGCCTGTGTCTATGGCTGCTTGAAGGGCATGGGTTGTACCACTCGTGTATACTCACATGTGTCAGATCACTTTTTCATGATAAAGCAAAGGAAGACCTCTTTAATGCCACTCACAAGAAATGTGTCTCCCACCTCAGAGTGGCTGGCTTAAGCTTCTGGAAGATGTGGGAAAGATATTGATGCCTGGTACCTTTGTCACCTAGGCTTCTCCATAGAGACAGAAGCAGAGATGGAGTTTGTACCAGCTGGGCCAGGAAGGCTGCAGTCAGAGCAAGTGGGACCTTTCAGGGAGCAAGCACGGGTATGAGTGAGCGTGGGAGTCCTGTGTATTAGGATCTGCAACAGCCAGATGAGGTTTTGTTATTACAGTACCTTCCTTTGGACCTCTTTATGAAATTGTGCAAAAGCTAATAATCACTGGAAGTTGGGTGGGGTTTGTTAGATTCACTCATGTGAATAGTTTCAGTGATGATTTTAAAATTATTTCCTCATAAACAGTGGGTGTAAACCTGTATTCCTTGTGTACTCATAATTGCCATTTTTAGTCTGTCAGTGACATGGTCAGTTCAGCAGCAGAGATAGAGGAGATGCTGTGCAGAATCCCCTTTGTTTATAGCTCTACAGAAGGCATACCTCTTGCAGAATGGAGACTAATAATTGTCTCCTGCTCTGGGTTTTGCTTCTCATGTACAACATGCAGATACTAGAGGAACATGCCAGACGGAACATGTCAGAATAATTGTGATTATTTTCCAGCTGCCTAACGTGTGCCCTTCTCATGTTTACTGCTGTTGCTACAGAGGGTAGGCAAGATCTAATTAAAGACAAGGAGGCCTGGATCTGCATATGTTGCATGTGTTTGGGGACTGTCTGGCTCGAAGGAGTAATAATTGGCTACAGGGCCTTTCACCTCTGTGGCATGGCTTTGAATACAGATCAGCATTGGCGGTGACTTCTAATGTCATTACCATGTGACAGCTGTTTTCCATGTGAAATTAGCTGGTAGTCTTAGTGCTGTTTCTATAGGAAGCCAATGCCAATAATTACCACATCAAATGGTGCTCTTAACACCCTTTAAAAATAGATAGAATTTAATGAATTTAGTTTAATGGATATGCTTCAAGTGTACACATTAGTAACACTGAAATCAATAGAACTCCACTTAGCTCCATAGTCACTTTTGTTTATGAATACATACATGCTGGAGGTAAGCACAGTAAGATACAGTTAGTAACATCTAGCTGACAAATTCTTATAGCTCTCTGATACTCCTTTTGGGGTGAGCTCATAACACATTTGGGGTTAGACTGTGTGACTGTGACCTAAGCATGCAAAAATCACAGTGGAGGAGAAGCATCAGCAGAAAAGGTCAGGATAATTCAGGGAAAAGTCCTTGATAAATGGCTCCTATTTCTGTGGTGAGAGCTGTAAGAAGAGAGATCTCTTATTAGACCAGCTCATAGACCTGAATGAGACAGATAAGCTTTTGGGCACATGGACTCTTTTATTTTTCCTTTTTTTCCCTTTTCTTTTTGTGCCAACCTTAGATTACATCAGCAGCCCAGCTCAATAAGAGCTTTTGCATTTTGCCAGCTGTAACTGCTATGTCTCAAGAGGTATGGTACATGCCTTTCTGATTTATGCCATCCAAAGTAGTGGCTGTGGTCTGACACTTGGAGAGAAAATGTTGCTACTGCTCTGTGGGGGAAGGAAAAAACCCCATGAGAGGCACCATGGAAAAAAGCTGTAGTTGAAGGTTGACCTCAAGTTCCATACTTTATTTCTCTGCAGCCTTTCAGAGTTCTGTTCTCCATTGCAGCATTAACAATAGCATTAGTACAGCTGTGAACTGTTGCCTCATTCCCTGACCTGAGTGGGAAGATAAAGAGGAGGCTGGGAGTCTTAACTGGATGTGTAAGTGCTGGGGAACAATGGTCATCAAAGCTAAAACCTTCTGTAGAAATGTGTATTTCTCCAGGACTAAATGGACAAACTTCTCTGTCAGAAGAGCCCATGCTTTTGCTGATCACTGGGAGGGTGGAAAACCTGAGCCTGTCTTACTTGCTTGGTATCAAGCATTTCTGCAAGGAGTAGCAACTACAGAAAGCACTTGTCGAGAAAGATGCTGCCTTACCTCACTCTGAGGGATGAAAAGAAATATCTGACATCTTGAAGTTTTTCACAGTGTGGAATTTTTTTTCTCACAGCAAGTTCTTTTCAAAGTGATGAAGGGAAACATTCTTGGCATGACTGTTCCTCGCTTATGGTCTCTGTTGGTTCTGTAGATTTGCATGCCTTACTTCTAAAAAAAAAAAAAAAAAAAAAGAAATCTTTTAGTAACTACGTACTTACGCACTATTATGATAATTTACCTCAGGGCAGAAGTGATTTAAAAACCCTATAATTCTGCAGTCCCCCATAATACGTGAAGCTCCTCCTACTAGGTAATGAAACCATTATTCACTAACAAATTAAGCATGCAAGAGTGTGAAGGTCTTTTATAAACAGACAGGCTGCTATCTGCTAGGGAAGAGAGCCTCCAGGCTATCACAGAACAGCATAATTTGCATGAAGTGAAGGATTATCCTGGGAAGGCACAGTAATAGAGATATTGCAATCTTTCATTACACTGATGGGAAGAGCGGTTTCTCAGACCCATCTTCTTGGAGGGGTTCCGTAGACTAGTTCTAGAGTAGATTAGAGGGGTATCTGTCAGGAGCAGTGTAGCTGAATTACATGGACTTCCTAGGGGCAATGTTCTCCTGAGGTCTGCCCAGGGCCTCATTTCTGTAATTCTCTATTATGCTCCTGTTCTTCGCGCTACCAGTGGCTGTGACCCCTGTGCTGCTGTGCAACTGAACCTTTTATCCTTTATGAAGCCTTGTTGCCGGGGACCCAAAAGCAAGGTATCCAGGAGATGTAATAGGTTGAGAGGTAGCTATAGTGTTGATTTGGACTTCAAAATGTCGAATTTACAGGTGGAGTACATGCAGAGTTCATGAATAGAGGAGTGGTAGTCATGCAGCAACCAGGACTGGAAAAAGTGTCTTGTGTAGGAGAAAATTTAGTGACCAGAATGGGAAGAAGAAACTTGGATACACAGAAACACAATGTCTCAGTGGGATGGCGGCCCTGTTCATTACTGCACCATGAAAGAAGCAGTCTGTCCTACTCCAGATATGTTTTATATCCTCATCAGACTTCTTTCTGCATGAAAAGCAATTCCCTTACAAATGGTCTTTCATCAGCCATGGGGTCATATCAGAAACAATCATCAATGTACTGCTGATGTGGCCAACGTATCTTGTGAACCCTTTGACCCTAGCAGTCAGGAGGATTTCTTCATGTGAAGCTCTAATACAAAAATTATTAGTATTAATGAAAGAGCTCTTGACCTGCTTGGCTTTCATGGTTAGGTGTTTACAGACACCTTTGCCTAACATTCCTATTGTGTCTGGCAGCTTGAATCTCACCCTGATTTTCCACAGGTGCTGATCTGATAATATAATTCTCAAGTTCTGCTACAGCCTTTCAGCATAGCAGGAATCCAGCAAAGCTGCAAGCCACTCTAGCTACAAGCCATCACCCATTGGGTGTTGCTCAGTTTGCTCACATTCACTTATTTACAGTATTATTTTAGCTCATCACTCTGCTGGGAGACAAGAACGAGTCTACTGTCATCGACTTTGAAGGAGTAATTTTTTTGAGACCTCACCCTCATGCTTCTATTGACTGGGTTGGGCATCTCCTCTAAGAATGAAGCAGTTTCCCAACTTCTGTTGATCCAATACGCTCTTCCTGAAGGATGTAATGATACATTTTGAAGATCCTGAACAGTCCTTTGCTGCTAAGGAGAAGACGACATATGATAGAAGCAGGGACTCTTGTGAAGAAGTCTCTTTCATGAATGTCTTTCCCTTTAGAAACTTGAAATGATGTTTAAATAATACAGCCATAAGCATTAATCTGATTTTAGTACTTAAAAAAACCAAACATCTAGTTTGCTCTTGGACTGAAGCACGAATGAGTGTTGAATACAGCTGAACAGTACAGCAAATTCAGTCATTTATAGAGTAGTGCTGTATGTAAATACCCTGCAGCTTTCCAGTTCTACTTCAGACCCCCATGGACTTCCAGGTGCCATCTGAGCGCTGAGTGGGTAAATGTAGGTTAGCGTTTTGCATATGTTTGAGTCTCTGTTCTGGTCTTTGCAACAGCAACTGGCCACAGTGTGTTTGATTTCTGCTGCTTGCCTGATGCCAGCTGCATAACTGATTGACAGCACTGTTAAGCAGCTGGGAATAGAAAGCTATCTCCAACTGTTTTGTCAGCCTTGCAGAAGTGGTGGGATGTGCATAGGTAGGAACAATGACTGTGGTAGTCTCCAGTGAATAGTATCTTTGTTTCTAGTCTGGAGTGCTCTCCTAGCTGTCTGGCATCTCACAGAGCTGTTTACATTGCAGAGGAAAAAATAGGTGGATGCTTGCCTGAGATGTAAGGCTAAAAGTTCACCTACAAACTAACGGTGTTTCAGCTGCCTGACTCTTTGTAGCAGGTGTTTACTTTAGGAAGGTGATTGTATCAGCTAGCTTGAATTTTAAGTGTTCTAACTGACATGTGTTACTTTAGGAACAATTCCTTTAATATGATCTCATGATTAATTTTTCTTGCTTGATTGAAATTTTCATTCATTATGATGGGTAACCAAACCTCCATTCTGTTACAGACATGGGGTGATCCAAAACGTTGGTGGCTCATCCCCCACCAGGGCATTCCTGGGTGAGACTGATGGTGACCAGGCAGCTGATTCATGTATGAATGTATGGGACTGACACAGGCACTGTTACCTCAAAGTCCATATCTGACTTCCACCTCCAGGAGCTGCATCTTTTCCAGATCCCTTAGAGCAGGCCAGGAATGTCCACTACGGAAGGTGGAAGTGCTAAAGTGTCAGGGGTTTCAGTTCTTTGATCCTTGTTATCCAGAGTATCATCAGATCTCGCCTTAGAGAAAGAGAGAGAATAGGCTGCCAGGAGAGAGGTGTGGAATATTTCATACCCCAGCTAGGGTAAACATTAGCTTCTGTGGGAGTAGCTTTATTTCTGGATTTGTTATGCTTGGTTTGTCTTGCTGGTTTTAAATATTTGTACAAGTGACTAGAGCTATGCAAACTGTGCCTGAAGGAAATGTGAAACAGAAGACAAGAATTAGCTGGAGGTACCAACATTTATCAGTGTCCTAACTAAAAATATTATGATGGGAACTGAAGAAATGTGAGAGAAGCTTGAGGAAGAAATTACTTTTCTCTGACCTGGGGAGGCAAGTGTCCAGGGAATGTATTAGTCTGACACAGAAGCTAGAGGTGAAAGTCTGTTTAAATAGGCTTATAATTTACAGTGTCTTTCAAAGCACTCATTTATTTGTGTTTAGACAAACCAGTAGGCAGAGAGAGTGCTTGTGAAGTTACTGATCAGACATGTTGGCTTCTGCTGCTGTTCTTATTGTCAATATTTACCTTGATTTTTTTTTTTTTTTGAGGAGTAAAGATTTATAAAATCCATGGTAGCATCTGAACAGTTGTGCAGATGTGGTCAATGCAACCTCTGTCCCTTAACCCAGCCCTGAGTGTTACAAAGGCTCATTGCCATTCACACAAAGCAGCACAGTTTAAAATCTCTCCTGCAGTGGACAAGTTAGGGCAGTTTTGCAGGGATTAAAAATACCTAAGTTTGGGTGTGTCACCCTATCAAACACACAGCTTCCCATCATATATACCAAATCACAGGATTGTATTTGCAAGCGTCATACCTCCACATGAAAACAAGTAGATGCCTTTTAAATTAATGGATTCCTTCCTGTCAGCTGCTGCAATGGAAGACAATGCTTGTTGAGGAAATATATAATACTGCCAAATGGAGCACCCTAAAAAGCAGAGATCTCTCAATATGCAGGAAATAGCAGTGGTGGGAGATTGTAACTCAGAGTGAAAGTATCCCATGCCCTCTATTTGGGGAGTTGGACTATATGACACTTAAAGATCTCTTTGAGCTCAAACAACTCTATGATTCTACCCATCACTACTGTGACGCCAGTGGCTCTTCTCTAATTTTTCTTTCAATTCTAGAAGGGAAGACAACAATCAGCTGGGTGCTATTCCAGGGTGCTGCAGAAATGGAATTCTCTGTTTTGCTCCTAGTTCCTTAGGCTGTTAGTTCTGCCACCTAAATCTCTATTTCGATATTAGTCGTGGTTTTGGTTGAGTGGTTGTCTCCAGAGCGTTTGCTGATTACTTTGATTACAGGTGAACTGAAATCCCACTCAGCAATCGGAAGCATTTCCTATTGTTTCATGAATGCTTAAAGGGATTAAAGTTAAAATATGCTGCCAAGTGAAGAAAGACTTAGCAGCCTTCCACCCCCTTGAAGCAGCACGTGGCTCTTTGTGCTCCAAGGGGAACCTCAGCTCACACCTACAGCTCCCCAAAGTATTCATGTTGTAAACTGCTGCAGACACTTCTGTGAGCTGGCGAAAGCAGATCCTGCTGATACTTGCAGTGTATGAAAGCAAGAGATTTTCCACCTCTGTTCTTGCAAAGCAGAATGTCTTCTTGCAGCCTCCCTGTCTCAATCGATGTGCTGGGCTTTATTCACTGGCAAGTGTGCAAATACTCTTCCAAGGAAAACGTGCAGATTTCAGGAGACAACACTTGACAAAAAGAGCAATGTCTTTTGTCTCTCTCTCCCTAATGAATTTGTGAGCATAAGGAAAGGATGCCTTCAGGAGGTTTAAAAATAGTTCTCATAGCTAGAATTTTTTGTCCATATTCCTACATAACCTTATCTTCTCTTCCATGCTTAAAAAAAAGGTGCAACCGGAGTAAAATAGCAGAAGCAATGAGTGTTATCTGAGAACAATTTAACATGATGGCATTACTATCTAGCAGCATTTGAAAATGGTATCTTGGTATATCCTGATCTTTAAAGCTGCTTGTTCTGGCAAATAGTTCGCTCGAGATGAGCGCTGTAGTTATGATTAGAGTATAATTGGCATTATTCCACAGTTTTCCCTTTCATATAGCACATCATGCTAATCGCACTGTATTCCATTTTTCAATAAAGGTCAACAGTGCACTGTTTGTGCAGAATGTGCAATTTAAACTTCATGTCTGTCATTAGAGAGAATCTAGGTTTGCTGTATCAAGTGAGGTTGTCATAGAAACTAGACCTGAGATCTCTGTTTACAGCCTTTGGAGAATAAACACTTTGCATTTGTTTCACTGAAAAAAATAGGCGGAAAATTAAATAAGGTTTGAAAACAAAACCATAATGGCCCAGAGAGGGAAGTAATTCATCAAAAATCAATATATGTTATGCACCTGGTAAACTCCAAGCATTCAAGCAGATGACTGACAGCAATAGAGAAATATTTCCCAGGGGGAGTAAGGGAGTAACTGATAGTGTATCATAATGCCTGGAGCAGAATTAATTTAAATTTGCTAATAAGTTTTGTTTCAGGAATTACGGTGCTGAGGAATATTTAAGTTTTGCTTGATGTCAGGTAAGGCTTTCTTTTTGTGTCGGCACTGTGGATGTTTTTCATAGCAATGGGAGCTATTTTAGGGTGTGGGGTGTAACATTCCATATCTTCGTGTCATAACTAAACTTTTCCTTGTGGATTATATCAAGGTTTATGGGCATTCTAAAAATATCTCTGGTATCTGCAGCTTCATTAGTGAGCCAAAGGGCTTCAGCTTCAAACTTAACACCAGAGCTTGAGCTTGAGCTCACTCTTTTTGTGATGTGCTGTTAACTTGTGGAGCTCACCTGTGTCATACAGTGGTATTTAGTCATGTTTTGAAAAGGGATTAGAGAAATATGTGGACCAAGATGGCTTTTATTGTTATAGTCTCTTCTCCTTGGGGCATAATCTTATTTCCAGCTGGGTGTTCATGTAGGGGTTTTGTCAATAACACAGCGTTGCTCTACTTATAAGATGAATCATGCAGATTGTGTGCCTTCTGAAGCATTTGAACGCTGCCTGATGTCCACATGCACAGTCTCTAAAAAATAT
The DNA here is from genome assembly GCA_030625065.1 of Alectoris magna. NCBI lineage: Eukaryota > Metazoa > Chordata > Aves > Galliformes > Phasianidae > Alectoris > Alectoris magna. The sequence continues at coordinate 17,935,140 of CM060566.1, read as the reverse complement.
AGAAGAACGGTTTGCCTCCTCCTTAACTAAAAAGGTACCTCTCAAACTGGGGGCTGTGGCCAGCTTCTGAGAACAAGGTGGAGTAGGAAAATTAAGGCTAATATGGAAAGCTGGCAAACCTACAGCAAAGTCAAACTGAAGGGAAAAAAAATTATTTTGCTTCTGTGTCAAAGCAAACACTTGTCTCTCTGCACAAACATCACCTGGGTTCTTCCAGGTGGGAGGTATCCATGCTCCTCTTCTTGTGCTGTAGAACAAGACTGTGAAACCTGTTGCTTTCAGCTCTATTTGCTGCAATGAATTTGTCTGCATGTTTGCCAGTGGTGAATGTAATCTGTTAGTCCTCAAGGGCTGTTCCTGATGTCTCATTCTTATTGGAAATGAAGGGACAACTCTGCAAAGTGTCACCTGCACTGTTATGCTTCTCAATGTGGCCTTTCAAGGCGTATAGATTACCCAGTATTCAAGCCCTGAAATGGCAATAGCAGTGAATACAGGCTGATGGTTCTGGTGTTTGTAAGGCTTCAAATGAGAGCAAAGCCCTTGTGGGTTGTTTTTTTCAGGGGGTGTATGTGCTTTCTGACCAATACAAAGGTGTTCATGTAGTTCTGTAAACACTGCTTCTCTACCTTTCCAGAGCAGAAAATCTTCCTATGCTTGAGGTGTTTGCTCAGCAGCCCAAACTTCCCTTCTAATTATCTGCTCTATTTGTGGTTCTTGACCTCAGCTGCAGCAGTAACACAGAAGGTCTGTGAATCAAGCCCTGCCTGGTTGAACTGCCACTGGGATGATCTTTATGATACAATATAATGTGATTCTCCCTTAAGATGGGCCTTGAAAAGTGCTTCCTGTTATGCCTGTACTGATGCTTACACTTGGGTGACTGGCACTGCACTGGTTAAAAGAATTGAGAAACTCATTACCCATACTAAGTTGTTTATTCTGGTCTTAAGCTTCCCTCAGAAGTTTGTCTGTAACTGTGCCACGTTAGCACAGGGGCCCCAAGTCCATGGACAGCTTCAAACTGAGAAACAAAAGCAATGACATTGGCTCATAGCGTCTTCACTTGACTGAACAGCCTGAAAGGCTTGGGAATACCCTGGGGACATCTGCCAGTGCCTGCTGGCTCAGAGCTAAGCTGTCAGTGAGCAGAGTGTGTGTAGTCCTGGAGCTGTGAATGGGGAAGTTCCCCTCCTTTTCTTGTGTCAGTTTTTAATGTATTCTGCTTGTAACGCTTTAATTTCAGCATGTCACAGAAGCTTAGGTTGATGGGCATGTGGCAAACAACTCTGTTGAGGTGGGGAACCTTTCTCCAAAAGGAACTGCCCCTGCAGTTCCTGACTGCTCTTCCTTCCAGCCTTGCTTCATCTTGTATTGCAGTACAAGGGGAGCAATCTATCAGCTGAGCTAGCTGAGGAGCAGAACAGGTAGATCTGCAGAGAGCAGAGCATGGTGTACCCCTGTGACCATGGTGGAAGAGCATTGCTACCATGCCTGGGCTCCTGCTTCTTTCATGAGTATGGCAATGGGTGGCCCTGACGAATGTGGATGGCTGTGTTGGCATCTGAGGGGATTTAAGGAGGTAATATTGCCTACTGTAGTGGAAGAAAGCTTTATTTTTTTTTTTGTGATCTGCCTTCAGTGCTGATGGCATGCATTTTGAAGCTTGACAAATGCATGTTTTGGGCCACTCCTCACTTATATTCTTAGATTCCTTCTCCCTGCTACTCCCTGGTTTCTGCCATGTATTTTCTCTTCCAGTTGTCAAGCTCTATGCATCCTGTTCTTCCTACTGTCATTAGGAGAATACCTGCTGTTGCTGTACTGATCTCTCATGTTGCACCAGTTCTGTTCAGTGATGAAGCCACTGTCTCTGTTTAGGAGGTATTTTTTTCTGCTTCCACATCCATTTGCACTTGGCTTGTACTGGATTGAATACACCAAGTGATTTGTAGCCTGGGTCATACGTTTTGTTTATGTGACAGTTATTAGGTCTGAGGTAGTTTTCACAGTTACGAGTGGTTTTTTTTTTTTTTTTTAAAGTCCAGAGCAAGCCTTCTTTCACAGATTGAATGAAAAATGGCAGTGTGTTACAGCTTCTTCATCTGCACGCTTCTCTAGGCCTTGAGCAGGCCAAGGGATCTTTTAAGGGATTCTATGACTTATCCTCTTGGTTTTAAAAAAAAAAAAAAACCACAAACATTTTGTCATGGGGGCAGCCTAAATCTTAGCAGCTGTCCTTGTGCTAGCAGTGTCAATGTTCACTTTCTGTCCTGCTGCTGCTTAAGGTCACTGGTGTGCATGGAAACATCAATGGAGCAATCAAACCAAAACTTTTTGAAGCCTCTGCTTGAACATTTTGTTATGGAAGGACTCTGTCTCTCTCTGGAAGATGAGAGAGCAGGACTGGGCTGGTTTGGCTGGGTGTGCTGCTTGGAGCAGATCAGCATTGCATGAAGCACTGCCTGTGAAGGTCAAGGCTGTGGCTGTTGCATCTTGGTGACATAGCTTAATTATCTTCAGCATCCAAATAGTCTCAAAAGACTACGATGCCTATGACAATGGGATGATTAGCTATTCTGTGAGGAACCAAGGTTAATCCATAGAGACCATACGCTCACACATGACAATGTGTTATTTGTCACTGTTTACTGCACCCACTCTTGTGATCTCCTGGTCTTCATCCGTCTCTCCCCGTGCATACTGGGGATGGATGGCTTTCTGTGAGTCCACAGTGTAAGCTACCCCTGTCTCCCCTCCAATGGATGTTGTGGGGAAAATAAAAATAAAAACTCAGCACCTACTGTTTGCTTCCCCTAGTTCTTAGGTATTTGATTCACTTGCTCCAAAGTGCACTAAGATTATTTCGATCCTGTTTTTACAATATCTTTAACTTTGCTGACAGCAAATAGCCCATCTTGAACACCTGAGCTGAAGCTCGCTTTGATGGGATTGAAGGCAAAGTGAAGAGGCAGCTGGAAGTTATGAGTTTTGGTCAGTTCAGAGAAAAACTCTGCAAATGTGGAAGGACTAGGGTATAACACTGCAGTTACTGCTGCCTGCTTCAGACCCAAAGGTTTTTTTGAGTTCTAATTTCTGATTCTCTTTATTCTTTCCATGTTTTGAATTTAAAGAAAGAAACAATACATGTGGAGGTGTATTGTCATAAGTGGAGATGTCTGTCATAAGAATTCTTATTTAAGAGAAGATAATTCAGAACAATCAGTGCTTGGCAAAAATTGGCAACTATGAACAGAGCACATGTACAGAGCTTAGCAGCTAAATAGTTCAGTCCCCAGCTTGGGCCAGTGGATTTTTTTACAGTCAATGTTGGCAGAAGGCGATGGGGAGGAGAGGGCAGAGGTTGCTGCTAATGTTTTTAATTTCTCATTTACTATCAGGCAGAACCATATGGTGCAGATTGGAGTATATAGAGGAAAGAGGGGATGGATGGCATTTTTTCCCTTGAGCTTCTTGTAGAAGTCAGGCAAAGTGAATTCTCTGCAGGTAGCTTGAGCCTTGCCAGGAAGATTGTTCATGGTGATGAGGATGTTTTTCTTAATCAAATCTGTAGGCTCTTGGATTTTTTTGTTGTTATTCTTAATTTGATGAGTGGGATTGATTTATGCCACTCTAATATTTTTTTTTGTAATGTCAGCGCTTTCTCTTCTTACAGTGCTCAGAAATATTCTAGGCAGTTGTCACAACCAAATATTACTTATTTGGGTACACTGTAGGATGCCCGGAAATCTGAGTGCCTCTAAAGGAAACACTGCTGCTTTGACTGATTGTGCAATGACACTTATCCTGCCAGCTGCATCTCATAATTTGACTGCCAGCAGACCTGTGGTGAATAGAGATGTTTTCCTTTGCTTGGCTGATTCTACTCTGACATCTCTTCCACAGGTTGCATCACCTTTCTTCCAGTGATCACTCAGGCTAAAGCTTTACACATGCTTAAAAGCCAAGGCCTTTGAAAAAGGTGGGAGAAGGGAGAAGAGTCTGCCAGAAAAGTGATGCCCTCCTTGAGGAGCATCTCATGGTGTAACCTATGCACAGAGGATGCTTGAGGTCTGGTGTGAGCCCTCAGCTCCTCTCTAGCACTCGGAAGACACAAAAGGTACAAGACTGAGTGGAGGCTTGGGAGCAGCTTTTCAAAAAAGCAGCCCTTGAGAGCTGCTTTGGAGCTATGACATCCAGAACCTAACATTGTGTCTGGTCTGTGTGTGGGTTTGTGTTAGGGGGAAGCAACACCTCAAAGCTGTTTTACTGCCTGGGAAATGAGACTTAACATTGTGTTCATTCAGGTGCGGAACTCAGGGCTTCTCCATCTCCGAGTGCCCATGCTGGTTGGGTGCCTCCTCAGCTCTGGGAGAAGCTAATGCTGTTGGCATGGCTGCTTCAGCTCCCCTCCAGTCTCACACATCCTCAGCTCAGCATACTGCAAATTTAAATGATGTAGAAAGCATTATTTGCCAACTTCTCCTTCAATAGGGATTAGTGTATCTTCTATTTTATTCCTTGTGTTTAAGTCATGGTTTCATTGCTGTATGGCTGTGGTCTCAGGACTCCAGCTCGTAATTACATTTTAGGACTACTCCTCATCCAGAATGGATTTGCAATGCAGTTAGAAGAGTGAAGTCAATAAACCTCTGAGTTGAGAGTAGCTCAGAAATACCCTTAATCTTCTTATATACGAGCCTGGTATTCTCTCCCTTGACAAAAGATATGCATACACACAAAAAATGCTTGTCTTGGTATGGTTTTGGAATAGAGAGAGACCTAATTTCCAACAACTGATCTTCCTTTAGAAGTTTTATCTTCATCTGTCCTTGAGATCATAAAAACGTTCTCCACAAAGTTGGACAGATGTTTAGAAAACAGGTCAGTGTGTGCTGGGGATCCTGTCTGTCCTAAGCATTTGGGTCCTTTGAGCAGCTGCATCTACTGATGGTTGTAAAAGCTTTTGAAAGACGGTGAGAAAGTGCTGTGACTGGTTTCATGCTTCTGCTATGCCCATACGGTGTCTGTAAATTTGAAAGGAACTTGGAAAGCCCTCAGTGAGTGGCGGTGGTGGAGAGCTTGGTGCTCCTCATGGGTGTGGACTGGGGAAATGAACCCAGAAAATATAGGAAACAGAGTGATGTGGCTCCAAACCTGCCCTGGGTGGTCCTGCTGTGCTTCCAACAGGACACAGTCCTTCTCTGTTCAATGGCTGGGACTTTCTCCAGCAGAGCCTGGCACATGCCTCTATTGTAGGGACATGCTCAGCATGTGATACCTGACAGATACATTTTTGAAGGTGAGGGAGATCTGAGCTGAATCTCTCAGTATTAGCCAATGTATATCTACTAAATATGCTGAGAAGTGTTTAGCTTCAACTTTCAAACTTCCAAATTCGTGCAGAAGGCAGACTTCCTTAGGCTTGTTGCTGGCTTCTCCCCACCCCAGGCATCAGGCACAGCTCGTGGCCATGGGGAACAGACAGTGAGGGGGGGAGAGGAGAATGGAATGAGGCCTCCAAGCAACTGGTGAGAAGGTGACCTTGAACTGAAGGGGTCTTCATTCTATTTCTTATCTGAACTTTGCCAGATCAGGTCTGACTGCAAATGATTCTCTTCTGCTGGTTGCTCAATGACCTGTGTGAAATGCAGTTGACAGATTTAGCTGTGATGTTGCCAAGTCTTCAGGCTCCCTGTGAGTAACACGGTTCTGGCCCCTGCTGTGCAGAGCCTCTCTCACTGCAGTGTGAGAGACTGCTTACTTTCCATGATATTTTGGGGGAGGAATACTGTTTTCTACCCCACACATGATTCACAGCTGAGAGAAATATATTGCCACAAGATCATGGGCTAAGTTTAGGCTGTTGTTTGCTGCATGCATCTCATGAGACTGCTTTCATACAAGTTATATTAACTCTCATTCTTCATTAAGGATAGCATTGTATTTTTTTTCTGGCATAATATTGAACAGCTTGGTTATGAACCTGAATCTGCACACAGTGAAATTTCCCTTGAAATAGAGAAACTTGTGTCATTCAGTACTTCAGGCTCACTATTTGCTGGTGACTTTCCAGTGGTATCAGCAATGGGTTGCACATACAGGAGCAGTTCAGCTGTGAAATTCTATCAGGTGCTATCAGAGGGAGAGTGCAGTACTGTGATAGGACTCTAGGTATTGCGTCAGCATTAGCTTTACTGAGGTGCTTTCTGTATTTCATGTGGAAGTGTGGAAAGGCTGTGTCTTTAGGACAGGCTCTGTAGGAAATAGGTTTCTTGTGTGCCTTTGAGCTTAAGCTCTGCTTGGATGGGATCTGAAAGGATCTGGAAAATTTTATTTTTGGGGGACAAAAGGAAGCTTTCTGCTCAGTAAAAGTTTTGGCTTGGAAGCAAGGCATGAGGTGCGTCTGAGGCATTGCAAAGGAGCCTCTGTGGTGTTCAGGGCTGACTATCCCTCTGAGTTCCACTGATTCAGTTACATCCCATTCAGGGGGTGTTTTCCCTAATACAAAGTGAATTTGCATCTTATTTCCCATTCTTTATTCCTGTGCTACTATGTCATTCCCCTGAGACATGTACATGACCTCTGATGTGATCCAGTCACTCTATTAGGCGGTGAGTCCTTGCTGCATTTTGCTACAGACCAAGTATGTTAGCACTTTCCCCAGTGGTTAGGCATTCTCTACAGCTAAGGCATGTGACGTGAGCAAAAGCCTTATCACAAGGTGTGCAAACTACTTCCTTGCAAAGTGTGGGCACAGCTTGCTCTCTGCTCTGTGAATTTCAGACTGCTATGGGTAAAAAAAAGTGCAGGTGGCAGACTGCTGAAGCAGTAGAAGGAGCAACAGGGTGCAGAGAAGTTAAGCATGTTGGCTTCACGTCTTGAAAGATCTCTGGATGTCAGAAAAAGTGGCTGAAGAGACATGTAGGTTCCAATGGGCAGACAGTGGAGTCCAACCCTACAGAGTGATGGAGTCCTGCGTTTGCCACCTTCTTGTTGATGACTTCTTCCCCTTCCTGGCAGTTGTCACAAAGCAAGCTGAATGGACAGCATTTTTCCTCAGATGTTGCTATATTGACTGCTTAATTTAACAGCCACTTTGGCAGTCCCTCAGTGCCCAAAGCTGCCAAAAGAAACCTCTGTGTGGAGAGGGGAAAACGAGGAGGTCAAAAGCTTCATTAGTGTACAAGTCCATCAGTCATGAATAGGGAGAAAGAGGAAGCCCTTTGCTTTCCTGGGGCTCTGTAGCAGGTTTTTCTGCCTTGTATCCTTTGCTTTTGCCTCACCTTGGAGTTGTTTCTGTTGACCCCAGTGTAGCTGTCACACAAACATAAATTGGACGAGAGCTAATTAACTGTCAAAACCTAGGGCTAAAGACAATAAACCCCTGCTTCACCTCCTGGTGGGTTTTAGTCTTTTCGCTTTGATGTGACAGCTTGTCCTCTGTTTCTCTTGCAAACAACTCACCATTGCAGAGGAAATGCAATACAGCAAGGCAATCACTTATTGCTAGTGACAGCAAATAAACATGAAAAATGAGCTTTGAAACACTAAAGGACAATGATCAGAAAGGTTTCTTCTTTCATCCTAAATCATGATGTTTAGCACTCTGCTGTAGTATTATAAGTTATTTATAAATGTCTTGGCTTGTTTTTATACAAAGATAAATAACATTTTTAATCAGATGATAAATGTACACGCTCTGTGTGTGTGTGGAGGGGGGGGGGGAGCAAATGGAGGAAAACCTATTCCAGCCTCAGTGTAATGTACAGATATTGGTAAGGTGCCTTCCATAAATGAAAATATTACTGCCTGGCATTTGCTTCTGGGCATGTATAAACCAGACATGTTTATATTACGGGGAAGCTATTCAGAGTTTCTGATGGAACAATTTTTTTGTCAGAAAAAGCAGTTTAATCAAAATCAGAATACCTTTTTGAGAAGCATCAATTGCACAGATACTTTTCAACAGAGGAATATTTTGTTTTGCTCTGTTAAGATAAAATCCTTGTTTCAATGTTTGCTTGGATCCTTAACATAAAACGTTGATATACTTCAAGAGGATTTAATTTCTTACACTGCTTCAATGCTCTCAAAATAAATGTTTAAATCTATCAATGTAGATGGGTTCAAAATGGGAGTTTTTGGATGGTCATTTCATGAGAAAATGTAGATTTTTTTTTTTTTTGGTTCTGAGTCAGAGTAGAAACATGCCATGATGTCAGTTTATCATATGATAGAAACTATGGTGGTTTTTTTTTTTTTTTTTTTTTTTTTACTCCACTCCAATTATAGCATTTGAATTTTGAAATTCAAAGGAGCAGGGAGAAAGAGGAGGCAGGAACAAGATGCGTTAAAACCATGTTTTTTTTCCTCTCCCTACATGTACATGCAAATCATCTTCAGAAAACTCAACATTTTCTAGTGTTGGAACTGGAAACCTGGCAGGTTATTATTTCCATACTCTAGTGCAGGCACATTCCTTGCTGGGCCCTCTCTGGCTGTATTTTATCTGGGAAAGCTCAGTCCCCATACCTGAATGCTGGGCTCTGGGTTTAATCCCACTGAAGCAGTATTTCCTGGATTCTTGCTTTTACTCAGGAAGGTCTGAGGTCCTTCTCCTGATGGAATATTTAGAAGGAATGGAAGCTGCTGTAGGCTCTGGAGTACCCTGCTGTCTTTGGGGATTTGGGATTCCCCATGCTTGTGTCTCCTGTGGCTCTGTCTGAGTCAGGTAGCCTCAGTGCCTCTCACCAGCTTTGCATGGAAATCTCTGGGAGCAGAGAGATTGGGCGGGAAACAAAGTAGAACTGGGTTTGCAAAACCATGCTCACTTCGGATAAATTAATTTGAAAGTAGGAAAATGAGGAGAGAGAAACACCCTCTCCCAAACAGCAAATGGTGCATCTGCTGTGCTAGCAGTTTTTGTTAAACATGATTCCCAAGTCTTCCACGTGCTACTGAAGTATGAGCATGACTGTGTGACTGGTTTTCTTTACAAAAAAAAAAAAAAAGATATTCTCTTACTTAACTACGGGACTTTGGCACCAATTTTTACTCCAAGAAGAAAACGACATTTTCAACAGTAGCAAGCCAGCCCAGATAGGAACTTGTTCATATTCCCTTTTCCACGCTTTTCCAGATAATGCTGTAGCAAATTTGGGACGGCTCTTCCGAGCTCACTGTGAAGTAACTTTTGATTAATACAGGTGGGAAGAGAATTTGATTTGGCCAGTTGTGTTGGGATTTGTGGCTGATTTATCCATCTGGCGGGTAGCTGAATATAGCAGTTTGCTAATCCGAGCTACCAGAAATGGATGCCTGAAGTAAATAATGACATTGGGAAAGCAGTGAGGTAGGAGAGAAACATGTTCTGTCACATCCCAGGCTTTCTAATCCCTCCACCACCTGCTAGAAGGTGCTCTCAGTTCCCAGCCTCAGCAGGGTATTGGAGGTAGTGAAGGTGGGATCAATGTGGTGCTGGTACAGGTGTAGTATAAGTGCCTTATTCAAGTGCTTCTGCCCTTTGCATTGCTTGTGCAAGAGGATACTTTACTTTGTGCAAGAGGTTACTTTAGTAGTAACAGTCAATCAGCAATCAGACTGTTGCTAATGCTTAAATTTGTTAGGATGCTCAGTGTCCCATGTGTTTCACTATGGCAAAAAAAAAACAACAACCACAACCCTCCTTTAAGATATGTATAAGAGATATGTATACAGTGTATGTATAATCAAGGTGATTATACATACACTGCATACATTTGCATGACTTTTGGGACTTGTTATAAGAAGCCCTGGAAGAAGGGGAGCATCCCTCTGGCTCTGTAGGAAACCCAGGCATGGATGGAGGAAGGAGTCAGGGTTGGTGCAGGCTGTTGGATGAGACTTGGTGGAAGAAGTTCTGTTTCAGGTAACTGCAACTGCTAGAAAACAGTCTTGTCCAGATTTTATTGGCTCTGCTGGCTCTTTCAGGGTGACTTTTGTTATCATGCATGCATTAAACGTAGAGAGTAACTTTGACTCTCAAACTGAGAATAGCGATGTAGAGGGATGGGAGCATGTGGGGAGGAGGGGTGGTATGGTGGTGGAGATGTGTCCCTGGGATTCCTTTAGCTGTGCTAAAGTTGTGTTAAGTTCTTCCCTGAGGGCAAATACTTGAGTTTATTTATGGTTCCTGAGTTGGAAAAATGCCTCCATTTTAGAATTATTTCTTTTCTTTCCCACTTGTTTAACTAGCTGTGGTGCTGCCTATCATTACATATGATGAAAACACTGTTAAGAGAAATCTAAAAAGAAATTAATCTCATAACAAACCAAACTGTCCTCCTATATCTTGTTTTCCAAATTGGATAGCTGTGGAAATGTTCATACCTTGTGCATTTCTAAATTCTCTGCTAATACAGTCTTCAACATAGTCCCTGTATTAAATTCCAAATTTTAAAAACATTTGTTTTTTTTTAAAGGTAACCAAAGAGATTTCTGTGCCCAAAGGCTTCATGTTCCAATGCTAGAGACAGTCTGCAGTGACTTGCAGCTGCCATCCAGCTGGAGGGAATGAGATTCTCTGGTGTTTCAGATGACCAGGTTGCTTAAGGTATGCAGGTTGAGCCCTGAAGCCAGGGCTGTTGCTGCAATATAACACTTGGCCATTGACAGGTGTCCTGCTGTGTATCCTCATGCTGCAGTCTTCCTGCTGCTGAGGGGCTCCTCTTTTGAGCCTCTGTGCACACTAATCTAAACTGAGCATAAAGGTCAGACAAGAGAATGGTAATAAATAACATTATAAAAAGGAAAAAAACCTCTGCTTTTTCAGCCCATTTTAAGAGCTTCCTCATTTTGAGTCCTTGAGTCCTCCTATGAGAAGCATCTTGCCTTCGGTATCCTGGTACAGCTTGCCTTATCTAGGTGGGGCGACCTATTTTATTGGGTGACTTGTTAAGCTGTTTCTAGCCCCATAGAAATGTTCGTTATTTAAATCTGTCCCTTCTTTCTCTGGCCAGCTTTCCTCTTGCCATTGATTATTTCCTATTGAGAGCAATTAAGTAGGATGATCCTGTCCTTGGTTAATGTTATCTACCAGTGAGTCATGTCTGTACTTAGAAATGAGAGCAGAATATTTCAGTTGAGCATAACAGAGATAACAACAGAGACTGACAAACTTGGTCTTATGCTCTTCCTTTCTCCTCAGTGGCATCGGTAATATGAAGAGCCCAAGAGAGTGAGCTGCTGGGCAGGTTTTGCCTTTCCCCCATTTTGAGTTTTGTCAGATCATCACAGACTGTTCTATGACCTCAGCCTGTTCTGTACATGTGTCATTGACACAGCCAAAATTGGGGGAGCAGTAGTTCTCTTTCTGTTTGAGGTGCTCAGCCTGCTTGCCCCCTATATGTGTCCTGTCCCATCTCAGAGCTGCAGGAGATGGCTGTAGTGCAGGGCTGATGGTCTGGCACATTGTGTGGTGCAGGCTGCAGAGGGCTGGCATCAATCTTATCCCCTTAATGCACTGATGAACACTGTACGGACTGGTGATGCGAGGCACTGATGTCTTAACAAACCTATCACAGAACACAGCATCAGTATGATTATCCAATGGCTTTGCTCATGACCTCAGTTCAAGACTTCTATTGCTCTTTGGGAAACTGCTCTTTTTGTCTCTGGTCAAACTCATCTCTGAACTGATCCTCTCAGCCATCTAAAGCTTAGCTTTCTGCACCATTTATTTGTTGTCTGTTCCCACTTAAATTGTTGGTTCTGGTGCCTTATGGCTCACTTAATAGATGAGTAAGCCAGTGTATGTGGTGCAAATATTTCCTTACAAGTTAGCTTACAAATGAAGGAGTTGTTTCATCAGAATAAACTGGGTTTTCAAAGTGAGATTAACAAAGAGGTCTAGCTGAATAACTCCCTCCAGAACTTCACTGTAAAGATTTCAAATGCCTGGTGTGTGTGTGTGTGTATATATATATATATATGCATATTTAATAATAAATGGTCAAGGTTTTTAACTGTTGTACCAAAGTTTGTCTGCCCTTTGGTTAAGGCTCTTTAAAATCTCCTGTGATGTTATAAACGGCCATAGGAAACACAATCTCTTCTTTAGGGAGTGGATATAGCATTTTAAGCGTTAGGTTTAGGAGCGCTGAGATTATATGATATAGAAGATGTTATGGAAAGTTCTAGGCCACTTGCAGTGCCCTTACAGTTATACAGCATCATGCCCTCAGTTTAGTGAAGCTGCAAGGCTAAAGTAACACCCCTCTCTGCTCTGAAAGCACTCTGAGAACAGCATTTTGAAGGATGTATCTCAAAGCTCCCATCTCAAATGTATTTGCCTGTATGTTTACGATGAGTTAACACGCTGATAAGTTTACCAAGAAGCACACATGGGAAGGATCTGGATGGCTACTGCCCTTAAAAGAATTTGAGGATAATGTGGCCGCATTTGTTTCTTAACCTGAATCTTGAGGCAGTTATGAAAACAAAGGTGTTGGGCTGGTGTGAAGGAGCCTGTGGGAAATATAAGCTGAGGAGGGTTACGAACTTGTCCACTTTGTAGACATCTGGACTGAGAGGTTGTTCAAGATCCAGGGCAGACACATGCACATAGTTTCAATGTTGTTTTAAAAGCATGCATTTAGTGTTCTGCCCTCTTCCAGATTTTTTTTTTTTTTTTGCCAAGTGGTGTTTTTTTTGATGGCTTTTCTCTTAAGAAAAGTTCCCAGATGCTTACGGCAAAGCACAATTACAGTGTGGTCTGGCAGTACCACTGGGCAGGCAGATCCTGGGGCTGTGTTTCCTATGGAACTGAACCCCAGGATTACACCCCTGGTACACAGCCTGTGCTTGGGAGGGAAGCTGGATGAACCTAAGAGAAGATCAAAGTGGAGTGAGATGTGAGACATGGAGTAGCCTTAGGCAAGGTGTTTACAGCTCAGAATGTGAAGTTTGCCTCTAAAAAGTCTTAGCCTTTGATTACTGTAATTACACCAGGTTTGGAAAGCAGGAAAAGTACAGTCCTGGCTGTGTTGTCCATAAATTAGAGCATGGAAGTCTCAGGAGGGTCTCTGTCACCTGCTAGGGATAAGAGTGAGGAAATATCTTGTCAGAAATCCTTGCATTGTTTCTTTAATTTTTTTCCCCACACTGTCTGCCTTTCTTCCTCTTAAAGCCTGAAGCTGTTTGAAAACACCCTGCATCATCTGCAGTATTTCACTGTCACAGCTGGCATGCCAGGTTGGTCAAGTACCTTCTCTCTAACCTTTGGCATCTATGAAATTTTCTCTAACAACCAGCTTTACTTTGCCACCAGGGACTTTCCTATTTCATTTTGCAATAATTTTGGATGCTAGAAGCAATATTTGCCGAATGTTTGTACAATCCTCCAGAGCCCAGGGGCTATTGCAAAGCCTCCCTAAGCAGCTGGAGCCTCAGTGCTCCCCCTGTCCTTCCAGCAACTCGCGGTGTCTCCAGGTCAGACAAAGGAGGTAAAGAAACTCATACTTCTGTGCTCAGCATCATATGTGCTCGGAATTATCTGCTGGCAGAAATTTAATTTTGTTTCCAGTAATTTGAGGTTATAGATAGGATTACATCTCCCGGTCTGAGAGAGACATTAATCAAGAAATAGGCCTCTTAATCCTCCTTTCAATGTTAATGAAACACTGTAAAAATGCCTTTCACCAGGGGATGTCAAGTATCAGTTGTGCTTTGATTAACATGCTTTTGTGACAGGTTTACTGTTGTACTACGTAGCAAGTTATTCAGCAACCCAATTTAAGCTGTCTGTCAAGAGAAAACAAGTACAAAGAGAGCATTATTTTCTCATTGGAGTTGCAATAACAGGCTTGTGTATCTACAAACATTTTTTTTAACTGCTGGTTTACGCTGCACCTGTTGTGACATTTTAACCTTCAGAATAAATGGGGAACGGCTAGATGTGAACACAACTCTGCTATCTCATGAATGGCAATTAGGGATGAGATAAGAAATCGGAAATGTTGTTGCAGGTGATGGAAGCTAAGCGCTTGCCTTTTTCACAACGGTGCAGAATTTGGGCCAACTCTGCTGTAGTGATGGATTTAAATCTGGGACAGTGGAGAGAGCCCTGGGTCTGCAATCCTCTCTTCGTTTTCCTCTCCCTGAAATCAAAGCGTGTTTTCAATGGAGGCTTTGTGGTTTGGGTTGCATGTGGCTTCTTATCTGCTCAGTTCTTTCTAACTTGGCTTGATTATATTAGATATGAACTTCCTTGTGGAGGAAAGCCAACACCAGGCAGACTGTTCCCTCTCTTGTTTGCTAAAACCTGATGGGAGGTGCCAAACCCTCCAGAGGAGCCGCGTTATTTGTAGAGAGGGTTATTTCTGCTTCTTTTTCAAAACTGACCTTTCAAAAAATAGCTCCAGGTTACCTTAAAGCACAAAGTAGCTGTAGTCTGGAGTCTTGCATGCAAAAGCAGCCTTTTCCAACCAGTGTGGCACAAAACCTCAAAGGCCTCTCCAACCTGGCACCCAAGACTTAGTGGCATGGTTTTCTACATGACTGGGTATAATTACACTCTTGCCATGTAATATGGATTAAAAGCTCCACCTTGCACTGTCTTGTGTGTTGGTGTGTTTTTTTTTTTCCCTTAGCTGGGTTTACAAATGAATTCTCAGTCCTGTTCTGATGATGAACAGTGCCCAGGAGCTGGAGCACCACACTTCATGGCTTGCTAGAGACAGCTGTGGAAGCTGAAGCTTCTCAAGATGGGCTCTGTCAAAGGTAGCCAGTCCTCTTTGAACAAGGGTGTTTTTTTTTCCCTGCAGGGGAAGGCCAGCCTGCTGGTGGACACCTGGGTTTCCCTTCAGCACCCTCAGCCAGTGAGGATTTTGCAGGAAGGCTGTGGCATATCCTTGCCTGTAGAATTTCCCATGGCACCACAGCCTGTGCAGGTCTCCAGCCTTCTCCTCCCTCTGCTAATCAGCCAGGGGGGGCCTGTATGTTGTGGTGATCTGAGAGGATGCTCAGGAGCCATTTCCAATCTCTTAATGACCGTATTAGCACCTCTAATTGTAAGTGACAGGGCAATTAGTCTTGGTGCAGCAACTTGAACAATTATGCTTGCCCTACTAAAGTGGCAGAATATTCATTACTGTAATAAGGAAAAAAAATAATAATCTCCTTGGGAAATCTCCTTGGGATTTGTCCCTTTAGGAGAGTGTTGGCTATTTGCTTTCTGTGGAAGTTATTTTGATGTACTGCCATGTCTTTACTTTCAGTTTCTTTAAAAATAAAAGGTACAAGATTCTGCACAGCTCTTGCCAGAAATGGTCACCTGTCAAACCTATTTATTCCATGAAGTACACTTATGGGAAGTGTGTATCTACTCTGCCTCTGACATGATTCACAAGGAAGATCTCTAAGGGTGACTAAATGACTCAATCTCTATTTTTTCACCAAGTTGAGGAGTCTTCAGGCTCTTTCACTGAGTCCCAAGATGAAGAACCGACTGACGTAACCAACGTGTGTACATTCAGGGTCAGAAACTGGTCTGGAGATTGTGTCAGGTCTGAAAGCTTATTACTTTTGATGATGCGTTTGTGCTTGTGTAAAAGCAGAGCTGATTTTCTGGAGGAGAGCCAGTCCCAACTTTGATGGAGAGAAGAACCGGTCCTCACCAAGACTGCCAAAACCTAAGGCAGCAGGGTTAATGACCAGGTACCTAGACTGGTGGTGTGGCACGTTTCTGTATCTTTCCCTTGACTTTCACTGCTATTATGCAACTAAAGTCATAGGCAGATTAATTTTGTCTGTAAGATTGTTAGTCCTTTGAGTGGAATTTGGGTTTTCTATCAGCCACTTGCAAGAATTGGGTTTGCAATCCCGAAGCAAGTTTTTTTTTTTAGTGCATGGGTTCCATTACCTGCTTGTGTCTGCCTCTTTCCTAGTTGACATGGGGTAAGAAGTAATTCTCCAGGTGTTTCACCTGACATTTCTGAGATAGATCTGAGAGACACATAGGACCACTCTGGAGCTGAGGGGTTGCTCCGGAGATTGCAGTAAGACTGAGGGCAAAGAGTGGTCCTAAAGGCAGCCTTGTCTGTCAGCCACCTTTTTGTGGTGAAGGTAAATATCTTTTTTTTTTTTTTTTTTTTACAAGTTTTCTTTTTTTTTCTGCTGTTAACCAGTGAATATCCTGGTACTCTGGATGTGTTGAGTTTGTTGCTGTTACAAAAATAGCTTCACTCCTAAGAGAAAGCTGTCATTGCAGATGTGTTTTAGCTCAGTGGAAACATCAGGACTGTGTTTGGGACTACAGGATCATGACATCTTTTTAAGCACAGTGGGAGACAGATGGGTGAGCTGCCAACTTGATGCAAAAACAATAAGAGCAAATGAGCTTATTTAAAAATAGAACAATTGCATTTGGAGGAAGGGTTGGAGGGGGGTGAAGTTAAAAGGGAAACAATTCTCCCATCATCCTAATCCTGATTTTTTTATATATATATATATATATATTAAACAAAACATGTTGTAACACTGTCTTAATTAGCAATGCAATGACAAACTGGAGTGTTTCCAAAATGGCTGGCTCCAAACTGCTTTCATATTGACCTGAAATGTCAACTGCTATTATGTTCTGCTGACCACTGATTGCTTCCAGAGTAACGTTTTCTTCTGCAAAATCAAAGAAGTTTCATTTCAGTGTCTCCTGGTGTTTGGGAACTATGATAGTCATGGGAAATGATAGTGCTTTTTATTTCAAACTGCTTCTTTGTTCAAGTGAAATGAATTGCTAGTCTTGATGTTTTTGTTTTTTTTTTTTAATGCTGTGATAATGTATTTTGTGTAAGCATTGTTCTCACTTGGAAGATCCATACTTCGCCTTCCTAAAGCCAGCAAATCCTGCTGGTACGTATGTACCTCTAGTTTATTTCTCTGCCTTCACATATATGTACACAGAGTTGTGCCTTGACATAACATTTCTATCAAACTCTGCAGTCAAACTGTACATCTTTTCTATGTAGCTGTGCTTTCATGCTACAATGTGAATGTGGAGATGCAGTACTTCTGGCAGCAGTAGAGGTAAGCTCTGTAGTCGAATCCTTAATGATACGGTAGAAAGAGGCTGGGTTTTTTTTATGCTCTGTACAAGACTGTAGAATATTCAAGTAAACTTCTGTTTCATATAACGTGAGTTTATACTGCATGACAACCTCTCAGTATTTTATCATCAGGGTAATGAACTGGGTGATCTGTAAGGTCTTTTCAATTTTTCTGTTCTGAAAACCTGTGTAATTTTTATTTTATATTTCTATACTATATTTTTCTGTAATTACGATTTGGAAGGGACTCTTCTAAGGAAAAGCGAAGGAAGTAGGTTTATCTTTCTAAAAAGATAAGCAGCCTTTTTACATGCTAAGAATCAGAATAAAACATACTGACCAAATAAGCCTAGTCCTGTAAACAGCAACTAAAAGATCTGTAAAATGTAGGAAAAATTATTATTATTATTTTCAGATACAGATATTTTCTCTGCTGGGAAATCCCAGCTATTAGGGCAGAATTTGATTGCTTTACTTAGTTTCTGTGATAATAGAGTTCCAGGAAGAAATGGGTTTGAAAGTGTTGGAAGAGTGCAACCTTGGGAAGGTATTGAACAAATGAGAAACCAGCCCTTACATCTTTTCTAATCAGCATCCCTGTTTTTTTTTTTTCTTTTTGTTTTGTTTTTTTTTTTTCCCCGAAGTATTTTCTGGGAACTTTTCTTCCAAGGGAGTTACCACAAGCAAGTGCGGACAGGTCAGTCTGCAGGCTTTTCCAGTATCTTGGTGGCAGACAAATTAGCTCCAAGAACTGGCTTGCTTTGGGTCCATGCCAACACCTAGTCATGTTCCATTTTAATTCTTCTGTCATGTCCTATTCAACAAAGCTAGGCGATAGAAACAGCAGCTTTCCTGAAAGGAGCAAGAAGAAAAGTGTGAAGGAGAGTGGTCGTATATTAGTAAGAGGCTTTGGATAACCTCCATTTTGTATCTCTTAATTTGAACTAAAAGATGAAGCTGCACCACTTTGACTATGATATTGTTGAGTGAAGTCTAGCAGCTTTGTCCATTGAGACCCATTCTCTTTTTCTCAACTCCTAGAAGAATGCTGAAATATCTCAAGAAAAGGAGAAAACATCATCTTGCTGAAGGAGTAGTTGAAGAGCTGAATAGTAGCAGAACAAGAAAAAGTGTACCTCCATACTTGCTGTGCGTAATATTCCTGAATGCTGGGTGGGGAGTAAGAAATTAGTTGAGGTGAACGCTTTGAAAATGGAATCCATAACATAAAGCACAAAAGCAAATAATCTTTTCATAGCACTGGTAGTGATCTGTATGCAGAAGTATTGCCTGAACCATGAGGGGATTTCTGCAAAAAGGCTGAAAGGGTCTTATGTTGGGGACACTCAAATGAGAATTTTAAGGAGTCTTTACTTTTTCTGGTTAACTTTTCCTTGACAGTTACCCAAAGGCACGCCCATATTACTACTATAGTATTTTGGGTCAGAAACAGGATTTGAGATATTTTTATTGTTATTTCAAATCACTTTGCTGGAACAAAATGGGTGCAGCTTTCTTTGTCTCTTGCCAAATTTGGATGGCAGGGAAGGCTCAGCTATTTTTCACCACTCTGCTGTGAATAAGTCTCTCTCAGGAACAGCTGCTTTTATTATTGTCATAATGCATGGAGAGCACAAGCAGTGCTGTGCTGGGGGCTGAACCCTGTGGGCTGACTTTCAGGAGTCTTTTGCTACATTTCCTGGGGGAGCAGCTGAAGCAGACCTACAGAGATCCCATAGCACTGTGTGCTGGGGAGCAGCAAGGCACGATGCTTCCCAAGAGGAAGGGAGTACTGATGGGTGAAGCCAGGACTAACTGTTTGGAGAAAGAGGTGGGCATTCAAGGGATTTCAGAACAGCTTTGTTTATGAAATGTGCAAGTAACTGAAATACTAGCAGCGCAACTGAGTCATAGAGAGATGAAAGGATTTTACAGCTGCTGTGATGATTCTTGTGAATCCGCAGGAGTCTGCTTGCTGGGAATTTAATTTCTAACAGCAGAAGAAGCAACTCTTACAAGTCACAGATCACACTTTGCAAAACTCAAGTAGAGCAGTGGTAGCTTTAGTACATGGTGCAATGGCAGGAGCAGACCCCAGGGCTTCTTCTGCACCCAGGGGAGAGCGCAGCCCCTGTTCTCCCTTGATCTGAGCACATACAAGCTTGTGAGATGCTGTTTCTTTTCAAATGGACTCCACAAGACTCCAAACAGCCATCTTAAATATCTTTCCAAGAGAAAGTAGTTGCTTGGCTGCCTTTACTGATGCTCTCCTGATAGGTCTGCCCTACAAAAAGCACATGAAGGTCACTAGGAAGAGCTATTCCAAGGAGCAAGAAAGGCTTTGTAGATGTTTCTGCTCCCTATTCAGTTTAGGGTAGGAGCTTTTGTTTAAATTCAGTACAGGTGAATAGACTCCCCAGGGTGACTGCCCCATTCTGGGTTTTATCACAATCTGCAGATCTGGCAGGAATTTTGTTGGGTTCCCTTGTTAAAATATTGGCTGTACTTCACTGAAAAGCCTAATGCTTTAAATTCTGCTTTGATGGCTTCCTAGCCCCTGTGACTATAGGGGGAAATATTCTGGCCAAATAAGGGATCTGTGAAAATAAACTATTTTTTCTTTTTTTTATGACACCCTGTTAGCCCTAATGAGAGTTTTCTCTCTGTAAGTGCAGTAAAGTATGGAAATATAGCTGTGCTCTGTGGTGCAATTTTCTGACTGTGATTTTCATTGATAAAAGCCTTCAGAGAGCACATTTCCCTTCCCACTTATCTGCCATCAAAAGACAGCAAATACATGAAAAATTGAGCTGTCATTCTAAACAAAATACGCAATTACTGTGGCTTGATGTTTTAAGCAGAAATAATTTCCATGGCAAAAAACCTGGAACTGTTTTCTAAATGCTGTGATGTTTATTTCTAGCTTCTTGCATTATGCACGGATTACCTGGTTTAGATATTTCAATGTGAAGATGAGATCTCATGAGTTAAAACTTGTCAAATTAAATATTTGTTGAGCTGAGCCCGAAGTTCATTATTTGGAAGTTATTTTGCATTGGAAAATGAAGGATTCTTTCTAACCTGCTGAAGACAGTTATTTTAAGAAGCTGATGAAGAATCACACAGAATCACAGAATTGTAGGGGTTGGAAGGGACCTCCAGAGATCATCGAGTCCAACCCCCCTGCCAAAGCAGGTTCCCTACAGCAGGTTGCACAGGTAGGCGTCCAGGTGGGTCTTGAATATCTCCAGAGAAGGAGACTCCACAACCCCTCTGGGCAGCCTGTTCCAGTGCTCCGTCACCCTCACCGTAAAGAAGTTCTTGTTCACATTCTTGTTCTTGTGCAGAACTTCCTATACTCCAGCTTCATCCCATTTCCCCTTGTCCTGTCCCCACGCACTACTGAAAAGAGTCCAGCCTCACCACTATGGCCCTCACACCTCAGGTATTTATAAACCTGGATCAAATTCCCTCTCAGCCTTCTTTTCTCAAGGCTGAACAGACCCAGTTCACTGTTATTCAAGTGGTTGGATAAGAAATGGAAATAGTACATGTGAACTCTTCTGGTATAACCAGATACATGAAAGAAGGTGGAAGTGCTCCTGAAATGTGATAATTTGTTTGGACAAAACTAAGCAGAAGAAATAGGATGGGAACTTCATATTTCACAAATTGAAATATGAGATTGGGGTTCTTATTTCCCATGTTGCTGTGAACGAATTTCTTTTGGGGGTATTTCTGAACTCTGAAAGCACCCAAAATATGGAACAGCATTCCTGTGGTTTGGTTCTATTTTTTTTTTTTTAATTTGACTGACATTAGAGATCAAGAGGACTGTATCTTCAATCTTTTTCTATCTCAGTTTCCAAATGCACTTATATTAGTATGTTTTTTTTATAAGATAAAAAGAAAACAGGTCAAAAGTAAGTTGTTCCTTTTTTTGGCAAAACTTTTTCCTTTTGAATCAAGCTGAAATGTCTGTTATTTTTGTAAGTCGACTTAGCCTTTATTCTTCTTTCCCTCTCCACCTTTTTAAAAATAATATGGTTTATCTTGCCAATCTGAAATGTCAATTCAAAGATCAGTTTAACTTCAAAAGTATTTTAACGCTCCTAAATTAGAATCATTGAGTTTGGAAAGGAAATCTGAGATCTCAGCTACTCGAAGAAGAAACACTGAAACTCTCACTTTGAAAACATTAAATAAAAAAAATAAATACTGGCAAGCTACTTTTTGTCTCACCATTACAGAGACATGAGGTTGGAAGGGACCTCTTGAGGTCATCTAACACGGTTTAGGCAGGCTCAGCTGGAGCAGCCTGCCAGGAACTGTGTCCAGCTGGATTCTGACTGTCTCCATGGATGGAGATGACCTTTCATTTTTTTTCCTGAAAGTATTATGTAGCTTTAATATTAATGCATTAGTAGTTTCTGTTTCTTCCCAAATAACATTTCTGCAAATCTCTTCAAAAGGCGAAAAAAAAAAACCTCGACCTCTTAACTCTGTGTTACTCATTTCCCAGAAGGAACTGCCATTTGCACAAGCTTGGTTTTTGTTATTGTTGATGACGTATGCAACATTCTCCTGAGAAGCCCCATAGCATCTTCTGGTTTCATGCAAAGAAGCCTAGCTTACTCTTGTATATTGAAAGAAATAGAAAGTCCAGAATACAGGTACATGACACTGAGTTAAATTATTCTAGTTCAGTTGAGAAAGTGAGTATTTAGCGTTCCATTGTGTGTAAAGATACGGTCATTTCATAGTGGCAGAGAGTTACTGACCTTCATGTGCAGGTGACACAGCTAGTTATTCTGATTGAACCAATCCTGCTCTCACAGTGGCAGTGCTGGGCTCTCACTGCTGAAAGGACCACGGATTTCAATTTCCCTTGAGCTTAGGTTGGGGGTGTTTGATGTGCTTGATCCATTTCTCTAGGTCTGGTAACCCATGCCTGTTCTGAAAGCAGGCAATTTGCCTGCTCCCTCTCATCTGTTGGATCTTTTTCCTCACTTCCCTTTGGCCGGTTATGTTTCCAGACCATTTTCACTTCAATGTCTACGTGGCTGTGGCAGTGTTAGTGTCTTAGTTGTATCACACATGGTAATGCAACAAAGGAAACTTTATATGGAGTTATGCTTCTTTTCCTGGGGGGCAAGAGCTGAAGAAGCAGGGAAGATTATGATACCCCTGATGCCATTTCCTTTCAGTCTTCTTGCTTGCAGGTTCATGAATGATCTGTTGCATGGCCTCAGAAGGTTTCTGATGCTGGTTTAGGGGCTGAAGCTTGCTTCATGCTGCCTGGGTGGTGTTTTCCCATTAATAGTAACATGGAAATATGCTGAAGCATGTGAAGTTTCAAGTACAGAAAGTTCCCTGCTAACTTCAGTGAGTTTGAGAAATTACCCGAAAGTAGACTTCATTAAGAGTTGCTTTTTTATGCATATGACAGAGAGAAATTGCAGCCAGTGATGTCTTTGCTGGAGAGACTCCATTAGATTGCCATTAGATGCTAATAATATATCATAATTATTTTTATAGGGTTAAGCTTGTCTCTTTCCTCATCCACCTGCCTTGAAGAGATAACCTCTAAGAATACCCTGAAGGACTGCCAGACTCCAAATCAAACACTTTTTCTTTAGCTAAATTTTCAAAACAATTCATTACCTATAAAAGATTGTGGAGAATGCAGAGATAGGGCTCTTTTCTCTCCAATTTACATTCTCATGTAACTCTACTCAATGCTTAACCAGATTCTGGAATAATTTGATATTTTTTCTTCCATTATTACTATGCAAAGATATTCTGCATATTAGTGCAAAACCCATTCATTCTTCGGAACGCATCTCATTTGTTGTTACTACAAAATACTTGACTGTACTTAAAGAATTGCTATTCATGGTTGTGTTACATATTTCAACTAAAATATCCATTTTATTTAGTGCATATGGCATGGTTTTCGAAAGGCTGATCTTTAGTAGTGCATATTTTTACTAAAAGTGAATATGTAATCATACTGCTAAGATGTACGCTTATGTAGGTGCATTTGTTGTTGGAAGTACTAAAGGCTGATGCTCTGTATTTTTCTCATAAGCTTTGCCTGGAAGTGAAGCTTATCAGTGAATCTGTCAGGTCTAGTGGCAGCATCTGCTGCCTGACCTTTACTGCAAGTGAGTTAGATGATTTTAATTGTACAGTTGAGCACCACTGCTGTATTAAATATGAACAGCAGAGTAGCTGACTTGACTAAGCCTCACCAGGTCTTGATTTATTATTTTTCCCCCCTTCGAATCCTGCCTCTGTAAAGCTAAGCGCTCCTATTTATTGCAGTTCTCTGATGAAGGAGATATTCTGCAAAGGCAGATTCAGGCTCAAAGGTTTTATACAAACATCTGAAAAACAAACAACTGTTAGTAAAAGTTGTCCTAAATTTTCTTCATTTCTGGCATTTATTTTGGACATGAAGCAAGCTGGTATAACCTTACTGATGGTACAGGAGCCTGTTGGATGGTTTTACTTCAGAAAGGCATAAGAAGTGCTCAAGATAATTGTTTCCCTATATGGTCTGTGAAAGAGACATCCAGGCAGATGGATGAAACCCCATAAATACCCCAATAAAATCAACCATGGGGAAAAATCACTAGAAGAATGGAAGTTGAGCAACTGACATCAGCAAACAAAATACCTCACGCATGGAAGTCTCATTCCACAGTCCGTTGCCCATTGCTTAAAGAAGTCTTAGCTAAAAAAAGTCTTAGCTAACAGTTGGAGAATGGACAAAGGAGGGGGAGAAAGGAGCAAGGGCAGTGTTAGCAAAAGCTAGGATACATTATGTAGTCAATCAGTAATTGCTGCAATTGGAGCTCATCATCTGCTTAGCACTTAAAACTCATTCTGAAAAGGCTGAGACATTATTAATACTAGTGTTTATACCTAGTGTTTTAAGAAAACCTCAGAAGTTATTGTCTTTGAATCTTATGGTGTCCTGAAGTGATGCTGTTTTCCTCTTGCTGTTGATTACTAGTTTGGGCAGGAGGCAAAAGTGCAGAGCTTGGGTGGCCAACTTGATTGAAACTGTAAATCCTATTCCAAATTCTTTATGTCACCGAGGGCTGTCAGACACTTATAACATGCCCCTGGGCTCTCCAAGAAGGGACGGTGCCAGGAATAACTCTGAAGCCCAATTGCCTTGTGTCAGACTGGCCGTGGACTGAATGTTACACTGAATTCCAAGCAATCCAGCTATGCTGGCCTCAGTGCCTGCTCTGTCCCAGTTCTGGCTGTCCTGCAGGTTCTTCAACAGCACAGACTTATGCTACACAGATAGGGGTGTGCTCAGCCTGTTTGACAGCTATGCGTGATTTGCACTGGATGTGACTAGCCATAGGATGGCTGAGGCTGCAAAGCTTCTCTGGAGGTCACCTAGCCAATCGGCAATTGCTCACAGTGATACAATCCCCTTAGCCTTTTCTTCTCTAGGCTGTAGAGCCTCTATCTTCCTCGTATGACAGATGCACCAATTCCTTCATCTTCTTCATGGCTCTTGGACCATATGTCTGTGTCCCTCCGATACTGGGGAGCCCCGCAGTACACACTTCATGCCACATTTTTCCCAGCAGTGCTGAGCAGCGGAGAAAACTCACTTCTCTCCACCTGCTGGCAATATGCTGTCTAATGCAGCCTATGATGCTGTTGATCTTTGTCATGAGGGCATAATGCTGTGCTTTTGGTAGCCGCGTTCTGAGAAACTGCTAACATATTCCCTAATGCCACCAACACTGAACTGCAAAACTTGCTAGATGAAATGCCCCGTGTGAAGGAAACTGAAAGGCTAAATGCTTTCAGCAGTCCCGGGCTCACTTGCTGCATTTGCTCCAGGTTTCAGGATACAGGGCTGCCATTAGCTCTGCCTGTGGGGGTGGTTTGTTACAATCCATAGTCTTTCTAGCAGAGCTTTCACAGGTGATACTGAGAATGCCTTGCAGATAAAGGATGGCTTGTACTTAGACTCTGCATTAAAAAGCATGTGCTTTCTGTTGATGTTTTCCTTTTATTTCTCTTCTATTTCTGTTTCCTTCCATCAGTTTCCCCAATTAAGAGCAACAAATTGAGCTGTACTGAGTCCTTGCAGTGGGAGCAATAACATTTGCAATCCTGCTGAAAGAAATGTTTTCCCACATTTCCTTTAAAGTTGCTAGACAAAAATGATATGTGTGCTCTAAAAGTAAGGGTAGAGCAGAGACCTTGGAGTGATAATGCTATGAAGACCTTATTCTTTGTCTTTTTCAAAACATCGATTTCTTGAGGAAAGGAGATCATCAGCAAAAGAAAACAACAAACTCACATGCTGGATGGGGCCCATTAGAGGAATGCAGGCTCATTAGTCCTGCTAAATATGATACTACATGTAAAGTCAGAAAAGCAAAGTGAGGTCTGTGAAACTTGGCAGGAAATCAGCCGAGATCTGTTATATTATCTTTCACATGGCTTGTTAGTGATGACACTAATTGAAGGCTGGGCCATCTTTTTTTGCTGACTGTCTCACAGGGGGCTATTTTAGTTTCACTTGATTACGTTGCCTTATTGTGAGAAGTCTGACAAAACCAAGATTTGTGGAAACTCCTACCAATGAGCCCTTGGCTGCCTGAAAGTTCACTTGGCAGCTAGATAGTTTCTGTTAATAAGTGGACTGACCCATTTTTCATTTCTAAATAACCTAAATAAGTTGGCTACTGTGCTGCTACACCTCAGTTATGGATGACCAAATTTCTTTATTTTATAAATCATTATTTACTGGGCATGTTAAACTCATTTAAATATTAAAAATGCTTCAACTTCTACCGTCCCCTGTAAGAAAGTGAGTAGAGCAAGCATGTCCCCATCTGAGAGTTGCTGAAGAGTGGGAGAAGGTGAAATAAGTGATGTTGAAGAGGTAAGAGTGTACTATAGTAGACTTGTATGGGGAGAACACTTGGATAAGAGTGATATTTTTCACTGCTTTTATCAACATTATTTGTAATTTTCTTGCTCTATCTTTGTACTCCCCTTGGCAAACAAACTCAGCTGTACAATAAGGAACTGAGTTTTGGTTCCCAGATGGAAGTCGGAAAGATCTGATGTTAGTTAGGGGACAAATGGTCCCACTAAAGAGCTTGCTAAAGAGAAAAAATTCCCTCTTCAATTGTGAAACAAATTAACTATTAGAAGGAGCCAGCTGGATGCGCCTCTCTGGGTCTGATGACCAGAGAGACTTAAAAGTCCATTAAGCTAATGTTTAAATGCATTCTCTGCACGTAGTATGCACAGAGGAACTGTCCTCACAAGCTGGACTGTGGCAAGGTCCTCAGTTTTCATCAGGAAAGGGATTTACATCACCAAGAAAACATTTGGTGATTATGACTACCAACCATGTTAATCTTCAGTTTGAATTAAAAGTCACTGACAAGTTGTTTTGAGATTTGTGTGGCTATGCAAGGGAAAAGAGCCAGAATGAGAATTTCTGAGCTGAGTACGTGTGCCAGTGAGGGATCATCCTTTTCCTCTGTTGGCTGCTGATGCATCACACAGAAATGGGGCTTTGCAAGAACAAGGTAGGCCCTTTATAAAGCAAAATCTGCCCTTTTCTTTCATGAGAAGTGCAGTGTGGCTGGGAATCTGCTTTTTTGTTCTCAACAGAGAGATGAGGCAGGTTGCTGCTGATTAGCCTACTTGGCATGGCTGACGGTGCTATTTGCAGGTGCAAAGGCCTCCACAGTTCTTATGGGAACACCTCTGCAAATGACTGCTGCCTGTGGAGATGCCCCTTTAATCTAAAGGTCACTAGCTGACTTGCTCTGAGCTGGGTGCCTGCCTCTCCCCACTGCTTCTGGGATATCCACCCCAGCAGGCTGGGCACTGCTTTCTGCTGTCTGAATGGCTCCGCCATGGCCCGCTGGGCCCAGCGCCATGCGCTTTGCCCAGAGGCTGAGGAAGCAGAGGCAGCCAGCTTGTCCCTCGAGCCACCTAGTGGTGCTTTCCTCAGCTATTGACTGTGATGTCTCACTGAAAAAATTTTAACGGCTTCTGGATAATCCAAAAAGAGTAATGAGTAATTAGCGCCAGAAGCAGGATAATTACAATGAAAATAAGGTATTGCTTTGTCAAGTTACCAAAGCACTGAAAATTCCTGTCTGGAAATGGTAGACAATGTAGAAATAAGTGCCAACGTAGGATGTTCAAGGCTAAGGAGATAACTCTGCAGTGGTCTGTCTTATGTTTTGTCCTGGTGTTTGCAGCACGTTATGGATATTGAATCAAGCTGGGATTTTAAAAGTAAAGTTGAACCTTCTAACCTGAAACCTCAAATCCTTTTCTGATGATTTTTGTAACTGGAAAGCAGGAATAGAGTCTTCAGTAATTCAAAAAGCATTTAATGATCAAAGCTGCATTTAAAAGCATGGTGAGTCATCTTGCAATTGTCCATGTGTTAAGAAGTACAGGCTGTGTGAGACATCATGTTGTTGTGATCACGATGGCTGGTTTTGCTCAAAGAGGTTATGGGAGCCACTATTGCTTCCAGCTTCAGAAGGAATCCATGTCTGCAGAACTATGTTTACAGTGCAGAAGAAAAGGCAATAGCAGCGGCTCCCCCATTTGTGTATTTCATTTAGCAGCTTTGTCTGCAGCATCTGAATTCATGATGGTGCTTTATTACTTTTTGACTTCTTCCAAGGTCTCTTGTCTCAGTAGGAGCCTTGATTTTTTTTGTTTTTTCTTCCCATTTTACACTAACAAATTACACCAACAAATGTAGAACTGAACTTCAGAATACATCTTTCTTTTTGTTTCCTGCAGCGTGCACTAACGATGAAATATTTAACTAAACATCTCACAGTGTACGCATTCTCCCAAATTAAAATTGCAAAAGGCAAGGAAATGAAGATAAAAATATCTAACCATGCTATTTCACAGAAACCCCCAGCAGTAATCTGTTTTTCCCTTTAAATCCTGTTGTTTTATACTGCTTGATTAAAACAAGTGTTAAATACAACTTGGTTTTGGTATAAGAGAAAACTCCTATGGAGAAATGTTCATAAAAATGTTTAGCCTGTCACACGGAAAACCAGCTAAAAGGAAGCAAGAGAATTTGTAACTCTCTATGACAAAAATACAGTTAAGTTTTGGGTATTCTGTTGCAAGTCTTGCTTTCCTGGTTGCCTAGTCCTCTTCCTTTTATAAGTGAGATATCTTCATCCTTTATCTTCTGATTCTCATAACAGCTGTAGTATTTACACTCCAGCACACTAGAATGTGATTACTTGCTTTTTAAAAAAAAAAAAAAAAAAAATCATTGTTTTAGCTCTCTCTTAAAGATATATTTGTAAAGGAAACTTTTTTGGTTTGCCATTTTTGACATCAAATGCCTTGAGTCATTGATGGGTGGATGCAAATCAATGCCAGCTTCTAGAAGATACCCCAAAAATATAATCTAATGTAACATGTATTGCAATCAATTCAATTGGTATTTTTTTTCCAGCTTGATGTGAGTAAACCTGCTCTGTATTCGGGGAGACAAATCACATTACCTGATCTAGCAAGTCTCGCAAACAGGCAAATTCAGACATCTTATGAGTCAAATCCACTGCAGTCACTTATTTCGTTTAGTTCACATAATGCACCTATAGAAAATACTCTTAAATTCTTCCAATTCTCTTCAACAAAAAGAAGAGTATAGCAATTGACTGATATTAAAGGAGCTTATGAGGAGAACTGAGAATTCTCAATGTGCCTTTATTTTTTCCATGAATCTCTGCCATGCTCTGTGCTGTTGGTCTCTTCTCTAAATTTAGCTGCCTCAGACATTCCAAAACCTCTTCACAAATTTCCTGTGATAGCTACATCTGAGCCACTCATCCATGCAAGTGGAGATGGCTGCACTACTAGATATCATTTTCAGTGGATAACTTCAGTGTCAATGAGAACTCAATACATGACAATGAGGAGGAGGAGGACCATTCAAGACTCAAATGCCAAAAGCTGTGGCTAAAAATTGGCTCCCATTGTATTTGCTTTTTACGTGCATTCAAAAGAGGAAGAACACTTCCTTTTAATATCAAATCCGGCAATCTAAGTTGAGAGGGAAGTAATTATACATGAAAGAAATATAGTCTTCTGTAATAAGGTTTTTAAAGTATCAGATTCATTCTATCATAATATTTTTATGATTAGATTTACCTTCTAATATTTTAATGACTTTAGTATGAAGTAAGGAAGTCCTTTGTAGCTTATCTTATAAGCCTGTCTAGGACATTGCACTTAATGAGGTTTGTAATTCAATATATCCACATCTGCATCTTTAATAATGCCTAACATTCAATCTTTATTGTACCACTTGAATAAAAAGTTCTAAAATTAAACCTGCTGCAGCTTAATCTAATAATAAACACACATGACATTTTGCACAAAAGGTATGCCTGATCAGCATGGTGCGCTCTTACGGTTGTATCAGATGTAGCAAAACAGAGTTTAATCAGCCGAAGGTGGATAGGTGACATTCGCCTACCAGTGATACACTTTGAAGAGCCACAAAGATCATTCCCCTGGAAGAAAGAAGTGGCAAGCTCAGGTCCAGATCCCTGTAGTCAGAGCAGCATGTACACAGACCTTTACTGATGCAGGGTTGTCCAGACCCTCTTACTTCAGAAAAGTAATTTTGATGCCTTCTACGGGAGCACCAGCAGCCAGAATAAGGGGGTTGCTCCTGCAGAGCTCTTTGTAGATTCAGAGCTTTGCTCGTGACCTATGGATTGGTGATGGTTCATTTCAGAGGTGGAAATACTGTTTTGTAATCAGGTGTGATGCTTTGTGGGTTATGATAGTTCTATCACTGTGAAATCAAGGTTTCTCTGATGAAAATGAGGTAAAGCAGGAAAGAAGACATAACGTGCAGAAATAACGTTTTGGAGAAGAGGCAGTTTTAGAATTATCTTTAACCCGTTCAGGTAAAATTATGATTTTATGAAAACTGTGCACAATTATTTAATAATAGTTTTAATCTGACAACTTATTCTTAGGCCAGCTATGCTCAAAATCATTGTTTTGATTTCTTACAGGTGCAGAAATTAGCAATAAAGTCAGCAAAAAACTGGAGCCTATTCTAGACCTCAATTCAAGATGTATGACAACTTCCCTGCCTTTAAAGGACTTAAGTTCTGGTCCTTACTTGCAGAGCGGCCAAGGTCTGTTTCCTTTTAAATGCATTTTGAAGCAGATATGGCAAACAATAGTGCATCACCTCCATGTGAGATGCCTTTGTGATATTCACAGGAAGTCCCAGTCACAAATAAAAAGGCTGTTCTTCACTAGGATCAAATTAGAATTATTTGACATCAGCTGGGTCAGGATGGGGAGCTTTGATCGGAGGAGATGAAAGACGGGTGAAAACTCTGCTGGGCCATAGAGTCTCCCGCTGAAACTGAAACTTCATGCTACAACTGGGCCTCATCTGACTTTAATTAAATAAGGGAAGATCAAAGCCTACAAATCTCCCTGATCTATATCAGCACAACAAATTAAAGGTAAAATTTCTCTGTATCTTTCTGTTCTTTTGAAGTCAGTAGTGAACTTTGTGCTGTGCACAAGAACACAACGAATGTTGTTTGGGTAGCTGCAGGTTTACAACAATTTTGATGTCATGTTAATGCAAGAGGAGAGAGGAAGGTCGCTTCTTGAAACAATGTCCTCACAGCTGTTGGGCCCCACTCCTCCCCCAGGTTGATTTTATCTTTGGGATTTGCTTTGCCTTACGATGATGCTAGGGGCACATTTACGTCTAATAAATCAGAATAACTATGGTCTTTGTTTTCCTTCAGCTATAAATCACAAAATATTCTACTTTTGTACAACCACTTCTCCTGTCTCCCTTGCATACTGGTGGTATGAGCTGGAGACTTGGTTGATAAAAACATCCTGACCTGAAGCAGCTGGAAATAGGCAGTATAATCATGCAAGCCCACTGTCAGCCCTCATCTATTTTTGTTTGATTGGTATCTGATTGTGATTGAAAAGCTCGCTCCCCTGGTTAGCTACCTTGAGGCCAACCTTGAAAATGTGTCACATTTGGCTACTTGATAGCATCTCAAGCGGAACGTTAGATCCAGAGTGCACATAGTGCAAAAAATAGAAAGCTGGCATCTTGCTACTCTGCACAGCAAAGGAA
This sequence comes from Alectoris magna, assembly GCA_030625065.1. Taxonomy (NCBI): domain Eukaryota; kingdom Metazoa; phylum Chordata; class Aves; order Galliformes; family Phasianidae; genus Alectoris; species Alectoris magna. The sequence continues at coordinate 17,903,862 of CM060566.1, read as the reverse complement.
AAGCAACATGGAAAGAATCTGACAGACATGCAAAGAAATGGAAGTGCTGCAAGGCAGAGAGAGGAGTCAGTACACATGTACTAGCAGCTCTGGGCAGGACAAAACAGCCACTTCCCTAGGGTTCAGGCTGGTTCCATGTCTAACTGTTGCTGCAAGTTACAATGTCCCTTGTCTGAAGTAAGGATCTGCATGAGGATGGCTTAGGAGGGCAGAAATCAGAGTAATTCCTGGAGTTATCAGGATTTTATTTGCTGGGATTGTTGTAAGGTTATGGAGGGGCTGGAGAGGATGTTTGTGATGCAGCCATACCATGGCTACACAGGATTCTTGTATAAGATAGGAGAAATAAAATAACTCTTGATTAAGTTGAATAAAAGTCAAAAGTGAGTGACAGTGATGGGTCTGTGAAGGGGGAGAGCATTGGTTATATGGATTTCCATTTCTGTTATCTGACTGACAGCTACAAATAACAACTGTGAGGCCAAAAGATGCAGATCTCCAAGTCCTACCTTCCTGAAATGAAGGGAGGGGTGTCTTCAGAGGTTGAGTAGCTGAGACAAATAGCAAAAAACTGTGGTGATGCCTCCAGAAGACAGAGTTAGGGAAGGCAACATGCCTGCTGAACAAAGTGGTGCTCCAGTACAGAGAATGGGAATAGCAATGGAAAATTGGTGAGAGAGCAGCCTTCTTTCATCTGCACTGAAAATACAAATACAAAATAGATTGTATCATCAAAGAAATAAGAGATATCATTGGACTACACAAATTGTGGTTTGACTTTTGGTCAATGTGAAGTATTTGATGCTGGCTTGCATGTGAGCTGCTCTCAAAATAGAATGATAAAAAAATATAGTGTAGTGGGGAGATTGTGAGGAGATAATCATAAAGGCCAAAATACAGCTCTCACAACAGAAAAAAAAAGTTAATAAAACAGAAATTAATATTTAAATTGCTTGCTTATTCAAAACATTTTTACCATCGTTCATCTGTCAGCTCCTCCTCTGGGTTTATCCCAGCACAGGTCCCCTTGGACTGTTTGTGAGACCCTGGTACTGCACACATTCTTTCTGGCTAACCATGCATGCAGTCTGTGTTCCACCACAAAGGACCAATTTTTACTGGTGGATACACTAGAATCATTGCATTGAGTGAGCAGGTGGAGCTAGAGGAAGGAGATCTGTGTTAAATACATGGGAGAGGTCAGGTTCTGTAAGGCAGGTGGGACTTGCCATTCATTTGTCTCTGGAGCAGCTAACACCTCAAGTGTGACCTTCCTTCTTGGTGGTACAGGCAGCCAGCAAAGTGATGGGAAAGAGGAGCTTGGCTGGAAACTAAAATGTATTTTTTTCTATGACTATAAAAGGTTAATGTCAATACAAAGGCACTCTGTGCAAAACAGGAGCAGGGTTGTCAGAAGCCCTCAGTGCCCGCATAGTCTGAGTGGCAGAACAGGGCCACTTCAGATTGCTCTGAGAACCACACCAATTCTTCAGGTTAGTATGGAAGCAAAGTTCATCATTTAGTTGAAATACTTATCTGTTTTCTGCATTAAGTAGTACCTACAGTAGTATCCAGAGCAGTTCCCTGCCTGCTAGCATGTGCCCACAAGAAGTGTCCCAGGCTGCTGTTCTCCCACCCCACAAAGTGCTGGCTGTTCATTTTTAGTGGTTTGTCGTTTTTAGCTAATAGGTGCAGAAAATGAAACAATGAACTGAAGGTTCCAAATGGCTGTCAGTAAATTTATTTTGCAGTTAACAGCCTTTGTAATGCACGGACTAACTTTATCTCATTTTGCTGTGGGTGTGCTGGGATAATTGCTCGAGTACTTTGTTAAAAAGAAAAGCTCTCCACATTTCCATTAACTCGCTGCATGGTGTCTGTTTCACTTGACTGCACTAGGTACCATTTACAGTTCAATTTCACAGTCATGATGGACTGAAACGTATCAACCTGCTTTCTCGCCACTCCACTAATCACATGCATTAATAAACAGGGAGATTCATAAGATCTGTTACTCTTGTTTTTCTTTCCTAAGTCCATTTTTATGAATTAAATCATGAGCATTTTTTTCCTACAAAGTCCAAACTGCCAGAGGAATAAATACAGCACTATCTTACTCAGTAGAGTGTAATAAGTTACTATTTTAGGGAAGCAAGCCAGGCATACAGAAGTTGCTGCAAATTAGAAGACAAAAAAATCCAGCAACAAAGAATAGCATTGTGTGATGTCAATCTACAGCATGCATGTGTTTATATAATCACATTGGAATTTTCTTTGAACTTTAGCCTGGAAAATTCATTTACCGGGGGAGGGGAAAGGGGAAAGGATTTGAGTGTCTAAGCACCAAAATAGCTAGTACAAAGTAGTGAAACTGTGTGGTTGGTTGTGCAGCAGAACCACGTGAAAATGCAAAGAATCCCCTTTGTGATGGGTAGAGACAAGTAAGCCACTTGGTCATTACAGTACAGGACAAGTACATAAGCCACAGGAAATGCTGTGTTACTCACATTCCCCTCTTGTTTTTCCAGGGTGGTTAATTTTTGCCTTTTTAAGGAATTTCTTTTGGACGTGACTTGTTCTTGCTCTGGTTTAATCATACCAGTACTCTGTAGGAAAAAGAAAGAGCAGTGGTAAGTACTGTTACGTGAGATAAAACACGGATAAGAGATTAGAACACTAAGGACTGTCTTTTTTCCTGTGGCTTCTCTGGTGAAGCAAAAAGAAAAAAGCCCACGTCTTACCTGTTACAGAATTTGTTAGCTCTCATTCATGCTGGTTGAGTCCTGAGTTCTGTGCTGCTCCCCACTTAACTCATACTCTCTGCTTGGGTTGCTGTTTGGCTCCCAGTAAAAATGGAAGGGGCAGTATTTCTCTGTTGAAGGTAAATAAGAGAAGTGTTCTGAACCCCTAACAGCATCTTTAAATGTTCTCCGTACTCAGCAATGTTTTTGGGGTTAACTTGGCTAGAATTACAAAAGATCTTAACACTCTGGTTGCTGAACTACGTGTTTAGAAAATCATGCTGCTTTTGCTGATGACCTCGAAGCAGAGCCCTCTTCAAAACCTCACCCAGAAATATTTGATTAAGTTGAATGCCTAGTTTTGCATCATACCTTTATACTTATCCATCTTAGGGCATGTTAGATGACAGTGACCGTATCTTTGATTATGCATGATATATTCTTCAGTCTTTCAGCTCCAGAAAAATCTTTCTATAAACAATGTGAGGTCTGTCTTTAGAAGATATCAGTGATGGACTGCTGAGTTTTTTGTCTCTTTTTGTAAAGCAAATCGTACTTAAAACCTCACTGGTGTCAGACAGCTTTGCAGTCTCTCTTTCTCTGCCCTTTAAATGTTGGCTTCTCAGTGTATTTTTTTTTTGAGAACAGACAATAGTTGGGGTTGTATCTTCCGCTTAGATAAACATTACAAAATTATTTTTTTTCTCCTAGTAACCACCTTGTCCTAAAAGGCAATTGGGTGACTTCTCTTATGAACCACCTGCAGTGTACAACGGCAGAGTGATTCATCTTCAGAGTTAGCTACTGCAATAGTAAAGCCTTTTCCAGTCAGTCACTGAGGGAGTTTAATTACAGTGTTTGAGCTGAAAAACGTAAGGATGTAGAAACATCCTCTGTAAGTGACTCACATAGTATTTGGAAATTCACAATAGCAGTGAGCCTTTGCTTTAAAGTTTACTCTTCTCTCCTCTTCCTCCATGTTTTATCTGTTTTTCATCAAGTGCTGTTAGAAGGAGATTGCAGCAAGGAGGTGATGGTCTGTTTTCTAGGGTGACAAGTGATAGGACACAAATAAACGTTCTTAAGTAGTGCCAGAGGAGGTTTGGAATGGACATTAGGAAGAATTTCTTCATGGTAAGGAATTGGAGTGGGCAGCCCAGGGCAGTAATGGAGTTGCCATCCCTGGAGATATTTAAGAAGTGTGTGGATGTGGCTCTAAGGGACATGGTTAAGTGACAGGGCTTGGTAGGTCAGTCTGGTGGCTGGACTTGATGATCTTGAAGATCTTTTCCTACCTAGATTATTCTGTGATGAGGAGGATCAGGGCATCCCTTTCTTCCTTTGTGATATGAAGATCTAAGAGAAAGATACGGCAGGAAGCTATTAGGCCACTCTTTCCCTTCTGAGCCCCTGCAAAATGTGTGATGGGATTAAGTGGATGAGAGAACCACGCTGCTCTTGTCTACCGATTGTTTCCCTAGCAAGTAGATCTCTTGTCTGTCCTTGAATGCTTTCTGCGAACACTGCAAAGACACATCGAGAACAGGAAGCTGGTCTTAGAAAAACTGAATCCGTGCTTCTAGCAGCTGCAGAGTCTATACTGAATGCCTCAGTCTCCTGTTGTCAGGAGAATTTACTGAAATTCTCCTGACCCACTACATAAGGTGATCGAGTATAAGATGGGAAATGATGAAAAGACTGTGTAAATGCACAGTGGCTGTTTTTCTTCTGGGCAATAGTCTGAATCCATGAATGATTAATGTGTTCAGCTCTCTCAGAACAGCAGATTCTCTGTGCTCCTCTTCGGAGCCTGGGCTTTGCAGAGACCTGCAGGAGTGAGCTGAGCCTTCCTGGCCCCAGGGTGCATTGGCTCAAGTCCATGGCTCTGTGACACTGCATTTTATTTTATACACTGGCAAGCTCAGGGCAGATGCTGCTGAGCTGGTTTGTGTACCTGTGCTCCACAGGCTTGGGTATGAAGTGTGTCTGTTAACACAATAACAACAACAGAAATGAAATAAGGCATCCGTATTATCAGACTTTTTATTCCATATGATACATTATCATTTAGTTTAAGTAATTTCTGCAGTCACTGACTTTTCTTTACTTGCTTCTCTCATAATTCCAGCCAACTGAGTTTCTTCAATTATAATTTTTTAATAGATCTAACCATATAGATCTTGTAATATCTTTGAATTACCTGCAGTCAGTAGCAATGGGTACAATCCTTCTCTTTCCAGTATCTTCACAATTCCCACTCTTGACCCGGAGTCCTCAGAGTCTGCAGGGTTTTGGGATACTTGGACCTACAGCTTTTATTGTCCTCTGAAAATTTCCAGATTAAGCGTCTTGTTTTTCTTATCTCCTTTTTCAGTTGTTTCTATAATCTATGCTATGAGGTCAGTTTTACTTATCTATCCACACAACTCATATAGCTCATTTACTCTTCTATCTTCCTTCCAAACTGCAGCCGTTATTAGGCTAAAGCCAAGCAGTTTCGGGGACAAGGAGAAATAAATCTGGGCATAGCATATCTCCTTGTCTGACTTCAGTAGTCATCCTTAACCACGTCATCATACCTTGTTTGCTGTCGCCACATGCACTGACTTGCCGTAGATGTTTTCTGTCAGCCTGATTGATCTCTGGGGATGTCACATATTTGCAGAATTCACCATAACACTTTGTGTGCTGCTGTCAGAAACTGCTCAAATTTTGTGAAATTATTATAGCAGATTCAGCTGGGTCTGTGCAGAATTTCCTGAGATCTGGCTTGATGGTATGTATATACTGATACATTTTTTTGGACTATTGCCCTAAAAAAACCCTGTTCAACTGCAGGTGTTTCATTTATTTTTCTCCAGTATCTGTCTTACTTCTCATTCTTAACTCTGCTTTTATTTACATTTATTGATGGATTAGTTCGTACAGCACCTTTGCTGTGGATTCCTTACTGGTAGCATACGTTTCCAGTGCCATTTTACCCACCTGTTTCTCTTTCAAACTTTCTTCCAAGACCTTTAGGCTTTGACTTCTTTGTCTGGAGAGAAAGGAAAAATCAACACAGCAATGAACATAACACAAAGAAAACCGAAAGAACTTTGCACCTGCTCTGGTATTTGTGCCAGGAGGCTTCTCCAGGGCTCTTTCATCTGCTGTGCTTTGGGTTTTTGTGATGCTCTTTCCAATGTGTATTTTTGCTTGCTCACCTTGTGCTGTTGTTACAAAAAGCCTTTTCACTTTAAGCCTCCTGTTTGCCTGTATAAACTCAACTTGCTGCGAAGTTCCCTGAATACTGGCCTAGCTTAGTGACTGGTCAAAAACTATGTTGGAACAAAGAAAAATTACTATTTAAAAAGTTAAAGTTGATATAGAAAGGATTAGCAGTGGACACAAAGGAATGCTTTAGTGTACTCTTCTGCTGACAGTGCCTCTGAAAGTGTCCTAGGAAGAGGACTGTTGAATCTCCAAAGATTTTTTTTTGATCTGAGTTTCACTGGCTTCCGCCTTTCTGTTGATAAAAATGACTTTTGACAGGAAACAATAGGGTCTGTGTGTAACAGCCTCAGTTTCTGGTCTGGATTCCTTGCCAAAATAGCTGCACTTAGCACTTGCACAGCTCTTTTCATCTTCAAAGGCTTTCACAGATCTGTTGTAAACAGCCGGAGTTCCACTGATTTTGGTGGCAAAGAGCTTAGTAGCCTTCAGAACAGGATTATGTGTTTGCATGGAAAATAGTAATATCATCTGCCACTTTGCTCACTAGAGTTTCATAAAGATGCCAGGCCTCAAGCTAGAGAGCAATCAGCTGCATGGGGCTAAAAGCCTCTCCTCCTATTCAACACGCATCTTTCTGGCTGTGACTTTATGGTATGAATTGTTAAGTAATTGAGATTGGTTACTGAATCAGTTCTTAAAAGTGTGTACAAGAAATGCAAGTAGCTGAGACAAACAGTATTTTTGAATGTAATTGGTTCTGATGTTTGCTCAAGCCATGTATCTGCTCCGAACCAGTTCTAGCCTCCTTGCATTTGATGAGTTTTATTTTGCATGTGGAGGAAGCAGCACAGGTGAGCTGACTTGTGTTTGCTGCTGCTAGAAGAGCGTGCAGCAATACTGGAATTTGAGAATGTCACAGCAGATTTAGGAGCTGCTGCTTTGGTACGGGCCTCCTCCTCTCACCTGGAGAGAATTCACCTCTTGTGTGTATCAAACCAAGCACCCATTGCCCCTGCTGAGTCATTTACCTTTTACTTTCAGAGTAGTACAGTTTTGTCATCCCTGTTTGAAGAAGTAGTTTGAAGTAATTCCCTTTTAATTTGTCATGGGTGTACCCTGCCATCTCCCTAATCAAATCTTATCCTCAGAGAGCAGCCCCAGTGTTGCCAGTACAAGTGCTACTTGCAGGGGAGTGTAGTTATGACTTCTGCTGCATGGTATGAAAAGCAGACCTGCTGGAGAGCAATAGGAATGCCTTCAGCTGGCTCCATAGGCTGGCACTCCCACTGCTTCTAATGGGAGGTGAGCTGCCAGTATCAAAGGGAGATTTTCTGACAATGATCACTGAGAACACAAGCCTGCTGGTGTCACGCTTGTAATCCACATTGTTTACAGCCAAGTATTGGACTGCTACCTTAAAAATACAGATTACAGGCAGATTCAACAATCCTGTCCCCTCTGCAGCACAGATGCACGCCTTCAACTCAATGTCTGCTTCTGAAAGGGCCTCTGAAGACTTTTTTCCTTTTCTGTCTATCAGGGATCTCCTTCAGTCTATTATTCTCTGTTCTGAAACATTTGACAGTGGCTTCCTCTGGGCTTGCTCTTTTTGCCTCCAGAGCTCCTTTCATAACACCAGATTCCGGTCTCTCCATCTTTTAGTGAGGTTTTAGAATATACCTTTTCCCTCATGCCTCTCTTCCTGTCCTTTATTCGCTTTCTGATGTCTGTTCTCTGTGCAGGTCAGTGGCTCATCCCTGAATCCTTAGAAAGCTTTGTGAATAAGATTTTTCTTCCTTTTCATTTAAATGTATTTTTCTCCTGAAGAGCTTCAAACTGTCACAACAACTATTTCCTGGTAAGAATGAAAAAGATGCTTGAAAGTATTTTCAAATTACTGCATTCATCATTCCTAGCTTCCCATATTATGGTCCTTCTCTTATTATCCCAGGCAGGCAGCAAGATGAATAAAGGCTGTGAATAACCCTGCCTTCTGCCCCTGAGCAATTCTCTCTGGAGTAGAATTCTCCCTCTTCTCTCAGCTTTAATTTTCACAAGCTGCACCTGCTGCTACTCTTCGCTCCAGGACACTGCCAGAAGTACTTCTAACTCCATTTTACTGTAGATATTCTGATGGGTGGATTTGTTTCTGATATCCTAATGCAACAAGCAGCAATGACAACCTCAGTGTCCCCTCTGATGTTAGGCTGGGCCAAATCCTTTGTGCCACCCCTGCTGGGATGCACAGGGCTGTGTCCTGTGGGGCAGGGAGTCCTGCAGGCAGCTCTTGCTGTGGATTGCATTGCCATGGCCAGCAGATCATGCCCATCCTCTGCGATTGCCTTTTGTCTCTCCAGCTGCTAAAGACCTTTCCTCTGGTTGCCACTGAGTCTGTCCTAGCAACAGGGAAAGTTGCTACCGTGGAAGACTAATCAGAGAGATGAGTATAAAAATATGTTAATGACACTTAAACCTGTGGTACTTGTAGCTAAGAAGTGTCTAGATTTACTTGTTCTGAAAAGCCCTACCTTTTTAGCATGGGGAAACCTGGTGTGAACCAATCCCATAATCTGCGGCTGATGATTATCTATGAAATGCAAACCTGATAAAAATAGCAGCCCTTCAGACTCTGCTTGATGTATAAAGAAACGCTCTGTGGTATATTTAGGATTTAAACCTTTAACGTCAGTAATTCTTCCATTACAGCACAAAGCATTTTATTTTATATCGTAACACATCCAGAAAGACTGTTTAGTAGATTTGATTAAAGACTTGCAAATTAGTTTAAATATTTAGATTATCATTTCAGAATCCCAGATCCAAGCTTGGAGGTGAACAAAGAAAAACACCGTTTCTTTCCCAGATCCAGAAGAATAAGCTATTGAATGTAGAAATTCATCTGCATGAAAACAATACGATGTACCAGAAATCAGTCAGATGCTGTCAGCTGGGTAATTTTAACCCCTTTTTTGAAAAACACATCTGCTTTGATGCAAATGTTACAGCCCAATCTAAGCCTGAAATGAAAATATCTTCATGCCTTCTGGTAGTATTTAAATACTGGAGGGTTGGGTTTTTTTGTTTTGGTTTTTTGGGGGGGTTTTTTTGAGCATATTATCTGTCATTCTGTATGTAGCAGAATTATTTTGTGAATCTGTCAATGATAGTGATGTGCCAGGAGGAAAGGTGAGCATAATAATTTCATTAGGAGACACCAAATAAAATAGATGATCTTTTTGTAGATTCATAGTATTTAAGTTCAGAAGGGGTGGCTGCGTTTAGCCTGACCTCCTTTATATCACATCTTTATAAAGCAGGAGCAGTCTCTACTGCACTAATCATTTTTTGAGGTCCATGTTGCGTGCAATTATCAGTCTTCTGGATAAACACCAGCTATTGGGATCCTTCCAGCTATGCCTTTTCCTGAAGAGGCTTCTGTATAATAGAAGGGGACTGATGATGCTCTTTTTGAAACAAAATCGGGTTTCAGGAGCCAGGGATGTAAAAGCTTCAGCTCCAGGGAGAATGAGGGTTTGTGGCACAGCTCTGAAGGTAGTGAGGGTGAGTGTTGAGCTAAAGATTTACCCATCTGGCAGCCAATTTCTTTCATTTTCTAAGAGAAGAATAAAGGGGAGAGCAAATAGCAACACTCCAGAGCAGGCACTTCTCCCTCAGTTTGCAACAGCGGTCGGTCTGTTTGGTACTGTCCAAAAATGAGGATGATGCGTACAAAGAAGAAACGTTTGTCCCTGTGACAGTAAAAGGAGGTACATTGCTTTTTTTTTTTTCTTTTTTTTTTTTTCCTTTTTGCACGTTGTCTCAATAATGAGCAGATTGCCCATAACTACAGCAATCAGTGGTGATGTGACAGGTTTCTAATGGGCTAATCACAAAGGGGATTTCACTGGTTATAAATGTCCTGCAGTGAGACTACTTTGGTGGGGCTCCTACCTACTTATGCCAATGACTGTTCATTGCACCAGTGCACTACAGGGAGTGTGTGTGCATGCAGCGAGCATCCTTCCATAAGCTACTGCATTTCAGTTCTGTTAAGGTATTGGTTTTACTAGGAGCTGTGTGTAGCTGGCAGATCATACAGTTCTCCAAACACTTGTGACAGTGTCTTACTGATACCCACCCCACAGGTAGAGTTATGCTAGCATATCCCTAGCAGATCATTAGGCACTAGCAGTCAGTGCAGGTTATGGTTGCAGTTTCAAGAGTGGGATGGAAGCAGGATGCTTGCAAAGTGAGACTTTTTACACTGTATGTAGCATAAGCTGTGTTGGGGATGAAGATGTGGCTGACTCTCATTTTTGAATGCTCTGTTTTTCTAGAAAAATGAGCATGAAGTGACCTTTGTCCTGTGCTCTTTAGACATGCCTTGTGCTTTAGAGGTGGTAACAAGCTTTCTTAAAGAGATTGCCTCCATCTCACTTCCTTTTGTGAGTGACTCAATGTGTGCCAGCTGGGAGCCCCAGGTGTGGAGGTGGGATGTGGCTGCTCTGTGATCCTTCAAGATGGAGACTGGGAGCTCTGCTGATTTGCCTCTTCTGATCTGTTTTGTTTGTTTTGTTTATTTTTTTTTTTAATGGACGTGGCCTTTGTTTGAGGCTCTCATCTGGTGAAATGATTTCAGCATCATCTTGAGAATCTCTCTGAGAAAAAAAGATACTTTTGAGAAAAATATCTTCCCTCTAGTTTTGGTGTGGCCTTCTATACAGCCTGAATGGATGGAAAGCCATTTATAGAGCACACACAGTAATTGCTTGCTTAATATTTCATCAGCTGCATTAACAGTAATGTCACTAAAACCAGGTACAGATTTAAAAGGATCTTTTTTGATTAGAAGAGGCTTTATAGCTTCTTACGTATTATAATAGCAGCAGTATGTATTACTGTAGATGTTGCTATGGGTTTCCAAATTTAATAATTCAATACATGTATACACACATGAATTTACACAGATGTTTTAGACAAAGCATATGTTTTCTATTTGGCATCTATCTTTTAATTACACCAAGATTAGATTAATATGACGTATATTGCTTCATCTTGAGCCACGCTTCTTTCACAGCCGTGAGAATACAATATTTTAGGACTGTGCAAAACTCCATGCTTTAGTTACTCTCCTACAGTAGCAGCTGTAGAAAACAGTGGTTAGAATGACTGATTCTACCAGCCTTACTTTAGCTTCTTGCAGTACAATGTCATACAATGTCTGGACACGAGGCAGAGGTGTTTATTTTGACACAATGCTTCAACTCGCTTACATTCTAATGCATCATAGTAGTAACTGAAAATAAAGACCTCCTGCCAAATCTCAGCGGGGCTCAAAGCCTGTAAGCATAGCTAACAGTAAATAAAAGAAGGAATTTATTGGCTGTGTCTTAGTAATAAATCTCTTGCACTTCATTTTTGACCAAGAAATTAGAAACAAACTTTACAAGGAGGTCTTGGGTTAAAAGTGTGGTGAGCGATCCTTCAACAGCCATTGTCAGGTGGCTCCTTCAGAAACATGCCTGTTTATTATTTCCTGTTATTACTGAACTCATACTAAATTTCAGTGATGTTTCCATTGCATGTATGAGCTAGAGATAGTGGCTGCTGTTGGTGTTTCATTGATTTAAAAAAAAAAAAAAAAAAAAAAAGTAAAATTGTTCTATTTTCAAGTTATACTCATCAAAACAGATTTTACAGATGTCCTCTCCTAATAAGGTCTGGAGCACAGGCCTTATGAAGAACGGCTGAAGGAGCTTGGATTGTTCAGACTGGAGAAGAGGAGGCTCAGGGGAGACCTTATTGCTCTCTATAACTACCTGAAGGGAGGTTGTAGTGAGCTGGGGGTCGGCCTCTTCTCTTGTGTAGCTGGTGATAGGACTAGAGGCAATGGCTTCAAGCTGCACCAGGGGAGATTTAGGCTGGATGTTAGGAAATACTACTTCTATGAAAGAGTGGTCAGGCAGTGGAATGGGCTGCCCAGGGAGGTGGTGGAGTCACTGTCTCTGGAGGTGCTCAAGGAACATTTGGATGTTGTATTGAGAGACATGGTTTAGTGAGAACTCCTGGTGATAGGTGGATGGTTGGACTGGATGATCTTGTAGGTCTTTTCCAACCTTGGTGATTCTGTGATTCTGTAAATGTGTGCACGTTGTGAGGCACGCCTCTTGAATTTCCACTGGCAACGAGAACTCAACTCTGGAGAGCAGAAATGCATTGTCTTGCACTGTTCTAACTTTAAATATGTATATAAATATTCATATATATAAATACATTGCTCTTCTATGGTTAGAACTTGAGAAATTGTTGCTCATCACTGCATGGGTAATACACTGCATTCAAATGTGCATACTGAGTATGGCAAAACACTGCTTGTTTTCTACCTGATTCAACCATACAGGTGTGTCCCACTGTACATCTGCTCTAAGTTTTATAGGTGAGAAAAGTAAAGCACGAGTAAAACAAAATACAGTTTCAGTGTTTACTTATGATTCAATAATTAGCCATTCTATAAACATAATCCTTAGCATAACAGCACTAGAGTGAGAAATACATCATTGATAATTCTCATCATGTTACTTTCAATTCTGTTGGGATGACAGTAAATGTATGTCAGGTTTCTTTCCACAAGCTCGTGGGACAGTAATTTCAATGGGCTGCATGCACACTGCACAAGGGGTAAGGCAGTAGCTATGTCTCATGTTCTTGTTGGCTGATAGTTACATCATGGGCATAGCACTGCCTTAAACCTGCTTCCATGTAGGAATAAAAGCTCCTCCCTATCACTCAGTGTATTTACCCATATTTAGTTAGTTTACAACTGTAGTGGAAGGTCTTATATTTTCTGCCTGTGAGAGCTAGCTCTGGAGTAGTCTACTAATCCTTCTGTCCCTTGGAGCTCATAAGCCTTTTGTGAGCTTTGTACACATAAAGGTGAAGGATGCTGCCCTGTTGTGCGCACTGAATTCTGTGCAGTTAGTTTTCTGTTATAATGCTTTGTATCATTTTTATATGGTTGCTGGATAAATGAATGAAGTATTCTGTAGCTGGAAATGGAGGTCAGTAGCTGGAGCAACACATACTGTCTGCTTGCTCTTGCATTTTTCCTTTTGCTAGTCCAAAGACTAGCACTAGATCACTTTCTACCTGAGCACTAAGCCACTCAGTTAGCAGCTCTATCCTGTAACATTGATTTACAGGAATATCAGCACATGTAGGGAGGTTGAGTCTGTGTGCTCTGTGCTGCCATAATCATAGAATGCTTTAAATGGCATTTCAATGCTTTTGTGTTATGCATGTACACGAGCAGTTGAAAGCATTCCTGTGGCAAAGTTCATTTCGGTGTGCATATGAAGCAGAAGACATTGGTACATCTTTATTTCATATATAATTTCAATTGTCTCCCTATTTTTCATCATGTCAGGCTGCCCTGAGCTCTGAGGTGGCAGTATTTCATGCTGAGAAACATTCTGCATCCTTCTTCTGAGGGACTTTGCAAAGTTCTCCCAGTGGTGAACAGTGCCTAAAGGCTCACAGCTTTCTTCTAAAAAAAAGTTGGGAATTCATATTGGAAGGGATTTTCAAATGATCCAATACAAGCCTGTTCTGTTAACACATTTTGTTTGGTCTCTGGCTTTCGTTTCAGAATTATAAAGACATCTCTTTCCTCAAAGTGAGTGTGATGTGTCAGTAACCTGTTGCTCTTCAGGCTGGTAGAACTGTAATTTTGTTTGTTATGTTTGTTTGTACTGAACTAACATCTCTAGTTCTTTCTTGTCTGTCAGATACTTGATAACTCCATATTATTTGCATGACCACCTGCTGCCACAGTATTTATATGTAATATGCTTATTCTGAAATGAAAGTTGGGTCTTATAATATTTGCATTATAACTGTTGGGGCTTCTTATCTGAGAATAGTCAGAATACTTTAATTGAAGGAGCAGTTACAAGGAGACAAACAGTCCTGCTTAATTCTATCCTTGTAGAATATTTACTTAATGAAGGAGCTCTTAAAGGAATTCTGGTTTTTGATTCAATATCAAATTTGCTTACTTTGAAGTCAGAACATCATAACATTAACTGAGGTAGTTATTTAACTCTGTCTAATGCTGTCTTTACATTGTTACATGGAGGTTAGTTCTTGGTTCTACACAGAGTTTAATGAACACAAATCAGTTGCTGTTACTGCTCATCTGAAGATGGCAATCAAACAACTGGTAGCTAAGAGGTCGAAATGCTTACCTTGAGAAAAGCAGTTTCCATTTCATCATCAGCCTGTTACCACTGATTTTAATGCCTGCATTTAAAAGAAGAAATAAATAATAAGAATCCTCAATAATTAATACGATTGCTTTTTCCCATGGTAAGCTTCATCCCAGTGTTCTTTCCTGGAATTTCAGCAAATGCTCCATTAAATGAGGGGCTGAGTTTTGCCTAAATGCTCTGAAGAATTTGGCCTCATTGCCTTCCAGCTCTGTGAGTTTTCCAAGCTGTAATCTCTTGATTGTCCTTCCAGGCTCTGCCTGAGGTACTGGCTCCTCAAGCCTAATTACAGCTCCTTGTGATAGAACTGACGGTTGTATGCATTTAAGTAGTTTGCATCTGCTCTGTAGATCTAGTTTATTGTTCCATGTCTGATTTGGCAAAGAAATCCTGAAAAGTGGACTTAGAGGATCTAGGATGGATTTTGGTACTTCCTTCCTTTGAATTCACTGCTTTCTGGGAACTTTTATAAACAGATGTGCCAGTGCTTTATTTACTTTGCTTCCCTTTTCAGAAAAGATTCTTTTCATCTGATTTCTTTAGTGCCTCTTTGTTTTTCTTTCAGTAGTGTACTAACTTTTCCTCTAGTACTTCCTAGAGTATGTTTGGCTTCTTGAATTTGTGATCTTCCCATCTCCACATTATTGAAGAAAGACTTTTGTTTGTTTAGCCATGCCATGAAACTTTGTTGTGGTACATTTGGGTTAACATTTCTTGTACCTCCTGCCTTGTTCCACTTCTACTTTCAATGAGTTCTTTGGGTTTTTTTTTTTTGTGAATGTACTGAAGCTCTGTAACATGGCTCAATAACGCTCAGCAAACCCGAGAGTCTGTGGAGATGCTCTTGTTGAGTTGAGTGCTTGTGTGCTTTGCCACAGAGGATTAGGCTAAGTCACAGCCTCAGCAGTGATGTGAATGTGGCAAGAGGGACCAGGGATTCTCAGGAAAGAACCTGATACATCAGGAAAAAGGATGACTCAAATCCTTTGCAGTGGCAGTTAGATGTTAGAGAAGAGTGGTCACTGAGCACTGGGTGCAGGAACTCACTGCAACAAGCAGGAGATGAATGTATGGCAGGTGAAAGAAATTGTTGTTTCTCATGGCAGGCAGACTTCTGGGATATGTTGCCACAGGAAGCTGTGGAGCCTCATGTTATCAG
The DNA here is from genome assembly GCA_030625065.1 of Alectoris magna. Classification (NCBI taxonomy): domain Eukaryota; kingdom Metazoa; phylum Chordata; class Aves; order Galliformes; family Phasianidae; genus Alectoris; species Alectoris magna. Next base: position 17,888,482 of record CM060566.1, on the reverse strand, counting down.
CAGGTTCAAATAGAGCACACTTGTGGACAACAGGTCCAAAATGAATATAAAGGGTGGACAGAGTGGTACTCTTTGCCCCTTGTACTGACTGCAGGTGCTGGGCGAGTGCAGCAGTCAGACTGTAATGATCAACCTCAAGTGCTCACTCCCAGTGCTGTGCTCAGAGGTAGGACATTCCTGGGCTAGACGGAATATGGCTTCAGCCCTGAGAGCACTGAGGCTGTGCTGTTCCCATGGCTTTGGCTATCTGTACTTTAAGCATAAGTGTAAAAGCTTGCTGCACCTGACACTGCCATGTAATCCCTTATCCCCTGGCCGCTGTTTGCTTATTGAATCTGAAACTCCCCTTTTTATTTTTTTCTTATATCTCATACAACAAACCCATATTTTTGCTTGAGTCCTTAGGTGCCACTGTGATTTATACTAGGAAGGATGTTTACAGTCTACACAAATAACTCAACCTACATTAATAACTCAATATACATAACACGTATTAGTGCACTGCTGTTATGTTGTCATTGAAATATCTGGGCACAGGTGACTAATTTGAGGCAAGATGATGAAATTACAGTGTTTCAATTATTACAAGGAAAAAACCCAACAACCTTGCACTGTAAGTGTCTTTCTGCCTACTTATGTCAGCCCACATCCCTCTTGGCATTTTCCTGTCATGCTGTCATTAATATTTTCAGCCCCTCTGTATTCTTAATGATCTACTTGGTTGACCTACATCATTTAAAATATTTTTTCATTATAGTGATTTTCTCATTTAGGTCCCCAGGAGATCCCGATGTGTAATCAGTTTTCTTTAACAAATGACCTCCTTTAACTTCATTAGTCCAGAATTAATTTACTAGCATCCAAGATATTGAATGCATCTGATTAGTAAAATACAGTAAGAAAAAAAAAATTAAAGATCTGTTTCATTTACGGTCAAGGCAAACATTAATTAAAACCCATATTTCTTTGCTAATTTTATTCACAGTTGAATTTAATAAAGAGGAAACACTTGATGGGACGTCACTAGGCATTAAGTGAGAATGAGGCTGGGAGCACAGGCTTTCTGTGCGTGAAACATATTCAAGTGGCTGCATTTTTGCAGGGTGTATCACTTCTCTCACAGCTTCCTTCACCTTTTAGGGAAATTTTTAAGTGAATGAGCCAGGAAACTCTGGTGTCCTCTGTCAGCCGTCAAGAAAGTGCAATGAGTTTTGGGAGGACATGCTTTCTGCTGCCTGGAACTTCTCAGCCATGCACCCTGCTGCTTGTGCACGTCAACCTCGGCTGCCTGGTTATTTGACTTATCATGGTATCTTTCTGAAGAGGTGGGCCTCCCTTTGGAGGTGTGCAAGTTATTTGCAGAACTAGCCATGCTGCCAGCCCTTACCCTGTAAGGCTTTGAAGATTTCCATTTTGCAAATCTGCCACAACAGGCACTGGCCTGGTGATAGCATTTTTCTTCCTGTCACTTGACAGTAAGCATGCTCGCACTTTGCACTGTGCATGGGATGGCTGATGAGGCTGAAAGGAATGTGTGCCATGAATGGCAATTGGGCTTTGCTGAAGAAATGATCGCTATTCCTGGAAAAATGCAAACATGTAGGTGAGGGTACCTCCTTGAGTTCACGGAGTCATACAGTCCTTAGAGTTAAAGGCCATCTAGTCCAGCTCCCCTGCAAGGAACAGGAACACCACAGTTAGATCAGGTTGCCCAGGGCCTGATCCAGCCTGGCCTTGGAAGTCTCCAGGGATGGGACTTCAACCACATCTCTGGGCAACTTGTTCCAGTGCCTCATGACCCTCACTATAAAAGACTTTTCCTTATATCTAACATGAATCTACCCTCTTTTAGCTTGAAACTATTTCTCCTAAGAAATAGATAGATAGAAATAGATAGAATAGAATAGACTCTGCTAAAGAATCTGCCCCCTTCTTTCCTGTAGCTCCACTTTAGATATTGAAAGGCCACTATCAGGTCACCTCAGAGCCTTCTTTTCTCCAGACTGAACAGCCCCAGCTTTCTCAGCCTGTCCCAATAGGAGGGGAGTTCCATTCCCTGGATCATTTTTGTGTCCTGGATGCACTCCAGCAGATCTGTGTCTCTCCTGCACTGAGGACTCCACACGTGGGCACAGTACTCCAGGTGAGGTCTCACCAGTGCGAAGTAAAGGGATGAGATCACCTCCCTTGACCTGATGGCCACACTTCTTTGATATAGCCCAGGAATATGGTTGGCCTTCTGGGCTGTGAGGACACGTTGCTGGCTCATGTCTAGCTTGCCATCCACCAGTACCCTCAGGTCTTTTTCAGCAGGGCTGTTCTCAATCCTTTCATCCCTCAGCTTGTTTTGGTAGTGGATGTTGCCTCGACCTAGGTGCAAGACCTTGCACTTGGATTTGTTGAACCTCATGAGGATCACTTGGGCCTGTCTAGGTCCCTCTGGATGGCATCCCTTCCCACTGGTGTGTTGACCACAAGACACAGCTTGGTGTCATCAGCAAACTTGCTGAGGGTGCACTTGACTGTCCTGTCTATGTCATTCATGAAAATATTAACAAGTATTAGTCCCAGCAGTGGCCCCTGGGGGACACCACTAGTCACTGATCCCCATCCAAACATTGAGCCAATAACCATCACTCTCTGAACTTCATCCTGCAGCCAGTTCTTCATCCATTGAACAGTCCACCCATCGAATCCACATCTTTCCAATTTGGAGGGAAGGATGTTGTGGGGTACCATGTCAAAGGCCTTACTGAAGTCCAGATAGATGATATCAGTGGCTCTTCCTTTATCCATTGACACAGTGACACTATCATAAAAGGCCACTAAATTGGTCAAGCAGGATTTGCCCTTGGTGAAGTCGTGCTGTTTCTTCTCCTGTATAACCTCGCTGTCTTCCATGTGTCTTAGCATAGCTTCCAGGAGGATCTGTTCCATGATCTTCCCTGGCACAGAGGTGAGGCTTAACAGGTCAGTAGTTCTCAGGGTCATCCTTTCTACTCTTTTCAAAAATGAGTGTGGTATTGCCTTTTTTCTGGTATGTAGGGAGTTCACCTGCCTGACACAACTTTTCAAAAATCATTGAGAATGACTTGGTGACTACATCAGCTAATTCTCTTAGGACTCTGGGATGCATCTCGTTGGGACCCATAGATTTGTGGATGTTCATGTTCCTCAGATGGTCGCTGAGGAGTCAACTTGCAAAGCCTCTTTAGATGCAGTTTGCTGACCTGACTACACGTTTGCTCCTTGTACTGTGCTCTGGGAAGGCCAGGGTGGCTGACAAACACCGCATTTGGTCAGTGTGCTGCAGGAAGTGCCACCAGTGAAACTATGTGTGATGCTGTTGCTTACAGTGACCACAGCAAACTATCAGGAGTGTGGGTGTCATGGGCCTGTCAGCCAGCCCAGCCTGTGGCTTTCACTCCGAGTCAGGCTGTACCTCACACACAGAGCACAGCCAGCCCTGTCCCACAGCCTGGGAAGGAGACCTGAGGCTAAAGTGCAGTTTTGTGGGCAAATGGCCTTATAAATTGATTCTCCTTTATTCATAAAAATGAAGTTTGTGGGGGGGATTCAGGCAGTCAATTTAAATCTCGTGAAGGAAAAGAAATTGAAAACTCTAAAGTGATTTATTACCTTTTAAATTTGAGGATGAGGGGGAATGTAACTTGTGCTTAAATTTAACTACCTGCAAAAGCAAATAAAGTAAACTATTTCACAAAGCCTCAATCGACCGTATTACATGTGCATTTTCAATTTCATTGTGGAGAATATAAGTTACTACTGCTCTCTGCTTAAGAATGTGACTGTAGAGCAGCATCCAAGTGCTGGCTTCAATACCGTTTTTGGTGTTTTTTTTTTTAATTCTTTCTTTCTTACAATCTGCATCAAACACTTAGGATTTTTTTCCCCTCTTTCATATTGTAGTATGCTAAGTTTTCTGCACAAGTGTTCTGCCTGCAAGGCCTATAGCTAATATTAGTTCATTCTGAATGTCTTTTTCCATTTAAATGTTAGCAGAAAACCAAAGAGATTGTAATCAAATGAGTATGCTCAATATATAGCTTGTATGACTACAGGGTGACTTTCTCAGTCTAATTCAAATGCTCTTTGAAAACTGGAGATAGATGATTCAGGAGCTGTTCTAAGGCAAGTCTTGCTTCTGGCAATATTTACTCTTAGGTAGATTAGAAAAAAATAAGAGATGACAACTGAGAAAAAGATGAAAAACAAAATAAGCTGATATCTGCTCATTCCATGAGAGTAAAGCCATGGACACCAGTGCTGCAGAAAGATAATTTTGTCCCTCTGCCAGTGATGGTGATGAAGAGCCCTTGGAAGTTCCAATCACAAAGAGGATGTTGGTGCTACAACCTGAACTTCAGCCAGGCCACAGACCCTTACTGTTCCATCTTTGTTCCAGGAAAAGGCATTCTCATTCTGCAAGACAAACCATTGAGGCAAATGGACTGCCTGAGTTACTCTGGAACAGTGATGGCTCTTATGGGTACTCTGGAATATTTGTTGTGCTCAGACGGGTTATTCTGACATAGAGCTGTGTGCTTTCTGCCACAATCCGTAGATTATTTCTGCCTTAGAGTAGGTTCCCAGAGACAATGATCTATGTATGTTTTGCTGAGAGCCTGCATTCCCTTTCTTCCTTCCAAGGCTGCCTGAAGTGTGACCTAAATGGTCCTGCTGATTTTCACCCTGCAGGTAGAATACACAGCACTGAACCATCCTGTGGTTTCAGCACAGCTAAGTGAGATAGTTTTTGTAGCACCTTACATTTATTTAAGAAGCTTCATGTCTTTTTGTTCTAGGTTCATACACTTACAAGTCTCTTAATTTTACTAGCTATGTATAAATACCTAAAGAAGTTATCCAGGTAAGATTGGTTACTATGTCTCTTAAGGTATGGTGCTTTTACAGATAACTTATGTTGGACTTACTGAGTCGTAGCACAGAAGGGAATCAGATATACTTTTCCCTCTAGAAATGTTAGAACTGCTTTTTGTAACTGTTAATCAGATTTTTAGCAGGGGCATTACACTGACCCTATCATATCTGCAGAGATTTTGAATGCATTTCTACTCTATGGTTCTGTGTATAGGTTTTTTAGCTTCAGGGCTGCAAGAATGATCGTTTGGAGAGGATGGGGTTTTTCTCTTGGATAAATTTACTTGTATTCACTTCAAAGGCTGAAGTGAGCTTTGAATGAGGACATGCTCTATGCAAGCTGTCTTCATAGGGATGAGTTTCACCCACCGTGACAGCACGTACTACAGTATGTACAGAGCCATGCTCAGATGATAACAGAAAATGACTATGTGAAGGACCTTGTTTCTCCAGAGATGCACTAAATGCCTGCTGCTCCAAGGACATGGGAATCCTTTTAGCCCATTGCAGGATGAAGTCTTCAATATTTAAGACCCGCTCTGGTGCTGCAAACTCTTAAATATAATGGCTTCTGCTGCTGTAAAATGTTGTGACTCCACTGACATCAAAGCTTTCTCTGGGGCTGCAGCCCAGCAGATCAAAATGAGACTGTGCTGATTTGCATGAGGATCTGGCTGCCTGGATGTACAAAACCTGTGTTTTGTGGTCACTTATAAGCGTGCTTAGTTAGGATACAGCTAAACCTGAAACCAACGCTTAGAAAAACTGCAGCTACAATCCTCAATCATTGTCACTGTGATTAGGATTTCATCTGTTCTGCTTTGCTGTGAGGCCTTTAGAGCATTAGGGATGACTAGCAATATAAAAAGCAGATTTATTGTTATTAACTCTAAACCTTGTAGCACAACAGAAAAAGCTCACCAAAATGTTAATCTGTGCCATGGCATAAAACATGAAAAGGAGTCGGGACAAGTAGCAATAATTTGTCATTTTGTGCTATATTTCATTTCAAAACAATCCATCTGTCAGGTTAAGTACTACTAACACATGTACTGTGGTTGTTCTGTGGCAGACACTGCCTTCTGCTCTGAGCAGCATCACCTCCTACTCTCCTCCCAGCCAGGGCTGCAGGCATGAGCAAACCTCCTGCCTGTGCACAGACCTGGCAAAGGTGAGGCCTCAGTTAAAGCCTTGTATCAGCAAATGTTTCTGCTGTCAACCTAGCCTCACATTTTCATCAGCTCCCTCCCTTAATGGGAGATGCGATTCCTGAGTTACAGAATTTGCCTCAGCTTTGAAAGAAAGACAAACCTGAACAGTGATTTGCTCTGGTTTTTGAAAACTTCATTAGCTGACCCTGAAATCAACCTAGATTTCTGGCACTGATGAAGGTCTGTATGGTTTGAAAGGCTTCCTGTAGACTAGAAATCTGTCTAGCCTGTGGGCTTGGCTTACACACAGCCCTACTCCAGCCTTGGAAGGCCAAATACAACCTGGCAGTCTCGTAGAAGTTTGATTATCCTGGAATATTTAGTCCAGCTAAAGGCCTTCCCCAGTTCAGAAACACTGTTTTAGCCAGGAAAAGGCTGGTATACTTTGGGGGGAGTACAGGATAGATTCTTTTTTAATTTGAGAGCATTAACATCAGTAATCAGAGAATCTTTGTTAAATTAACCCAGTTTCTATGGATTCAATTTTTTTATTTTTTTATTTTATTTTATTTTATTTTTATTTTTTTAATGCCCAATGTCTCTTTTCTCTTTGCTATCTCTGTCTGCAGCAGTGTTGTAGTGCTTTTGTTGAAGGCCCTCATACCAATTATGAAGTGGGATACGATATCCTGCCAACCTCATTGTAGCTGCCTGGCACATGGGCTCTCCCAGTCATCCCCTTGGTCTAGCCTGCAACACCAAACTGGCGGATGTAGGATCGCTGCATGACTGGGTTTGAGGATGGATTCAAAAGTAGAGGAGCCTCTCTCTTGGGAAGGTGACTAGCACAGGGACATCCCAGGACTCTTGCTGAGACTGGGGAAATCTAGCAGCCAGAATGGACGGCATCCTCTGGGCTGGAAGGGTTAACAGCATTGCTGCTTCTCCTCCTCTGTCTTTACTTCTATCTTGATTTATGTGTTTGAAAGTAGGGATGATTAATAATCCACAAAGCTTAATCCTGGAAGGAGAGCTAAGGCACTTAACATACCAGAGCATACTACGACGCAACAAATACGAAATGATTAACAGGACTAACATTTCTGCTCCTTCCCGAATAATGCAAGAGCAACATCAGAGGTTCCCTGCACTTCCTGGCCCCCAGTAGTGGGGTGAAGACTACCAAATGGGTTCTGCATCAAAAGGCCACTGTTAATTCTTTCCGCTGCAGGTACCATGGTGATGAGTCTGGCACAAGTGCCTGGAAATATAAATTTAGCTAGCATGCTGTTCCTGGAGCTGGATATAAATGTCTTCATTCCATGTGTGCACTGTTACTCCACAGATAAGGAAAAAGTGACCTATAAAGTCTCCCTTGACCTAAGAAGTCAATTAAAGTACAAAAAGAGCAGCTGAGTACAGCAGGGGAATTCATCCGCTGTTTATCAGCTCAGACCTCGATGCTCACCCACTCAGCACTGGAGTAAGTATAGAGGGAGGACAATACAGTCACAGAAGAGAGAAACAAAACCAGGAAAGTAAAATGGAGGGAATTCATCTCTGGGGGAACTGCACAGTGAATGCCGAGTTACATTGGTTTCCAATATCTTTTCAGTTCATAAAGACTGATCACTACCAGCTTTGTTCTGCAGCCTCTAATGAAAAATAAAAGATCCACTTCATCCAGAAAATACTTCGGAGGTCAGAAAGTGTTTTTCTTTCCCCGGGGGTTTTCAGTGCTGGCAGGAGGGGCAGATTTGGTTTCTCAAATATAAAGAGGAGAGCTAACAATGTCCTGTTTCTGAGCTGGTAGGCAAAGTAGAGGGGGAGTCCTAGTGACCCAGCAGAAACACAGAATAAAATCAAATGGAGACGTGAGCAGCTCAGCCAACCTTTTGCATGCAGTGGAATTAAACATGAAAAGGTAATTTACACCATCTTTATGTGAGAAAAGAGTAGCGTTACTTTCTTTTTGTGCGAAGTGGGTAGAAGGGAACTGGCAAGGTTTATCTTTGACCTACTTTTTTTGTAATATTAAAAACAGCCCTTTTAAACAAGACACGTGCAGTGGCAAAGTATGGGCCTCATATGAGATACTACATTCCCTTCCTTCCCACCAGGGAAAACAGGAGCTGAAAATCTTCAGCATCTTGTCAGCTATCACTATGCCTTTCACAGAGACTGTTCATGCCACCAGCATATTCCATGCCTTGGGGGGTAAATGACAGCAACATGCATGTACAATGCATGTGGTTGCTACATGGTAAGTGTGTGTGGCATTTCTTTTCATTATCCTTAAGGAAGGATGTGGGATTTATTTTTGAAAGGGAGACTTCTTAGGGAGAAAGTAGAATTGGCATTAAGCTTATTTCAGCAGACCCCACGATTTGCAGAGCTGTTCTCCTTCACATCTCATCCCCAAACTTGGCCCCCACCACTCTCCTCATAGGACCAAGTGGGCTCTAGCACACTCAGCTGTGAGCATTAAGAAACACTGTAGATTTGGCTGAAAACTCGTCTAAAACTGTTAACAGTTAACTGGATTGCAGACAGATTGAATTTTCTGAGAAAACTCTTTCCTTTGTGCTTTATTCCTCCCTTCATCTCAAGTTGGATAACTGAGACAAACACGTCTTGTTTAGAAATATTGAAAGGATATCTTATGGGAATTTTATTTCCCAGATGGACTCCCTGTTCCCTCATACACAACAAACAGCTGCCTCCTCCCCCTGGAGAATAGTTTGGAATGCATGATGGGGATGTAATATGACAAGGTACATGACTTCTGGAGAAACCTTAAGTGTTGAAACATTACTCCTAGGAGGTTCCATGTTAGCTTTTTAGTAGAAATCTTTAAGTTTTCATTTCCTACTTTTTTTTCTTTTTTCTTCAGTGTTTGAAGATTTTTTTCACTGTAGTATAGTTGTATGTTGAATGTATTTGCTTCTGGTATGCCAGCGAAGCTGAGCAGTGGGGAAGGGGTTTTGTGCTGTACAACCACTGAACTACACCACAGTTTTAGAGGAGACTCTACAGTGTGGATTGAGCCAGACACAGCTGTTGAAAACAAGTGAGGTATGCCTCACCGTTATGTTGCTCCTTAGGATGGTTTCAGTGAGATGCACTTTGAACAAAGTCCTTCCTGCAGTTCTTCTAGCTGCATTTAGCAATTTTTTTTCCAGCATGCCGAAAGAACAGCATCATTTCTGCAAGGGTAAATGGGTGATGCGGCAAATTTTGTTACTGAAGCTAATTGTAGATGAAGAGACCTACATGAAGGTTTTCTTTGGCTCCAAAATAAGGTATCACTTACCTTATGATGGTCTAGTTCTGTAAATATGTTAGTAAAAGGCAAAATCAAGCCATAGCCAAGACTTAATGTTTCTTTTAAAATGATGATTGGCAGAAAACAGAACGACCTGCTGTTTCTGAATACCTCCTCCTCCTGCACTACCTTTAAAACACAGGGAATTGAAAGTCTTTTCAAAATAACCACCAAAATGGAAAGATCTGAAAATGTTCTGCTGGAGTCTAAGTGCTCAAGGATAAGGCAAAGTTCTTCAAAGAGTGGCAGAGTGATTTGAGGACACACACCTGTGTTTGCTGTAGGACGGAGGACAGGACAACAATGATTGTCTTTTGTAGGATAAAGGGAAGAGCACAAACCAAAAGTAAATGGTAGCATGTCAGAGTACTGGACAACTTCGTTTTCTGGGAAATCTTATCCAGGGGACCGTGACTGCTTTGAAGAGGCTGTAAAGAGAATATCCCTGCTGCATGCAGCTCCAATATCTAAAAGCAAATAGAAAGAGACAAGGGAGTCTCTTGAGGTTCAACAGGAATGTTGCTTGAGAAATGCTCAGTCAGCACACAAAAGCTGCTGGTCCTTGACATGGAATGCTGTAGACAGGATATTATGATTAGCTGCAGTATTTTGGAAAAGGAGATGGTCAGAAGAAAGGGTAGGGTAAAGGAGACTCTAAGTAAGTATGAGGGAGCTCCAGCTTGAACCCATTCAGACTACTTGCTAAAAGCCTTAGAATCACAGAATCACCAAGGCTGGAAAAGACCCACAGGATAACCCAGTCCAACCATCCACCCATCTCTAATAGCTCTCAATAAACCATGTCCCTCAACACAAAGTCCAAACGTTCCTTGAACACCTCCAGGGTCGGTGACTTCACCACCTCCCTAGGCAGCCTGTTCCAGTGCCTGACCACTCTTTCAGAGAAGTAGTAGCCCTTGCACGGGTAAAGAAATGCACACTTGGAAAGAGTAGAGATCTAGGGTAAATTTTTGGCTCAGTTCACCGATATAAATCTTAAGTAATCCCAGTGTCACTTGGTGCAAAAGCAAGTAGCATTTGGCCAGCAAATCAATATAAAGGATTCCTTTCTCTTATTTGCCTTCTTCTCTTTGTTCTCTACCATCCCATCTCAGCCTTGACTGCTTTCATTATAAGGTTGAAGGGCAGTGCCGAGTGACTCCATTAATCTCATGCATTTTCATGAATATCAATTACCACTTGGGTTCCGGCAGATTTTTCTTTCCTTCAGCAGTGTTGAGACCAAATTCTTTACCCAGACCCCGTGTCAGGTAAGACCTGGAGGCGTTTTCCCAAAGCCAACTTGTCAGCTCTTCCCACTCACTCCCACCACGCTGATGGCTCTTTGCTTTTTTCTTGTTCTATCTGTATATACAGTGGTTATCAGGAAGAGACATTCCCCTCTCTGCCCTTGAAAAGCGATATCCATGCGAGCTCTTGGGCAGTTTGGAGTGCAGACTCTCTGCTGTTCGATTACCACGGAGTTTAGCTCTCTCATGTGTGACTAGATATTGTATCTTTTTTCCCCAGCTAGATCGAAGTTTAAAAGGACAGAAGAATTTCCGTTGCTTGAGATGGAGGAAAATGGTGTTGAAACTTGCAGAGTTTATGGACTGCTGGGAAATAGGGCTATTTCTGAGGTAATAAATGTTTCTCTTGTTTTGTACTTCCTGCACTCTGCTGATTATGAGGTTTGGATCATTATGACCACAGAAAGGCCAAAAGCATATGAGAGACTTCTCATTTATTCTTTTCTACACATGAAACTGTCTTTTTCCTTCCATACAGTCCATTTTACCTATGGTAAAATAATCTCTGACTGCACAGCAGCAGAAAGAAGGGCAGAGCAAGCTGGTGAGATGTCTAAGGTGTTCTTTATTTGAATTACAAAAATGCCGGTGAACTTTACTTATGGGTTAACATTCCACTTTGCTGAATGCTCTGCAGAAATCAAGTAAAAAGGCAAACCTGCCCCAAAGAGATTTCGATGTAAGCCAGCGGTCCTCACACACAGTTTGCTCAGGTACCACTGCCAAAGGCAGCAGATCTTCAGTGGTGCCCGTCTGGAGGGATGCTCCCTGCTCTCAGTGGGAATACAGGCAGCCAGCACTGCTGTATTCCTACTGCCAGGCTGTGGGCATGCAGAGCAGGCGACCGAGGGCTCAAGTCTCCAGCAAACCAGTGGTGCTGGCACATTTCCTGCAGGGAGAGCTGGCTGGTGAAACCCCAGGGTGACTGCACCTCCCATAGATAGGGAGGTCTCATGATCTCATCCTTTTACAGTGTCTTTCAGACGCTCCTAAAATGGCTGAGAGCTGGAGAGTGATACACGCAGGCTAGCTAAGCAACTGAAGCGAGGGGAAATATGTGATCTAAGATACATCTATTAATTTTGGGTCAAGATGTGACAGCCTACCATGAAGTTTTATGGCTATAGATAGTAACAGGAACATTGACCTTTAATTATAGCAAGATAATGAGCACTGCTGTAATATAGAAACAGCTAAAAATAAGAGCCAGTATAAAAATACGAAGTATCTCTGAATGTGATCACATTTTCCACTAATGGAAAACATATCTCAACCCTCTGCCTTCCTGAAAAATGTGTTCTAGATATACTGAGGTTAGAGTTATGTGCAGAGTTGGTTGGGTTAATTCAAGGTATCCTATTAGAACGGTACATTCAGAGAAACACTTTTAGGCTGGTTTAAGCTGGAGTTGGATTTTAGCTGAGGTTGGTTTTATTTGAGCTGAGTTTGAAGGAAATGAAACCCTCAGTGTAAAATTAAGTTTACAGCAGGTAAATTAAAATAAGAGAGGTTCTTTGAGGCATTCCTATTAGCAGGTAATTCAGAGCCATAAGCGTGGAGGCTGAAATTGCACCAAGGCCCCAATGTCTGTACTGTGCAGGTTATTGGGGTGTTATTGCAATGATCTGGTGGTTTAGTTTCGTCTGAGAGGAACCCAGTGTTTGTCCCCAGACTGCTTTGTGGCTGTCACCAAGAGCATGGCAGCCAGCGACCCTGAGAGGGGAGGATTGCTCACAGTTCAGAACATCTCAAAATAATATAGACTGTGAAAGCAGATGTGGTTCTCAGCTTTGAAATGCATTTTTAAAGAAATCTGGGTACCTAGGTTTATGCTAACTGTTGAAGGCAAGGAAAAATTGCCACTTTCTGGGTTTTGCTGGCAATCTTTGTGCACCTTTCAGATAACGTAATCTGTGAATTGTCTTGAGACGCACCAACAATTGCAAACTGTGAATAGAAGCTCTATTAACATGCTGGTCAGGGTTACCATTATAGCACAAATTACAGAGCGAGCCAAAGGAAGTTTGAGAGCAGACTTCTGAGCATTTAGAAGCAATCAGCCCGCACCCTGCCCCGGCACACATCCTTACACAATAGGATCTTTCAGATATCTGTTGACAAACTTTGGCCAATGTTTCTGCTTGCTAAAAGGTTTTCTGCCAATACAGCAACATATTGCAGATAAAACCTAATGAGCTGAGTTTAACAAAAAAATGCCATGTGGCTTCCTTACAGTGATGCCCATCTGTCGGCTTAGTGAAGCAGCAGTGTGCTGCAGCTGTACTGCTTTGCTTTTTATCAAATGAAAATAAAGCTGTGCACCCCAGAGTCAGGTATGATAAACAGGCCAGCAAATTGCCTTACATGGGTATCATACAGCTCCTTATCTGTCTCACTTTTCAGAGCAGCATAACCAGATGGCTTCTAACGGTGGGTGAAATTTTCCCTGTTATGTTTTTGGCATTGAGCTAGAGGGACGGAGTCCAGAAGTCCACCACCAAAACAACAGATATTTAAATTGGACTGGGACTGAGATTACAGCCTGCAAACAGAACTTTTGAAATTGAAGCAGATTTCATTAATAGCAAAGGAAATGCCTATTTAGAGTGGGTCTGGTGGAACAAAAAAGACACAAAACAATGAAAATAAAGAGTCTTTGTGAGCAGCCCTGCAGAACAATGAGGAGGTTGGCCTTCCTCCAGCCTCCCGGCCGGCTGTGCAAAGCAACTGGCCTTCCCACACCTCCCTTATTTATCACAGGGTGCTGGAAACGGGATGGTGGCTGCTGGCATCTCCCGCCGGGCCAATCTGCAGCCCAGGGTGCAGAGAAGCAATATTTCTGCTGGGGCTGGAAGCACAGCCATTAATAGGGCTTGGGGATAGGGAGCATCTGTCCGTGACAGAAATTCCTGCTGGGAGCACGATGTCACAGCCTAAAGGCTTCAATTTCTCCTCACTCATGTTTTTCCTGGTTCATTTGGCAGACCAACCTGAAGTGTAAAATGCAAAAGGAATCTGCTCTTCCTATAACTGGCCAGTAAGCAAATAAATTGGTGCTTTTGTCTAATCTGTGGCTTTGGCATCAGTTCCAGAATTGGGGAACAGTCCAAAGGGATCTGGAGTCAGGAAAAAGCAGTTCTTGTTCGGTACACTGAGAGGAGAAACTTTGCTAATGTGCGTGCTGTGCCTCTGTGGGTGGGTTTTAAGTTTGCTTGGTTCGAGGTGTCAAAGCCAAGTGTGAAATTCATCCTTTGCTGCCAATGTGTACACTAACCTCTTCTATTGCTGGGAACATGAAGCAGATTTGCATGAGTTTTTGCTGTCACCAAGAGCAGATGGAAATTGTTTAAAAATTGTCACTGCTGATGAACTTTTTCAGCACATTACACTTTTGCAAATGTAGACATGGGAGCATTTGTGCTGTAGCATGTGTGTGTGCAGGTGTCTGCTCTGTGGGTTGTCACACACGCTAACATGTTGAAGGCTAAAACCTGGAGCTCCTCAATCGTAAGTGCTCAGGCTAAACAGAAAATCAAAGTGTCATCTTCAGAAAAACTGAAGAGACGCAGAATTGGCAAATTTTGTCCTCAGGTCATTAAAAATTATTTCAATCCACCATCCTCCTGAAGATTATGCTATTTGCATTCAAGTGCCTTTGCATGCCTCATTTTAGGCACAGATATCTAATAAAAGCTGTCCTCTTTCCCTCCACTGCAAGCATTACATGCCTTAGGAAAATAGATCTCTGGTGGAGATGAACAAAGCAGTAATAAATAAACTGTAGAGACACTGAAGATGGGTCAGGACAACTGTACAATCAGCATTTAGAACAAGGCAGCCCCGGTTCACTTTCTTCTTCTTCACTGTGTTGTGGCTGCACTCTATGGATATGAAAAATGAGTCTCCCGAAAAGGCTGTCAGAATTAACATGAAGAGCATTGAGTTATATTGAATAGTGAAATTTAAATATACACAGTTTGAATTTCCTTACTCTGGAAGTGGTGACAAATGCCGTGTTGAACTGGTTTTGCTTGAGCACAGCGTTGGTCAAAGTTTGCTGGGCAACATTCTGAGCCACACGTCCCCTGGGAGCCACACTGGCCTCTTGCAAATGCTGACACTCGCTTTGCAAGCCCTCAGCGTAGTGCAGGAGGCTGAGGGGGGCCCTGTGACCACAGCAGTTTTACATCTATCTGACGGCTGTTCAAATTTTGTCCCACTTGTGATTGCATCTTTTTAACTCTCTTGCAACTCACCCCTGAGCAGTAAGCTGTATTGGAGACCTTTCTTGAGTAGAATAAAGAACATGGCATTCCTTTTCCAAGATGCTGCAACTTGCCTAAAAGCATGTTGAACATTTTGACTTTCTTCCTGGTATTTTATTCATGACTGCAGTTCCTTCCTTTTAGCCAAGCTGTAGCTGAGATGAAGAATGAACAAGATGGCTGAGTTAAATATAGCACTGGGGCTGGAGCGTAACACCCTGTCCAGGACTCTAGTCATAAAAGAAGAAAGAAATTACTTCAGAGAGGATTAAGCACTCTCCTGCTATAGAAGTTGTATGTGATGTCAAAGAGTGCAGAGTGCTGAACAGTATGCTAGGAAAAGGAAAATCCTAGGATGCTGACCCAGAAAATTAACACACCGCTCCATGGTTAGCTCAAAATGGAAGTGAGTTTCAAGACTCTTTTTCCTAAACCAAGGACAGCTGTGACAAAGCTGTGTGATGGAGTCACAGCTGCAGCTCCGTTCTGAGCGTAGGTTTGCCTGTGGGTAAGGAAAACTGTTGTCTTACTGCTGCAGTGAGGCCCTACAGGCAAGTCCAGAGATAAGACAGAAGGAGGGAAAGCTGTGTCTGAGCACTGCTGAGGAGGTAGCTTGGCTGGGACTGTGGCTGCTGCATCTCCGTCCTCTGAGCATCTCCATCCCCTGAGCATTTGATCACTTCCCAGTGGAAGTGGTTGGTACATGGGGGACCTGCTCACACTGCTGTCTTTCTCTCTATGTGAAGGTACTGGGGCAAGTAGAAGAAAACTGTACTTTGAGAGCAGAGACATTGATCTGCTATTCTTCTATTGATTAAAGCAACCTGAAAATAGGGGTGATTAACAAACTGTTTAATCAACATGTGCCCAATACCTTTCTCTGTACAGAAAACACTACAGTAAAATGCTATTTGTTCTGAATTGAGCAGCATAATCATCACAAAATCTACACATGCACTAGCTTCTAGAAAATCATTCCCTCTCAATAACAATCTTTTGAGGGGAAAAAAGGCTACTGGATGCTAGTTTAATTTCAATTTGAGTGTCTCCAGATCTACCCTAAAGACATTTGCCCAGTGAGTTTCATGCCTTTTATTAGGAATGACTTACTGTAAAAGAATGTTTCACATTTAGTGACCCTGCACATTAGAAGGGGGTGAAAAATTGATTTTTTTGGTCTGCTGACTGAACTAGAATGTGTGAGGGAAATGCTTGTGTGTTGATTCCAGCCCTTCCAACTTTTTTCATCTTCCCATGGAAGTGTGAGATAAAAAAGGCAAAAAAAGATTTTGTTGTCCAAAACATTTCTTTGACGCGGAACAAAATATGTCGTTCCAAAAACATGAAAGTGAGCAGCCTGGCATGTCTTTACCAGGAAAAAAAAACAACAAACCAACAAACTCAACAGAAACACACTATGTTTTCCAGTGTAAACACTGGAATCTCTGAACTAGTTCAGTTGACCAAGTCTGCACTGTGTTTTGGTACAAATATTCTCTGCCTCTTTTGCTCACCCTCAAGAAATGTACCCAATTCTGCCATGTCTGTTGGACCTCCAGACTCTGACTTCCCCATTCAGTAGGTCACCAGTAGCATCAGCACATCATGGAAGTGGGACAGCTGTGCAGAATCAGTACCAAGCTCTGCTGGGCTTACAGAGTATGGGCACCACCTTTCCTTAAGTGGAGGAAGCTGTTGCTGTGGCTACGTCCTTGTTCACTTCGTTCCTGAGCATCTTGTGTTGGTGCAAACCAGCAGTAACTTCGAATGCAAGAGGTTAGTGTCTATTGCAATGAAGTGACCTCTAATTGCTTGTGCTTTTCTCTAGCGATTCACCTGATCTTTACAAACGAGCAGCAGTGCCAGAAACAACAAAAAATCTTTGCCAGAACTTTTGGTGTGACAAAAATGGAACTGCACCCCAAATGAGATTTTTACATATTGTTTCTAAGTTTTTACTAGAGAAAGGGTGTGGAAAAGAATACTTTCTGTCATTTAAAATGTAAGATCTTGCAATTTTAAAGTAAAAAATTCAATTTTAAAAACATTTTTTCAGTGCATCTTCAAAAATTCTCAAATTTTTTAAACGTGGAAAGGCAAATGGTTGAACTTGTTCACAAGAATTTATTGGAAATTGTATTAGAGATCGGTAGATATTTAAATGCCTGGAAGTCAGAATTCCTACCACCTCTTGGTACAGACTCATTGAATTAATCAAAGCATTTTTATTTGCTTTTAGCTTAGAAAAGGTGGTACAGCTGTATGAGGCTTTTGTGGCTGCTCTCGGATGAACTGGAATATTTTATAACATTTAATGGTCTATTTTCTTGTCCCGTACCAATTAA
Source organism: Alectoris magna (assembly GCA_030625065.1). Lineage (NCBI taxonomy): Eukaryota > Metazoa > Chordata > Aves > Galliformes > Phasianidae > Alectoris > Alectoris magna. Next base: position 17,871,184 of record CM060566.1, on the reverse strand, counting down.
TTAAACTCTAATGTTAGCAGCAGAAAGCTTAGTCAGTCCTGAAATGATTCTCTGTTAAGTTACTTCAATGTTTGTTGACTGAGAAGATGTTTTCCATTGCCTCAGTTCAATTTGTTCTCTCTTAAAGGACATTACATAATATATTTTAGGAGCTTTTCCATAGAAGACTTTGGAAACTTTAATTCTTGGTTATTGAAGGAGGAGATGACACAAATGAGTGTGCTGAAAGCTAAGAAAGCCAGCCTTGATTCTTCATGAGAATTAAACTTCTCTATTTTAAGAGCTTTATCTCTCTTTTACTTGCTTTGTGTACTGTCCATTCTGATAATCTTTGGAAGGAGGGTGCTATTAATTGGAGAGGGAGAAACAGGAGTGAAAATTGACCTTCCAGTAGGCAAGAGCAAATCAATGAAAAGAAGCAGCATTCTTTGCTGCAGAACCTTTCTGTCTTCCATGCCCCAGGATGTTTCTGACCGGCTCCAACCCATGTATCACCCAGTGCCTGAATCTTGGTCTGCCTTCTCAAAGACCCATAGTGACAAACCTTAAAGCAGCTCCACTTTCTTAAAGACAAGACATAAACTCTTCCTGCACAGCAGAGGAAACTTAACTTTGCCCATTATTTACGAGGACTGTCTGGTGAGTTCCAAGATTCCAAGAACTGCAAATGTGCCCTCTTGGCCCTTTCCAGCAATTATATATCTTTTCCTCAAGTCTTCCTACTCCAAAGACAACTCCCTGGCTTTATGTTCCAAACTCCATCACTTCAATACTGATCTAACACAGAAGTGGCCACTCTATGAGGTTAGTAATGCTATTGTGTTTGTGTGCAGCATGGAGAATCGTGTCCTATTTCAACCTGATAGGACTGTTTTTTACTGCCTCTTTAGTTATTTCACAGAATCACAGAGTGGCCCGGGTTGGAAGGGACCTCAAGGATCATGAACCTCCAACCCCCAGGAAAGCTGCAAGATTCAGATGTAAACTATTACCTACATTTACCCCATCCCCTCATAATTGTTTAGAGTTCTATGATTCTTCCTGCTGCTCTGAATGTGTTCTACTGTGTTTACACTTCCTTTTGTTAGTGCTGGAACATGAAGGAGGTACTAAATAAAATGAGGTCAAGGAGTCAGTCAATGGGAGTGATAGGAGGTAAACAGAGCAAATGAGTATGAATCAGCTGCAAAATGAACAGGGGCTGGAAACTGGCAGAGAGCTTTTAGGCATTAGTGAAGAATGGCCTTGCAACAGATGTCACAGACTTCATTCATTTAAGGATGGAGTTTGTTCAATTTATGAGCAATTTTACAGGAAAGAGCTATTTCTGATAGCTGAAGTGAGTCCTAGCAACCTAGAAGATCTCTTCCAGCACTGGTGTGTTGCTCTCAGAGGCAGAGGCGCATGCAGTAGATGCTGTCATGTACACTGGCTCTTGTGCAGGAAAACTGTCACTTATTTGCGCTCCCCAAATTAGGATATGCCTGCTTAATGCATTAAAGCAGATCAAAAATGCAGGGGAATGATGTGAGGGCCACCACTGGAGAGTGGGTAGGAGCACAGAGGTCTGGAGCGAGGTGAAATGGTGGAAGATGCCTGTTTCTGAACTGGGAGGTGAGTTGCAGATGTTTCTGCAGCAGCCATCCCGTGTGTCAGCTTGGCCAGTCCTGTGGCTCCATACCTGCTGTTCCTAGAGCTAAAAGCACTTCAGCTCAAGAAGAACCAAAAACCAGGGAGACAAAGATATAATCCAATGTGAAAGAAAACCCAGAGAAACATCACGTGCTCTGGCAGAGACTTCAGGTTGGCCTCATTTAATCAAATATTCATGCTGTGGTTTTCCCTCCTCCTTCTGCGATGGCAGCCGACATTGATCACTGAAAGCCTTTGACAGAGAGATTGCCCTTGCTTCTATTTCAATCTCCCCCTTAGCAGCATCTTTTCACACCTTCGTAGATCTGCACTCCTGTTACCCCAGTTAAGGAACCTTCAGCTCTGGGTTGGGGTATCTCGCAGTCGGGCTGTGTGTGCACGTTGATTTGCACAGCACACATCCAGTGTGCAGCCTGCTTCGACAATTCTGATGTGCCAGGTTTTAACGTGGCACAGTGCTTTTTAAGAGCTAAAAAAAAGGCCTTCATGAAATACTGCATCATATTATTGGCTATCTTGATTGTATTGTTCTTTCTCATTATGCAGAATCAAATTGTGTGCCTGCAGAATTTGATAAACTATAGCACTTCACACATCTGCAACTGCCTAACTTGATTACAGTAGTTTAATTCTGCTTGATATCAATCGGCTCTGTATGCAGTAAGATTAATTATTGCTGTCACTTTGTGAGCACCGTGATAAGAAAACGTAGATTCTGAATGGCAGATGCAAATTTGTTTGGAGCAAGAAGAGTGAATTTGCCTCTCTTGCTTGCCAGAGATGCAGAAAACCTGCAAAAGGTGAGCTGGCCTGGGAAGCGATGTGCAGGCTGGAGACAGGAGATGCACCTGCTACAGCTCCCTGCTGCAGATGGGTACCTGTTAGTGGAAACTGGTTTCTCTGCTCTGTTAGTGCTCCAGAGCATCCCAATTACATTACCCAGTCAGATTGAATTTATTTGCAGGTATGCAACAGTGAGCATGGAAACTAGCTGGTCCCAAACGTTTGTCTTAAGGAGACTGTTTGTGCTGTATATTTGGCTCTCCTACACTGCACCTCTTTATAGTGATTTACACTGACTCAGAGTGGGTGTAAAGTGTTGCCAGATCTGAATGGCAATAATTTCCACCTGCTCTGTGCTGCCATGAATGACTACACAGGAAACTTGGACTGAAAAGCTGCCTGCTGTTGCAGAGGTGACAGACATAGATGTAATTTTTGCCTTGTTGTTGTGTACTGGCACTGTGTAAAAGCCATGTGGAGCTGTAGGTTAGAGTTTAATTCTCCTGGATACCTGGTATGTGGTCTTGCTGCAGGGGAGCAAGCGAAAGCATCCCCAGCTGCCCCAACCCCAGTGCAGGCTCTGGGGTTGTGTGTACAAGGCTCTGGAATGGGAAGCAGCAGCAAACTCTTCTATCTTCCAGCTTCATCCCTGTGAGAAAGAATGGGGCAGAGCTTGGAGGGGGTAAAAGAGTATACTTTGGTAGATGGCAGTTTGGGAGTCAATTGTGATGTTTTCAGGACTAAATCATAGAATCAGAATGGCTTAGATTGGAAGGAACCTTAAAGATCATCCAGTTCCAACCCCCACCATGGGCTGGGTGCTCTCCACCAGATCAGCTGCTCAGGGCCCAACCAACCTGGCCTTGAGCACCTCCAGGGATGGGGCATCCACAGCTTCCCTGGGCAACCTCTGCCAGCACCAAAAATAGAAGGCCACAGGTATTGCTGGTTTCTTCTTTAACAGCTGATGAGTGTGTGGGTTCATCTGTAAACAAAACAGCTTCTGGAGATCTGAACATGCTTGAAAAGTACCTGAGGGCACCTGTGGCTGAGATAGACAGTGAGATGAGGTTTGCTAATAAGAGAAGTGACTGAGGAAGGAGAAGGCAGTCACAAACCTTTCCACAGGGTGTGGGATGGATCTGATCACGTGCTCAGCTTCCATGTCCTCCAGCACCGACTGTGTCTGTACTCTGCAGGCAACACTCTTTCCGCAGAGCAAGCTGGGTTAGGGGCTCCCACTGCCATCTCTGGCTGATGAGCTAGGTGGTATTTCCTCATTTCTGTACAAACAGCAAACCAGGACACTAAATAAAGTGTCATGAAAAGAGATGCAGTTTAAATGCTTCTGTGGGTGGTTCTGTTGCTTTTTTTTTTTTTTTTGCGGAGAGAACTAATATTTAGAGTTACGTAAGAATTTTCTGATGATATGTTTTTGTACACGGGAGAGTGCTTACAAGCTAGTTTTCTTAGGTCCAACTTATTTCTCTGTTGGCAATGTAAGGAGCTAAAATGCTGTGAGCAGTCCCCTGGAAAAGCTAGTTTCCTTTGCTGCCTCTGAGATGAGCCCTGAGCTCCAGCTTGGCTGCTCTCTTAGAGCCCTCCCACACTTGTAATTTGTAGGAAGTTTCCATGAAAAGCAATCTATATGCCCACAACTGAAATCTGTGACTAAAAACTCGTTACTAAATCATCCTGTGGACAGCTAAGAAGCAGGGATACACGAGTTTGGCTTTTCTCTTTCACTTCTCCATGTCATGGACTCGAGTATCTGTTTTTCCCCAGTATAATAAACCTTTTATTCACAAATTACACCAACATTCATATCAACAAAGCCCTAAAATGACCATTCTCTAACACAAAAACATTTGCACGTATTTTCTGTGCTTCCGTTGTTAGGTGGCACAAATGAACTCATGGAAGTGGAGCTGATTCCAAAAATGAGCAGAACAATTTTTGTTTAACGAATGTTACGAAGGAATTAACCACAGCTACAACCTTGTACTGTCCTTTGCTAGTACTGATAGTAATTGGTTTTGTGATAGGGCTGTCCATCACACAAACCTGGTTGAGTGACCTCTCATCTCCTCTCCAAAGCTGCAGATGACTAATTTTCATGTTTGGTTTAGGGTGGACATGAATAAGTGACCTGTCTGAATGGGAAGGACTTTTCCAGTTTCTTACGTTGCTCTCTTTATCGTGGTTTTGATCTTCTTTCCTTGGATGCATTTCTACTGCCATTCTTTTGTTACTGACAACTGTTCATTATTTTTCTTAAATACCTTGCCTTTATCGAGAAGCACCTTGGTATGTATCAACCACCATTCTATTAGGGAATTGTGCAAAGCAGGGGCTGATGCAGCTGGTCAAAATGGCTCAAATCACCGAATCACCGAAAAGTGTAGGTCTCTTGGTTTCTCTCCTCATTTCTGCCTGCTCAGAAAATCACACAATGTGTATTTTCAATAGTCAAGAATACAGGAAGGAGAGGAGGTGTTTATCACAGCAGTTTGAGTGCTGGAAAGGGACCGTTTGAAAAGGACAGAGGATAAAAAGCCATGAATCAATATTTCTATGTGCCTTCTGCTGCTGTTTATTTGAATCCATTTGTTTTGCTGACATATTTCCCATGCGGCTGGAAATGTTATTTCCTTTGATAACATCAGCAATTGATGTGCTGCATTTGCTGTACAGCTAGGTGTATCCCAGCCAAAGGGATGTCTCTGGCTCTGTAAGTGTTTGGTGCTTTCAAAACAAGTGCAAGTTCACTTTTATCACTTTTAACTCCCAGCTGTGCTCCCCTGCATGATGTGGGCTGGGCTGCGCTGCTGGGCGATGCCTTTCTCACAGGGAGTGAACCGACAGTGAACAAATTGCTTCTGACCGAGGGCATACCATTACTTTAGCTGCATGAGAGCTCTGGGATTTCATGGGATGCAAAGTCTGCCGGAATGAATGCCCTGGGGGTCTAGCAGGTCTGCTGCTGATGGATGCCAGGCAGTGGTGGGGAGAGCATGCTGTCAGCAGGGAGCACCTCTAGAAGTCTTCAGAGCTGGAAAGGACCACCGTGCTAGGAGCCAGAATGCATCACCCACTGATTTACTGAGAGGATCCTTGTAACAGAATCCACTGTTCCCTGCACTGGCCACAGCCCTTAATTACAAACCTTCCTTGTTGTGCAATGTCCTTTCAACCAAACCTTCTATTCTACTGTTGATTGCAGTGGGGCAGCAAATGGTGTACATTTAGCCAAATCTTTTAAAATCTACACCCTCAAAGTGTGAAGAGTTATAAACAATTACATATTTCAGAAGGAACTGATATCGTCACAGCTGGGCTAACAGAAAATACATTTTTATTAATACAGATGTAGCCTATACATAGAGGTATATTAACATTATTACATGTAAATATATGTACATGCAAGCTGTATTTCAACAAAACTGCAGCTCTTATGAGAAAACAGAAGGCAGATTTTGTTAAACCACGAAGCTGTGTTTGTTGTGCTGTGCAGAGGTACGAGGAGACAATTTCTGTTTATCTGCCTTCCTTTCAGTACGTGCTCTGAGAAGATGTCACTTGCACTACAAACTCCCTGGCTTCACGCAGGAGTAATTTCAGTGAATGGCACATTGCCTTTTTTTGTAAAAATGCTTTTACATTTATGTAAAAAATGTATCTTGGTCTCTCTCATCATCATCGGTGTATGGAAAAAGCAATTACATTCTCTTTCAGTATTCAACAAGGAAGGAGAAGCTTTCAATGAATCACAGCATAAAACGATTCATGCTCTGGGGGGAGTAGGGAGGGGAGTGGAATGAAACAGAAAACATTTCCTGTGTGTTGCCTGCTTTCAGTGACCTAGAAAAAAACACAATTTTTTAGCCTCTCCATAGTTACCAGAATATCCATTTTTTCTTTTTTACATGCTGTTTTGTTCTCAGAGCCCGGCACCTGCAGGAGGTGAATTCTGTGCTCTTTGAGTATGTGATCAGTAAGTGGAGAAGAGCATATTCTTCCTTTGTAAAAACGTTCAGCAGTCTCCAATAGCTTTTCCTATTCAGGAGCTGCTCAAAGGAACATACCTTTCAAATGTGATTCCTGCTATTCAGGAGGTGGTGCTGAACAAAGCTGAGGCTGAATACGCACCTCTTCAAGGGAATTCTCCCCTTTTCAACATGAAGCTGGTTGAATTCCAGTTCAGACTGGCTGCTCTTTCTACTTTTTAAAGATGAAGATGCAGATATGACATAAAGGGGCACAAACCACCATATGCAGTTGCCATTGACTCGAGTCCCAGTGCACACGTTCATAAAGGAACCGAGAATCTGCTGCTTCAGTACGGTGAGGGTGTGGAAATAGATAAATAACATAGAGAGCACTCCAGTCACCTGGGTTGTTCTTTTTGTCCTGCCCGGCAGCTGCTCAGGACATGGGGCAGAGCACAGGTTTGTTGCTAGATCACCGCCTTCTCAAGATCCTGGCTCAGTGGGACCCCGATCCTGGGTGTCCAGACAGGGCAGATAGAAAATGGCAAAGATGGGGTGGTCCCTTCCAGCACTGTCGTTCTGCTTCCGCCAGGCTAAGCTTCATCTGGGCAGTGGAAAAAGCCAGAGAGATTTTCTGGCAAGCATCATGAGAGGAAGAACTTGTGAATAGCAGCCCAGGTGCCCTGGGATCTTGTCAAGAGCTGTTATAAAGGGAAGGGTGCTACCTCCGTGCTGCATGAGCTGTGGCACAATCCTGCTTCTGCTTGCCCAGAGCAGGCACCTGTCCCAAATGCTTCTCTTTTGACTCACACTCCAGGTTCTATCCCCGGTGAAAGCAAAGCACCAACATCGAGGTGGGGACGGGCAGAGGTTGTTGTACCCGGTTCAGTCATTCCTGAGCCTCACTGCCAACGTGGAGGGGATTCACAGTACACAGGGACTGGGACAGCTCTGGGCACACCTTCAAGGTAAGTTTCCCAGAGAGGTTACAGTACTCAGCATTTGGAAAAAGGGCACAGAGGTTTCATCACTTTATTATTTTTTTTGGCAGAAATCTGGTGTGTTTGGGTCCACAAGAACAGTTTATTTGAAATTAAAATCTTATCAGCCAAGCACTTTCTGATATCCAATGCATAAATACAGATTAGCGGCATTGGTTTGTTGCAATGTATTCCATAAGCTTTTCATGACTGCTCATGAACACACTGAATTATAAGCACAGAACAGCCCTGTGGATTAGATGCAGCATTTCTTAGCATTGTCTGAAGCCTGTTCTCTTAAACAACATTTGACAGGTGAATGCAACAGAGAAAACGTGGTCCTGGCGTGTGCATTGAAAGCAGATGCAGCAATCTGAGCTCAATGGCTCAGAGGTGGTAGCTGCTGCAAAGCTGTAATGCAGAGGGTAAATAATGAGGGACAATTTCTGCCCTGGTAGGGAAAAAAAATAATGTGGGGATGGGAGATTGTCTTGAAAACAATCACTTCAAATGATTTTGGAACTGTATGAGCTGGAGATGTGCTGCATTTATACTGAAGGATGAGCCCAGAAGCTGACCTAATTCCCCTTATTTTTGCCTCATGGGCTTTTCTTCACCTCTTTCACTTAAAAAAGAAATCTTTAAGGGGAGCTCAGAGTCATTTCCTGCCTGTGATGCTGTCCCACTTGAGAGGCTCCTTGCTGCCTTTTTTCCTTTTAAGTAACAGCCTACTGACTACAGAATTTTGTTTGTATAATCCAGCCAATTCCTCCATAGAGATTTATTGTTTTTGCATAGAGGTTAACTTCTTTAGTAAAGCAGCACATAAAAGCAAACTTACAGTATGCTCATTCTCATAATACCTCAGCAGAGAAGTGTGGATGAAAGCTGTATGAAAGACGATGAGGTTCAGCTGACATTCCTTGCTGCAACAGAAAGCAATCCTTGCACTTTTCTTAATTATGTGCTGTAGCAGCAAGTCCTGTAGTAATATTTTCACATGCCTGGAGCCACAATAATGAATACACATAAGAATATATTTGTTTGTTATTTTCCTATGCCCTATTATTCGCTGTAAATAAAGTTTAATTTGTTTATGTTTGCTCCTGCATTGCTTTCCATTCACTTTGTTGTTCAGTAGTACCTACCTTTCGACTTTGATCCTAAGTAACATCTTTATCTGATATGTATCAAAGAAATAGCAGCAATGAATTAAGCTGTTTAAAAGTGAAGCCCCTTGTCCTAGGCCTGGGCGTATGTAAAACCTGTAGAGTTGCCATGTAAAGCATCAGGAGTGCCATGGTAGCTCTGCTGTCACTATTGTTCTGCCAGCCAAAGTTGCCCTGGAAAAGAAATACGACTTAGAAGTGGTTGTCTAACAGAAAACCTCTTTTTATTTTAGTTCATTCATAGGAGAGAGTATTGCCTCTTGATACTGCTTTGACTTCAAGGTGCTGGCGTTTTAGGAATTGTATAAAGGCCTGAAAAAGTCTATCAGAGGTTAGAGACAAATACTTGATAGAAGTAAAGGAAGTAAAAATATTTTACATATCGTATATCCCAGGAATGCTTTTCCATGTTTTTGTCACTGTTCTCTTTATGTGCTATAAGAACTTCATGTTCATTCTGACATGAAATCAGAATTAGTCTTCAGCAAAGTTTTTGCTGGCTTACTGGGCCAAGTCTGTTTTCCATTAGGATGAATTGTGAAGCGTAGTTTTGATGAAATAAGACCATGGATCAATTTATTCCCTCAGTGTTGTAACACAGCCATGGATCAAAACCCCATGGTGGTAGGGGCTGTGAAAGAGAAAGGCAATGTCTGTCCTCCACAGTCTGAGCTCTCACTATCACACAGGAGCTAATGAATGGACAGAGGCAGACAGGGAGGCAAGGAATCATTAGGCACTGTTTGTCACATGGTGCCAGCACACTCACGGCCCAGCACTTAAGGATTTTATTGACATAACGTCAAAGGAGAATTTTGAGGATAATGAGGGTAGATTTGCCAATACAGCTGCATGGGAGAGAGCATAAAGGTGCCTGCCTGAATGTTTTAAGAGGGAGATAAGAGCTTTTATCATGAGAAGAGTGAAGGACAGAGTTGCTTTCTTGGTGCTTAATGAAAGATGAGAATTAGATCCTAAAGGACCTTTACAGTGAAACATCTGTTTGATGTGCTGGAGAAGGGGATCCAGAAAGAAAGTCAAGTGGAATTGACATGGTTTAATAACATGGTCAGCTTGATGGATAAGAGGGGAACATGAGCGCATTTGTAGAGAGAATGTGAACAAAAGATGTCACTGCAATGAGGAAAGAATCTGTCAGGAGAGCTGCATCTTCAAGTGGCTGAGAGAGGCTGTGCCAAAGTGTTCTTGCATCCCCAAGAATGCCAGGATGTGGGATGTGGAGCCTAAGCAGGCCAATACCCAGGAGGGCTGTGGGTATGTACCAAAAAAACAGGCAAGGGATGGAGGTAAGTTGGTGAGCAGGGACAGAAATTAAAAGGTCTCTTTGAAGTTAAATGTATAGAATGCTGTGTTGAGATTGTACTGCCAGAAGGAAGGCAGGAGGAGAGAAAGTTAAGCCTGGGACTAAGACAGAACCTGGGTTCTGTACTTGCAATGTCTCTTCTGAAAAAGAGAAAGTGAAGCCTGAGACACAAACAGAACAGGGCTGAGGAGGAGAAATAAGTGAAGAAGTAGGAAGAAAAAAAATCAACCAGGCAGGACAAGATTTTCAGTGGTGAACGATGCCAAAGCCCTGGACTGATCTGGGAGGATGAAGCTGGAGGGCTGACTGTGAAGTCTGATTAAGATAGGACCACTTGCTGCTCTGGTAATTACAGTAATCATGAGGGCAAGGGGCTGGTGCCTTTGTTCCTTGGCTAATAGCACTGTAATCTCTCAAGTTTCTTACTTCTAAGTTTGTCTGTAAAACCTCCTGCATTTGTATTATCCCTTTCACCCTACAATATTTCCTGGTTTGAGATTTTGGAAGTGATCATAGCAACTGCTGACTTTTGAACCTGACCAATGCAGAATGGAAAGTGGGAAGTGGCAGCAGATCCCACAGTATGTGGGGAGAGCCTCCTTTGAGTTCTGAATGAGAAGCAGAAAAAGAAACTAGGCAACCACTACGATAACCATAGACTGCCATGAGGGCCTTCCCCAGTGTATCATCCTTATGAAAGAAAAAATTTTCATGGACCTGCATTTCCTGTCTTACAGTTACAGAAAGCGATCCAGTTTAAAACAGACACGGTGAATGCATGCATTATTATCCAGCAGGGGGAACCGTGGATGCTGTTTTACTGTTTCCAGAGAAAATACCAGGGACGAACTTAATAGCCGCTATCTAACATGAAACAAAGATAGGCGCCAGTCCTGCTGCTGCTGCATCCTGCTGGCTCTGCCAGCTGGATATGTGGTGCCCAGATTGTTTTTCAGAAAGTCTTAGATGTGAAAGTAAGTGAAAGATGTGATGCAGACAGCTTTCCTACCGCCTGATCAAAAAGTCCTAAACAGACCTGTTTTTGAAACAGCAAGAGAAGTGCTGCCTAAAGCTCAAAAGCATTTTGCAGGACCAATCATTAGGAGAGTACTGTATGGAAGGCATTAGTCTGTAAAGGAGCTGCTACTCCTCCGCCTCTTCATATGTTGGTTTTGTCTGCGCAAGGATTCTTCCTCCCCCCCTCCAGCCCCGGTCTTCTTCCCAAAAATTCTCCTGTGGCTCTTGCACAGGTATCATACAGCCATTATTCAAGCAAATACCTGACTGAGATGCTTTCACTTTTCCTGCTTTATTGCTCAGAAAATGTCACTCCTCTGTGTATGAGCCCTGCAGATATCTGGCTCCACCTCTAGGCGAATGACAGTCTGCTTTACACGACGTGCTGCCCATCACACCTTATACTGCTGCTTGTTTGTTTTTTAATTATTATTTTGGGGAAAAAAAGTCAAACCAGAGTGTGTTGTGACACTGATGGTCCTTGGTAGCAGCACACACCTGGGACAGTCCACGAGGAAGGAGTTTTCACTCTATAGAGTGGAAAATAACCTGGAACAAAGATTTAAAGGAAAACAACCAACTCACAGCAAACAACCGTTGTTAGATTCTCAAAAAACATGACCTGCTTCACTCTGTTATTGATGTTTATTTTGCAGGAACAGCAATTTTCACAACTCCTGCATATTCCCTGAATACGCTGTGAGAAAGAAATGAACTGCTTAATGACACAACGAACAAACCTGCTGTGCTGAGCCTCGAGTTTCCCTTTGCTTGCAGTCCAGAAGCACTTGTGTACTAAATGCAGTGCTTTCAGAGAGCTCACAATGGGCTGCACACACACACGGAGACAGATGTAGGATGGCGGAAGATTACCGGGAGATAATGGAGCAAGTCAAATGAGAAAACATGATGAAACAGCACAAAATGCACATGCTGCTTTGTTTCTTCTTTTGGCATTAATAAAGCCGGGGCCATTGTGTTTATTGCCAAATGATAGCCTGTAAGTGTGTGTGGGTAATGACCTGCACAACCCCACCAGCCCCTGGGGAGCGAGCGTGCTGACGTTAACACCTCAGTGAACTGACCTGCAGCCTTATTCTGTGCTGCAGCACGCCGTGTTGCAGCCTAAGCCCATTCCTAGGAGGATGGTGCGTGGTGCTGTTCTAGGAGCTCCCAGTGGAATGGCCCAGAGCCCCTGGCTGAGAGGTTTTAATTCGGTGCCATCATGAAACACCTGAACAAGCCCAAACTGCCAGCATGCTATTAGCTACAATGGATACTTCACATACTGCCAAAGCCTTATTTTCTGTCTAATTACACACAGTTACAGGGCACGCTGCAGCTCTGTGAGGGACATTAGCAACGGGTTTCACTACTCCCTGCCCTTAAGCTGTCAGCCCATAGCCATACCCAGTTTCCTCCTTGTGCCCTGGGCTGTGACAGGACCTTTTACATGCCTGGAGCCTTCCCTGGTGGCAGGAAGTGTCTCCATGTTATCTGTACACTATGTCATAAGGTAGCTCACATCTGGGCTTGTCACTGTGCACAAGAGGTGAGCAGTTGGTTTTGTAGAGGGCTGAACTTTCTATTGCTTGTAGTGTGGTCCAGACACGTGGCACTGACTGATCAGAGCCTCACGAAATCATCAAATGAATACATGTTATTTTAGTCTTGCTTTATGGAATAGTCCAGCCATGCCCATAGTTAGAAGGATTAGTTCATATCACATGCCTCAAAAATGCTTTCAGTGTGATTATGCCAAAAGAATTGTGCTTTGTATCAGTGCTGTAACACGTGCCATAAAATTACAGGATACCTCTGCCATCCATCCTTCTATCTTCCTTCACTCCCTATTCTGCTTGTTTTCCAGGACAATTCTGGAGTCACCCTCATATCCAGGAACCGAGTGATGCAGACTGAGAAATAATTCTAAGAGGTTTTGAAGAAGAGAGAAAGTAACACACAAGGAGCCGGCAGTGAGAGGTAATGTCACACACATCACAGCACATGCAAAGGGCTGAGGCACAAACCCTGAGGTGCGATGGAGCTCCTGGGCAAAAGGGCAGAAGCTGGTGGGTTGGAAGCCCCCTAGTGCTGGCAGGGCCCTGCCATCAAGCACAGATCATGCAAGGACGGTGACCACTAGTGGAGAAGATGGAAAAAATCTCTGTGGTTACAGTGCTGAGGTCACTGTACTCCTGAAGAGTTGCTTATGCTGGTGGGTGGGCAGAGAAAAGGAGGCGGCTGGAAAGCACGTCTGCTTTATGAAGAGCTTTGTGCAATTCTGGGCCCTGTTCTCATTGCATGGTTGGAGAGAAGGAGCACAGCCTTACTTGCTAAAGGACAGAGGCAGGTATGCACATAAGTCTAATGCAAAAGTCCCATGCTCCCTCGTGCACATCATCCTGAAGTTTTGCGTATGCACCCAGGGTAACAGTGAGCAGAACACGGTGTCTCCTATGGCTTTGTCAGAGTTTCCTGGTGATATTTTCTCGTCCTGCCACAACACAGAGACGAAGGCAGATGAAGCCGCGCATCTCTCTCTGTTTGTCCCAGGCAATCTGAAATTTCATTTAATTTCTGTTCAGTGAGCACCTCCCATTAATAATGCAAGGTGTGAATGAGTTCCTCTCTGTATTTCCACTTGGCTTTGTGCAGAAGCAATGTGCCTGTATGTCTGGTACATCATGGCTGTGCCTGGCTTTGCCCAGCAGCTCTCATTGTGCTGCTCTCTGGCTGCACCTCCGGATGGCAGGAGTAAGGAGTAACAAGAGTAAGCGTCACTGCCGGCTTCTGAGAGCCTTGATGGAGAAGCACCCTTGTAGCCTTATTTCTACACATTTCTGTGTAGAAAATACTAATTTTTTAATGAATCACACTTCCTATGGATAATGTTAGGAAACCTTGATCTTCCTTTTTGAACCGTAAATACAGCCTGCAACTGTGACCTGATTATCAAAAGCACTCAGTCAAAAAAAAAAAAAAACATCCAAAAACAAAAACAAACAAACAAACAAAATCTCCCAAAGGTTATGAAGATTTAACAATGACGCTTGTCCAGATAATTAAACACGATTCAGGAGTCTGAAACTAAAGTGCCGCTGCTGGTCTGCCATCTGTATGTTACTCTGTGGGCAAAAGCATTAGAGCGTACCGATGAGCTCACTGCAAGTCTTCAGTCTCCAGGGATTTTATGGAGATGTGAGGACACTCAAGAAGCTCTTGTGAGAACCCTGCATGGCAATGCCAATTAATACTGAAAATAATTACAGCTGTGCTACTGCAAAATATTATTTTGCAAAGACTGTATTTAAACATCATTCAGATTTCCACATGCTGACGAGGAAAAGAGGAAACAGCGCGGACGAGTCTGTGAAGTGCATGCAGAAACAAGTGCTTCGTTAATGATGAAATAGTTGATAGCGCCTTTATCGGCATGCAGTCATGTGTTTAAATAGCGTGAGCCACAGATGACTGTTTCAGCTTCTCATCTGCCTTACGGGAGGCAAGAAAGGGCTCCTTGTTTGATTTGTAAGATGAGACAGCTTGTTGCACAAGGCAACGGAGGAGACTGTACAGAGAACGCTGCAGCCAAGCGTTCCCTGAGCTGCTTTGGACTCCTGCCACAAGGAAGTGCAGTGGGTGCAGCCACCATGCAGGGAACGTTGTGAAAGGGGTTAGAAAGGAAACGGACCTCTAAAGAGCGTAGCCAAGAAAATGAATGACCCCACCTGGTCAGTAAACGACAGAGGTGGTAACTACAGCTGTGTGTAATACAGGGGTATGAAACAGAAAAGAAATCCTAGAATTTCAAACAAACAAACAAACAAAAAATGATGTGGTTTTTTTTTTCTTTTTTTTTTTCTTTTTTTTTTTTCTGCTCTTAGATGTTCACATAAGAGTTTCTGAAATGAATCAAGCACAGATAAATCCCTACTGATAAGTTCCTGATTTCTTCTCAGGTCACGGTGTTCCCAAATGCTGGCAAATAATCTGAGAGCTGCTCCCGGGTCACTGGAAGCAGTGAGTGGGAGGCGCAGGGGAGCTGCTCTGCAGGTGGAGAGCACAAACATGTCTTACTGGAAGCCAAGATATGCAAACCTTATTTATGTTTCTTTGTGATTATCAGAAAATTGCAACACTCAGCCAAACCCAAACCCTGTGTCTGAGTGGGCTGTGCCCACTGCCCTGGGCAGCCGTTCTGTGCCCACTGCCCTCTGGTGCAGACCCTTCCCCCAGTCCTCACCCACCCCTCCCCTCACACAGCTCCATGCCGTTCCCTCGGGCTCTGTCGCTGTCACAGAGCAGGGCTCAGCGCTGCCCCTCTGCTCCCTGTGAAGAGCCGTGGGCCGCCATGAGGGCTGCCCTTAGCCTGCTCTCCTCCGGGCCCAACAGATCCATGAAGTTCAGTGCTTCTCACACACCCCTTGCCCTCCAGACCCTTCACCATCTTTGTAATCCTCCTTTGGGCACTCTCGAGCAGTTTTATGTCCTTTTTGTACTGTGGCACCCAAACTGCACCGAGTACTCGAAGTGAGGCCACAGCAAATTGCTGTGCAGTGCAGAGCAGGACAACCCCTTTCCTCACCACCAGTATCCCGTTCTGTGCTGCTGCCGCGTAACAGATGGCAGCAGAGGGGCAGTCTGACAGAACGGCGTCTGACATGGAAATGCATTTGAAGCAGAAGCCTGTCACTTAACTCCTCCAAGGGGCAAAAAAGCGGCACCCACTGATGCTCATTGACGCTTGTTGAATATTTACGGAGACCAAACAGCGGATGTGAGTACAGCGAGGCAGCGGGCAGTCACACTTAAAGGAAAGGAGACATTACTCCTTCTCCTGCCCGAGAAGCGGAGCCCCGATTCCCCCCAGCCGCCCCTCACAGCCCGGCCATGTGCCGCGCGACACGTGAGTGCAGCCCCGCCCACTTCCGCGCCGCGGTCCAATCACCGCGCGGCCTCTTCGGACTACGCTTCCCAGCGTGCCTCGCGGCGCGGTCCCTCCGCCTCCTTCCGCCTTCCGCCTGCCGCAAAGTGTCGCGCCGCGGGTCGCGGGCTGTGCCGGTGGCTGCGGGCCGTGCCCGGAGCGAGCCCCGGCGGCGGAGCGCGGCCGCTATGGGTGGAGGGCACTGACCCCGTCCCGCGCGGCCAGCGGCGGCGGCATGGAGGAAGAGAGCATGGAGGAGGAGGGTGGCGGCGGCGGCTGCGAGGCCATGATGGACGACCAGAACCACAACAACTGGGGCGCCGGCAGCTACGGGCGGCATCTGCTGGGCCCCGCCACCCCTCTCGGCGACCGTCTCATGCACGGCCCCGCGGGGCCCCCGGCCGGACCGTTGTTGCCCGTGGAGCCCGAGGCCAACGGCATGTTGAGGAGCTGCGACCCGGCGGGCGCTGCAGGCAAGGGGGGGCCGGGAGGCATCGCCGCCGCCATCAACATCAACGCCTCCACCTCCAAGTTCCGTGAGTGAGCCCCGGGCAGCGGGACTGTCCGCTGCCCGTCTCCTTCCCATTGCTCGTGGCCGAGCTTCGGGGCTGGGCTGACTGGGGGTGGGGCCCGGGGCCTTCGTGAGGTGCTTCGTGGAGTGGGGTCCCCGCTCAGCGCTTGGCTGGGGGGGAGAAGCGCCTTCCCGAACGGTGCCGCGGGTGCTGAGCTGTGTCACGGCCCGGGGGTCGGCACCGCGGGACCCCACGGCCTGGCCTGGGGCTCGTGACTCGGGGAATGCTTTCCTGCAGCTTTGTGGCTGGGGAATTGAGCCTAGCAGCAGGGAATGGTGCAGGATGATGTGAAACCTGTTGGCTTTCTGGAGAGGAAATACGTGCAGACCTGTCCCCGAAGGATTATGTATGTTTGTAGGGGCCTGGGGAGAAAAGCAGAGAGTGTTTCCCACAGAGGTAGATTCAAACCATCGTTTGCATCAAGCTCTTAGCAGCAGTGGTAAATGTAGACCTTCTTCTGCTGTTTTGCTGAGCTAAGGCTGAAGGCAGGGAAGGCCTTTATGCTTTTCTTTTTGATTCTACTTTCATTTCTAGCAGTCATATCTCTGTGCAAAGTACGCCCTTTTCCCTAATAGCTTTCAGAAAACTTGGATTTGGCTAGTAAATTCCTCGAGCTGTAGCTGTGTAATTGCCACGGTGAAATTTTGATGAGAAGCACACTTTTTTTTTTTCTCCTTCCCTGTGCCAGCTCACCTGCATAGCTTCTCAGAAGCCAGAAGTTCAGGCTCCCTGCAGCCCCAGCTCCGTGGCTCTCGGCACACTGCCAGGGCCGGCTGCTTTGAAGCTGGGGCTCCCAGACTCCCTAAGCTTGCTGGCTCACTGCCTGCCTAGCTGTCAGGGCCCCAGGTACCTTGGGTGGCTTGTAAATCCTTGGGAAGGTTGCAGAGAAATGGCGCTTGGCTCGCTGAAAGGAGCCCTTCAGTTCCCAATTCAGAAGTTGAGAGCTGGAGGTTTTCCTTCTATTTCAGAGTGAAAATGCTTGCAAACTTTGGGTCTTACACAAATGGGAAGGTCGTTTCCTGGCTAGTCCATAGCGTGTGTATGAGGAAAGGTGTGATTTTGTTTAGTGTGTGCTTTTTGAGTTCCTGATTTTGCTTTTCCAGCATTAATATCTCAAGGCAATAATTGTCTTACTGATATTCAGGTGTTTTTAGAAAGAAAATAAAGAGTTCTTTAAAGTACAAAAATCTGTGATGTGTTACACCCAGTACAACTTTTCTGCATCTCCACCTACTGTTGGTTATATGTGTGTATGAACAGCACAAATCCATTGAAATAGTAAGGATGGAGAAAGTACAGGAGCTGAGCAGGGGTCCTGCATGTTCTGATACTCATGCTGATGGAGGACTCCTCCATCTCTGCTTAATTATCACATATGGATAAAGGAAGTGAAGTCTCCTCAGAGGTAAGCATGTAGTGAATGGGGAGGCAGCTGTGCTTATTCCCTCCTGTCTGCTGTGTCTTTTGTACATGTACTCTGCCACTGCAAACTGCTTGTCAGTCCTGAGCTTGACCACAAAGTTGTCTGCTCTGTGCTGCATGAAGAGGTTCTTCAGAGAAGGGCTGTTCTGTTGTGAGGCTGATATTTCCTTTTGGACAGGTTGTCCTGCAGTGATGTGAAGGGCTTATTTCCTGCAGTGCTGTGGTAAATTGGAGCTCGGTTGACATTCTTATTGGTCTCTTCCTCTGGATTCTTTCCTCTAAAGCACACAAACAAACGAAAAAATCCATCACCCATGTTTTAGTATGCAATTACTTGCAGCTTATTGCTTTTGTTCGTGTTTTTAGTTGCAGACTAATGTGGTCTAATTCATCTTGTGGATTAATGGAGGAAGAAGGTTTAGAAAGATTTAGAAGTTTCCATCTAGAAGGTGCAAGTAAATTCTTCTTCCTTGAGATTAGGATAAGGCTGAGAACTAAGATGTGGTAACGTGTAGCTCCTTTAATGGCTTTTATTCAAGTTAGAGCAACATAAGAAAATCTTCCACGTTGTGGCAATCTTATAAGTAAACCTATTTCCAGTTGGTTAGATTCAGTCCTAGCCAATGATTTGTAAAGCAGTACTGCTATGAAAAATGTTCCCTAAATGTCATGAAGGAGAAAGTAGGAACTTTTATTGCTTTAAGAGCTCTTCCACAATGGTAACTGGGGACATACCCTAGTTGTGGGGAGGATGTGCAGTTTTCCTTTTTCATCCTTTCCAGACAAGGGTGAATTTGAATATATGTAATCCCAGTCCCATTTTGGATGGGCACGTGGGGCTGAGAGTGTCAGCATATCCAATAAGCCTCTGACTGCCCTGTTGCATAACGTATGGTGCTTTGCACATGGCTGCATAGACAAATAGCGTGATGAGAGGAAAAAAGGAGTTTAACATTACGTTTACGAACCAGCCTTAGTGCAGATAGAGAAACCTGTCATTAAAAACAAACGAATTGAAAACTGGTGTGATACAGATCCATGCAGAACCATCCCTTGCCTGAACTGTTGTGCTGTAGCACAGCAAGTCTCATGTGCTCGCACAGCCTGACAAGAGAGGAGGGAGAAAAAGAAAGACGTGGGTCTACGGTGGTGGCTGCAGGTCCGCCCAGCACTCTTCAGGTGTCTGTCTGATGTTCTTGAGCTTGCACAAAACGTTTTAGGGTTGCAGTGCACATTGCTAATTAAGTGGTAAGGCTTAACGTATTTCACTTCTGAGATGAAATAATCAGAGCTGCTTAAAGATGCCTTGCTTCTTTCTCACTTAAATTTTTATCGACTGAGTAAACAGACAGACGATGGATGGACCAAGCTCTGCCTAGCTGGCAGCAAGTTGGGTTCCTTTATGCCTTTATCCCTTCCTTTTTTTAGCCATAGCTTTAAAAGAAGGGTGGCTTTTCTGTGTTACTGTAACAAACTTTTGGAGTGCTTTTCAGGTGATGCTGCCTTGCATAAATAGCAATCAACAGCATCACTGACTGTTACTAAGATTCTGTTCTTGCTGTTCTGTACCTACGACCTTTCTAGTCCCTTTCCTGGGCTATGCACAAAGTGTGTTTTTCTTACCACTTGGGTGGGTGATATATGCCTACTCTCGGATTTTTCTTTCTTTTTATTATTGTAGTGGGTTTTCTTTGCTATTCTTCCGATAGGTGGTTTGGAGAAGGCTGTATTTCACTTACGGCTATGGTACTGAAATATCTAGGTTATGCTATGAAGCTCATGCATATTTTTTTTTCACTTACATGATTTCAGTGCTGCATTTGACTTGCACAGTTTTTCTTTTGAACTTCTCAGTGCATGGAAAAGCAGTAGTTGCTTTTCTAGCTTTGCTTGTGAAATATAATTTGCTGGAGAAGCATCAGCATCCATTGAATCCCATTGAAACCCATTGTGGGTGGAACAGGGAGAGAAAGCAAATGTGTGTGTTACAGAATCCACTGCTTCCCACAAACTTGACCAACCTCCAGAAAATCAAGCTCGTCTTCTAGAGTCGCCCTTACCCCGCAGGTTGGAAATGGAAGCTGTTGGATGCAAGTTCTTTGAAATCTCGGGTGCCTGTTGTAGGGATAAACTGTAAGAACAGCATCCCAAAGAGATGGGGGGAAAAAAGGTTAAAGATGGTTTTAGGAGGGTTGTTGTAGTTTTCTTTTGGTGAGTGCGGTTCCTTTCCTTCCTGGTCCTGACGTTGTTCTTGCAGAGACTGCAGTAGCAGGATACAGCCCTCAAAAGGCTGTTGCTGACTTGGGACAGGTACTAAAACCTGGAATTAATCTGGTTTCTGGATTAGAAGAACAAAAAATAGCGATTGTTTGATGAGTTGGCCTTGGGCTCTTAGCAACATGAATGTTAGTGTTGCCCTGTCTTCAGAACTGAAGTGTGAGAATCGAAGTGTTTTTATGAAGTGAGGTGGAACCCATGAATGTTTCCTAGGCAGATCTGCAGGGGCTTTTTTAGAAAGCATTTTGTGCTTTACCTGAATAGTGCTTCTAATCAGTGGACCTCGCTGCTGCTGCTTTCTTCTTCTGTGTGTATATACAGAATATATATATATATATATATAGGAAATATATAGATTAGGACTATATATTAGGAAGGGATCCTAACTACAACTGGAGAGAAAGGGAATTGAGTGAAGGTTGAGGCCAGGTGAGCTGCTGGCCCCCCCCCGGGGTGCATAACATGGGCACAGCTGCTGAGAAGGACATTGGGAGAGGCAATCTATCCAGGCACCATTTGGCAGATTTTTTTATTTTATTTTAATTTAAATAAAAAGATGCAAATTAAAGTATGGGCTTTATTTGTAGATGCGATTACCTTAGCAGAACTGAAGTGTTCCTTTTTTTTTTTCCTTTCTGCCAGCTTATAGGTGTGATTTGAAATTGCACCTCACTCATTTGCTCCTCATCTTTTAGCTAAAAGTCACTAACTGTAGTTTTCCTCTTTTCCTTGTAGTAATGAATGTTATAACAATTGAAGACTATAAGAGCACATATTGGCCAAAGTTGGACAGTGCCATAGATCAGCTTTTAACTCAGAGTCCTGGTGACTACATCCCTATCTCCTATGAACAAATATACAGGTAAGGAAATCTTTCAAGTGTTTCATGACTTCCTTTTTGTATGTTAATGTTTGTTCTGTCTTGCAGCCTATGCATGTGTTGTACTTTGTATTTATGTGGAAGGAAGGGAAGGTTAAATGAAGTAGAACATTGTTTAAATCATTTGAATGGGTAAACATAGGATAAATACCTTGATATCCCATATTTTCAGAAGTAAATACTGAAAGGGGAAAAAAATACATGAAATATTGATGCAAGAATAATCTCTACCACAGTTGCGTAGTGTAATATGTTACGAAATTTATTGAAGTCTCAACATCCCTTTCCTCAAAGGGGAAGAAGAGAAGGGCATGGTAGATTTCTGCCTTAGTATTTCAAAAGGATTTTTTTCGTAGCTAGTAGGAGTCAACCTGGTGCAATAGAAGCGCAGATGTAAATTGAAGCAATTGATGCTGAGTTCCTTTCATGTAAGTTGTCACTTGTATGCTTTACGAGAGATAGATTGGGTCTGATTCCTTTTTGACCAGTTGTCCTGCTGCTGCATGCGTGGTAGAGGCTGACATGGTTCAGTCCTTTATGTCTGCTTTCCAGTCTGGTGAACACCTGACTTGTGCCTGGCCTGGAGGTTTGCCTTGCTTTGCTTAGAAGGGAATCTTGTCACTCAGCAGCACTGCGCTGCAGACACAGCTAATGCACAGTTGGTTACAGCAGAAAGGTTTGCTTCAAAGCCATGCTACTGCTCCAGACAAAAATACTAAATGCTTTTAACCTGTGAGTTTCTTAGGAGATTGACTAAAATGGGTTGCTTTGTTCTGTAGGTGAGAAGTATCCAGCTATAGGTGAATAGGTCAGAAACTGGGGGGCTGCTGCTGTTTGCTGGTCCTTGCCTGCAGCACAACTGGTAGCATAGTGTTGCACGCTGAGGAATGACAGAGGCATTTCAGTCAATGCTTGCTCTTTTCAGAAAGCTTCAGCTCTGTCTCCTATCTGTTCTTAGCTGTTGGAGAAACTAGCTGTTCTCTAGTTTGAAACTCTGGATTAAGGTGCCAGATACCAGATTGGCAGACCTTCAGTCTTCCCTCTTAACTCCAGTTAAGAACTTCAGTAAAATTCCTCTTCCCTCTTCAAGCTTTTGTAGCTGCTTTTGTCAGGGTTCAGACATCAGCACATGTATAAATAACAATGGTAGTCAATTTGACTTGGGGTGGGTTTTGCAACTTTAGTGTGGGTAATGAAACTCCCCAGCTTGGAATGACATACCTGCAAACAGCCATCAGTAATAGTGAAGTCATCATCTGCTGGCAGTCCTCCCTAATTGACATGATCTGTACCTGGTTAAGATTCTTTTTAAAATTATATGTTAAAGGGATAATAGGTTTTAAGTTAATCCTATTTAACCCTTAGACATCAGAGTGAAACTTAATGCAGTATTTTAGTGATACACAGATGTCTGAAGCATGTATTTTTAGTATTATTGAACTTAGTGTTGCTGAGGAAGCTGGCATGCCGCTTCTGGAGTTTTCTTTTAAAGCTGTTTATGGATGTAATTGCACTGACGCAGCCTTTTCCAGCCTGGAGATTTATTTGTTGTGCTGTCTCTTTGCCTGTCTCACAATCTAGACAAGATAGATTGAGGATGGAAGAAGCTTCTTTTTGTTGACTTTATTGATGATGTTTCCTTGAGTATCATAGAAAGTAAGTAGCAGGCTTAGGGTGTAGATCCTCTCTGCTTCCCTGCGCTAGTTCTTTGCTTTGAAAGTTAAGGTGTTTTTGAGTCTCAAGCAGCTAGGTATCTTTTTGTTTTCTTTTTTTGCAGTGAGGTTGAGCTGAAAATAGGCTGTCTGTTTTGATCGTCTTTGTGCTGAGTGAAGGAATTGAGGTTTCTATATTGCAAACTTGAAATGTCTTATTAGATACACAAGCCGGAGTATTTGCTGTGGTCAGTAACTGTAGCTTCCAGTTATCCACAGCAGTGAAAGATAGGAGGTAACTTCAGAAGTGTGTATGCTGATATTTGCTGTGGGTCAGTTTACACATAAGCTACCAAAGTGTGATCAGTGACTGTTCTCATCTTTGAGTCCGAAGCTTGCCTGTTTATAGTTGCTTCCTCTTAAAGGAATGAAGTTAAATACTGACAGAGTTGTAACAAAGTGAGATGAGGAAAAAGTGGGCAGCCAAGTTGTGCTTCTGACAATCCTTACAAGTGTTTCTTAAGGCTAATGTGAGTAGATCGCTGTTCTTCAAGACACCTTACAATCTCAGATCTTCATTCCTTCTGCTAACTGTCCTACTTGAGTGGTGCTGAGCTATGCTAACGGACTGACAAGTCAGTGACTTCTTTGGGGGTAACAGAAGGGCAAGGATGATTCACAGAGTCAGCCTACAATCGGGAAGTGAAAACAGGATCTGCAAATGAGGAAGTGACATCTAAATATAAATGTTCAGATAAAGTATAAACATGACCTGCATGTACTTATGAAAAGTGTTTGACTACAGGATATGTTGCAGAAGTAAGTATAGTGATAGTGCATGTAGCAATAAGCAGACCTGCTTTAAAATTCAGTTTAGTTATGAAGTTATAAATGAAGCTGTCAGCTTGAGGAAGCATCTGTGTACCCATTGGTGATGCAGCAAAGAAATATCAGGCCGTTGCTGCTGTTGATGCGCTGGCTGGTTTGTAAGAGATCGCAGAAGTCATTCTGGCTTTTCTTACTAATGTTTCTTTCTTTGATCTAAATTAAATTGATGTTTGCTGTTGCAGCACCATGACAGAATATCTTCTGCGCCTGATTGTTCCAGAATAGGACCTGCTATTGATAGACTTCATGTGAAAGAATTAGGTTTTTTGACTATTTTTTTAAACAATACTAAACTACACATTATTTTCAAAATATAAGACAGGGAATGGTGTAGGGTATCTTTATTTCTTTAAAAAAAAAAAAACAACAGCTTGCCAAATTAGAGGACTTTACAGGGGGGTGAGCAAGGTATTTTTGGTGCTTTTCAAGTTGTCAAAGGGAACAAATACAAACTTGCAAAAGGTACAGGAATATTAAATCTGTTACTGGTAATCTGCTCGTCAGACCTTCTTCAGAAGGATTTGAAAGTGGCGGTTACTGAAGTAGAGTGCTGTCTTGGCCCCAGAAGTCCCAGAGCTGGTGCTTTACATCCCCCATGCATTACAAAATTACAGTAGCCCTGAGCTGTGTCAGTGCCACCTTTTCATGATTTTTTTTTTTTCTTTGAATCACTTGCTTAGTAAGGAATCACAATGTGATGATTCCCTTTTGGGGGGACACAGCGTTGCTGTACTTTTTGCTTAACCTGTAGGTACCATTAAACACATACCAGAATTGTAGCCTAGGATCTGGGTGTCTCTGTATTTAAATTTGTCTGCGTGTGTTCTAAAGAACCGTCTTTGGCCTAAAGTGCTTGTTCTTTCAGTACTCCATGTAGTTGGAGAGAGGGGGCAGGACAGAGGCATGGGGAGGAGGTTTGACCTGCTTAAGCTACCAGACGAAGGCTTCCTCTTTTTGGCAGCTGTCTTTCAGGGGGCTGACTTCAGAGAATGTAAGCGCTGTGGTGAGGTAGAAGTTACTTGGTGCCCTGAAGATGACTGTCTTAATGTTACTTGCTGCTTAAAAAAGCGTGCGCGTATATTTGTCTTACAACCATTGTAAATGTGTTTTAAGTACCTAGACCTACTGCAGACATGCTGTTATTGCAATATGAGAACAGTAAAATGTTCTTAAAAAGCAAAAGTGACACCGAAGAGCAGAATTAATGCAGCCAATCCATGGAGTGGAGAATAAAAGTTGTGTTGCTCTTTGCACATCTTTGTTTATTGTGAAATATAGTTATTGGTTGGGTTTTTTGATTTATTTTTGAGGTTTTAAGTCACAGAAGATAGGATGACATGCATAGGGCTTTATTTTTAGGACTTCTGCTGGTCTGTTCAGAAGTGCACTGTTAGGAGAATTCAATGTAAGTTAAGCTGTAGTTAGGCGGGGGTGAAGGGTGATGAAGGCATGGATGGCTTAAGAGTCTACTGGAGTTCATTCGAAGCTTAGGACTGCATTTAGAAGTTCAGCAATCATTCAGTTAAGTCTGTTAGCATCTGAATTGAGACTTGAACAAAATATTTTGAAGTCTGTTACCCTTCATTGCAAACTGTTGTAAGTTCATTGTTTGTTCCTATATTTGTTTCTGCAGTTGTGTGTATAAGTGTGTATGCCAGCAGCATTCGGAACAGATGTATAGTGACCTAATAAAAAAGATAACTAACCACTTAGAGAGAGTCTCAAAGGAGCTGCAGGTAAGAAGCTGCACAATCTAATTCTATCTTTCCTGGGATCTGTGCTTATATTGGAGCAGCATGTAGATGGCCTATGGAGGTTGTTGCTGTTAATTCTAATTTATGCCAGTTTACTGAATTGGGAACTGCCTCACTCAGTGACAGAATAACAACTACTAGGTCTGACTGTATGGCACCAATTAGCCTTAGAGATACTGTGTGGACTGCAGTGCCTAAAACTTAATATAATACAGAATCAAAGATTTGAGAAGGGGAAATCTAAAGTGTAATCTTGTATGTAAACACTTTAGCTGAATATAATCTGAGTATGACATGGATATCTGCCATTGCTTTGTTAATCTTTATAAACTGCTTTATAGTCTTCGTGCTTCATAAGCAGTGCAAAAATCTAAAGGAAGAAATTAAAGTGAATTAAGTATGCAGTAATTCATAACTGGTATTTCATAATTCATGTGAAGATTGTGCTACAGTTTATTCTGCATTTTTCTTGCCTATCTCTAGATGTCAGTGGTTTACAGCAGTCCTAATACAACTTGTATATACCTATCTTCTTTACATCTTATTTGTGCATCCATGTTTGTTTTCATGTGTGTTCCTCATTGAAAAATCCCTTTTAGGTTAGAATCTCCAGGCATGTGCTTGACATTGTCATCACTAGCAGCAACACTAATCCTTTTTCTTAGTTTTTGTCATTTTCTGACTGATTTGAGTTCTGTACTGACTTGCGTTGAGTCAATCAGAGATGCCAACTGCATAGGAACCCTGGATTATAGCAGCTCTTTCAGTGCTTCTAATAACTGATAGGTAATTTCAGTAAGACTGCTTTCATGAGCAGTCTTACTGCTAACTGCATCAGGTACTTCTGGCTAACCTTGCATGTCCATCAAAATGTACCTTACTGTAACCATTCTGATGTTCTGCTCTCATGTTATGCGTTTCCTCTTGTTGCTTTCCTTAAAAACAAAACAAAAACCGAAAGAAGACAACACCCCCAAAATGTAGTGGGTGTGATGTCTGGGACAGTCTTTAACTATGAAATATCTAGGTCATCTTGAGCTAGATTCCTTGCTGCTTTTCTGTTTTCTGATTTCTTTATTCCTCATACAGAGACAGCCTCAGCTGTTCTGTAACTGCTTGGCAGTGCAGATAAACATAACATTTAGAATGAAGTCTTTCCTGGGTCCTGCTGAACTGGTGCAGCCTGTACATTTTTCCTCTGATTGTGAGAAGTAAGAATCATTGCAGCTGTACAGGTTTGGCCAGTTCTTCTGATACATTCCATAGTAGAGTACTACACTGCTTTGAATTTGGAAATACCCCAAATTCTTTTCTCTGCAGCCGTCCTTGATGGCTTCCTCAGTTCTGAAACTGCATGTTTTGACGTTTCCCTTGGCACGCACACACATTCAATTCTTCTGTCTAAAAACAAGGTTGTCTTCTGAACCTGGGTTGTTGAAGGAGTAATTGACAACTATATAATGCAACCTTTGTCTTGCAAAAGTTTTCGTATGTAGAGTAGACACACCTTATGGCAGGTGGCAGGAGAGTGGTAATATAACACTGTACCACCTTCAGGTGACCTTGCTTTTGGATAAATGAGCTGCTTGAAGAAAAACCTTTATGCCTTAAAATTGTTCTGTTAAAGAAACCGTATCAGTTATGGATTGTGACATTACTGCAGGGCATTTTATTATCCTATGTCTTTGCTCTTTGTATTTTTAGGTGACATACAGTTGCTTGGGTTAAGGCTGTAGTTTGGTGCTAGATCTTTACCTTACAGTCGCCGACTAAAAATCACTTTGTAAATGTTGATCGCTTGGAAGTTTCCAGTTCACACAATATAAGTAGGATGTATGTAAATCCTTTCAATGCACGGTATGGGATGTTTCACTTACTCTGATGTAAACTCATTCCATGCACCAACAATATTCAATTGAATTGTGGAGTTCTGTTGAGTTGGCGAGGTGTGACTTAATGTGAGGTAATATTTTATGTATAGAGAGCCAAGGTAGCTCAGGACAAGCCAGAGTACTGTTTTTATGTGAGAAAGCAGGTCATCATGACAACTGAAATGGCGGGCAGTTGCAATGTCTTGTTCTGGACAAGCTGAACAACTTTTTTGCATGGAAGTGCAATGGTTTCATGGCAGGTGGATTGCAGAATATCTACGTGTAACCAACATGCCAGTGCAAGCCATTCCATACTAGGAGTGCTCATCAGCAGCAGAAGCAGTAAAACTGTCAGATACCAAATGGTAGAAGTGGAGCATCTAAGGGGACCAGTCCGACCTGCTTTTGCTGGTTTCTCACCATACTGGAGTTTATCCTCTTTCCATGCTGCATTCATTGCAGGAACTCCATGTGTTTGTTTTTTTTTTTTTTATCTCTGCTTGTCTGGCAAGCCTGTGTTTGGCTGAAGTTGGTGAAAGGATGGAGGTGCTCAGGGTTGGCCCGCGTGCCCCAGGTGCTGCTGAGGATGCACTGGGATGTGTGCGAATTCCCTGGTCATCCCCTGCTGACTTCCACTCTCGCTGGCTGGGTGTCGTGTTGGGTGGCTCTGGTGTTTGTTACTCTGAGCACACCTAAAGGGCTGCCCCATGCATTTTTGGCTCAAAAAATTAATTTGTGGTGGTGAGGGGGGGGTTGGGAAAATATGAGTGGGCTGAAGGCACACTCAGCATGTTTGGTATTGGGTGAAAAACCATGAATGTTACCTGCTGAGAAGTACACTGCAATGAGATGAATTGCTTGTTGTTGCATCATCTCTCCTTTGAGATGGAGCCTTATGTATCTCAAGACATGTTCTAGCTCCCTCCTGGCTGTGCAGGTCAGTGATCCTCTCCTCTGGCTGTTTCAGTTGGGGAGAGGCTGTGAGCAAGGGTTGCCTCCTTTTCTCCCAGCTGATGTTGGACCAGCTTTTCTTCATTAGTACGATTGAGTTTTGCCTCATGGGACTTCCAGTAATTAGGAAAATGAAGGTTCCCTAACTCTTGAGTTGGTCAGAATTCTGGATTGTGTTTTAAAGAGAGTGATGGCAGAACACACAAATGGATGTACTTGCTGCTGTCCCGAGGCCTGTTACACCTGTATGTCAACTGATGATTTTTTTTTTCCAAGGTGCTTTATTTGGAAACTTTTTATTGGTAATGGACATAGCCCATTATGCTGTGGTTTAAAGTAATGACAGCTGTTTTTGTGGGTAAGTGCTGAGTCATTCAGATGTATGAGATAGGGTGAATATGCAGACGTACTTTCAATTTAAATACATTTCCTTTTAAAAATAGTAAAACTATAAAACTGTATTTGCATTAATGATGAGCATTTGGCCTAAGCAAGTCTCTTGTGCTTTGGTGAAGTCATTTGAAATTAATTGCTCTGTCCATTACCTATCTCTTTAGGAAGTGATCCCGGGAAGGATTTTGGGAATTGATGATCGAAGTGTACCCAGGCATTGAACAGGCCCATGACAAAGTGCAAGTACAGTTAACCTATTATTGGTTTGGTTAGAAAAACCTCAGTAATTGGCTTAGGAAATGACAATGAGGTGAAAAGCTACAGTTTGTTGTGTTCGCAAGGCGTTTATTTTAGAGCAAAAGAGAGAAGGGGATCTATCGATTCTGTGTCTTTGTCAGAAACAGTTCAGTTCACCGACTGTAATTCTTATGTTCGGTGAAGTTAAATAAGTGAAGTCCTGTCTTTCTCCAAGTAAATAAATACTAGTTTGCCTGCATGGTGTTTAAAATAAACCAAACAGAGCTAAAATGGCAGAATTTCTTGCTTAGATTCCACCTGTCTAAAGGCACTGTACTGAGTTTGGAGACAGCTGCTGATAGCCTGTTTATCCTCTTGGATGCTCTAGTGAGCTTGGGGTTTTTCTCCTCTGTTGTATGATGAGAGGAGTTTTGTTTTATTACTAACAACACTTTTTTATTATGAACACAAGGGAGCTGAGCAGTCTCTGGTGTTGGTGGATGAAATGCGCAACTGCTGCGTAGTGCCCACGACCTGCAGGTTGAGTCTTTGCTGTGCAGTGGCAGAGAGCCTTCCTGCCTAATATTAATCCTTACAGCTTCTGAGCCTTCTTGGTTGCCAGCTCTCAAACCGATTGGGGCTGCATATGAAAAAAGCTTCTCTCATCTTCCAATCTATTGATCACTTGGAGGGATATGTATTAGCATCTGGTTACTGTCGAAGTCATTCTGCTATCTTAAGGAACTGAGTGCCTTGTATTGTGCTGTTGTCTGTCATCTCCTGTCCTTAGAAGTGTGTCAGCAGTATCCTTTGTGGACAGCCTGTTCCTTCCTTGCCTCTTCCTTTCTGTTTCAAGTTTGTCTCCTGCTTGTTGCATGTGATTTTAGAGAATTTTGTCTTCCACTGATGAGCAGGCTGTCATTTCCTTCCCCAGTTTTTTCTGAAATATGAAGTTGATGATTACTAATCTGATTAACATGGCAAGGCTGTCAGATGCCTGATCTGGAACTTCAGATTATGTTCTGAACTTTGTTTTTGTTTTAGGAACTGTTGTGTAACTTTCAGTATTTCTGCTGATTACAGGAGTGGACTGTGAAGCTTTAGGTGGCTTGTTGTGGTTTGCTTATGAGCTTTACTGTAGCCATCATGGTGTTATAAAGTGCAACCAGGTAATGCTTTGAGTGCATGGTGAAACTGAACTGGGCAGTGTTAGGTACAACACAACAGTTCTTATCAAGTTTTAGCCCAAACTGTTTTGTAGACGCTTTGCTTTCCTTCCAAGGTATGTTGAAGGTTACACGTGTCAGGCTGTATGATGGAACTTCTGACAACACCATCTCTGCCTGTTTTTTGTATGTAAGGTCAGGCTGTGCACACCACCCATGTGAAGAATCCCGTTCTTAATCCACAGTTTGTATGGGTACTGCTTGGCCTGTTGGCTAAATGAGACGTAGCAAGCCTTTGTGGTTGCCACAAGAGATGAAACATCAGAGAAGTAACACTCAAAGTGGCTCTTATTATTAACTTAAAACGTTCGATTCCCTGAAATGCTTGCCATAGTTACTAGAGTTTCTCAAGCACTGGTTTAGGAAAGAAATCTGCCACCACTATGTTCTGCTTGTAGAAAAGAGCATAAGTTGTGCTGGAAAACAAAGCGAGAACTTCTATTTCTTAAGTCATCTTATCGTTCATGCTGGTGTTTCTCAACATTTTTATGGGTCAGATAATATATACAACATATTTTTAAGAGGAAACTCAAACTGGCCATTTACCTGGTCAGTGATATTTAAGGGGGAGAAGAATACCATTCTGGTGCTGTAGGTGTTCATCCAGAAGGTGTACTGAGGGAACATGACTTAATTGCCTGTAAAACAGGCTTCTAATGCTCTGGTCACACAGAACTGAATCAGATCAAATGAACAGTACTAGAACTTTGTCAGAAACCAGATGTTGTGGAAATATGTACATCTTGGTGTGTGGATGTCAAAAAGGTGAAGACAGTTACGAGTATTTTATGATGTATGGCTTGAGGGCAGCCTTTTTTATGGGATGACAGTCTTTGAATCAACTGTACTTTGGCTTGATAACTGTTTTTCATAAGAAGTTTTGATAGTGTGTTTGACTGGTGAGATAGACCTGGGAATCGCCTATATCTGCAGGGCAAAGTAAACAAATAATGCTTTACTGAGGAAGAACAAAAGCTGCTTTAAAAGAGTCAGAGCACTTACACAAATAACGAGTTAGTTCGTGTGGTTATTGCTGTACTCCCTTCTCACTTGGCAGGTGTGGGAGAGATGCTGCAGCATGTGTGCTGGCATCCTGGCAGTGAGTGCCTTCCCAGGAAAAGGGAACTGCAGCAGTGTAAGAATGCAAACCATACTGAGCATGTTGCTGATTGTGCCAGATGGGTATTCATAAACAGATTAGTTTTGTGTTCTCAAACAAAGACCTGTTGTCATTGTTTCTCTCTTATGAGCCAGTTTGGTCTTGAGTCAGCAGCCTGTCTTCTCCTGCTTGTTCTTCTGTGTGTTCAAAGTATGATATTCAGATTGCGGGGGGGAAAAAAAACAGTAACTCATTTTTCATGTATACGCAAGTTCATTGAAATGACTAGATATTAGATCAGATGTTAGAGTTTTAGGGAAGGGCACTTAGGTATACTGGATGTCATTGCTTGTTAGATGTTGCCTACATCTTACACATCATCTTTTCTCAAATGTGTTTTTTAATTCTCAAATCTCTTGGTGCTGAGATGTCTGTGCTGTGGAAGGAGATTTAATGATGTCCTTAGCATCAGTCTTTAGCAACAGCCACAGTATTTTATGATGGGAATGTCTTCAAAAACAAGTTGAAGATGTTAAATGAATGCATCTCCATTGCAGTTTGAGAAATCTGACCTCGTTTAACATCTTCAACTTGTTTTTGAATGCAACTCAATCACAGTTTGAGAAATCTGACCTCGCTTTCTTCTGTGAACAGACACATTAAATGGTTGCTGCTGGAAACTGTTCTTAACCCTATGATTGGTAGATGAGAGCTTTTGTAGGAGAGGATTTGAGCTGTTTGTCCATGTAGAGCCTCTTGAAAGGAAATGAGTTGTCAGATTGATGGGTTTCAGAATGAGGAGTGGAGGAATGAGGGTTCCTCTTTTGGGAAATCCTTAGGCTAGCAGTACGTTTTTCTTTCTCTGTATGAGTAGCTCCTTTAATGCATCCCTCAGATATGATAGGAATGATTTTTAAAGACTTAGTGTTTTCTAGGGGCTTGTGAGGAATAAATATTCTTATCTTTTTTTCTCCCTCTGTAATTAAAACAGCTGAATGGGTGTGTTACTGTTTCTGGACTAAGACCAAAGTGAAAAAAAAAAATCCCAGTTCAAAGAGTTTCTTCATTTTTATTATTTATTTTCATTTTTCTTTCATTCTGAGTAGATTTTTAAATGCACATCTACTCTAATGCTGGCCATTGAATAGAAGAATCTTAGCAACCTCTGTTTACTCACAAAAGCTTATGTTCAGTTGACTTACTGCAATGCTTTTTTAATATGAATAAAATTCTTGCAGTTTATATGAAGCTAGTTCCACTCCAGCGATCGTCGTACTAACATGAAAGTAAGGAGATGGAGAAAGCTCTTACGCTCAGACAAATAATTGCTATCAGTCTGTCTGTCTTGAGCAGCTATGCAATAACGCACAATGAGCAGAAGACACAGAGCTGGTTCTGTTTTCCCCACACAGGTTACAGTGACTCCTAGATGACCCGTGAAAGTACTGTTTTTGACTTCTTTGGCCTGTGCTTGTGAGTGGTTTTCTTTAGGTTTACAAATCAAGCAATAATTCAGGAGAGTTTGGTTGTCAAGCTCTTCTTATTTATTTATTGGAAACAAGTGGAATCAGGTTGTTGTTGCCTTTCTATTAGCATCTCCAGAGCTGAAATGCTACCAGGATTATAAAACTCAGTGGTAAGGAGATATGTTAATGTCATGACTTTGCTTTCTAGTGGTTAAGAACAAGGCTGAATGCTTGCCTAGTGAGTGCTTCCGTGAAGCTCTTAGGGCTTCTCACCCTTCTTTTGTTCTGACCTAGAGCACTTGTTTTCTGGTTGGTTATAGGGCGGCGGTAGCCAACAACTTCCAGGTATTTTCTGATTGAAGACTTGAGGTTGTTTTTGGATGGCAGCTGGGTGTGCATTTGTTATTCCTTCTTAACGTTGCTCTCTGCGTGACACAGGCTTTGCATGGTGAGCAAATGGTGTTTTCATCTTCAGTGCAGCAAAAAGGTATCAATGGCTTGATGGCTCCTGTAAACAGGAGTGGCAGACTGTCCTGATGCCTTCTGTATTTTCTTTTAAGTGGAAAGTGTGGACTGTCAGTGTGAGAAGAGTGGTACCCTGCGTCAGGCTGTTGTCTGCTGCTTGACATGCTCTTTGAAGTAGAATTTCCCTTTTTCTTTCATCTTAGAAGTTGCTTACTGAGTCTTTATGAACCAGGGAGTGTAACCATATTTAAAGTTGAGGTTAAAAAGGACTGAAGCAGGAATACGTTTTGCTTAGAAATGCAGATTTCACTGCATGTTATTTGCAATGAATTGTATATCTTCATATATATATATACACATATATATATATATACACACATATACAGATGAAAATTAGTCCCTGGGGTTTGTAGGCACTTCTATACATTGTTGGCATTTTGCACTAAGATTTGTTTGGCTGCCCCGAGAACAGAATCTGCAATGAGATTAAAAACTTATATATCATTATTCCTCATTTTGATCATAACCTTTGTCAACAACAAATAGAATAACGCTCTTTATTCCTCTGCCAGGCTTACCTTCCTTTATGAAAAGTGTGTTCTGTATTGGAGTTAGCTGTGAAAATTCCCCATGTGTTCATTAAGCGTATTAAGAAGGGGTGCTAAGGAAGCCAGCATAAAGAAAAAAGGTTTTGTAAATGGAGAACACTTAATGGAGCAAAACACCAATGTGAATTCTGACTTCTTTGGGGCCTCTGCTGAATGTTCATGCAAAGGTTGAAAAATCTGCTGCTTAAAGATAAGAGCTGTAAGTTGTGATAAGGTAGTTTAAGGTGCAGTCAGCCTTGAGCATTTCTCACATCGCAGATGCTTTGTGAAAGATATTTGAGCTTGTTTTCTTGCAAGCTTTTTGTTGCTGTGGCATTTTTCACCCTCTTGCATAGAGCTGTAGGAGAGGAAAATGGCACAAGAGAAAGGAAGCCGTGCTTCTTGTAAGTGAGCAACACTTTGTCCTTAGGTGTGTGGCAGCAGAAGCTCAGGCAGCCAGCCCTACTTTTCTAAAGGGAGTACAGGAGGAGAGCAGGAGGTGGCTAGTGGTGGGGCACTGGGGTTGCATGGTCAGAATGGAGTGGGGATGAGTGGAGGAATGCTTCACCCAAGCTTTGCATGGCTGAGTATGTCCATCCTTGGCTTAATGGACTCCTGAGTGCTCTGATGTGGCTTCCCGAATCTCCTCAAGTATTTGTAAAGCAAGCAGTGGTTAGTACTTCCCATTTTCCTGTTTCCTCTCACAACTTGACTTAGCTAAAAAATGCCTATTCTGCAATGAGCTTCCATATTTTGAGAAAAATGGTGTTTTGCACAGAAAACAGCAGCACTGTCACTATTGTGCTGCAAGGCCTGTCAGGGAGATGGCATTTCCAGTTTTTGTATGGCAGTTTTGCTCAGGGCTGCAAGGTCATGCAGTGGATTTTTGTGGAGGTTCCAGATGCAGAGCTCTCTGAAGATATTACTTCACAGTCCTTCTGACTCAACACCCTGAGTATTTGCCTTGCTCTTTGTGACCCAGCTGAAACATAAAAATCCTTTCTGGGAAGGACAGTGCTCTCTGGAGCTGGAGGATATGCTCCATGCCCCCTGAGGTGCCAAGCAGCTGCTCAGCATCACTTTTCTGTCTCAGAGCAGCAGGATCAGTGCACATACTGCAATGCTATGAAATCTGGTTGTGGATCGTAGACCTGATAGAGAGCGTTTTCAAAAAGAATATCTACTCTTTAATAAGTGTTTTAATTTGCATGTGCTAAATATTATTTTGCCACAGGCATGAGGAATTTCTTACTGAATGCACCTGTTCTGACAGGTAGTCCTAAGCAAAATCACTTAGTGGAGAAAACCCTTCTTGCTGGAGGGAGCAATAGTAGGAACTCTGGAAAGATACGTGGCTTGCTTTGTATAGGCTTAGTGGATCACATACCGTGTAGCTTTTGAGTTTGCTGTGTAAGCATAGCCCATGCCTGTTCCAGATCTTTCTCTTGTTCAAATTACAACCTGACTTTTACGGTTTCTTGCAGGCCAGCCCTCCAGATCTCTATATTGAAAGATTTAACGTAGCTCTTGGACAATATATGGGAGCATTGCAGAGCATTGTGCCTCTTTTCATATATATGGTAAGTTTTAGAAAATTATTTTCAAATAAGGGATGTCCATGCACAAGATTCTGACTAAAAGCTGAAAGGGGTAAAATGCAGCTCTAACAATTTTTTTTCTTTTAGATCTTACCATTTAGGTGTGTTTTGCTACCTGTATAAAGACGTGTGGGGAGAAGAAAGGGAAGCTGTGCTTCTAAATGCCGACTTCTGGGTTTGATTTTCTGCCCTAATATTCCGTTATTGGAAATAGGAGGAATTACTTTTATTTTGACTCAAAAGCGGCCTTACCAAATAGGCCATAATTTATCTCTTTTTTTTGAGATGGTTTATTGACTTGTTATATATTGGCTTGGTAGTTTAGGCAGGTTACGAGGATGATTTTACTGCTTTTAAATTGCACAAATTAAGACAAGATGGACATCTTGTGCCTGAAAGAAATCTTTGAAATGTCTGTGCTGGTTGATAAAGCAGTTCTGACTGCTGACTGGACGTGGGCAAATTTACTTTCGTAGCTCTGACTTGCAGAGGTTCAGGAGGCATTGACTGTAATTTGTGCAGATTACCTACTTTATGAAGTCTTCTGTATCTCTGGAATAAGTCTGTAATTTGCATAACTGAAGTCAAAATGCCAAGTTTCTTATTGCTTGTTTTTAATGGTAAAGAATAATTAAAGCTTGGAGTTGCCTTTCTCCCAGAAATTATCCTTACATCTATATTGCTTAGAAATCTAAAATAAAAAGTTTTTAGCAAAGAAATGCTTTAAAGAAAACAAATTGCTTTAGATTTTGTAACATTACTTTGAACTCCTGAGAAGTTATTTTTGTTGGTAGTATCCCCGTGTTTGGGAAGCGAAGACCTACATTGCAGTGGGTGTACCTGAAACAGAGTAATTTGCTACAGTCCTTCGACATAGTTTCACCATGTGGATTTGTTGCATTACAAGAGGAAGTTGTCTGTCTTGAACTGCGTTTCTTCTGATCTACTCTTCACCTAGTTCATGCAAAATGAAATCCAGTTGCTGCAGCATCACGTGTAAGCTAAGGGATGTGTTCGTGGTGACAGTTTTGGTTTTTTTCTCTCAGTTCCTGTCATGATTTAATATCAAAGTTTAGTATCTGCTTACAAATGGAGATAAGCTTCTCAGGTATGTACTTTATTGAATGCCCAGCTCTGTCTTGGAGGCTCCTCTATCACAGAGGTCAAAATCTTCAAAATTAAGGCTGCAGTACTTGTAGCATCCAAAAATGCTCATGGTAGACACAGACTGCCTTTATCATTATATGCATTGCCAAATAGATAGGCAGGTTATAATTGAATAGATTTCCATATCCTTGTTTGTTCACCTGAATTTTTACAGTTTGAGTTTAACTGATATGTGAACATAGGCAAAATCAGTAAACAGTAATAAACAGATCTCTAAAATGAGTACTTGCATATTAATTTTAAGTTTTTTTTTAAGTATTCTATTTTTAAGTACACAGTTGATCTTTTAAAGGAGCAGTATCTTTGAAGTAAGAGTAGAGATTTGTTCAAGCGGTAAAACTCTGTTCCTGCAAATGAGAATAGACCTGAGAGTGACTTCTGCGCTTGTTCTTCTATCTGCCAAATGCAGTGCTGATGTCTCAGCTATATAGCTGGTTTTGAAGGGTAGTATAGAATTAACACTCAAACTTGTGCAACTGATTAATATCAGGGAACATGATGTGGAAAATGCTGCTAGGAAAGTCAGGATGGAAAACGTTTTCTTCTTAGTTTATTAGTGTATGTTTGGAAGTACTTTTATGTACAGCCACTTCTGCAGTCTTACATTATTGCATCTCATTGAGTTTTCTTTCATGCAGCAGCACTTTCCTTTATTTTAGACAAGAAAATAAGATTACAAGGCAATTGCAGGAGCTGAAAGCCTAGTTATTCTCCAATATGAATTACAGCTTTGCAGTTTGTTTAATAGGTACTTCCAAAGAGTATTTAATGGAAGTGGACTAAGTTGTTGGATTCTGCCTTTTTTTTGACAGTGCCAGCGCTTTATTTTTTTTTTTTGTAGTGATGTAATTGTTTTAATCAGCAGTTTCCGAGGTCGCTGATTTGCACTAATAAACTGTTCTGAAAAGATGGTTATTTTAATGCTTAGGAAAACTTCAGACATGCATTTACGTGTTTAAAAAATCTAGGAAGCCAAAGAAAATATAAAGGTTTTTAATACAACTGGAATGTGTTTTTGTCCTTTGTTGGCCACAAGAGATGTAGTTAGCCTTAGGGCTCAGTGCTGTGCATTTGAAATCAACAGCAGTACTTTTCTTCTCTTTGCTGATCTGTACCAAACCATAATATTGTGTGAATGGTGGAAACACAGGACCGGTTTTCTTAAGGTGCTTTTATGTGGTGATGGAGCCCTTGGGTGATAATTAAGAGGGCTGACTTCGCAAATGGGGAATTGTTCGTTCTTTCTTGGCTAGAAGCACTAGTGGTTTTCTTTTTCTAATGGTGATGCTACGTCTGTTATGTTGAACTGTTCAAGAAAGCATGGAGAACCAAATCACGTTTCTGACTCTAAATGCGGTGGGTTTAATCTCCTTCAGAAGTTCTGGTATAGAAATGCAAATGAAGCTAGAAGTCAGCTTAGCACAAGGGTTTTTACACCCAAGAATAATACCAAGTAAATAACTGTATTCTGTATGCACAGTAAGTCTAAATGAAGTTATTCAAGGTGATTGCAGCCTGTACATATGACAGTACACTGCACACATGAATAAATAAAAATGATGTATTCAAAGAAAAATTAAAATCAGCATTTGGGAGATAAGTTCTTGATTGCTAATTATAGTTGAGTAGGTAAAAATGTATTATTTTGTGGTATGAGGTGGGTATAATTCTTGTGAACCCTGTGGATTTGGGTTAGTTGAGATTAGAACCTTATTTATCATTCCCTCTAAAATGTTGTTCTTACTGGGTGGCTTTGCACTTGCTTATTAATTGGGGGTATTTTGTGTGCGTATACACGAAGAGATATGTTTGTATACATAAATGGATGAGGTAATAAACACCCATGTACTGTTTGTTTTCTCTCTGAAGTGTGTTTTGCTCTCCTTTTGATGATATTAACAGAATCGTGTTTTTGAATGTTAGTCAAGATGGTTTCTAGAAGAAATGCTTGCATCATATCTGAATTTCTCAGGCGGTGGTATCTATTTACTGTTTATTTACCTGTCTGCTAAATCTTGACATTAACTCACTTTTCAATAAATTCTGATAGAGCCAAGAAAGTGACACCTTATGTGAAAAGTGTTCCTGGTTTGCCAATAACAAGAATGAGACGCTTATTCTACTGTCTCCTTTCAGCACTCTGCACTGGAAATGAAGTACTTGCTCTAGGTTTTTCAAGTTTTGGATAAGAAAATAGCATCACTTTTTGCATGTCTTTGTCAGCTGCATTTAATATAAGAAAGTTTTGAAGCTGTGAAAATAAAGAAGGTAATATCTCCTCTGTCGGTTCATAGGATGGTGTAGTTAGCTTGACGTTGTCCAGTGCTGGTTGAGGTTAAGCAGCTGAGTTGTGGTGAGTTGTAGAGGAGCCTTAAGAAATCAGGCTGATGGAAGACTGAAGTACAGTGTGTAGTTTGGTGCTTCCTAATAGTAGAGCTTCCATTACTGTGAATTTCTGTTGCAATGACAGTTAACGGTTGGTGGAAAAGAAAGAATCTTAAGGTACATACTGGAACACTTATACGAATAAGTTGATTTTTCTAGTAGCATCTACTATGCAAGTTGTCCAGATGAGTTCAGTTGGCCTATTTCCAAGTTAGTATTGAAGTGATAGGAGATATTTTCATGAAACAGCTACACCTTTAAGTATTTAATGCCCACGCATAAAAGACGGTCAGGAAATCTTGCTATTAACTGCAGGCTTGGAACTGGGGAGTAACGCCAAGCGGTGCATTGGGTTTAAAGTCCCTCAGGGAAATCATGAATAGGATTTCTTCTGAAGGCTGGAGAGACAAATTTATTAATGCCAAGTGGGTCAAGATAATTGAATCCTAAAATTTTTAATGTAATTTAGTTTAATACAGGTTTGTATATATCACTTATTTCCACAGTACATTAATTTTCA
This sequence comes from Alectoris magna, assembly GCA_030625065.1. Taxonomy (NCBI): domain Eukaryota; kingdom Metazoa; phylum Chordata; class Aves; order Galliformes; family Phasianidae; genus Alectoris; species Alectoris magna. The sequence continues at coordinate 17,831,932 of CM060566.1, read as the reverse complement.
ATATCTGTCCTCTGAGACTATCAATGAACCGCAGGAGTGGATAGCTCTACTGGTAATTTATTACTACAATATGCCTATTTTAATGGATTAATCACAATTAGATATTTTAGATGTGATATCCAGCTCTATTTGGCTATTTATGTTGTTTATAATGTTCTAAAATGCACCAGGTTTTTTTTTTTCCCTAAAGATTCTCATCTGGATCAATATGCAGATATATCTGTAGATACATTTAAAAACCAAACATCTGTAGGTAATTAACTTCATTAATGCTGTAGTACCGCATGCAGTCTTAATTTTAAATACATATTTTTTTGGTTGTGCAGGACTGTTCTACGTAATATGAAAGCAGGCATTAAGGAAACATTTTGCAGGTTAAATATTCTATGGTTTTAAAAACATAAACTATTTTGTTCAGGATTAAAAAAGGTTTTTATTTCCTATTATGAAAACCAACCACTAATATTTCTGTCTTATTTTCCAGAATAAATTTTACATAGAAACCAAGCTTAACAGAGACTTAAAAGATGACCTTATAAAGCTGTTTACGGAACATGTTGCAGAAAAGCACATTTACAACCTAATGCGTAAGTACCCTTATTGACTTTCTCTTATAATGGGAGTCTGGAAAACTGCAGTGCTTTCAGAAATTTGCAGAAATATTGCAGAAATCCACAGCAAATAGAAAATGGCAAACGGTTAAGAGGGCTCAAATACAAATTCCTTTTGAAGGCATAGGAAGGAATGTTGTTTCTTCTGTGTTGTTTTTCATTACTGGTTGAAAATGAAGTGTATTAAAATTGAGTTCTTGTTACAAAATTTGTGATTTCTGATGTACCACATCAAGGAGTACAAGTCAACGGTTATTTGAAGTCACGATTGCTCTGCTGTTTACCTTGAAGCTGTATGCAGTGTATGCTGCACTCAGATGATGGGTGGTAAGGGTCAGGTTTTCTTTCTCTTTGCTTGGTTAGTAATGCCCTTCTCCTTTGACTGAAGGGTCTGAGGTACACCAGAATAATGGGAGATCATCAGTTTAATTTCATCTTTTACTTGCCGTCTGGCAAGGTCTGTGATGTAATGCTTTTAGGCATCATCAGATCACCTAGGAAATGTGAGGTCAGTGAGGAAGGTCCATCCGTCACCTAATGTTTTATTTTGGGCCAAAGACATTTAATGGAACGTGGTATGATGATTCCTCCAACAAGATCATGGAAAATTCAACTGACGTTAGATTTAAACGTGTGCATGTTCCAGGCAATGAAAAAATGAATGTGATTTTTTTTTTTCAATGAGAAAGTAAAGGTCACGCTTTTAATCAAATCTTCAGAATGTAAGTAATGTCAAATGTGTTGTTGTGTAGTTTTCTGTGAATTGACGTAGGAGAATTAGATAGAAGACACAGATAATGTATTGCAGTGAAAGGGGAGAAGAAAAACGTGCTCTTCCCCAGCTCTGTGGCAGTTAGAGAAGTAAAACTGAAGGATAACTGAAAAATAATCTGCCACCTGACTTGCTGCTTTATGTGGAGAGTGTTGTTTATGAGCACCGTTCTTGGATTTCATTTCAGTCTTACTTCAGGCTAGTTTAAGCTTAATAGAGTAAGTCATTTCGTTACTGTTTTAAGACTTGCATAAACTCTTAACTGTGATCTGACTTGGTTAAACCTTGAATAGCGGGATCTTCAAATTGAGATAAAGTATGCGAAACAATTCCAAACATGAGGAAATTACTGAATATGCACAGTATATGTAATACTGCTGAGGTACAGAGGAATTGTAGGGTTGTACTTTCTCAGCTGTTGTAGATTGCTGATATTCGTACCAGAAAGATTGATATTTTCTTAATAACCAGAAATGTGAGAGCTCTGTGAAAATAGTGTGTGTGTGTATGTATGAGTTTTGTGACTTCACTTTCAAATGTCATTTTTAATGTGTGATACTGTTTTCTAAAGTTTTATACGGATTTGGTTCAACAGGGTAGTGTTGGTGTGTTATGAAGGAAGAAAATAACTTTGAGTGGGCACACATAGGAAATGAAATTCAACGATTTGTGATCTGTACCGAAAGAGTTGAGTTCTTGGTGTGTTTAGCATAAAGTGTGTCCTCCAAGAAAGAAGAACCGAAACATTCATTGAATCAGCTTGGAAAATAGTAACACCTGCTCTTGAATTTGTTGCTATGTTTTTCACAGGCAGGCATTTCTGTTTGTAGTGCCTTGTCATTCTATCAGAGCCTGGCAGCTGGCACTTCCATCCAAGGCTGTGATCAGCAAGCGACTGTAAGGAAATTTCAGTTCCATTTACAAGTTCCTTCTCTATTTCAAATTAAAAGAGAGAGAAAGAGGTGTCAGGAAATGAGCATAACATATATCTGTTTCTCAGCTTTTGATACTGCTCAGGCTGCCGGGGCTCCTAGTCCGTGTGCTGTGTAGTTGAAAGCAGGGAGGATGCAGAAGGGGTGTCTGACAGAATGGAGAATGTGTCTGAGTGCTCAGATGCAGAAAACAGAATGCCTCTTATTAGGGTGAGGATTCTTTATTTGCAGAAGAAAATGTAGCATAAGCAGACAGATCTTGCCTGCAAAGCTTGGACTTCAGGGCACTTCTCAGTAGCTAATGTCACTATGTAAATTACATCAAAACATGGCTGTGTTCTTGTGAAGTATGTTTACCCTGGCACATGTTTATCAAGTCAGTGCTCTTCAAATTGAAGCGATGCATACAAACTACATGAAAATAACCTGGTGATTTTCCTTATGAGGCCTAAAGCTGGCTCTTGCTGATAAGGGTGCTGTATAAAACGGCTTGGGAGAAGTTGTGATGTGCAGAACTGCTTAAATGAAGGCAACAAAGAAAGATATAGCATCTTATTTACAAGTAGCCTCAGAAGTAAATAATGCAGATGATACCTGCTTGTCAGTAGGAGAATGTTGCCTTTATTCATTTTGGGTTCCTGCAGTCATTGTCACCTCTGGTGGCTTTCTTGGGTTGTAATGGCAGTGCCCTGGAAATGCCCTGCCTTGTGTCTAGAAAAATGGTCGTTACTGAGGTCTTTAAATGTCTTCAGTTGTGGAAGTGGCTAACAGCTCCTGATGCTAATTTTTTACATACCTTAAGTAGTAAATCAGTGGTGGAGGGTGGTTTTAACTAATTGCTGTTATTCCCTTTGAAGAGTTTGTGAGCTTGGTACCAAAAGCAAGGTTGTTCTATAATGGCTGCTCTTGTTTGTTCCATTAGCAGTGTACTGTTGTTTCTGCTTGGTGGACAGATCAGTTGGTTTTAATTACCCCTGTTCTCCTTACGGAACCTAAAGAAAGGAGCTTTGGGCTGGAATCTTGCTGTGGAAGTTGACAAGGTCCCAGCTTCTCAGTTTTGAGAAGAAAAGAAATGGTAGCTTAAACAAGTCATGGAAAGGAAAGTAGCTTTAGAAAGATCTGTCCCTTAGATTCAGTGAAGGTGGAGGGATTTTGCTGTTTCATCTTCTTAATGTGGAAATATACTTCAAGAGAAAGGTAACTGATATTACAAAAGATTCTTCTTTTAAAGTGGCAGGAAAGATATTTCCCGTGTCGTTGGTTTCTGAAAGATACTGGAAAAGTTGAAGCTGAAAAGGGCTGCTTGCAGCTTCTGGTGATGAGCTTGTGCAGTGTGCTTTTTGGTTGCAGAAGGTACAAATGTAACAGAAAATGACAGAAAATGATTGAAGCTATAGCTGTTGTTCTCTGCTGCAATTATCAGTGTCCGTGCTTGCCTTGCTGAGATGTGTGTTGTTTAGGCTGTGGTTAAGCAGGGAAGGTGTGCTAGCATGTACAGCCCTACGTTGCTAGCAACTGAGTATTATTGACCTCCAGAAACACCATAATGGCAATGAAGCAATGGACCCTCATCTCTTTGGCTGCTTACTGCTATGGCTTAACTTCTTTAGCAACAAAATTCCATATCAAGCTTTCCTCTGTGAATGCTCCAGAAGAATGGTAGTGCAAAAGGTCAGGTTCATAGCCTGAGAGTGCGGCTATGACACATAACACGGGCTTTGGGTTGGTGTGTTGATTTTTCCTTTACTCCCCACGCAGTTGGACTAGAAGATGCAAGTTGACATTTTCCCTCCTTAGGCTGGTGTTTATTTTTTTCCCCATTCTAACACTGATCTTGAACAGCCTGCTTAAGAGAAGCAGTCTATCATCGTCTTGACTCTCAGACAGCAGAGAAAATCCCGTGGGAAGATTAAAGCACTCTACTTTTCTGCTTTTTCAGAAAGCATTGCCCACAACCTTTTTATATGCTGTGTGGACTTACTCTGAAGAAGTCTTTCGCCGTTCACAGTTCAAGCTACGTCTCCATCATCAGATGATGATCTAGAGTGTAAACAGCCAATATGCTGCTGTCGAGGACCTGATGTTGGTTCACATTTACATGCGTTTTGGGGAGTTTTACTTCACTCTTGGTTATGTCTGTTCCTATGGACGGAATGTTATTTGAGGGTTTGAGCACGACTGGTTTAAGTTTACACCAAAAGAATTGAGTTATTGTGCTCCAAGGCACCTCTGTCATATGAACTAAAGTGCAATAAATGGGTTGATCAGTGAGTTTGCTTCAAAAGTATGTTTCTAATCTGAAATAAAGCATTAATGTAGAATAAGCTGTTAAGCATTTGAAATCACTATTTTTCTTTCAGAGAGACACAGCAACTGCTTTAGTGGCAGTAGCAGTATGGTACAAAAAGAAAGAGGTGCTGCTCCACTGCTGAGGCTCTTTCCTTCTGTAACACTGCATGTTGCTCTGCCCCATGATACTGCTTTACTTTTCCTTTGTGTGCAAAATCAATAGCAGAAGAGAATCTGCACAACCTTGCTACCCTCATAAAAGTATTTCTTGGGTTTTTTTGTTTGATATGGAAAAATAAATAGTAGGTTTCTTAAAAGGAAACCTGAAAGAAGGGAGAATAACTCTCTTGTGGTATGACTTGCTGTGTCTGAAGACTTAGAGTGGGTGTCTCAATAGGTCAGATGGGATGAGAAGATTCCTTTCTAAGGGTCTTAAAGCAAGGTAACGCAGTGTGAGGAGGAAACACTGACCCAGTCTAATGTGTTTGTACCTAACAGTAAGTAGACAGTAAATTTTATGTGAGTTGCAGGGTTTCTATTATATAAAACTAGAGGTCCTTCTCAAGATGTGTGGAAGGAATACATATATTGACAAGTTCTTTGCTGGAGGTCACGGAACTGTGATTTGGTTTCCAGTGTTTAATTTCTAGCTTAAGATATGTAGGCAAGTAGTATCATCCCAACAGCTCAATTTCAAATTTCCATTCTAAACCATTAAACAGTTGTGTTTTGTTGTTTTTTTTAATTCAGAGGCAACCTATGTTTGTAGTTCTTCATTAAAAATCTCATGCTCTTCTTTCCAAATACTGGAAGACACAGGTGATTGCTAATGGCCACCAATTGCAGTTGTGTTCCATTTCTTTTCCAAGTGTGCTGGGGCACTGCTATTGCAGGAGAATGAGCCATTCCTTCTTTAAGACATTGAGTTGACGCATTTATGTCAGTCTGTTCTTAAACCTCAGAGGGTACATGTACGCTCTTAAGGGCAATACAGGATAGCTTGTTCATCTACCAATATTCTTTGTACCTTGCTCCACAGCCTGATGGAATAATCAAGAGGAGCAATCACCAGTTTACGGGTGGGAGCAACAGTGTTGAAATGGTAGTTGTGATTCAGCAGGGCTCAGTCACTGCAGAGCAACTGTACTGGTAGCAGTACTGTTAGCAGGAACCATGCACTCATGTTCTCTAAATGACACTTAAACTACTCACAGATTTTGTCACTGAAGGAAACTTTTAATTGAAGAACAAAGTTCATCAGGAAAGTTGCAGTTGTTTCTTATTTTTCTTGTTTCATGTTGCAGCATCACAAAGCAAGGAAATTTTTTTGATCAGGAATGTTATTCCCAAGTGATGACTATTGTGTTTAACCTGGCACATTGTAAGGGAATAGCAAAAATGTTCCAATTTCAGTAAACCTTTATAAAACTGTAAGCATGAAAAAATGCTTCTCCAATTACAGAATTCCCAAAGTCCATATTTTTCCATTTATAGCTTTGTATTTTTTTTTAACAGCACTGAATATTTTCCATGCGATTAAGACTTGAAAGCTTTAGTTTGTAGTGTTTTTATTAGATGTTTAATAAAGCTTTTGGGCCATACTGTGAATATTTTAAAGTAATCTGTGGCCTCATTAGAATGCCTGGTAGCAACTGCTTAGTAATAGATCCAACTTCATGTTTTTCTCTAACTTAGTTTTAACTTATTTCAGGCTTCTGAAGAATTTAAATGACCAGAAACTATTTTGGTTTAATTTTGGGAGATATAAATGCAGTATCGTGAGGGATTTGATGTAGCTGCCAACGTGAGGGTTAAGCCAAAAGGAAGGTTGCTTTCATGCAGAAGGCTTTTAAAGATTTAATCAGCAATTAATGTGTACAAACATATTAATACTGAAGAGATGATAATGCCCTAACATGATTGTAAGGGCACATGACAATGCCCTTAATAACAGGTGTAACATTTGGTTCCCCTTGAGGGGGTCAGACAGTTGGACTTTATCTTTGTGAGCCCCCTCCAGATGAGTTATTCAGTTGTACCTGTGTTAAAGTAATGAACAAGTAATACATGGCCAAACTTCATTAGTTAATTTAATAGCAAAGTAGGCAGCAGGCTTGTGAAACAAAACCAAAAATCCAATCAACCAATGACAAAACAACCAAACAACCCACATCCACATCTTGTGGACTCTGTTCATAGTAGTTCCCTTCTTGTTCCATTGCATTTGGTGGGATGCTTTGCATGGACTGGGTTTGGGAGTGAGGACTGAAATTTGAAACCAATGGGAATCTGGCATCGTGAAGGAGAAGAAGGGTGTTTAGGATCAGGTGGATCCACTTTGATTCAGCTGAGGGAAGTAATTCATGTTGATTAGATTAATTAATTGGTAGTAATTTATGTTGATCTGACTCTGTGATCTAATGATATTTTGAAAGGGCAAAAGTGCCAGGAAGCCTCTGTTAGTAAGCTTTGTTCAGACTGTGCATTGGCAGTAACTCCCTTTCTGTTGCTCTGTGTCTCTGCATTTCTCACTTAGAGCAGTGGGAGGGCTCTAACTCTGTGGGAATATCAGTTTCTATTCTGCAAAATACTGTAAATATTGTATAAGTTACTAAATTTAAGCACTAAACAGTACGCTTTACATGATGGAATAAGAACCTCATTAATACATTTATTTTGTAGCTTAGTTAAGCATTCAGTTCTGTTCTTGTTAAGAATTTCTAATTTCTAGAGCACTGTTAATTACAACTTTGAACACATCTACCGAAGCCAGACTTAAGCATGCTTTGTTAGAACTTTCATTAATAAGATATTCTAAAGTTTTGTGAGCTAACACACAAAGCTGCACTGTTTTCCTACAAAAATTACATCTGCCAAGCAAGATAACTGTTTTGAAGAAACATTGAAGGACATAGAGATTTTTTCTGAGTGGTTAACTCTTAGCTTTTTGTAAGTACATCTTGAGTTGCTTACAGTTGAGTGTGAACATGCAGTGTATCATCTACTACTCATTTAATCATTGAGTCCTTGGTCTTGCCCCAGGTGTCCCCTGTAATTATGAAGTAACTTAAACCTTTGTTAAGGAACAGGCTGTGTGAGCACTGCTATGGAGTGCTGGAAAAACTTGGTCACTGCAGAGTACCTGAAGGGCTGTGGGATCCATGACAAAAATCCCAAGGCCCTTACGGGTATTGGCTTCCCTCAGGTTAGCGGTGTTCCAAAGCATCTCATATCTTTGCCTGCTCTCAAAGCATTTCATCATGGGAACCCACACTCCTCTTCTTTGATTCTGCCGCGAGTTATTTTCAAGACTATTTGCAGGCTAATTAACTTCTTTACATATTGGTTACTTAGTCTGTACGATGCAATATTAGTTCAAAGGCGCTGCGGAGGTGGTCAGATGGTATCATGGAGTCGTTACTGCTGTCACTCACCCAAGGCTTTGCCTCGCCCTGCTCTGTGTGTGTGCCACCTCCTGGCACTGGGTCATAAAATTGCAGGTTGGCTTAGGTTGGAAGGGGCCTTAAAGATCATTGAGCTCCAACCTGCTGCTGTGAGCTAGTTGAACCCACCAGATCAGCTGCCCAGGGCCCCTTCCAACCTGGCTTTGAGCACCTCCAGGGATGGGGAATCCGTGCTTCTCTGGGCAGCTGTGCCAGTGCCGAGGGTTGAAGAAGCCCATGCAGCTCTGGTGTTCTGGATTCTCATTAACTGCTCCAAAAAGCAGGAGTGAAAGTCTTCATGTCTGGAGATTTTTTTCTAAGGTAAGGATTGTAAAATAACAGCATAGCTGTGCCAGTTGCACTGAAGATGCTGTTTCTCATTGTTAGGTTTAAGTAGTGCTCTTAAGAGGTAATACAGGAGTGAAAGTTTGGGTAAGAAGTGACTAGGTTCCATTGCAAAACTGAAGGTGAGTTTGTGTGCAAAGCAGTTCCCTTTTGTTGATGTACTTAATTTGTTGTCTGTAAACCTGCACTGAGATTTTCAGACCCATCTGGAAGCATTTGGAGTTTTATTCATTCTTATGGAAATCACTCTGAAAATATCTGTTCTTACAGTTGAGTTGTTCATCCTTCAGGTACTGGTATCTAGCCTTTGGAAACAGTGTGGGCTGGGTCATGGCCTTACTCCTCTGTTTGAGAGGGTGCAATGAAGAAAGAGCCAGGCTCTTGTCAGTGGTGCCCAGGGCAGGACAAAAGGCAGTGGGCACCTGTAGGTTACGGAGCACAGGCTGCCCATACGTACTGCATGATTTTCCATGTCTATCTACCTACAGACATGCCTTACAGAGCATTAGCCCCTTTTTAACATAACTTGTAGCTCTCTTGGCTGCCAGGAGACTGAAGAGTAGGAAATTGGCTGTAAATATGTCATTATAAAACAAATCACATGCCCTCACCGCCTCAAGCCTTCAGCTGCAAGGAGCAAGCACTTTTAAGGTAGATTAATTTATTTTACACAGAGCTATAACAGTTCTATTTAACAACTTTGATTACTTGGAATGAGAGGTTAGAAAAAAAAAAAAAAAAGCTTCAATAATCTGTCTCTTTCGTGAGCCACTTACACAGCTTCAGAATGAGCAGAACGTAATATTGTAGGTTTTTCTAATTATGTTAAGTACTGCAGTGACAGGTACTGAAGTTGGAACTGGAGAAGCAAAGATGTTTGAAAACCAGAGGCCGTAGTGTGTAGGTGCAGGAGGTAGGCCCTTTAGGTAGCGTTGTAACAGTCGTTTCTCCTCTGCAAGGGTTTGTGTACCATTCAGATGCTTCATGGTGGCACAAAAACTGAGAGGCAGCAGCCGGTTTAAACCGCAGTGATTTTTTTATTTTGGTTGTTTTACTTACATTTGAATTATAAAGAAAGCAGTGCAGGCTGAAGGTCTGGCTAGCTTTGCATAAGCAACGCATCTGCTACCGACGGTTATTTCCATTAGAAGGTGCAATTAATGCAATATTTACTATAGGGCATAGGTTTCAAGAATGAAAAAGAAATGTTTCCTTTGGTTTAAAAGAACAAATGACTCATTTAATTTCTAGAGTTTTTTTCTGCACTATTGATGGACTTTCAATCCAGCCTTAGTTTTACAGGCAAGATGGTAAGTAATACAAAGGGAGGATTGGTGACTGCGGGTGTTTACCATGCTGGTGAAAGTGCTTCTAATAATAAATTGTTTACTTGTGTATCAGACTACTTAAAGCCATTGGTTGCTCGTTTTTACCTCACAGCTCCCACTGCCTCTCTGGAAAGAGGTGAAAAATAATTTTTCATGTTTTCATCTTACTTAATTTGAGTTGAATACTTCAACAGAAGGATGAAGTTTTAATAAGAACTAAGTTCAAATCAGTGGCTGTTTTCTTTGAGGACATCTGATAACAAAAAGGGCACAATTGCGGTATTTCTCTTAAACTGAAGTATGTGAGTAAAACCCTACCTTTTAAATTATGAAGATGGATAATTATACTTCATTTTGTTTCAGCTTTACTTTTGGAAGCTCAGTCAACACCCTTTCAAATAACTCCATCAACCATGGCAAATATTGTGAAAGGCCTGTACACACTAAGACCAGGTAAAAAGAGAAGTGCTGTTGTTCTGATCTACTTCACCAAATACGTATGTCGTTGGTAACTATCTAATGTATATTTACCATGCACATGTGTTGTGTTTTGTCAGTCATAATGCTTAGTTGCACTGCGACCTGCACAAGGTGGTATAGTAACCATGTGGGTACCAAAGTTGTTCTGTTTTTTTGGTGGTTTTTTTTGTTGTTTTACCCAAATAACACAGCAGCAGACTCTCTGAAGACTAAGATCTTTATTCTTGCAGAACAGAAGAAAAATAAGTTTTTTTTAATGAGTCAGTTATGATGGAGGTTTTGAAGGTGATGTGTTGAAATGATGAGTTGTTGTCAGCAGCTCTTCAAAAGGTCAGGTCTTTGACGTGAAATGAATGACAGTTTCTTCTCTGAAGCCATTATTTGAATGGTATCATTTCATGCAGGACCTTAAATTAGTGCCTGAGTACATCATGAACATCATATGCAACAAACCCTGTAATTTCTGTGGAACCGAGTAGAACTTCAGCATGTGTTTGAAAAGAGTTCAGCAACTCAGAAGGTACTCAAAATATCTATAAGTACATGGTACCCGAAGCTGTGCTAAAATGGCAGTTCAGCTAGTAAAAGTAAGATATATTTTAACACTGCTCGAACTGTATCTTTTTATTCTGTAACGATGTACTGTGGTCTTGCTGTCAAGTCCTGTCTGCCTCTGGGAACTGGAAAGGAAACGGTTTGGTTGCCCTCTGAAACTTGTGATGAACAAGATAATCTCTAAGGTCCCTCCCAGCTCAAGCCGTTCTATTTCAGAATGAAAGCATTTATCATATATTTTTTTTCCCTCCTACAAAGCAAAACAAACAAGGAAAAAAAAAACCCTAGCCAAAATGAACAAATCAGATCTTCTCTTTATTTTGCCTTTCAGTTGTACTGTGGTGTTCCAGCTTCGCTTGATTTTTGCCTTGCAGTCCCTATTTATAGAAATAGGAGTGTGGGTAGGAACATCTTAGAGAAAAGCCCTGTTTTTGCAGGGCAGTGTTTAGTATTTATACAAGCCAGAAACGTGGCGAACCCTTCATTTACGAAATGCATGGATAAATCACTTTTAGTAAGCAAGATTTATCTTTACAACAGCAAAATTATCATGACACTTTAAAAATGAAGAGCATCATTTTAATAAACTGCTCAGTACTGCAGAAAGGAAGGGTATGTATGTACGTATAAGAGTGACGATTTTTAAAGCAGTCCCACGTGGTTCTGTTGTATTGCACTTAATATGATAGATGTTGAGCTTGTGATTTCCTTACTATTCATTTCAGTTGATTTCTGTCTTGCGTGTTTACTCCTCAGGCAGATATTAGTTTGGGTGCTATCATGGGCCTCATTAGATTTTGAATAGTTGTCTTACATCTGTATGGTTGTTCCTACAACCTGTGAGATTTCCTCTGCACAGCTGGGTAGGAAGACCCAGGTAAAAGATTCTGAAGTCCTTGAGAGATGCAACAAGAACTGGATTTTGTTTTGATTGTGTGGTTGACAACAACAACAAAAAAATCCCGTATCTACTTGATCATATGAACATTTCTTCCAAGGTTTTGGGTTTTTAAAATTCGAGATACTAGAAGTTATTTAAGATAGGGTGAAAGTACATAGCAAATCTGCTGCTTACTTCCAAAGAGTAAAATTTCACAAATGATCTTGTCTGTGTATTTTGTTATTGTTTTCCTTCTTACAGAATGGGTTCAGATGGCACCAGCTTTATTTTCTAAATTCATCCCGAACATTCTACCCCCTGCTGTGGAATCTGAGCTTCAGGAATATGCTGCTCAAGACCAGAAACTTCAAAGAGAACTTATGCAGAATGGGTTTACTAGGTAACAATTATTAGTCCTCTCTAGTAATTGTGATGGACGGTAAAGATGAGTACAAGTAAAAGTATCGAAGGATTAATTGAAGAGTTAATAAAGGACCTTCAAAACTTAGTAACTAAAATATGGCCTAAATTTGCACCTGTTTGGAGGGCTACAAACCCTGCAGATGGAGCCACAAGCCAGAAGATTGGGGGTCTTAAAGTATTTTCATGAAACAGATTAGTTATAGTTCATGCCTCCTTGTCCTGTGATTCTACTTCCAGCGCACAGTCATGTTCTTATTCAGGCTTTTATGTTGGTCATTTATTTTCTGTAAGCTGGCGTTTTTTTTCCATGGTGTTCCTGAAAATGTCATTTAATGACTTGTCCTTATTTCACTTCCAGAGCTATTTATACAACTAAGGTATTTATTTTAAATGAGAATAATGAGAATTCCCCTTCTGAGCCTTGAGCCGAGGTGGAGGTGTGAGCAAACAGTAGATGAAACAGTGGAAAATTTTTCTTCTTGTTCAGTCTGGGCTGTGCCATTTGCTTCATGCTTTCTGGTTTGGTGGAGATCAGAAAGGATATTGGCCACATAAAGGGCATTGATATGTCTTGTGAGTTTACAAAACTGCACTATCCCGTGCTTTGTTACAGTTGCTCTTTTGGCGTAGCTTGCTTTCAATTTAATAAATAAAAAGTGCAAAATACAACTTTGTAGTGGCATAACTGAATGACAGCATTTAGTCTGAAGGTGTTTTACAGGATATTCTTTATGGGGTTGTATTGTCAGGGAGTTGGTGTATTCTAGTAAGCATGAATGGTGCACAGAGTCTGTCATCATTAAGAGATGAAATAAAGCTAAAATACAGTTGATATATTTACCTCATTACATTTTGCATTGATATTTGAAATGCATTTTGCCATGAAAAGCATTTCAAGATGGTAATATGCTGCTTCCTCTGTACAGGAATATAAAGCAATTTTAAAATGTTATAAATAAGGTTACATTCCTGTATATAGCTGTATGTATATTTATGGTAGTATATATATGGAGGGGTTGGGTTTTTTTTGTAATGAAAGAGTATGTCAAGTCTGTTCTATTGAGTTCTCTGCTCTCCTCTAATTACATCAAAAAATGGTGATTTGCTGCTGCTCTTCCTCAACACTGACTGAGGAATACAGCACAACAAAGTGTCTTGAGCAGCGTTAATGGCCTGCCAGGCTGCAGCTGGAATTATCAGTTGATCAGCACTGTTACATGCTGTTGCTGCAAAAAGTGGGAACACAAGCCAATCACTCAGTGATATTTCTCTTGTGAGGGACCTTAACCAAGGCATACGCAGCAGGTCTATCACCCTAGGACTGGTTTTAGAGGAAAAACTTTGCATTATTAGAACTTCCGATTTCAACAAGTTTCCAGCAGTTAAGTGTGAAATTATAACTGCTGTGATGAAAACATGTTGGCATCTCTATTCCTTATATAACAGAATCAACAGCAAGCCTATCATCACGAGAAACTTGGGAAAGATGCAGATTTTTCAGCCTTGAAGGCTTTGTGTGCATAAGAACAAAAGAAGGTTGGGGGGGGGGGGGGGGGATTGTTTTTTTTTCTTTCCCCTACGCGGTTACTAATATTGCTTTGAGTTTTCAGGAGGAATGATGTCAATCTGCATTTGTAGAGCACTGCAGTTATTTCAGTGTTCTGCTTGGAGGGGGAGTGCTGTCAGCTTGGACTGACTTAAATCTGTTTGGGTTTCCAGGCACACCTTAGTGTTTTAGGTTGATAGATGCAGATTTCTCAAATTAGTAAAATTTCTCAACCAAACCTTATAGAACTAATAAAGCAACTTTGTGTGACTTGAGGAAAGTGCTCATGCACCATGGTATTATCTTCATTTTGTTAAAATATTATCCTATGAAATTGAACTTCCTATTTTTACTGATAAAGTAAATGAAATTAGCTAATGTATCTGTTTTAGTAATCAGAGAATCCTGAAGTCATTCTGTGTAACTCCTGTATTTGCAGTTTGTTTCTGTAAGTCCATAAGAAGTTGATGGTGCTGAGGTATTTTGTTATCGTTTTCCTTTTGGCAAATGAACATACCTCTCTTGTTCTTCTTTCCTAGAGGTGATCAGTCACGGAAAAGAGCTGGAGAAGAGTTATCTTACAGTAAGTATGAATCTTTGGCTCTGCTGACAGTATTGAGCTGGGTGTAGCTCCTCCCAATGAACAAGAATAGGGGATATTTATCTGTGTGCATTTCTCTACCAACATATTTATCTGTCTGTGCACTTCTGTATATTTTGAACTGTGCTGTTTGTACTTTATAACAAATCTAATTTCCTTTTATGGTGGACTGGTTGGCTTTATAGGCAGCTTAAGAGGTGGTAGTCATGGTTTTATTTCTTGGCTTCAGTGAGAGTCGACTGTATTGCCCAACAATCTTGTAAATATTTTGCCAGAGGATAATCTAGTCCCATGTATTCCAGGTTAGGATTTAAGTTTGGGGTCCTGACTGCTTGTCATTAAATAGCCCTGGAGTTTAGTAATAGTATATATTTCTGGTGCTGCCGTTAATTTCAGTCTGTTTTAGTGCATTCTCTCTACTCAGTTTCTTCCTGTCCTTTTAGCAGAGCATGTTTGTTTCCTTTCCGACTGTAAAATGTCATACAGTTATATTATGAATACTTATTACAGACTGAAATGCATCAGTGTTTGCCGGGTGTATCATCTTCAGGTTACACTGTTAATGTTTTGCAGGCAGTGCTGTTTTTAGGGTTGTTGGGGAAGGAGGGCATAGGACTTAACATGGAACCTTAATGAGAGAATATCTTGAACGTTTTTTTATGATTTCAGATGGCTCATCAGCTTGTGCAAGCTCCAGGGGGTACAGATAGTGAATATACTGGATCAGCTTCTATTCCTAGGCACAACAGACACTGGAGGAGCACAAGTGATATCCACAGCCTTCTTTGGCAACTGATGATACTTGAGCTCTGACACGAACTATGCCTCGAAGAAGAATTTTGGACTCTCTTCTTCATATAATAAAATGTCAGTTGCTGCTACAATTGGGATGACTTTGAAAGACATAACTCCTTGGTCTTGTCTCTCAGCAAGTTCATGCTCTACGATTATTGTGAGGAACGCACCTTGAAAAATAATCCTGTCAAAGTGGGAATGGGCAGCCGAAATCAGCAGCTTCCAAAAGCGTTAGAATGGAAGAACCTTTTTTGCACTCTTTTCTTAATATTAAGGACGTTCTTAAAACTAGTTAACATGTCAGTGAATTAGTTTTTAAACTTCAAGGTATTTTCTGGAGCTTTTGATTAAATAATAGGAATAAATTTTCTTTATTTTGCAGTATTTTTTTTGTTAGTATAAAAATTGTCATCTTTTAAGAGTTGGTCCCATACAAATGTATCTTCTGTCAGGGAGTCTTGAATTCCAGGTTTTTTTTTCTTGTTATTTTGATCTCTTCTTTCCTATGTGTTTGTACTCCGTGCCTTCAGCTTGTGCACTTTGCAACTTTATAGACCATATTTTGTTAACGCAAAATGTGTTCTTGAAGAAAAACTTGGATGTGAACAAACATGCTGCAAAGTTGCACTTTTCTCTTGCTTCAGTAGGAGGTGAATTTAAAGAGGAAGGAAGAAAAGTTGAACCAATTACCATCGCTAATCGTGACTCAGAAGTTTGTCCCTTTTCATTTTTTGTATGTATTGGTGTTCAGTGCTGGGACCAACTCTTGTAGAACCCCTCTCTAACTCTTCATTGGCCTCCGTAATTGCGGTTGTTTGAGATGTGAATTCCAGACTGAAGGAAATACTAAGGTGTATTTTAGGCTGTGTCATGTGGAAACGTTCATTACCACGGCTAAATTTTTTAGGGTGGATTGTGGAGAAATTCTCCACTGTAGTAGGTCTGTAAAGTATATCTCCATCAGCACAAACCAGATTTGCACCTGGTTGATCAGCGAATACCACCTTTCCAAGATCACTGTGTGTCTCCTGTGCTATTTCTCCTGGTGCAGAGATGTGATGAGGGTGTGATGGTGGATGTAGTCAGAATCAGGGAGTTCAGGAGTGGTGTAACACATGCGTGTGTACCTGCTTCCAGTCCTGTGTGGGCTCAGTAGGAGGTCCAGCTGAGTCCAGTTCTAGGAGGTCAGGACCTATGGTCTGAATCCTAATGGTTGTGACATGGCTTTTTATCCATACATGGCTAATGTGATTCCTTTGAGGGGAAAAACGTACTTGAAAGAGCAGTTTGACTAAGTTTTTTTTTATTACTATGGATTTATTTTTATCACTTTTAGTTATAAAGGTAAATGAGTTGGTAATATAAAATCTGTCTGAAATGAAACAAAAGTTTATTCAGTTATGTCTTGCACAACTCTCATTCCTGTTGAAAAAACAAAACAGAAACCCCTGTATGCTTGCATGTGTTCATTCTGAAACGCAGGAAAAAGATTTAATGATAATAATATATGCGGCAGGGATAAACTTTATTTTTCTTTATGCTTTGTAGCCAGACTTCATGTAAACGAGTTCAATGATATCAGTTTCATGTGAACTATTTTGGCAATACCTTTAGTTTGGGGGGATTGGGAGGGAGGGGAGAAGGAAAAGGACACCGTGATTGACAGTCTGATTATAGCTCTGTATTGCTTTGCATGCCTGCAAAGATGATTTAATTACGAGGAAGTTTTAAAGTTTAAAAATGAATGCATCAGTGTTTTGTTTTCCAGGGAGAGCAATGCCAGCAGTCAGACACCGTACCTAATAGTGGAAAAGCAGACCAACCTGAAGAGGGATTTTCAAATGCTCGTAGCGTCTGTTTCAACTTTCTACCAGCCGCTTAAGTTGAAGCAACATTAAAGAGAATCGGGTATTTTGAGAATGGTTGCTGGTACGCGGTGGAGAAGTTGATGAGCGCTAGGAGGGAACAAAAAAAGATTTGCCAGCTTTGAGATTTGTATCGGTTTTGACTTTAAACAAAAATAAAACCTCTGGTAGTGTCCTTGGCTTTAAAAATCACCCTGTGCTGAAGTGACAACGCTCGAATTTGGAGCAGATGCGTTAACCTAACCTGGTTAAAGTCTGTTTACAGCTTCATTCTCGTTCACTTAGTACATACAGTAAGCGAGCTCTGTCATCTCTGTCGACTGATTACAACTTTTTCTGTTTTTCAAATGTTTTTACTGGTTTAGGTTTGTAAATAACATAGTGCTTTTGCTTCGTCTGAGGCAAGAGTTTTAACATTCATTTTATGTCACATTATGCTCGGGGCACAAACTTCTAGGACGGTAATTCCTTCAGAAGGGGGAGCATTCCTGTCGGCGTGGTTCACTTCATATGCGCTACAAGCAGTGCTTGGATGCTTCTCAGCCCTGTGCAGCATTCTCACTCAGCCAACATACATGAGAAATCTGTTTGTTATGCACTGTATTACGTTGTAAATTTGGCATTAAAATTTGTGTGTTTTGGCATTATTAACATAATGCTGAAATAGCGTTTGTCTGAGACTTTATCATTGTGACTGAGCATGAAACAGAGTACAGCATACTATACTAAATTATTTGTTTCTCTGTAAACTTGCATTTTACAGTAAAACTAACTCAGCCACCTTTGAGTGTTGGTACTGTAAAGCCACAGCAACTATGAACAGCATGATCCTAACTGCAGTATTTAATTTAACCAAATAACTTGTGGTAAATCCGTTGCATCTGTAGCTTACTCTGTTAAGATTAAGCAGTAAAGTTGGTTATGCAATGGGTGTCCTCTCTATGTTGCACTGGTTCTATAGCCAAACTTGCTACATTAAAATATTTTTAGATGAATTTCAGTTCTTGAGTTTGAAAGTTGAAATATCAAAGTTCATGATGATTGTGATGGTAGGGGATTGCCTATATATATATTTAAGATGGGCTTTGATATAAATGATAAAAGGGAATCCACGTAGATGAGCACTTCTCTTCCATAGTTGCGTTTCCTTGATGTCTTTCAGCAGTTATTGAGGAAATGTTTGTAAAATGAATGGTTTCAAACCACAGTATTTTGACCTCAGGTTTAAAAACCGAAATAACCAATAACACGAAGGTCGTGCTCTGAGTGACAGTAAAGTATCTTTCATGTGTACTGTGGCAGAAAGGGCTGTTTTATAGAACTATGGAATGGTGAAAGGAACACCCACCTACTTCAGTCTCTATTCTTGTCATAACCCCCAGCTCCTGCTGAGAGAAAACCAAAGGTGTTCTGACATCCTGAAATGCACCAGGTATCATGTAGTAGAGCTCACAGTACACTGGTTTGAGTAACTTAAGGATCAGTACAGTTTCTGACTGCAACAAAGAAGTACTGCTGGTGAGGAATGGTCACTGCTTGGGTTTTGAACTTCCTTATCTGTTCTGCTCAGATGGTGTGGTAGCAGAAATGCTAAGACATGGCTTGAAGCAGTAATTGAGCAGCTGGTGGGAAAGCAGGGCCAACCCAGGGGAGCTCAGGTGCATCGAATGCAGCTGAGTGACTGGAAGGGCTGGAGCCAGGATCCACCCCTTCCCAGACCTTATTTAAGGGTTGGCAGTGGAGGTGAGGGTATCTTGCTGGAGATGCCTGTGTACCTGAGGCCTTCTAAAGGTAAGCAGATTTTTTTTTTTTTTCCTTTATTTTTGTGTCTATAACTGCTGCATTTGGGCATATCCTCACTTGCTGCAGTTTTGGACTTTGCTACACTGCTATTATTGCTGTGTTTTCCATTGTGTTGTAGCATAACAGAGTGGTAATGTGGGAATACTCACTGTGCTGTTAGTTGGGTATAGGAAAAGGTTTCTTATCAGAGCTTGGCTGGGCACTGGAACAAGCTCCCAGGGCGATGGTCACAGCACCAAGTTGCTGGAGCTGAAATAGTGCTCAGGCACTGCTCTCAGATATGGGATTTGAAGGTAGATTCTCAATCTGTAGCTATTATGACTTTTGTGAAAGGCAATTGAGGTCCTATTTAACATTTTATCCTCTCTAGTTAAGAGGAGAATTAGTAAGTAGTCAGGGATCTGACCTTCTGAACCTTTATCTTGAGGTATTCTCTGGCTGATAGAAGAGAGTTCTTTCCTCCATGGCGATGCTATGGGTATTTGCCTGTTGGTCTCCAAGGTAATGGTGCAAGACAGTCGCTCTGAGGGTACTGTGCCTGTAGCACTGCAGCACTTGAATTCAGGGTTTGGATAGATAATGATTTTTTTTTTTTTTGGTAGGCTTACAAGCTTCAGATAAAGTGAGACAACCAGGGCAGATGTGTACTCAAGTAGATTTTTCAGTGACTATAGTACAGAGGAAGTTATTTTGTCCAATAGGACGCTACTTTTTACGTCATCAGTTGGTGTGATATGGTCCCAACAAAGTATTTTTATGCTCCAGTGCCTGTTAACAGAAGTTGTTCAGAGAATCTAATTTTTATTGGTACTTAAATACACTGCCTTTGGCTTGGGTGCTGAGCCGTGTCTGGGGGTGGATGGTAACTGTTGAGTCCCAGCCTGAACTACTGATTGAGCACCTGGGGAAAGGACCCAGTCAGCCCTGGGAGCCCAGGTGGAGGCAATTCAGGTGTGTGACCGGAAAGGGTGGAGCCTGGCTGCACCTCTCTTAGACCCCATTTAAGGGCTGACTGCCACTGGGGAAGGGTCCCTTTCTGGAGACATGTCCTTGGTGAAGCCTTCCCCTGCGGAACAAGAATCTTCTGATACGGATGAGCAATCTTCCCTTCCTTTATTGCACCTTTCTACTGTGCTGATCCTACTGTCATCTCACCTCTGTTGAACACCTTTTCCATTGTATTGATCTGTCCAATTGCTATAGAGGGGAATCTTGGCTTCTGTCTGGGGGTGCAGGAGAATGATGCTCAGTGCAAGGCAGATCATCTTGATGATTTGGCCTGAGTAGAAAGATCCCTGACAAAGTAGTTTGTACTTCACTAGAGGGGGTGGAAGGATTAAATTTGAGTGTCTTAACCTAACCTGAGTGACTGGTTTAAGGGGATTCCAAAACTTCATGATAGTAAGCATTCTGAAAGCCCTTCTGGCTCTCCCTCTCTCCGTCCCTGGGGTGCTGTGGTGCATCTACTTAGGTTCAAATTACTGTCCCATAGAAGCACCTGGAGACTGAACTAAATTACTCTGTGGGCATACACCTGGGAAGAGTCTGCAGAGGCAATTACCATGGGTCAGTTGATGTACTACAATTTCACCTCTTATCTTTGCAGTAACTGTGGCAGATAAGGCTGAGCATCACCCTTGAAATGGGTCAAGGTGTGAAACATTAAAATTGCTTATTGTAGATACCTGACATGAATTTCCTCTATGGACAAGGTAAAACAAACAAAAATTCTTGACCAGTTTCCACATAGCACTGAATACATATTCTTCATGATTTCAGCTGCTGAATCTCTGTGTTGCTAGCCATGGTATGCTGGTATCAGAACCTTTCTCCGGGAGCAAATCTTGCCATGCAAGACCTGACTGACCATGCAAAGAAACAGGCCCAGTTGGTTCTTTTTTTCATGGAAGGATTCTGTGTTTAGTCTTGAAGAAGCACCAGCTGCTTCCTATTGCTTTTGTAGCCCACGTTGTTCAAACTACACAACTTTGCTGCACGCCTGCAGTTCCACATTAAGTTATGTTATGTAAAGGCTGTGTGGTATATATTCATCCTAAGGGCTTTTCCTGCTGTGTCTTGGTGTAATGGCTGTGGTTGTCTTAGTTTGTGCTCTGTTTTCATGCTGACCACGTTTTGATCTGGTACAATGAATGTTAGGCAGAATTTCATCCAAGCTACGGCCCCATTTTCTTAAAGTACAGAGCTGCATCATACCTAGTGATCATTTGATTATAATATAAATAAACTCATCATCGTATTTGTTCCCTGGGTTGCAATGTCTGCAAGCATGTTTGAGTGATTGTATGCTTTCTAGTTATGGTTCCAGCCTTCTGCTTGAGAGGATGTCATAGTTAAGTACAGATAAGTAGGGGGGGACCCATGAATCAAAATGAGATCCTTAAGCTGTGCTTCTGTTCTGAGTATCCCCCCAGGCAGGTATCATGAGTTGAAAAGCTGCATACACTGTTTTTGATATAAATCCTTTATCTGATTCATGTTTTTGTATGGAAATCTTTCCTAATAATTCCGGGCATAAAATTTGTCTTAATAACTGCTGTATATGGCGCTAATGCTTCTTAGAGCTGTCGTAGTCCCGAGATCTCATTTGTGAGCAGCTGTAACTCAGAGCTGCTCCTTCTGGAAGGAAAATTAGGATTGGGATTTTCTGATGCATCATTTTGACATTTGATATAAAAATGAGTAACTGGGATTGCTTACCCCGTTGCTTAGTGTAATGTTGTCCTATAGCTCTTTGTAGCCAATCTTCTTTGCTCCCCTGGGTGCTAGATTCACTGTTTCCCTCTTTTTCAGCTTTTGGTGAGCACAGCAGTCGGCACATGGTCTTCTGCTTGTCATCTCTCTCTTGTGAGAGCTCCCTGTGCCTACTGCATGCCTTTCAAATGGCAGTTTATTAATATAAGCTTCTCCATTATCACTCTCAAAGGCTCTTGCCGCATGCTTGCTGAATGATTTGCTCTAATGTAACCCAGCTATGCTTATTGCCACATGAATTTGTGTCTGTTCTGTAAACTATGGGATCAAGCCTCCATTTGTGCTTTGTAGCTCACTGTTTTATCACGTAGGTGTTGCTGGACAGACTCATGTCTGAGCTTGGAGATGACTAATTGAAATGGGAATCTGTGATACCATGCCCTGATCCTGCTGATGAACTGGGAGTTAAGTTGATTTCCTTCAGTAAAAGTAAACAGAAAAGACTTCTAGCATGAGAATACTTCACTTTATTTAGCAAAGAGTTGCTGCAGTGGAAATTGCACTGACTGCTGCAAATTCTCTCAGATCAGTCTGATTATCTGACTTTGTCATCATCCATTATAGGACAGCAAGCAAGCTTGTAATTTGCCAAGTCTTCTTGCCAGCCCAGCAACTCATCTTCTAAGCATCTGCTCGCATCTGAAGATCCAAACCTAGCAGCTTGATGATCTTTAAAGTCCCTTGCAACCAAACCCATTCTATAAGCAGGGCAGTTCAGCTGGAGCTCAGTTGCTGTGGCTGAGGTATGCCACAGTAGTTACTTTGCAGTTACTGTTGCAGCATGGTCTCTTTTCATCTACAGGGTGCTTCAATTCCTTGTTATTTAAATTGCCTATCAGCACACTTGCACCTTCATCTGCTAAATTAAACTGCAGTTGGTGTTCAAGTTTCAGGAGTTGCCTTTGAGGTTAATTTATTTGTCAGAGCTGCTGTGTCTTCCTGGAGCGTGTCATCTCTGGGCTCTGCTGTAGGAGATCAGTCATGGCTTTCTGCTTCTGAAATGTCAGAAAGAGTTGGGCGCAGCTGCTCTGAGCTCCCTGGCACAGTGTGGGAGGGCAGGGTGAACAGTGGGACCCACAGCCCTGATGCTGAGCTTTCGATTAGTGGTATAATGACAGTGTGCATGTGGCCCATGGCTAACCTTTGGGGTTAGGAGCTCCTCTGCCTTATAAGCAGAGAGACAGAAGGTTGTCCTTTGCCCTTGGTTTTACTTAACTAAGTAGACAGGTGTGTACTGGGCACTGGGGGACATTATTAGTTGTACCACCAAATGGTGCTTGTTTCAGTTCAGCAGTTCCCAAGGCAGAAAAAAACCCTGCTCTTAAATTGCTTTAGCTGCTTTGCATCAAATCTCTGGTTGTATTTAAAGCATTTCAAGGGTGTTACTGATTTTTTATTTTTTAAAGCATTCTGGAAGATAATGTATGTGAAGCTCGTTCTCACTGGAGCTAATTTAACTTTGGTTTGGGCTGCATCCTCAGAGTGAGTGACTTCAAGCTTAGCTTAATCTGATGAATTCCTCTTGTTCAATACAGTGCTTTAGCAATTAAGTTACTTTTCTTTGTGTACAAGCTGTCTGTGCACAGGAAAAAAGTCAGATTTGGCTGCTTTATTTGTATATCAGTCAAATTGAGGTTAATGAATGGAATTTTAAACCCCAGAGTGCAACTGGCTCATGGGTATGGATCTCTAAGCATTTTCAGAATCGCAGAGAGCTGAAAATACGGCTGCCAGGTCACGTGGAACATAACAGCTCATGAACAGAAAGGAGGGAGTGCAAAAGTTGTGTGCCTTCATAGGCCCAAGTTCAGCATCCTTTGTCTTTTCCAAAGCATTGCCTGAATTTTGTCCAAGGCTTGTAGTTTTCCATGTAATGTCAGATGCCAAGACTGTATTTCAGCTCTGCAGCATCTTCTGAGTTGCAGCTGCCGAGCACCTTCAAAAAGTGCTCAAGGCCAGGTTGGTTGGGGCCCTATGCTGTCTGATTTAGTGGGTGTTGACCTTGCCTGCAGCAGGGGGTTGGAGCTGAACAGGCTTTGAGATCACTCCCAGCCCAAACCATTGTATGAAATCCTTCTGCTACACTCCTGGGTTTGCTGGTGTGGGTGCTCCGGGAAGGACAACAATGCAATTAGTAGGGCTCTGTCCCTTTCTGAGGAGAAAGATTATGACCTGAATTCCCCTAGGCTTAGTAATCTCCCTGTGGTTGCCAGAGCAAGTTTGATTGCTCTCTTCTGCGTGGATGATGTACTGGCAATCATTTAGCAGAGTGGCATTTTAATTCCCTGAACTAGTCATGTTGCAGAAAGGATTAAAATGCTGGTAGCTTGATGTTCCAAAACATAACAGGTTTCTATCTGAAGATTGATGGAAGTGTTGCTTGTGCTGTCCCTGAGAGGATCTGCCCTGTGAAATCCCAAAGGCTGGGGGGTTTGACACGAGGTGTGTGTTCAGTAAGTGCTCGAGTATGTGACTGCACCCACTCTTGTGCAAAGATGGAAGTAGCATTCGTCTGTTCCTTAAAGGATACGCCAACCCAGAAGGGATGTTGTGTGAAACTGTGACTCGGGTGAAGGGTTCAGCCATACTGAAACTGGTTGGACAGTAAGTTAGGCAAGGTAATAGAGTTTGCTGGAGTTGTGGACCTCAGAGGATTCATGGCAGATCACTTCCTTCAGCACGAAAGGGTGGTGGAGGTGATGTAGGCTCTGAAAGTGGGTGTAAGATGGGAGAAACCAAGAGAGACTTCACGTCCCAGTCATAAAATTGTTTCCTTTGCTAAAATGGAACTTTGCTTTGTGTATTTTGTTAAAGTCTATAAAGTACAATTGTTCATGAGCATCAAAACTGATGTAAATGCTAGAGTAATGCGACTTATAAGCAATTTTTAGAAGTATTCACTTAAATTTATCACAGAGTTGTAAGTTCAAGAAAGCTTACAGCTCTGCTTTTCCTCACTCCGATTGCTGGTACAACAGCCTCTTGCACAGCAGTTCCACATATCCTTCTGGAATAAGACAAATATCCTGTTGGTTTTTTTTTGCAGTGATTACATAAGTATCTGCTGCACTGTCCATCTCTTTGGCCACAGAGAGCCTGGGAGTGTCGGAGTACCCCCATGCTCTGTACTTTTGGATCCTCACTGACTATGGAGATTTGAATGTAATTTTTTGAATTTAAATTATGAAATGACAGCATGATGGGAAGGAGGATGGTGGTGGTCTGGGGAATTTGTATTTCACTTCTTGCTGCACCTCAGCCGCAGCCAGTCCCTTTGGTATCTGCTTCAACTTCAGGAAGAAGCATCCACAGTGTGGAGACATCACTGTGCCTGGTATTGGGTATTGTTAGCCCTCTTCTGTCTAGTAGTCTGGATGCTTTTCTGAGTATTGAGATGTACTTAACTTTAAAAAACGTTTTTAGTCATACTGTGCCTCCGTTTCTCATCCATAAAGAGGCTGTTATTGCTTTTCCTCATCTCCATTTTGGATATTTCACAGACCAGGGTAAAAGCTCAGTCCTGCCAGCTCTGATTGCCCTTAAGTGATGCTGCACAGATGATAAATCTCTTCTTGCTTCATTAAGTATTTTACAAGCTTGAAGTCTTCCATCTGCCTTTGACATCCTCTGCCTTGCTGTCCACCCATTGTCTGGCTTGTCCTGGAAGTTCTCTGATGCACAGCAGGGTTTTGGTATGGATTGCATCCTGCAGCATGGGTCTGGGGCTGCTTGGTATCCAGAAATGGCGTTTTTCATAATGAGATATCATCTATTTCCTTCAAAAGAGCAGTTGCATAGCACGGCTGGTAGAAATCCCTCTATTGTACCCTTGGCCTGTGTTTGCCATGGTGCCTTGGTGTTAAATAAGCTTTGAAGGCTGATGGAGCCTTTTGCAATGATTCCCCATTGGATTTCAGTAGCCTGTGGTGTAAAACCAATAGCAGGCAGCCGGACTTCCTAGTGTCGTGGCTCTGTGTTCTTGTTTTATATTAACTCACCTTGTGATATGTGTTTATTCTCCTGTAGTGCTCCTGGGCCACCCTGAAGGAGCTCTCTGTGCATTAACATCCTTGACAGGTGCTTCTTATTCACCATTGACTCTGTAAGCACATGACGGATGCTCAGAGTGATGATATTGATGCTCTGTATGTTTGATCCTGGGGCAAGCAGCTTCAAAGATCTAAACCACCAAACAGGCCAGCAAAAAGGCTGTTTTCTAAATTTTCTAGTTGGATATCAAGGGATCAAGACCGTTAGTTTTTGTTGTTTTTTTTTTTAAGTGATTCATTTTTGTTAAAGCCACTTCAATATTTATTTTTGATGAACCATTTCTTTTGAGTTCATTTTACCAACTCAACATTGCTTTCTGATGGTGAAAGGGTGATGTAAAATGGCTTGCTGCAAGATAGCAAACCTTGTTCTCAATTGAAAGCAGGTGAGCAGCAGTCTAGAGGTCTGCAATCAGAAATAATTGATTGGCAGCTGGAGGATTGCCCAGCATGAAGTGGTATCTGTGCTCCCATTTTGTTCATGGGGTGCTCTGGCTTTTCCTCTGAACTGCCAAAAATCACAAGAAGAAGTTTTAAGAAATGCATTGCTATAAATGCTGTTCTTAATAAATGCTCAGCTTTGTCATGGACCTGTAGCTATGTCCTTCTACAGAAGGAGGTAGATGGGAATCACTGGGCAGATGTTTTTGTTTGATCAAAGACAAGTAGAACACTACATTGAAAATATAGCATGACTTGAGTTCCTATGGAGTAGAGCACTGCCCAAATTTGTGCCTAAAGTGGCAGCTTAAGTAGATGTGGCAGGTAAGCAAAGGCCATTAAGTTCTTCATGATTCAGAAATGTATTGGTCTGCTTTAGAGACTCTACAATGAACAGTCATTAGTAATTTCCATGGGCTGTCTTTGGTGCAAACATCGTCGAAATCCAGTGGTTGTGATTTTTGTGGTGCTGACTACAAATTCTTCCTCTATTTTTTGGCATTTATTTAGTATTAACAAACTTCCTGGTTCCATGCTTCTTACTAAAGACGTACTTAAAAAGAGTGACACAAATTGCTATTAGTTTCCCATTGGCCATGGCTTTTAATTAGTAGTTGCCACAAAAGCAGTGCTTGCTTTAATCAACTCTAGTCTCATTGTTTGGAAAGGCTTGCAAGGTTGACTGGCTTTCTCTACTTGATCTGTGTTCACAGTAATGAGGCAGCAGGCTAATGAGACCACTACCATTACAATTACCATCTTATTAAACCCTAATTAAGGACTCAATTCTGCTAGGTGCTCAGTGCTCTTTGTAAGTAGCTGAATATCTTCATATACCCATTTTCTGATCACCAGTTGGAAGTGATACTTGGAGAAGATTGAAGCTCTCTGTTCGCGCGTAAGGAATCTGTGGTTTGTTTCAGTGCTAATGGGGTAATTGACCCTAATGATGTTGGCTGCTATGTAATGGGCAGAACTGCCTTTCCTTCCTCAGCAGCCTAGCATCGATGTCACTGTTAAATGGGCTGTGATCCACGTGGCAGAAGGCTGCATGTCGCTGGATAACAGCATTTCCTATAAAATGCTCAATGGTAGATTGCCTTCTGCATGTTCATGCACTAGTGAAATGAGTTTGCAACTTTATTGCTCATCAAAGCCAATTACATGTGAACTCTACATTAGCCAGACCTGCTTCATTCTGAATAAATAACTCAATTCCATCCTCCTGAGCCTGGAAAACGTTAGCTGTTTTCTGTCTCTTTTGGAATTTAATTTCAAAAATGACCTTTCTGCTGCCTGTTCTCTGTGTGCATGTTGTTGAGCTGGGCACCTTCCAGAAGAACACTGAGGAGAATCTCTCAGTTTTGTCTCGGGCTGGTGGTTTTCTCTTGTTTCTGTCAGGAAGTTTGTATGAACTCTTCTGAAATGATCTTGTGGAGAGTTTTAGGCCCACCTTTGCTTACCAGAAGAATTGTACTGTTCATGGTGAAGACAAACACTGCTTGGCAGGAGCTGGGGGCTCCAGTAGCTCTGCTGGCCTTTTCCCTGCAACAACCCTTGTGTCTGTGTGTATCTGTGACCTTCTCTATGGAAGGTAATTAAGGTTAATGATGAGTGCTGTTCCCTGTGATGTGAGTGAATGTACAACATCAGATGCGTCTTGTACTTCAAGCAGCAGCATAACAACAGCCCTCTTTCATTTCAACCTGGCCTGATTTTAACATTGGTGCTACATTAAGCTGGATATCCAGAACTTGTAGCACTCTGTTTTCTTAGTGGGATCATCTGCATCTCTAAACCTGAGCTCATGTGGGGCTCTCCTCCAATCCATTGCTCCAAAATGCTGCCCTAATCACTTTCCAAAAGTTAAGAATTAGGCTTATTTTACAGGCTTAATTGCACTCATAATTTTTTTTTACATTGCTTTTGTGATACAGATGAAAGCTGATTTCCTGAGTTTGATCTTGATATATCTCTTATAGGACTCTGTATGACTGTGAAGAAGTGCTCTTGAGGGCCTGAGGTGCCTGGAACCAATCCTCGGTTTTGGAGGGCTGTTAACATCAGATAATAGAGCATTCAAACACTTGGTGTTAATCACTGGTTCTTTACTTTCCATGTTAACTGGAAGAATGATTTCTTTGCTGTGTTGGGCGAGTGATGAACTGAATGCTGAATGTCAGAGCCAATTTGCATTGCTGCTTAGATTTAGAGATTCACTGCAACTTTTGTCAGCTCACACAGTTATTGGCATTTCCTTTGCATACACTTTGTGACCTTTCGAGGCGAGAACTCTTCCTGCTGGTTGTCTGTTAGCCTTACGCTTTGCACCTGGTCCTGCTGGATCTGAAGTTGGGTGGCCCAATATTTCACATAGCAACCTTGCTAATGAGAAACAAGATCAAGACTAAATGAGCATTTTCCCTCCTGGAGACAATGCATTGATCAAAGCTCCCTATAGAAAGCAATAAAAGCTGGTTTGGACTCCTACCAGAGCTGGAAGAAACTGCCTGGCTTCTGTTAAGAGAATGTCTTAGAAGGGTGCACTTGTACCCTCACATCCTCAGTCTTAACCTGCTCCCTGAACATGGCCAAGGAGTGCAAAGCAGGTAGAAATCCCTATCTTAAAAGGCAGTTCCAAGAGGTAGTTTCAGCTGTTCATTAATGGAAAACGTCTTGTCTATTTGTTTTCTTCTTCCCCTGCAGTATGAAATGTGAGCAGTGCATTTAGCTGTTGCGATAACTGGGTTTTAAAGCCTTTTGAAATACCATTAGTCCTAAAACACTGGATGTCAGAGGAGAGGTTTTGAGCTGGGTGTACTCCTAAGGAAAGTGTAGCTCGTTTCAAAGGATCATAGAATCATAGGATGGCCTGGGTTGAAAAGGACCACAATGATCATCTGATTTCAACCCCTCTGCTATGTGTAGGGTTACCAACCACCAGACCAGGCTGCCCAGAGATACATCCAGACTGGCCTTGAATGCCTCCAGGGATGCAGCATGATCCAGGGGATGGTTTCCTCATCTTGCTTTGTAAATAGAGATGTTCCTGGCATGGTGCTAACACTGCTTTCAGATCTCCTTTTGAAAATAGAGCAGAGATCTGATTTCATCCAAGGGAAGTATTGCTGAATGAAGTCATATGTCTTAAAGGATAGCAACATTGCTTTTCTTCTCCTTCACTTACACTTCCACTATTTCAAATTAGGAAATCTCTACCCTTTCATCTACTCTGCACTTGTGTAAAGCCAGAGTGGGAAAAACTGGTCTTGATGTACTCATGCTTGTAAAGCTGAAGAGTCAGAGTTAGAATGGCTTGGGTTGGAAACAGCCTTAAAGATCACCCAGTTGCAATGTCCCTACGGTGGGCAGGTTGCCACCCACCAGATCAGGTTGCCCAGGGTGCAGCTGTCCTGCTAGGCACTGAATGAATCTCTGGGAGAGATTAATCTGTGCTATCAACTTTTTAATCATGGTTGTTTCATCTCCTGAAACTTTTATTCTCTAACATCAGTTTGTTAGAAGATCTTGGTTGCAATTAACCTTTAAATGCTTAGGCAGTTGTAATGACTGCTGAATCCACTTATTGCATAAAGAGATTAAAGATGCCTTTTGATGGTGGAAATTCACCTTCTGGGCTGTCTGGGGTGGATCATTTCCATTGTCTCTCTCATATTCAGATTTTCTGCTGCGTGCAGCTCCTTTGTACTTATTAATTTCCTCCAAGTCTCCACCGTCACACCTTTGTCCGTGCCCCTGGGCTTGTTGTTGCAGCCAAGGTAAAGCTATTTAAAATCAGGCATGAGTGGATGCTGTCCAGGATGTGCTCTAGGAAAACCTGTGGGTTTGTTTTTGTTGCTAGCGAGCTTCTATATGTAAAGGGAGACTTCTGGACCTCCCAGACAAGGCACTGAACTGGAGGCTGCCAGGCTGCGTCCCTTTCTATTTGCTCTGTGCACAACACACACTGCAAACCATATCTTTTCTGTGCTCTTAAGTTTATGAAAGATTTCACTTATTCCTTGGAAGAAAGCTATTTGCAGTCTGGCAATTTGCACTGTTCAGAGACACAATTTATCAAAATTAATATTCCTAAAGATTTCCAGTTTTCCAGCAATTTCACTGCAGCAACTACCCTAGTAACACGTTTCCTGCACAGGAGCACAACATAGGTGCTCCATTAATCAAGGGCAGAAGTCCTCATGTGCATCTGTTGCTGGAATGACATGTTCTGCCTGTAGCTGATGCACCCTCAGCTCTGCTGGAGTGGATTTGGTCATCCCTGTTCCAGTGGGGATTCACAGAGGGAAGGGGGTAATTACTGAGGAAAAAGGGGACAGTTGGGGTGTGGAGGGGAAGGAAGGATATCAGGTTTGACAGCTGTTTGCCTTGCATTTTGCTTAGCGGCCTCCAGCACACACTACAAGGGAACACAGATGGGCAAAAGGCCCAGGTTGGGCCCCATGTCTCAGGAACTGATGCTCTGTGTTTGAGCAGATATTCTGCTTAGTTGCCCTCATCATGAAAACACCACTTTGAGCCAAGTGGATGTCACACTTCAGAAACTGAAGACCAGCCCAATATCAGTGTTGTGAGTTTCTCCACGGCAAGTGCTGCCAGGAGGAACTGGAGGGCCCTGAGGTGTTGGATCCGTGTGCTGGGTTTGGCTGCTGCCCTTGGTGTGAGGGGATGTGGTGTTGGGTGGGAAGCACTGGGTGCTGAGCTGCTCCTGGTTCTGAGGTGGCCAGGCTCACAAAGTCTGGCAGAAATGGCTTGCGTGGAAGTTAAGCACTTCTTGCAAATGCATGCCTGGCTGTGTCAGAACTGGGAAAACTAGCCTTATTGAAAAACAAACT
Organism: Alectoris magna; assembly: GCA_030625065.1. NCBI lineage: Eukaryota > Metazoa > Chordata > Aves > Galliformes > Phasianidae > Alectoris > Alectoris magna. Next base: position 17,801,146 of record CM060566.1, on the reverse strand, counting down.
AATAAAAAGGCACAGCCTTTGGCAGGAAGAAAATCTTTCAGAGTTTTGGGATGAGCAAGAGGCAAACACTTCTGTAAATCCTACAAAGAGATAAAGCTGTGCAGGTTTATTCTCTTGTTTTGCACATCCTTTCTGTCTCCCGTTCCTTCTGAAAAGCCAGCATCTGGCTCCCTATGCACCATGCCACAAGTCCATGGGGTTACCTGGATGGGATCTGACTTGGAGTCTGTGTGAATCAGTTCTCCCAGATCCATCCTGCTGCTGTGTCTACATGCTGCGCTCCCTGGCTTGCACACACAACCTGGGGGAGCTGGTATGCAAAGACCCTTTTTCCCCAGTTTGACCCTACAGCTACTGTGAAGCTATGTGAATTAAGTTGTGCAATGCTGCATAATCACCAAGGTGTTTTTCCTGTGCCGTGCAGATGGACAATCTCTCACACCCCAGCATGATGCTCCTCTGTGGGTGTTGTCCCTGTGCCCATGCTGGGAGCACCTGGCAATGGCACAGAGCTGTGGGAGCTCAGGAGGAACAGTTCCTCCTCGGGGCCATCAGGTGTGGGTCATAGGCACTCCCCAGGCCTGCAGGGCCATTGCACAATGGGTGTGCACAGAGGGATGTGCTCTGCCATGAGCATCCTCTGTGAGCTCTGTAGGCACAGCCAGCACACGCTGTCCTTGCTGTACCTTGTCTCAAAGCAGGAAGCCAAGTGAACAACCTGAGGGTGATGGATGGCCCACAGCTCTGTGCTCTTGCTGTGACTGGCTCGTGGGAGGGAGGAGGATAAGGCTTGGGATTTGGAAACAGCCAGATAGCAGAGAATGTTGATGAGAGACCTGGCTTTCCAGGTACTGTTTTGTTTCTCATCCTGCGTGGCTACGGATGGCATTGATTACATCGATCTTGTCTGAACTGGAATTTACAAGGAATCTTGCTTCAGGGAACAAGCTGAAAATCCCAAGGCCCCAAACTTAGGCAAATTCAGTGCAAAATTTGCTTTAATTTTTATATTACCATCACTATTTGCAAATGTCCCTCTTTGGCCATGGGTTGTCACAGGGACAAAACACACTTTTGCTGGCATGTGGATGCGGAACCAATTTTCACGGTGGCAGAAGGCCAGCCGGGGCTTGTCTGGCTGCTGGGAGCCTCTTTGCTGGGAAGCAGAGGATGTTGCTGAGCGCCAGGCCTGGGGTCGGGCACAAACCGGTCCTGGGTTGGGTTGGCTGTGCAGACTGAGGCCTGTGCTCTGTCTCGTCACCCCCAATCGCCTCATCAGCCAGCAACAAATTTGTTTCCCCTAAGGGACCTCAGCTCTGTTTCCATCCAGGCTGACTAAGATAATGAATTTCAGTACTAATCCTTTTAGACTGAAAACATGATTCCAGAAGATATTTGTTAAGTGCAGCCTTATTCCATGAGGGAAGTTGCAGCATATATTTCCCCATACGTATTTGCAAAATCATTCTAAATGTACACATTTACTGGCTTCTTGTCATCACAGAAAGCACTGATAGCAGCAGTACACCATCTCTGTAGCAATCTCCTGAGCAGCCTAATGAGTTTATAGCCCAATCAAGACCTGCATGAGACTCATCTGATTTCTTTCAGCTGTAAAGGTGGAGAGCAGCCTTCATTTGAGGGCAGAGCCCTTTGTTTCTTGGCTCTTTCTTCTGCCTCTAGTTTCCTCTCTCCTGCTATAGGGAATGTCTCAGATGATGCTCAGCCAAACTTATTCGGTGAGAAATATGTTGGAGTTTGGTAGACATACACAGCCAAGCTCATCTGTTCCATTCGGTTTGTACGGTGTTCAAGCAACGCTGTTAGAAAACTGGTGAGGAAACTCCTTGAAAGCAGTTTTAGCTAGCACTGGGTGAAGAGTCCGTAACAGAGTGAAGTGATCTGAAAATGAATGGCAGCTGTGAATTTAGAAAAGCCTTACTGAATTGTGTCAGCTGAGAGGAAAGCGATCGCTTTCATTCTTAGTTCCTTATTTGCAGATGCTGACTTTTATTATTTGGAAAAAAAAAGAAAAATGACTTTTCTTTTGCAAACAGCCTTCCTTATTTAGAAATTGATTGGTTAATAAACAGCTTTAAATGACCTTTTAAGTTAGACAGTTTTGTAGATGGACTCCAAGCAAACTACTCTTCTTTGCTTGTCTCAGTGACAGCTTGAGAAGCCTTCAGTTTTATTTATCTGGAACCAAACCATTTTTCAAAATTGGTCAAGTTTGAGTCGCTCCTTGGAGAGCAAAATGTTTTAATTTGGCTGATGTTAATTTATTGGTCGTGCAGTTTAAAAATAATTACAATTAACCCTTGGTAATTTTTACAATTCAAACCATTTTATAGTGATATTTTGCTAATGGCAGGTTTCTTTAAGATTACCTTCCAGCATGCATTGAAATTGGACCTATGTATTTTAAATACGTATGTAGTTTCTAGAGCTGATTGACAAATATGCAATATATAATAATAATAATATTGACAAATAAAGCCTGGTTTATAATTATCTATTAAAATACTCTTGAATTACTCAGCAGTCAGAGATTGAATGGAATGTATTAAATAATTCGCTTAGATAATAACCTGTGGCTTTAGTTGAAGTGGAAGAGAAAAAAAGGCAGTAGGATGCCATGTGTGACAAGCTAGTTTCGTGGTAGGCTTGTTTGGGATGATTTGCTTGTCCACCCTTTGAGGAGGATCCATTGACCTTCTGCTTTTGATGTTTTAACTCTGTGGTAGATCCTAAACGCTGCTCTGTGACAATGAGTCTTGTCCACGGATTCCTGCCTTGGTGTGCACCAAGGAAATTTTTGGGAAGACCATTTATTGGGTTTCGAGGGCATACAGTCAGCACTGGGCACTTGTACACCATAGGGCATGGCTGAATGAAGACATATGCTGTTGAGAATTATTTTCACAACGCCTGCTCGATCTGTTCTAAAGTTAATATTGTGAAACGTGAGGAAAGCCTAACCATAGAAAATTCTGGCTAATACGAGAATGAGGCTTTCAGTGCTAGGCCTGAACCTTAAAATGTTTTGTCCATTACTGATGTAGCAAATTCTGTGGAAAATAGCTGGATAGCTTTGATCAGTATTAGACTTTCACCACTTTGGCTCTTATAGGTGGCTGCAAATTAGATGCCATGTAAGAAACCTGGATCTGTTTACTTTGGGGCTATTGTGAAACAATGTGATCTTTCTTTTTAATTAACTGGACTCATGAAAACAGAAGATCATAATTTCAGAGCTCTTACAGGGCTTTAGCGATTGAATGAAGCATTGGTTGTTAGGGTAGCATGGTTAGGTTGCGGTTGGACTTGATGATCTTTAAGGTCTTTTCCAATCTGAGTAATTCCATGATCCAAGGCAGGCACAGGGCTGCATGCCCAGGGGTGGCAGTCTTCCCCAGAAATCCCAGGCTGTACACTAAGCTCGTTTATTAGCCATACATGGTGGCATGTGATTATTAATGCCATCTTTCTTAACTTTGCATTAGGATTAGGAAAGATTTTTTCCCTTAATTATTTTATTCAACAGTTTTACTGCAAAACATGGGAACTAAGAAATTTTTGGGAAGATGTTTGCTCTGAAGTTTAAAATCTGCCCCGGAACAGAACGATTTTAATTACAAAGGAAACAAATTAATAAACCTGTGAATGTTTCTGATGGGTTTTTATTTACATTGTCAGGTCCCCAGCCAGGTCTCTGTTCTTCGGCATTTAGAAAGCAGCAGTTTCTGTGTGTTCCAAGTGGAAAAAAAAACAAACCACAAAAACAAACACATGCCCAGATGTCTGTAAAGGAATGAGATTCACTCCTGTGAGGGAAATGATGGCAATGCAAAGTAATGCAGTGACTCCCATTGGTTATAGCACAAAAGATTAGTCAAATTACAGGGGCTGCTCATGTAACAACGTACATAACGACATGTAATGCAAATCATTGTTTTGTTGCTTAAGTGAGAGAAAATAAGCATCTCCATTAGCTTCCTTTTGTTCTCAGAATAGTCAGTAATTGCTCTTACATAAGGTATTGCAGCCTGTGTGTGTGTGTGCTCCGTAGGAATTTTGTGCTGATCAGCCTAAGGCAGTTCCAGGCACGTTCTTGGGGCTATGATATTATGGGGCTCAAGTAAAGTGCTATGAGAACAGTGAAATCTCTGTTTGTTCACTGCTTTATTCTAATTCCAGATTTTCTCCTGTTAAATCAGTGAAAGAAAACTCCAGGCCTTCAGTTTTCTTCCAGCAGAAATCCTTCATCCTGATGCACCTGTGCTGTGAAACTGTGACCTCTGATGATGGCAGCCAATCTGCTGACTGTGCAGTCCTGCCGGGGCACCATGCCTGCATGTTTGCCATCCTATCGAGTGGCATTCTCAGGTTGGCCCAAGGGGCTCATAGGGTACACCAACCGCAGAGGCTGAGCTGTCCCAGCCTGTGGATGCTGGGACATTTCATGATGGAAAACAATGACAGGGACACCTGATAGGGCACAGGCGAGTATCTAGGGGCCAGAGATAAAGAATATGCTTTAACAGTGCAATGTGGCCTTGCCAGGCCCAAATTCAAGGATCTGTCAGGGGTCTGAGCTCAGAAAATGGGGCAGTGATACCACTGAAGTGTTACTCCATGCTTCTGCTACTTCCCATCAGCCCTGACTTTGTTGTTAATTGATACAGCACGTTCCTGTGCAGAAGTGAGAACTGTTATTCCTTCTTGCTTCTCTTCTTCCTAAAGAAGATTATTTCACACCACCTGCACTGTTTGCATGTCCTTATCCTTATTTTCAAAGTAGCAAACATACTGGGGGGTACTGGCTGCACAGAGATGCTGTGGATGCTCCGTCCCTGGAGGTGTTCAAGGCCAGGTTGGATGGAGCCCTGGACAGCCTGGTCTAGTACCAGATCTGGAGGTCTGTGGCCCTGCCTGTGGCAGGGGGTTGGAACTTGATGATCCCTGGCGTCCCTTCCACCCCAAGCCATTCTATGATTCTTTGTTCTCCTTAGATAAAGAAGTTCATTGCAATTCTATTATGATTATCATCCTTCTTAGCAAGAGTTACTGATTTCTGCTGTTACTGCCTAAGATGCTCTGTGAGTGTTAATTATTTCATTTGAGAGTGTTCTTGGCTTGCTGATGTGAGGAAATGCAAACCTGTTATACTTACAACCTGTTACTTATATGTGAATATATAGAAGATTATTAGATTCCTCAGTCTGATTTTTTACGTGTGTGTATATATATATATATAAGTATGAACGTATAGGCAAACAAAAAGACTCCAATACTCTTTGCATAAACCAAGGAAGACAATGGTTGCTGTACTTGTTCAGTTCTTCAGTATTTATTTAGATGAATTCTCTTTGCTCTTTGAAGGCAAAAATGGCTATGTCATCTGCTACTAGTGATCAACGTATTGAACAGCCAACATGGTGTATCGGTCCTCCCTCATTTACATGTGCCAGCGTGACTATTTTTCAGCAACAAATAGGTGCAAAGTAGATTTTGTGAACGATAAGGGAATTCTCTAAGTCCTACAAACAGTGCAGAATGTTGCAGAAAGCTGTGCTCCAGCCAGCTCATATGATTGATGATGGTAGTAGCTGATTTGATCTACTACATCATCCTACACCATTATACTCTGCTTAATGGGATCGGTTGGAAACCAGATTGTCGCTTTAATGGGTAACTCAAAAATCTGATAAAACGTGAAAGTTTGTGGCAGAAAGGGATTCTTCAAGGAAGTTTCAAAATAATGGAAACTTTCAGGTAAAATTGGAAGGTTATGATTTTTTTTTTTTTTTTTTTAAATGATGGAAACATTCTGGAAAATTTCTAGTTTAAAAGTCTTTTGGTAAAAAGAGAATTAAAATGCTTTCTCACAGGGAAAGCATGGATGGGATTATTTTGTTTTTCCTGTTAGTAATTGAATCTGCTATAAAATTCAGTTTCTGAGGATGAGCTGTGGATCACTGTGTATAGAACATATAGAAGAGCAATCTTTACTACCCCACCACTTTACCATATAAGGGTAATTTACTCATATAAGGGAAAGCATTCTTCTTTCTTTCTTTTTTTTCTTTCTTTTTTTTTTTTCTTTTCTTTTTTTTTTTTTCCATGAGGTTGAAGCGTGTTTTCTTTTATTTGTTCCTGTTGGGGGGAATAGAACTTTTAATGAAGTCTTCAGTCTGGAGAAAAGGAGGCTCAGGGGAGACCTTATAGCTCTCTATAACTACCTGAAGGGAGGTTGTAGTGAGCTGGGGGTCGGCCTCTTCTCTCGTGTAACTGGTGATAGGACTAGAGGGAATGGCTTCAAGCTGCACTGGGAGATTCAGACTGAATGTTAGGAAATACTATTTCTCTGAAAGAGTGGTCAGCTACTGGAATGGGCTGCCCAGGGAGGTGGCGGAGTCGCTGTCCCTGGAGGTGTTCAAGAAACATTTGGATGCTGCATTGAGGGATATGGTTTAGGGAGTGCTATTGGTAATAGGTGGATGGTTGGACTGGATGATCTTGTAGGTCTTTTCCAACCTTGGTGATTCTGTGAAAATGACGATGAAAATCAGACTTGGTTACTAGGTTAGCTATCTTGCTATTCTAGCTGTATTTATTCTCAATCTCATTCCCATAAACACTGGAGGCTGTGGGAGATGCACCTAGCTGCACTGGTCCATCTATTTGCCTTCATTCAGAAATAGAAAAGGAGCCACAATAATTTCTTTGTCATGATTGCTTCGGGGTCTCTAGCTGTGCCTGTGAGCTCCAAGTGTGTTACTGTTATGACAGTTGATTTAAACAACTCAGAAATAATGCTTTCCAGAACAGAGCCCCATTTCTCAAATCCTTGAATAGAATATGAAGTATAAAGGTATAAACTATAAATCCTACATAAATATTCCCTTAGGAAAACATTTTCTCATTATTTAGTGAGGAAGATTAGTGTGTTTCTGAGCTGAACTGTTATTAGCTCACTGCTCAAAGCTTTCAGCACCATAAATTGGGCTGTGAGTTCACAGGTTAAATGACTAGAAATGGGAGCATTAGGTACAAAGATATTTGAGCAAGAAAGATCCCCGGAGAAACATGCTTGTAGCAAAAAGATCTGGCTTAGCTTCAGCTGGGAATGTAACAAACTGGCTACACAAGAATGGCCTATGTAAAAACCACATACAGAACAGGAGACCCTGAACTGTGATTAAAACCCCAAATGCTTTAAAACCAGGAGGAACTGAGGCATAGAATTGTATCTAGGACTTCCATTGCTTTCTTTTTTCTATTACTTGCCTAACTTATGAAAATCCTCCTTCTCCTCTCTGTAGAATTGTTCTATCAGAAAAATCAATATCCTTTGATCTCTGTAAAGTAAGCCTTGTTAATACAGCCCCGATATGCAAGGCTTGACTGGATTTCTCTGCCTACGTGTGTAGGTTTTCTTCTTATCTGGGGTATTTTATCTCTGGAGCATCATTTCTCCTCCAGCAATTGCTTTGCTTGAGGTGATTTGGCTCTGCCTCCTGACAAGCAGCATTTCGATGGTTTAACTTCTGCCCGAGTATTGAACACTCAAGGTGTTATCCTGCTGTTTTGAATCCCTAGACACAAAACTCGACCATGCTGGTTCTGTGGGCCTTTCTGGTTGCTTCCTATATATGTTAAATTAAATTTACTGATTTGGTGAGGAAAATATGAGCAGCGGTACCTGTGATATCTGTCTTTTGATTTGTTTTGCATCACCCTCGCATTTCTGCTTGCACCCACACCTCTGTACTAAAAGCTTTCAATAGGAAATACATGCTTATGGCATAATATAAGGGACAATTGGGACTTAAAAGCATTTTAAGAGGTGTAATGAGTGACATGAGGGATTAACTGTTTGCATCAAAATAATTTGTTGCTAATCAAATAGCAATCAAACCATTTCGTTTGGTCATCTGTGTTGGCTTTCAGCAGATTCTGAGTTTGTTCTAGACTGGCAATGAACGTTTCTTGTAAAGTTAATTGCAGAACAAGTGAAGAGAGAAGCCTAGCTCAAAGGCTTTCCTCTTAATGAGTGTGCTGAAGTTACTTAGAAAGCTGGGGTGCTGGGATGTTGCTCTAAAGAGAGGGACAAATTGGTGAGGCCAATAAAAGGAGAGAATCTGAGGACCAAGAGTGGTGTTCAGCTAAAGAAAGAAGCGGAGAGAGCAATCAAGTCCGTGCTCAGACTACTGAACTGTGAATGAAGTTGAGGAGCCAGAGCTTCAGCTCTTAGTAAAGAAACATCGTCTTCAGAAGCATAGGCACTCTCTGGCCATTAAATCATTGGAAAATAATAGCTTAGATTTGGTGAGGTACAGCCCCTACTGATTGTAGCCTCTTTTCTGTTGCAGAAGTCATATGGAGATATTGATTGGTATTTATTTATTTTCAGTCTGTTTCCCTTGGCTAGGAAGATTATCAAGATGGAGCATGAAGTAATTAAAGGAGTGTATTGAAGATGGTAGACTTTTTGCTTTTCCATCTTATTCTTTTACCATGACCTGCCCTTCTAAATTTATTCATGGCTCTATTGCACTTCATGCAACTCAATCCTGAAGGAGGGAGTTAGATGTATGCATAAGTTTGACCCCAACAGGGAATCCCTATGGATGGAAAACGCTACATTATGTGCTTCCCATGAAACCACGTTAAGTGAAGGATTCGGGAATCCCGTGGCATGACGACTGGAAAATCAAAGTCTTGAGGCTGCTATTAGAGAAGTGGTTTGTTGTGTGAGCCTTTTACCACCCCCTAGAATCTGGTATGATATTTTTGGGAAGAGTTGCTTTGCGTATAAAGGTGCATCACCCACCCTGTATGGTTTCTAATGCTGTTTTGTAATGGTTATACTTCTACTGTTTTTGTTTATGATCCATCCACATTTCCATTCAAAAAGCTATTAGAACCTAACTATAAAATAGCATAAGAAGTAGGAACTGCTGCATGTGTCTGTTTAGAAATGCATTCCCCATATGCAGAAGGAAATGCCTGTCTGTATGAATTATGAATGTGTGCATAAACCAAAGGGCAAACTTTCTTTCTTGTTTTATTTGCATCACAGGTCACTGGGCTTTGAGATGAGTTACTCTCCTGAGTGAATATCAATAGAGTTGACACTGAACTTCCAAGTGGCTGGTGATGCACCAGAAATAATTTATTGGACTTGTGTTATCTTCTTCAATACAAGGCCAACTCCTGGCATAGGCATTGCCTAATCTCTTCCCTTCACAATTTGGAGGAGAGTACATTGGCTCAAATATGTAGATTAAAATCGATTTTGTAAGAGTTATTTATGGTCTTGGAATTCTGAGGCTGCACAGTCTGTAGTGAGATGTCAGACAGCACTTAGTTCAGGCAAACCTGAAGCTGATAAATCCTCAAGGGGGATTATTTTACAGATTTATGGCATTTTCCTAGCAGCCTTGATCACTCAGATTGCCTGAGCTGCCTGATCACAAACACAGTTCTAACATCTCTGGCAGTAGGCATAGGTAGCAGTCTCAGTGTGCTGTATCTGTTTTGGGGTGTGCTGGTGAGACAGCTCAATTCCCCAGACCCCAGGTGTTTCTTGTATATAACGTATATGATTTTAAAATATTAGTTTACTGCTTGTTAAGGTGCCTTGATATGTTATCAGTCCAGGAGGCACAACAAATTGCAGGCTGTCCTTCCTATCCTTGACTCTCAAAATCATACCCATGCATAAGATTTTTGGCCAAATCTTCCAAGACATCAAAGATCACCCATCATCGATGTATCTTCAGACTCTAGAGGTCCTGGGAAAACATAGTCAGCTGCTTCTTTTTTCTCAGCTGCTCCTGTGGTAAAAGGAACTACTTCTTTCTCTAAATTCCTTTTTTTTTTTGCTATGGAAATCCCTCTCATATTCTGTGCTTTTTAACAACTATACATTTACTCTATTGTAGATGGGAGGAAGGGAGAATTTACTTACAGAAATGAGAAGTTAGAAAATGGAATGAAACCTGAACTGCATGTAGTTTATCTCCCAGGCAGGATTTGTTTAGCTGTTAGCATTCATAGAATCATAGAATAGAATGATAGAGTCATTATAATTGGAAAAGATCTCTAAGATCATCAGGTTCAATTGTCAACGCATCACCGCCAGGCCCTTATTATATACAGGCATGTATGTGTCTCTGTATGCACACACACATGGAGCCTTTCCTACTTTTCTTACCACTCATCTCAAAGGTAGTGTGTCATGAGCTGTGTGTAGGTTCCTGAGTCACCCAGAAGTGCACGTTAATTGCAATTCAGGGATCCTGTGGTTTGGACTTTATTGCTCAGATAATCAGATAACTGCTACTGCAATGCGTGTTGCTTATTTAATGTCAGCAGTTCAATTAAAAGTGAATCAGCATGTCTTTTACACAAGGTTTCTCATTCAATGAAGGGCTTGGCTTTTCTTTAAAGTATATAGCAGCTACTTCCAAACCAGGGTATTTTGCAGGATATCTCAAGTGAAACAAGAGAGAAAGCCTTGCCTTGCATGTATGATGACAAAGCTGTGGAAGGAAGTCAAGCAGAAGAGGCAGCTCCTGGCATGTGTTTTGGTGTAGCTGACAGCGCTCTAATCTCCAGGGACACAATTCACCTTCAGATATTAGAACTATTGTTTTGGGTTTCATCAGCTCAAAAGTAACTTCTCTCATGCTCTTTAGAAACTTCACATTTTTAAATTATTATTGTAATATAGGCAGGGACTTTCTTGGGCTTCCTTCTTTTTCTCACAGATTTTTCTGTTTCTCTAAATGTAGTTATAATGCAAGGGTCACCTTCTTTTGTGGGTTACTCCAGGTATCACAGTTGCTTTTGCTGATGGGAGAGTGGAATTGTGAGGAAGATAAGGTTCAATCCTCATATAGCACCAAAGCAATGTTTCTTCGATGAAGTTACTTCAGTTTTATCTTGAAATGATTGTTTATTCCTGGAAGTGCTGACTAAAGCTTCCCTTTAATGATATATCATGTTGATAAGAGATATATAAGAGGTCATAAGAGACCTTTTAGGTATCTTATACAGTAGCTTCTTCTACATGGTTATATCAATTAGGTCTTAATTCTGTTGCCTAAATAAAGGGATATAATGCCCTTTTGTGCATCTTCCTTAGTGCCCAACTGTGACTCCAAGAGGGTGTGGGTCACCCTTGTTCTCGCATCCTATCTTCTAGCCCTATGTGCATGTCCTGAATACTCTGAAGTGTCTCAAATATGCCTAGGAGCCTATGTTTAGACATCTGGATGGATCCGTTATTGTCACATAGCACTAGCTTATTAAACCTTCTATCGTACAGCCCTCAGGTGTTCACATTTACCAGCACTGAGATGTTACAGTCTGCAGTTCTGTGAGGCAGGAAATTATTATGTGCAAAGAAAGGGAGATTAGCTTAAATCGCCTCATTCTGGCCTGCTGTTAGGAAGTTATCTGCAACCATTAGAAACAAATGATTTTCTTCTAGCCCCTAAGACCTCCAATGTGAAACTGGAAAATTCTCTATTACCAAAGAGGCAATATCACTTTGTGCATATTTGGGCAACGTACTGTGGGAGCGTCGCTCCCTGCTCTCTGCTTGAATTCAGTGGGCAGTCTATAAGATGAGATTTTCCTCTTCTTGCTCTACTCTGTTCTTCTATGGTCCTTGTTTTTGTTCTGTAGTAGTGCCATCAGCACTGAGTATTTAGGATTGTGATCACTTGAAGTCAGTGGAGACGCTGTGATCCATGAATTTGAAGCAGAGCTATAAAGACTGGCTGAAACAGCTGCTATCTTTTATGGAAAAACACAAGTCATATAGCTGAGCTTTTGCAGCATGTAATTAATTACTGAAATTCAGTACCATTTTGCACAATATTTGACTTTTTTTTTTTTTTAAGAAAATGTTTCTATACTCCATTGCAAGACACATTTTAAGTCACTGTCATGAAGCAGAAGAATGTCTTTCATTATGTTCAGAACTGACTGGTTTTGTATCCACTTCAGAGAATAATGAAAACAGTCGGAGTTAAATTATTATAACTTAAAGCCATTCCCTGGCATATTCTTTTCTCAGTATGCACACTGCTGTCTTGTGGAAATTTTATAGGGTGTGGTGAAGGCGAAAAGAGAGATGGAAAATCCCTGACCTCCTCTGATGATGCAGTTTGTTTCCAAACCACTATACGGTACCCTATTTAATACAGTATTTAGACGCATAGCAAAAATTTCCATGGAAATTCCCCATTCACTGTTTTAATGAGCACTTAGTAGATAGACAGGATTTCAGTTTGATAATCAGACTAATAAGCTTGCAAAAGCCACAATTACTTCAAGTCCTTGAAAAACTCTTGTCTAGTGGATTTAGCAATATGGATGCGTGAGTGGCAACACATGAGAACAACAGCAAATCTGGTTTATGGCTTGCAGTTGCTCCAAAACATAAAGTCATAATATACTTTGAGGAGATTGGCCTTTTGATCTGCTGAATCTTGGCTTAGTGACTTAGGCAGCAATGTTTTGAGGCTTATTCTGTATATAACAGTCAATCGTCTCCTGGAAGTTTTTTTTTTTGTTTTCCTTTTACAGTCATGCATTCATACTGTTGCAGTTGTTCAAATGTCACGAGAAATCTTTAGTGTTCGCTGTCAAGGTGCTCATCTGCTGAAAGCCGGATAATGAAACCATTTGTAATTTATGTTACAGTGAGACTGAAAAGGGGGAAAAAAAGAAATCTGAGAACTGTTGTGGTGTTGTTTCTCTTAGACACCTACTTCTGCCTTTTAGCTTTGTGCTTTAGCGTACTCTCAGAGCGATGCTTTTTATCTAATCTACAGTCAAGTGTTGAATGAATCACAGTTGGCCCTTGTTGGTTAATCATATTAAATGTGTATTAGAACTTCTTCCACTGAGTGAAATATTAATAAGTGTTGGAGAAGAAAGTAGGATATAGTTGGATAGTGCAGCATTTATTTTTTTTTCCTGCCTGAAAGGAAACGTTGACCTTTTTCACATAAGAAATTCTGAGATTTAAAGCTTTTAAAATGTGGTTTTTGATCCATACCTCTCAGCTCAGATAGTTACAAGACTAAGCGTGCACTTCTGCTAAGGCTGAGCGTATTGGTCCTTCAGCATGTTGTGCTCGTTCCTCAGGGGTCACCTCAAGCCCTGCCAATCCATGCTTCATGCTTTTTTCCACAAGGACTTCTTTCTCCAATATCATTGCTGAAAAGCAATTAATGATGTTTGGGAAGTAGCCATCTCCTCTCCCATCCAGAGTCAGAGATATTTTCAGACTGTCAGACCAGTTTCTTGGATGAAAGTATTTACGATCTGACCTTCACCTAATTGTTCATATATTTATGTTCTCTTGTTACCTCATGGGAGGTTTTTGTTTTGTGTTTTGTTTCATAGAATCATAGAGTCCTTAGAGTTGGAAGAGACCTTTAAAGGCCATCTAGTACAGCTCCCCTGCAATGAACAGGGACACCACAGCTGGTTGCCGAGGGCCTGATCCAGCCTCATCTTGGAAGCCTCCAGAGATGGGGCATCAACCACATCTCTGGGTAAACTGTTCTCATGCCTCACCACCCTCACTGTGAAACACTTTTTCCCTATTTCCAACCTAAATCTACCCTCTTTAAGTTTGAAGCCGATTCCCCTTGTTCTTTCACCACAGAATCTGCAAAAGAATCTGTCCCCTTCTTTCCTGTAGCTCCCCTTTAGATACTGAAAGGCCACTGTCAGGGTTGGTTTTTGTTTTGTTTAGACTGCAACTGCTTTTACTCTTACAATGACAAGTGCTGAATCACAGTATCATCCCAGCCTTGAAGATCAGCTCCAGCCATATATTAATGTTCCTCCACAAGTGGTACTTTGCAGGTGTAAAACAACATTCTTGTCTTCGTGTTTGTCTGATCTGAGCCAGTATTGGAGTTAATAGAAGATTTGCCTTCGGGACTGGGTACTCATATCTTTCAAAAATGGCCAACAGGTTTGCTGTAACTAAGTCATGAAGTCAGTCCAACTTGCTTGCCTTGGTGAATGGAATGTATTAGGGAATCTATGCAAAATTCTTCTCTTCATGCTCAACAACCTCTCCACCTACCTCTAAAATGAAACTTTTTTTTTTTTTTTTGGCGAGGAAAACAAAGGTGTGAAAAATTCTTTGACTACATGATAAATTGCTGGGGAGGGCATGGAATTGAAGGAATGGATAAGGACTGAAAAGAGTTACTGACTCTGACCCATGATAATAAATGCGTCTGAATGCACAGCAAACAATGGCACACTGGAATAACTGATAACAAAGCAAAAAAGGATCAGATGAAGATAAGACAGATGAAGGGAAACACAATTTAGTTAGATCTGAATTGTTGACTGAAATGTGTTCTTTGCAGGTAGATTAGCTTTGGAAACAGTAAGACTGTTACAGGAAAAAGTGGCATAACATTTGTTGTGTGCACATTGGGGAAGAATACTGGTTTCCTGCATGGAAATGCAAGTTCTCATGTGCAGGTGCTGGGTCACTGAGCAGTGGCTGACAGGCAGAACCTTGGGGCTTGTCTGTTCTCCAGGAGTTTTTCCTCTGTAGTCAGGTTTTTGAGATGACCATCCCCATGGATCTGTGCAGTTCTGCACTCTGTGTCCGTGACGCAGGTTATTCCTGCTCCAACAAAATGTTTTGTATTGGCCATTTTTGATATCACACTATTTGTCTCAGACCGTTTCTCCAGTTTGACAAGATCCTGTTGTATTCTCAGCCTTCAAACATGCCTGAAGCCATCTCCAGCTGGTTGCTGAGTGCATTTTAATATGCATCCTTTCCCATCAATGATCCAGGTCCATGCCAGAATTACTGGATGGAGCAAGATCTGTCTCCTCCAAATCCTACTATATGGGAGGAGTATGTTTGACAGTGAGTATTTCTGGTTGTACCTGAGAAGGATTTTGCAACTTTCTCATAATGTTTTGGTCTAGAGAGATCAGGCTTGTTAGTTTCTTTATGCAAGGTCCCAAAGTTGTCATGAATTTGGCACGTGTGATATTTTTCACTCCTCCCTGTCTTCTAGGCAGTTCTGCGGTCAGAAAAGGCTGTTAAATTGGTTTGCTGTGATTGATTTTAAGGCAGTCTTTTGGCATGGTTCATCTCCTGGTTTAACTGTAGGTCTTTACAAATAGCAAACATCTTGGAGTTACTCTGCTGGGCATAATTCTTCTGCTTTTCTTTCAGACCCCATGCATGGCTACGGCCATTTTCCAGCATGACAAAAAAGGTTGCTTGTTAGCATGTGTCTGATGGAACACAGTAAACAAGGCAGTAATTAAAATCTTTTCTGGACTTTGATCTCCTGTTCTCTCTGTACTGCCAGCAATGACTGTTTAAAAAGATGCTTTTTACCAGAGATTTGAAGTCTAATTAATGTTTTCCTGACCGGACTTTCAAGTGTATCAGTGACACCTCTCACCTTCAGTCCTGTGGAGGATTGCTGTCTGCCCTGAGAGTGCAGAAATCTGGAGAGGCTCATTGTGTACTGAATAAATCACAAGGGATGTCTTCACATCAGTCCTTGATGCAGTGCAATCTCTATTCTGCCTGACCTTTTCTCTGTTATCTCAGCCCTTCCTCAACTTCTTTACCAACTTTTCAGCTTCCTCATTAAATCTGAGAAACTGTGCAACTCCTGAGAAAAGGCTATGAATATTGACAAACGCTTGAAACAACAGATCTGTTTCAAAGAGAAACTGGAACTGTTAATGGGCTCTGAGAACAGCGTGGGTTTGGAGCATACATCCGATTCTCACTTGAGGCTATCATGCAAAAATCCCAGCTAGGGAAATCTCATCACGAGGTTGAGGCTTGGAAAACACTGAGCTGGAAGCTGGAGATTCTGAATAGGACACGCAAATATTTAGAGCTATTAAAAAGATCAAATCAAGGACTGGGAACATCACGTCTGCGAGCTGGATATGGACTCTGGGGCATTCTCAAATCACTTGCAATCATACTTTTAACAAAATGCAGTGGTGCTACAAATATAGGCATTAAGAAATGCTTTATGAAATGCATTTCAGAGAGCTATTCAGGTTTCAAGGAGAATCTTCCCCAGAGAAAGGACAGACAGCCCAACAAAAGTACCACTTGACAGGAATGACATGGTGAACATGTTGAAAGCCTCTGGACAGTTCTTTGAACCAGGAGACCTGGGCAACAAAGGCAGAGGAAGGCCATACATATATTATTATAGGACAAAATGTTCTTCTCTTGACAGTAATGAATATAGGGAAGATAAAATTATTAAGAGATAGGTGGAAAACTATTCTGGCAAGTTGCATTTTGCAAATATCATCTGGCTTCATAGTGTTTCCAATTTGGGTATAATGTTTTTAAGTCCCTTCGGCAATGGCGAAAAAATACAGATGATTCATATATAAAGATTTATTAAAGAAAAATATAGGTGATATTTCATACAGAAAAGAATCATTTTGATCATTTGCAATTATGGGTCAAATTAAATTGAAATAGACCTGCTCTGAAATCAGCATCCAATGAAAGAATTGCAGTCTGGATTTTAAGTTTTGAGGCACTGCTTGAAAATAAGATCTCATTTGATGAAAATGTGAAAAACTCACAGACCTTGCCAAAATTAAACTCTGTGACAGTCAATTCATGGCAGTTAATGAGAATTATTGCATTTTATTGCTTGACTTTTCTCTTCCTCTTTTCATCTCTTGAATTGTTTAAAGGAAATCTATGTGAAAATAGCACATTGAAATCAATTGATTAAATCTGATTATCCTTTTGTTCCTTTGGTTGCCAGTGGAAACAAGCACATTTAGAAAGAACCTCTGCTTATCTTTTTCAGTCTATCTGACAAAGGCCAGTAGAGCTGATATATATTCAAAAGCAAGATATGTCCAGCTGTTAGTGTTTTTCTGATGAACAGCTTCCTCTTTGTACTTCTTTCTGTCATTATCTTGGAAAAGTCCAGGATATTCTAGCCAGTTTTTAAATTACCTTGGGGATTTTTTTGTCAATTGTCATGCAGATTAGAAAGCCAGATGATGGGTTGGACCTGGGTGCCTCTTTGCAAACGACTTACGGAACTGATCTGGAGCTGAGACAATGAAAGGTTCTTCACTTTTCACAACTTTTCCTTTGAAATCTTGCCATACCAGCCGAATACAGACAAATTAACCCTGGGCACAAAACATGCACTTAATGTCTCTCTGAATCTATTTATTTAAGGGATTGTATGCTACAGAGCCTCTCTGTGAGCTGGAGGCTGTGCCTTTGGTTTCCCTTCAAGTCCTACTACTTAAATTTTTATTACCAGAGTGTTGCCTGGTGTGATATCCTGTAGGAATATTTCAGTTTGGTGTGACTTTCATCTCTTGATCAGAACAGAAATGTTCACAGAGCAAAGATAATATGTATTAAAATCAGTTTAGTTGGCAGCCCATTTTTTTTTTTTTGCCAAAACTTCTGATGACAAATGCAAACCAGCTCCTTTTATTTACCTAGCAATCTCAACCCCTGGCTAAGAACACTCAGTTCCTTGCTGTGTCAGTGGCAGATGGGCCTGGATGTGAGGCTGGTTTAATCTCCCTGTTGCAATAGGGCTATCAGTCACCGAGGGGAGGACAGCTGTGCTTTGCTGCTCATGCATGCCACTTCACAGCCAGAGGAGCAGCAGCAGCAGCCTTGTCAGCATGAATCTATTTAATGTCAGGACTGACTGTGCATGTTGAATGAGAAGGCGGGCATTTGCGCTGGCTGTTATATGGTGTTTCTTGCTTGGCATTGCTCATATGGTTTGCTGCTGCCCTGACTTCCCAAGGCTTGTGGAGACTTGTTTGAGCAGAGGGTTTGTAGCAGGAGAAATCTGCCCACTCGCAGCTTTCCAGTGATGGAACTGAGGAGAGCATCTTGTCTTAATCTGCAAACGCTGGGGAGGGAGTTTGGTTGCACTGAGTGGTGGCTGGCTGAGAGCTTTGGTGATGAGTGGGATGGAGGAGGCATCATTTGAATGATGCTTTGGCTTTGTAGGCATGGCAACACCAGGGATATTGAAAATTAATTGAGTGACACAAGCTCAGAGCACTAAATGCAACGTACTAACTCCTGTGATAGTGTGGTTTACTCATGTGCAGTAGAGATATCTGTAAAGGTGGACAAAGTATGCTTTACAATTGATAACTGACATCTTAAGAGTGGAGACTGCTGGTGGTTAGTGGGCATGGTGGAGATGGGTTCTGATTCTCATAGTGGTCTTTTCCAACCTTAATTGGAAAAATAAAATCTATGAATCAATGTTAATGTCACAGAAGTGTTGGTGGAAGGGACAGAACTTGAATTCATTCTGTTGGGCATCTTTGCTTGCATCAGTTTTGGGGTATCAAACTGTTTTCCCCCATAACTTTTACTTTTCATTCTGACATGGTATATTTTGATAACGGAAGAAAAGATGATATCAGTAGTGGGCTTGAGTGCACCCTCAGCAAGTTTGCAGATGACTGCAAGTTGTGCGGTGCGGTTGTCATGTCTGAGGGGTGGGATGCCATTCAGAGAGACCTAGACAGGCTGAGCAGAGGGTCCAGGTGAACCTCATGAGATTCAACAAATTCAGGTGCAAGGTCTTACACCTGGTTCATGGCAACCCCTACTATTAGTACAAGTTGGGGGTTGTAGGGATGGAGCACAGCCTTGCCAAAAAAGACCTGGAGGTACTGGTGGATGGTAAACTGGACATGAGCCAGCACTTTGCCCTCTCAGCTCAGAAAGCCAACCGTATCCTGGGCTACATCAAAAGAAGCATGGCCATCAGGTCAAGGGAGGTGATCCTGTCCTTCTGTCCTGGTGAGACCTCATCTGGAATAATGCATCCAAATGTGGAGTCCTCAGCGCAGGAAAGGCCTGTTGGAGTGCATCCAGAGGAGGCTCCCAAAAATGATCCAAGGGATGGAACATGTCTTCTACTGGGACAGACTGAGAGATCTGGACAGCCTGGAGAAGAGAAGGCACTGGGGAGAGCTCATTGTGGCCTTTCAGTATCTGAGGGGTGACTATAAGGAGGAAGGGAGCAGACTCTTCAGCAGTGATAGGACAAGGTGAAATGGATTCAAACTAAAAGAAAGAAGATAGAGAATGGGTATAGGAAAAGGCTTTTTTTTTTTTTAACAAGAAGGGTAGTGAGGTACAGAAACAGGTTGCCCAGAGACGTGGTTGTTGTCCCATCCCTGGAGATGGTAAAGGTCATCAGGCTCTGGGCAACCTGATGGAGCTGTGCGTGTCCCTGATCATTACAGAGGAGTTGGTCTAGATGGCTTTTAAGGGTCCCTTCCTACACAAATGAGTCTACGATTCGAAGAGGCAAAGCATTGCCCAGAATGATTTTTTTTTTTTTTTTTTTTAGATTTGTGTTTCGTCAGTCAATACCCCGTTTTCTGATGTTTATCCCATCCAAGTTTTTAGAATCCTTTCATATTTCTTCCCTCAAACTGCAAAATCCATTATTCATCCAGCAATCAGGAACAGTCGTCCTATCCGACAATACATTAAGCTGCAGCTCTGTTAACATGAACTGCAGAGAGGCAGTTGGTAATTGGCAAAGCAAAACAGTGAAGGGCCATGCCTGCAAAACAGGAGGAGTTGGATTTATGAGCGCCTCAAAGCACCAGCTTTATGGGCTCAAAGGACTTTAGTGCTCTGGTGCTCCTTACACCTACCAAATGTGCTGAAAATAAGTTTAAACTATGTCAGGAGTTGAAACTGGGGCGCAGACCAAATCTGCAGTGGTTTGGTGTTTATAAATGATGTGAATGGCACCCTGTGTGTCAAACTGGGCACAGCAGAGCTGTCTTGCACCAGCTGTTTAAGACAATGAGAAGACACAATACATCAAAAGTGGAGCATGTACTAAAGGAGCTTAAAGGAAGGTAGCCAAGCATGTGGAGACAAGGCACCATGGTTTTGGTCTCCATATGCAATGAATAGATCTCTTTGGAAAGATTGAAATGCTGGGATTTGGGAAGGTATTTGACAGGCTCATATTACAAGGGTCCACTTTTGTTATAGTAATGAAAAAAACGCTCGTGTCGTTCCAGGAAATTTTTGTTAATTAGGGATCCTTTTAAGGATTTCTAACAGCTCCAACTCTTCTGTTTGATGACATACAATAAATAAATCCAAGGGGTAGGAAAGAACACGCCTTTTATTACAACTGTTGTTAAAGCAAAACAATAAACCCCCATACTCTAAACAAACCTACAGTGATTTTTGTGGTTATTTCAGGTATTTTACGCTGTTAGTAGAAAGAAATCTACAGTGATCTGGGTCAAATACACAGTCTGCTACAACCAGGAGGAGTTTTTCCATTATTACTTGTGGATAAGGGAGCGGGCTCATAAGGAAGTAGAGTTCATGGCTTTCCTTGCCTTAAAATAAAAACTCCATACTCCCTCTGCTGTGGGGTAATCTCTCTTTATGCTGAGCAGTGGAATAATACAGAGAAGAGACAGCACACAATGAAAGAATTACTCTTTAATTCTACGCATTGCCTCATTAAAATGGCACGAGGAGTGAGGCACACTCTCAACCAGTGCAATGAATGTGCACAATATGCTTGAATTGCTTCTGTCCAGCTTTTAAATGTATCTGTCCTCATCCCAGTAACAACCTTTTGTTTAGGAATATTCAGCTCCTGTCCCATAATTTAATTTCACTCCCTAGCCTTCCTCATCACAGAGCAATGAAACCCCATGGCCATTTGTTACAGATTAGATCTGAAACTGTGCTTGTGACCCAGGGATAAAGCATGTGGTTCACGAATGTCTATGCTGATCATTTTAAATAGAAGTCAAGGTACACAATCAAATCCCAGGTAAAGAAGAAAGGATGTACAGCACACATAGATGTACACACTCTTAATGCATAGAGCTATATATACTCCCTTTGCTTCCTGAGGAGTATATTGTCTCTAGGAAAGAGGACAGCTCTCTGTCTAATCAAATGCTGTGTACAGCACAAGGAACCTCATTCATCCATTCACATAAATCCTATGTGAGCAGCAGAATACTATTTAGAAAGGCAATCAACCTTTAAACCTTTAGAAAGGTTTCTAGCAACAGAGAATCTATATTCTCAGAAAATATCCAATTAACTTTGTGGCTAATATTTTGTGCCTTATTTTTAGCATGAATCTATCCAGCTCATCTTTGGCCTCCAGCTCTTATTGCTCTCTTGGCAGATTAATAATCCCTGCATTATTAGATGTTCTCCCCATGTCTATATGGATTGGAAGTGCTTCACCTTTTAACCTCCTCTTGGATGAATTTATATTGAGCTCCTTTGGGTCTTTCATGAGAACAGTGAACTCCAGGAAATCCAGCCCCAGTGGATTTGTTTTTCTGCTTCTTTCACAACTGTACTGGGAAGCTGAGAAAGAGCTAATAGTAAAGCAAATGTAAAGCATCTCAGCATGATGATATAAATGGCAGGAGTGAGGCAAGCACAGCTATCAGCCTGCTGCAACTGGATTTGTTGGCTTTCTTCTCTCAGGGAGCTGAGTGATCGGGGAGGGGTAGGGAACCAGGGGGGCAAGCTATTTACCTCAGTAAATGGGGCATTTTGTGTGAGAGCAGTGGGGCCATGCAGAAAGTAGAGACAGGGCTGGAAATTGTAGCAGGCAGGGACTGCAGCTGATGATCAGCAAGGAGCTGTCTGTAAACAAGGCTTTGGCTCTGCTTCTGATAAGGCTGGATCAACTGCCATCAAACATTTCTCTTCCTCTGGGTGACATTCCTCTGCTTTTATATCCAGGGTTCAGGTTTGTATTCTGTCAGCTCAAAGCCATGATTGTCTCTGCTGCTGTGTAGTAGCTACTTGTGCACACAGCATTACTTAAATGTGGATGCAATACAGTGACCTGTTTCTTCACTGCAGGCTCTGCTTCCTCCAAACAGTACTTACAGGAGAGGTCTGGTACACAAGATACTTGTGCATCTTTCGAGTGGTGGTGGGAGCTCTGTGGTCCCTATGCTCTTAGCCATCGCTTGTAGGAAGGTTTGGAATGTGTGAATGTTCCCAACTGCAAATAGTTCTTTTAAGACAAAGCATATGGATCTGATTAGGAAACCTATTGGAAGGGGGAAGATAGGATGCGTTAGCAACAGAGTGAATGTACTCGCTTCAAAAATATTCCCAGGACTTGTGATTGCATTGAATCAACATTTGCATAACGGTCACCTTGCCTAACTACTTTCCAATAATTTGTGTAGATGAAAGGGTAATTTTCCTTCAGGTGTTCTCTGTGTTTATTTGTTTGGAAGTCAATAGAATTATATTTTTAAAAATGCAAATGATTTCCATTGGAAGTCACTCTATTTCTGTATTTATTTATATTAATGTTGTTCATGGACGTTTTAAATAGTCATCTTTTTGCAAAAAATGTATCCATCCTTTATATCTAATTGTACCTATTACACTTAATTGCTACACAGGGCAAACAAAGCTTAAAAGGAAAAGAGATGGCTATCTAATGGGGAAAGTATCAAAGAAAGTCAGTGTAGTTATTGAATCTTCAGATCCAACTCTTCAAAGGCATCCCATTGATTGTCCAGGTGTAGTCTACCATGAGACAAAGAAGTTAGACACAATGACCTCAAACGGGACAGCCAGCAGTACCATCAAGGACAAGAAAGCAGCAATGATTGATGACAAATATATGTATATTAAAAAAAAAGAATAGCTATATATAAAAGACAATTATTTCACCATAGCCAAGTTAAACATGTAGTAAAGAGTTGATGTCAACAAGTGAGGATGAGAAAGTGCCCTATGAGCGACCTTTTGGTTCACTAAGGACTAATTGCATATTTAAAAACATGCCTATCAGCATGAAGTTGAGTTGTATGTGTGACTGCAGCTATTCCTTTCCAGAACTAGAACTTTTGACTCTGTAGTACACATACTCAGATTAGTTGAAGTAGTGCAACAGATTGGATACTGTAAAGAGACGTGGTTTTGTAAACAGCCAAGTATAAGTAATTGTGCTTCTGTCTGGAGGTATGCTTGCTTTGTGAAGGAATGCCAAGTACCTGATTCTGGCCAGAATTAAAGGAGATATCTTCATGTGGATTCCAACCCTGTGTGCTTATTGGCCATGTGCTCTGGGCACAGTTCGCATTTGGGATAACAGAGAGTGATATGTCTGACTCAGTTTGCCAAAGAGGGCTTTTTCCATGGGACACTGCTACCTGGCCCTTAACAACTGCTCTGTTCTGAGTCTCTGCAAGCTGTGGATCTGCAAAGCTTAAAGGGGCATTTCATGGATGAAGGTGAGTGCAGTCCTGCTGGTACCGAATACATTGTGATGCCAGTGGGAGAAAAGTAGTTCTGCATGACTGCCTACTCACACTGCAGTTATAAATAGAACCTACATCTGCACAGCTTTGATGTAGCTGATACCTTCACTGTCTTTGCTTCTCAGTGGAAGAAATAGAAAGATTTTTTTTAGTCTGAGGAAGGAGTCCGAAGACCTTGCTAAATGGTGCACTTATTTCTTATTTTCAAGTGCAAATGAGCTGGAAGAGAGGGGGGGAAAGGAGCAGTAGAAATGATACTGTGTCACACACATAGAAAAAGAGGATTTTCTCTTTCTTGAACTTCTTTTGTTTGCCTGTAGATACGGCAGTTCTGTATTGCTTGTTACACTGACTGCTTCCTTTGGAATGCTTTTAAGACCATATTTGTTTGTCCGCACAGTGAACAGGCATGGGGAGCCAAATTTCAAGGTAATGGATGTTACCATGGAAAATGTGTTGCATCCAGCCCGCTTATTTTTGACACAGATCTCATCTTCCTGCCTTCACCAGTGTGTGAGGTGGAAAACAAGAGACGTGCCACAAAATGCAACAGGGATGAGCTGGAAGAGTCTGTGACAGCTGTGCTGATCCTATTACTGTCATGTGTATGACTGAGCCAACCTGCAATGCCACTTCCAAAAAGGACTCAGCCAGTGGCATTGGTTGTTACAAAATGACGAGTAACCTGGCTGGAATGTTGTACCAGTGGAGACTTTGTGAAAGGAAAACATCATTTCTGAGGATGATTCATTCAGGTCCACCTGAACGGCACCACCCTGTGCTGCCTTGCAAGCACCTGCCTCTTCTGTGCCACCATTGAGCACCAAGAGCTGTGTCAGCATGATGTCTGCCTCCACGTGGCCATGGGACTGAGTCACAGATACAGCATTTGGGGAACAGCCTGTGATTCAGCCCTGGCTATTAATCATTTTGCTGTTTGATGGATTATTTTTAAACCAGTTCAGTTCCACAGTGCAGCTTGCCAGGCCGCTGCCCGGACACGGATGGGGCAGAGCAAGACTGCAGTAGGAGACGGAGAGGAACTGCTACATCAGCTGGCTGTGCTATTTAAATAAGTTCTGCATTTCAAAGCAAAGTAAATAAACTCATCAAGCTGCAACAGCAGCCTTGACACTGCAGCTTCTTGGCTGGTTGAGCACAGACGTGGAAATGTGGACCTGAACGTGACCATAATGGCAAAAGAGGAAAGGCTGCTCCAGCTTCCTTCGAGCTCAGTATGTGCCCAGAGCTGGGAGATATGGAAGGAAGGAAGTCATATGCTTGTCACGTTGTCATCAGCACTCCTTGGCTGTCCTTGTCATGAACCCAAAAAGGGGACTGGCGCTGAAAAGGAAGCTGTCATTAAAAAGATGCAGGACTCAAAAGCGTAACCAGTTGAATTCCTTTCCAAGGGAGGATGAGAATATGAACACTTGGTCAAGGTGCACACTTTTCAAAGCATGTCCACTGTTTTGGTAGATTTAGACCTGGAACTCCAGCTTTGTAAGCAAAATTTTCACTCCTGTGTATCTTCAGAATGAAATACTAGTAAATCCTTATCCTTGTAATACTTCAAAATAAATTAATCAGTGATAATAGATTCTGTAGCAAGAGCTTGTGAACACTCTGTGTGTTTAAAATGCTGTTTACAGTATTGAGGCTCAAGCTAAGGTACAACAAGGACAATCCATGAATTCCTGGCTCCTAAATGCTGCTCTCTCCAGCTGGCCTCAGTCTGATGGTTTCCTGTTATCATGAACCAAATCACCCTAAAAGAGATTTTGTGGAAATCCCTCCATTTAGATTTGTGAATGTCAGTAACATATTTTAAGAGTTATATGTAGACTTTTACAGTGTAATTACCATTCTGGAAGCAGTTTAATTTGAGAAATTAATTGTTGCAATATTGAATTTCCAGTCATCCAGCAAATAAGATAATCCAAGAGCTGTTATGAACAGTTTTAAATTACAAATGAGTTTAAATTCCAATGAATTGCTTAACCTTAAATCAGTGACTGTGCTAGGAAATGCATGACTCTCATGCAGGCAGCACTTGAATGAAGAGGTTAATGAAGTGGTTTCTTACTTGAAGAGGGAAGAAGTCTTTTAAAACATATCTTGCATTTATTTCTGGCTGTATTTATAGCCATTAGCACTAACAATTCAAAATGAATCTGTATTGATTCCAGATGAAGTGCACAGAATTTTCAAAATTATTGTTTCTTTTAATCCCTGACTAAGCTGCTGGTCTTGCTAAGATGACCAATAGATGCAAGGTATCTTTACTATTTAATTACAGATTATTTAACCTACTGAAGGACAAATGAGAAGTGATCGCTGTATGCAGGAGTAAACACTGTAGTTGATTTTGAATGAGGCTCTTACTACCTTATTGCAGAGCTAGCATTGCCAAATAACTTCATCTGGCTCATCGTGATCTTGTGACTGCCTTATACCAGGTTTTGTTGAGTTGCTGTAATTAGAAGACAACGTTGCTGAGCTTATTCACATCCTCTGGTTTTCCTACTAAAGGTGCTTAGCTGTTTGGAGAAGCTCTGACTAACAGGTTAATGTGTTTATTCCATGGTATCCAGCTCCTGTGGAGAGCTCTCTATAGCAACATGGGATTGAAGATGTTTACCAGAATTTCACCTAAGAAGACCCCAACAACAACATTTGAGGCTCTGCTGTGGGAATATACAGCAAGAGTTTTCAAGGGGATGAAAGGAAAGATTTGTAGGTTAAAATAAGAGAACGAATGATCAAAGCTTCTGAGGGTCCCTCAAGTTACTGATTTTCTGGTTTTGCTTGAACGTCACAAGCTTACTGCTCCGGGCAAAAATAATTAACAAATGAACACAGGAGAGAATTGCTGAGGAAGGGATGGAATACAAAACTTGTTAAAATTTAACAATAAGATATCTCTGTTTCGTGTAATATCAGATATGTTGATCACTTTTTATGTTAAAAGCCCAACAGTAATTTTTTCTAATTATGCAGAAGTGCCAGCTGCTGTTGGCTATAGCCTCCTGTTTTGAAGTTCAATCTATGCCTTCAGCAGTACTACAGAAATTGCTTCATTTTCCTTGTTCTGTAGTTAAATATGTCAGTCAGTCAGGCACAATCCCTGCCAAAAGAAGTATCACATTTTAATTACGTTGCTTTGCTTTTAAAACCTACTGCCTGATTGATAACTTTATGGGTTTAGCGTAGGAAGAAAATTATGTGGTAGAGCACAAGGAAGCAGAAACTGGGAAACAACTCATAAAGTTGTCAGGCAGGAGGCTTATAGGCCTAAAAACAAGAGTGACATAATTAAAATCTGGCTTTATTTATTTATTTATTTATTTATGGTGAATGGAGATCAGAATATATTTAATTAGATAGACTTGTGGTAGAAAAGCCCACTGAGTTTGTCTATCTGGATTTAACTGTTGGCTTAGATGAACATAAAATGTTAGGCTTGTTTGGAAGGCAGGAGTAGTGAAAGAATCACTGTACACTGATTCTCTTCTTCCTTTTCTTCTCCCAGGAGACACAAACAGAGACGGCTATTAGATAGTTTACCCTACTGCTGCTGTTCTTCTGTACTGCAGTTTCAATTCATTTTGTCGTGGGCTTACCTTGTGACTCAGAAGGCTGTGAATAATATTCAAAGGCAAGGAGCAGGAAGGTTTAGTCACTGTTAAACTCCTAGTTTTCAATATTCTCATTTTGCAATCCTAATTTGCCCCTTTTGTGTTGTTTTGTGAATATTTCTCCTGTCCTTCTGCACTAAGACCTTTTAGATCTTATTTACATCCGTAGATCACACTCCTAATGAGAGATGAGCTCAAACTCTGTAGAAGTATTTTAATTTTAATTGCAAATTTTAATTGTATTGTAAAATCTAGCTGTACGTGTGTGTTTGTAGGGAGAGGGTTCTTGAAATATTACATTATTTTTGGATTATAAAACCCAAGGAACATCTGGTCAACAAATGGGTCCAGCGATAATAAGTTCTTCAGCTTCTTTTTATGTCAAGCATTAGCTTAACTACTAGATATTCCCAGTGCCAGTCAGTCCTCACCAATTGGTGACTGTCACAGGAAGCAAGAATAATGTGTGCACAGGTAATAAAGGGCATGTGTGTGGGTCAGCCACAGTGATTTAGGAGATGTAACATAGGTATCTATATGAATCCAGGCTTTGGTGTTCTGCTTTTTATGGAATGACATGTTAGATCTTTGCAACAATGAGGACCCTGAGTTTTTTTGTATTGTAGTCTGTGACAGAAAGTCTGTTGACTTAGTAAGTCTCTAAATGCCTCAATTATGTTTGATGACAATGCAGAAAACTACCTCATTTTCCCCATCCAGTATCTATAAAACCCTATCAGAAGCGTAAGTATGAATCTTACAGCAAGACGACTATTTCAGCTGCTGGATTTAACATCCTGTGCTTCCAGCTCAGTGATTTTATACCCCCCAGTTGGATCCTTAACACACATTCAGACCCTGAGAGTCACAGAACTACACTTATTTTTGTTTGCTGTCTTAAGTCATTTTCAGCTATGTTGTTAAGTCGACATAGCAGCAAAGCATTGTCCGTGATATGTGGCTTTGAAAGGGCTGTCAGGTTGATAAAGTGAACTGTGGGGAGATCTAGGGGGATTGTTTTGCCCTCCATGCTGCACCAAATACGTACTTCCAGCTGAGCCTTCCAAATCTTGTTCAGCTTATGAACGTGGTGTTGGACTTCGTAAAAACTGATGCTTCAATGGCTTGGATGTGTCTTTTTCCATGAAAAGAATATATAGAGATGCAGCACTTTGTATTTCAGTCTCTCAAAGCTTTGTCTCTGTTTTACCTTTAACAAATGAGCAAATGCTTGCAATTGTCTCCACCGCAACCTGTCAAGGTGAAGCAAGTTTTTCAGCCAGTCAAAATTTCTGCGATCTTTTTGCTATCTTGTGTCTTCCTCACTGCTTCAGCAGCATTTCTGTAGCCTTCAAGCAGTGTGTAATTTCAGCCTGGGTGAAACAGGTCTCTTGTTTCAACCAATCAGCTAAACTGGAGGTAGACAACTACTGCTGTAAGTGGCAGAAAATAGAGTAACTCCAAGTGCAGTAAGTGTTTCAAATGGCTTAAAAATTGCTTTATTATGAATTATAAACTACTTATGCTGTCTTGATAATGGGAACATCATCTACTGCGATTCATTGTAGTCAAGCAGCATTAACTTCAGAGAGAAATAGTACTAAAAGAAAACTGCTCCCTTAGTAATGGGGTATTTTTTGTGGACAAGTACTGGAACTATACTAAATTATTTTATTTTGCTCATTCAGATCCATCCTCCTAGATCCTTTGATGTAGGATTTATGTAGTTTGTAGTAAAAGGTAAGTTATAGGGTGTCTGAGTAATTAAGGCAAGGAGTAATGGGTGTTAATCACTTTGACACAGCTTAACAGCTCTAAAACTGATTGAGATTAACAAAATAGAAACAACAACAGCAAACACCAGAAGCAGCAGAAAAATCTCATATTTCTGCAATTTGTGAAAAGTCTTTCTGAAGTGTGAAGCAACTACGTATCGAATGGGTGTCGTTTGTGTAAGGGACTTGTAAATTTGGAAACTCAATTCTCATACAAAGTAAACGGATTTTCAGAGAATGCTGAGCTGTTCCACTGCTGACGCTGCCAGGTTAGGACACTTCTAAATTAGAAGCTCCTGTACCTTACATGGCTACATGAAAATGTTTCCTAGAAAACACCAAACGCAACGCTTCCCAGTGAGGGCCAGGGGAATGATGGCTTGATTAATGAGGATCCAGCCTTTTAATCTTGTTTCTCAGGTTACTCAGAATGTCTGTAGGTACAGAATGAACGTTGAGTTTTGATGATCCTGTCCTTATTTTATGTATTAAATGTTTTTATACTGCTGCCTTTGAATCAAAAGAAAGAAGACTTGAGTGATAACCAAAGTTTAACCTCCCTGGCTCCTTTGTAAAGAATGGGAGTGGGAAGGAGAAAGAGAAAAGGTGAAGAAAAGAGTGGTTTCTCCTTTCAGTGATCCATAAGATTAACTCAGCCCCTTTTAAACCATCCTCTGAGTCTCATGTTCCACTGACCTCACAGAAAGCTCTAGGAGATATATCTCACTAGACTAAATTTAGTCCTTGTGAATACTTACCTCTGCCACAGACTATCACGCAGTATTTAATTGAGAATCTATTTTAGCAGGAAATTCTCTCATTATGAAGCATGAATTCTGAGAGGGCAGTACAGATTACCATTTTTTCTTGCATGTGTGTGTTCAGATTCAATCAGATCAGTACGACACACAGAGCCATTTAATTTAAATTGAATTAATCAGTAGATTATATTAGCCACATCATTTTGACAGTATTGGTAAAAACCTTGCCCCGTAGAAATCAATGACGAAGCTCCTGGACTTGGTGTCGAGATAACATCATGACATTAGCCCTTCTTCAAAATTAATGCAGCAAAGTAAATTTCTCTCCTCTTTAATCATTTATCAAATTCTGACCTATTGCCGTTTGGACAAACATCCTCTAACTTCTGTTTTCATTTATTGAGCAAAGATATCGCAGGGGTTAATAATGTAGGTTTAAGACCTCTCTCTCTTTTCCTTTATTTTTGCTACTGAGAAAGTTGCTTGGTAACTTCGTATTTCTGTTAATGCTTTGCAAATTGAGGCACAGCAGAATGTGCTTTGAGGATAAATATTTCAAACTTGAGGGACTCAGTTTCTCTGTGGACCACGTTCAGATGTTTGGAAAAAACACTGAATTCTTGTGTTTCAACCACTTATTATTATTATTATTATTTAATCTCTTTCCATACCTTCTCTCTTTATATATGTTGTTTTGCTTTTCTGATTCCCCAAGCAAAAGAACTCAGCTATCTGTCACAATGTCCTGGGACTGAGTCCACAAGGCCATTTCCCCAAGGTGACTGAGTACATTCTCACAAGTGATGATGTGATCCACTAGGTTCCACCAGGAAATCTTCCATGCAAAGAGCCATAATCTCTGGCAGCAGCACGGTTAGGTCTCTCCTTGGCACCAGACCCAAAAGGATTAAGTGTTTCTATCAGCAGAGGACAAGCCCCTGATCAGGTAGGGTGTGTTAAGTGAGCAGAATAATGGCTTGGCCTGAACACTTAGCTAACTGAACAAGTCATGAGAAACTGCTGCACTTGTTGTGAGAAGATGTTGAACATAACTGAGCAAGGAGCTGACAGAACTTACAGAAAGTACAGGAGGATTGGCCAGCTCACAGGTGGTGAGAGGAAAGTTAGTGAAAGATACCCAGTGTGCACCAGTAACTGGAGGACTCTTTCCTAGGACATTCATTTTCATGTAAAAGCTGATGCGTGATTAGTAATAATGATGGATGATGAGGACAGACCTGGGTTCAGGGAGCTGAAGTCTAGCCTTGCTGGAGCTGAAGTTTACAATTTATTGGTAAATAAATGGGCAGAACTCTATCTTAATCACTTGAACAAGTATATTAGGGGAATAGGATGATCACAAAGGATCTTAGGTGTTGCAGAATGACCAAAAGACCACAGGCCTCTGGGAGCACTGTATGAGCAAGACAGAGCAGGCAGCAGTGACTACATGGCCGTGGGATAGTACGGCCTGCTGAAAAACACCAGCTGGCTGAGAAAAACAAGGTCAGCCTGGCCCTGCTCTGGTGGGAAACAACTAAGGAGGAAACTGAGATACGGGTGGAATGAGGAGGAAGAGCAGACCCCTGAGAACGGTATCCTGATCGTAGCTATGGTGTGTTGCCATGGGAAGTAAACAAAGGTGGTGGGTTTTACAACCAATCAGTTAAAGCCAAGAGTAATAAAACCAATCAGCTTGAACCAAGTGTGACTAGTAGACTATAAAAGTAGTTTGACCACAAGTAATAAATGGAGTTTGATGCACTCATATTGGGTCCTTGTCATCTCTCCCCTGCGCCGATCCACAAGCAGCTCAGATTCCGGGAACTCAGCCTCAGTCCGCGGCACTTAGGGAAACTAAATTCAGCTTTACTTATCCATATGAGTTCATTTCAGCCATGGAGAGAAGTCTGTATGGGAGGATTTAGGCATCCTGTGGTCTTTTATTTATGAGATCTGTAGTGTCTTTTATATTACCTTATAATTTCCATTTTGCCTCAGGTCAAATGCAGATTTCTGTAGTGCTCAAAGAACTAATAGTGGGAAAAGTTTCTTTCCAGATTAAATGGAGGTGGTCTCACGCTAGAGTCTGTTTATTTTCTATATCTGAAACCAAGTCTGTAGAACTTTCCTGTTTTCATTTTCTCTTTTCAGTGTGCTTTAATTACTTCTGATTTTGTGCCTGCAATTTCACCATATGCTTGTAAATCACAAAAGAAATATTTTAGGGATTATTTTAGCTAAAACCATAAATAGTTGGATTGCTTGCTTTGCTTGTTTGTATCTGGGCTTTTAAAAAGTTTTTGCAATTTTTATTACATTATTGTAGCATGTACTGCATAGTCTGGCAGTATAGGTACCTATGTACCTAGCTATATCTAGGCATTTTGTAAGTACTATATTTATTTTAATGGGAACATATTATTTTTTTAATATGCTTTCAGAGATAAAAAGAAAATTCTCTGAACAGAAATTTGGCTCCACTGAATAGTCTTTTAAAAAGGAGTGACTGGATAGTGACATGTGTACCCTTTTTTACTTGTATAACATTGAAAGCCTTAGAAATTTTAGCATCATTCATGTTAACACATCAAAGTATTGCTGATTGAATTCAAATCTCTCTGAAATGTTAATCTGCACCCTTAGCTGTAGTGGAATGAACATACAGACGGTTCTTCTAATTATTTGGAAAAAGAAAGGGGGATGATTTCCTTTAATGATTTCCCCTTCTTTCCAAACTGAAAGCAGTTCCAGATCTTCCTTCCACCTAATTGGATGATTAAAAGATGCCTTTGTCTGGCTTTCAGCTATTGAGGTTTCACTGCAATTTGTTAAAATTTCCCATCATGAAGCAAGGTGTGAACCCCAGGCTT
Source organism: Alectoris magna (assembly GCA_030625065.1). Taxonomy (NCBI): domain Eukaryota; kingdom Metazoa; phylum Chordata; class Aves; order Galliformes; family Phasianidae; genus Alectoris; species Alectoris magna. Next base: position 17,768,714 of record CM060566.1, on the reverse strand, counting down.
GGTTCAGAGGCTATGTGAAGGGGAAATATGATCTTGAGTATTTAAAGCCAGAAGTGGGGGATACTTTTGTCATCCCGTGATATGCACTGATAGCAAAGATGGGATTTTAGTGTTGAAATAGGAGAATGAGCCTTAGATGAAGAAAGTCACTGACCAGGGCATAGACCCCAGGTGTTTAGGCTCCAGGCTCAAAGTAGTTCAGTTTTCCTGAGAATGAAAATGAAAGAATTTGTAGAGACATTGACTTCACTTCTGCTTTGTGGGATAAAGAATGCCTGAGAGGAACTATAGGAAAATAACCTATATAATAGACCATATTATGGTCCATTTCAAGCATTTTACTTTTCACGATGGGCTTGAGGCTTTACAAGCACTGTCCTGACAAACAAGATCTGATCACCAGTCTGTTGGCCCACTGCTTATCTGCCTCTGGATTGCTGTGGTGCAGATACACTGAAATCTCTTTTCCTTGTAGGATTTCATTCAGTGGTGACCTCCAGACAGGTGCATCTGTGCCCGACGTTGAAAAACTTGAGGGATAAGCCTCTTGCTGTTCATATAGTGCTACCAGAGGAATGTCTCTGTCTTGCCTGGGAATGCAGCTGAACTGACAGGGCTGGCTGAAAGGGTACTGTGGTTTGGGGACCCGCATCACACTGCCTCTACCTGCCTTCAGTATTCATAGCCTGTTTACAAGTATATTGCCTTATTTCAGCCCTTGCAGCTACTTGGTGTATACAAGAGCAGGAAGGAACTGACTTATTTCTTCTGTTTTGTGATCCTGATAGAGAGTAAACATTTATCTCCTTTTTGAGATAACCTTAGCTTTGCATTGAAAACTGCATGTCCGTTTCAGTGACATTGCATAACTCCTCCAAGTATTTCATGTTATTCAGTAAGACAACCTTTATTTCAGGATTTAGTAGCATTTTATAAAATACTTTTGGAGGTGCCAATAAGTATTTTTTAATACTTAGGTAATAGTAGCATAAATGAATATATTTACTTCATCTTCTCCGTTTCCTCTGAGCTTTGACATACACATCTCAATCACTCTCCATCAGTAATTTATTCTGTTCCATTTTTGAGGAACTCCAGTTCTATCCAGATACTGAAAAGAATGGGCTTTGGGTTCTTGACTGCAAAAAGATTATACCAGTGCTTGGAGAGACTTATTGTGTGGTCAGAAATCAATGTTTGTTTGTTTTTTCCTCTTGATTTCCTCTTAATCAGAATATTGTATAGCTTGTTTGCTAAGTAAAACTCTAATGAGGCTCAAAAGCTTCTTTTGCCCCATGGAAACAGCTACTTTTGCCTATTAAAACTAAAAATAGGAACCATTACTGATGTAGGATAGATTTTTGGATTTGTTAAAACATAATCCTGTAGGCATCTTTAGAAAAACTTCGGAGGAGTTTTCTGTGTGTTTTGAATTTTCCTGATTGAATCTAGGCTTTAGCAATGCTGGAAAAGAAATAGGGGAAGGAAAGAATGGTTAATTAGAAATTAGAAATCCTCTTGTACCTCTGGAGGTACAAGACATATAATAACAGGGAACAGTGGTTTGACTAGATAGGATAATCCTTGTCAGTTCTAACACCAAATCAGTACTTCTAGAGGGTAAAAATTATCCACCCTCAGCTTCACCCTCTCTGGTATGGGGCATGACAGTGAACTTTGCTGTCAGAAGGACATTCATTATTATGTATAAAATACTGTGAGAAACTTGGCTTGTTAAATTGTCTTCTGTTTGGAAAGGTCTTTTTTTTTTTTTCTTTTTCACAACACATTTCTCCGAACACCCAGAGCCCTACTAGACCAATAGGGATACACAAGTCCAGTGTAGTACTGGACAATACTACTGTACAGTTCAATTCTACTGTAAAGAGGATATGGTTTGGATTTTTTTCTTTTTTTTCCCTTTTTTCTTTTCCTTTTCTTTTTTGATTGTAAAGAATAAAACATGAGTTTAAAAAAAAAGAAATGTAAACATCTGGTGCATGCTAGACCTTGTAGATTTCATCCAAGCTCTCCACATATGCTATGTAATATCAGACAGTACTGCACTTGAGTTGTGACTGCCTGTGTACTGGAAAATGTTCTATTTTATTTTTCTTTCATTTTGAAATGTCATCTCACTCTAAATGAGACTGTGCTGAAAACATACGGAAGACTGCATTAGATATGTCTGTAGGGTTTTTCTTAGCCAAATCTCTCTTTTCCTTCTTTTCTTCAGATTTGAGCTTGTGTAAAAGAACAGAAAGATGTATTTCCAAATAGTATTCTCATGGTATGTTGTTACTATGCAACCGTAATCAAACCACATGACAGTCCTCCAGATAAACCTTTAGTATAAAGAGCTTTCAAAGCTCCAGGGCAGATTGCTGCTAATGGGATAATTATTAATTGGAAAACTGATTTTATTAGTTTATATAAACAACTATGGGTACCTGGAATGGTGTTTGTATTCTGGGCTTTTTCCTTTTCTACTTGAAAAGTGTTAATTGAACTCGTTGCCCCATGAAAACAGCATGTGGAAATGGCAATGTGGTCACTACAGAACACCAGGTATCAGATTTTGTGTTGCTCCTACCCATCGCTCCCCATCAGGGTGGCTTTGGGAGGACGCAGCTCCTGGTCGGACCGCTGTCCGTGGTGCTGAATCTCCGTTCCCGTCTCCTCTCCCGAGGTAGGTAGATGCCCCTTGAAGGGAGTTCAGCCCCCAACAGGCTGGGGGAACAGAGAGGCAGACCTTCTCTGAGGTACTCTAGAGAACTGTCGGTGGCCAGACAGCATCTTGCCCTATTGCTGCAAATGACTGTTGGCTTTTCTTGTTAGTTCTCTTCTTCACCAGGGTGCGGCTGTGCACATGCCCCTGGGGGTGTATAGTGAACCTGACTCCTGGTTGTTTATGTCTGCAGGGAACATTTACAACCCTAAGTTCCTCCAGGGCTCAGCGTTCAATATGCAAGTGTTTCTGGGAGTTAATTCCCACAGTCTGTCCTAACCTGGGGCATGTGTTGGTATTGCACATCCCTCTAGCGCTTGTAGAAGGAGGAGAAATGTTAGTTTTTCTTGGGGGCTGAGTAGGAATTGCTGGATCTGATGGATATGCAAGTCTGCTTCGATACTTTTCCAGTTGAATCCTGCTTTGTAACTGAGACCTTTAATTTCTGTGGGGTTTTTATAGAGGGATCTGTTATACAAGTATTAAACTCTACTGAACTCAATACAGACAATGAAAGATGGTCACAGTTTCTCATCTAGTCTCTACTTTTCTGTCAAATTCTGCTTTAGTATGCTTAGTTAAAAAATTCAGCTTGTGTAATTCTTGAATCACCATGGATAATAATAAAAAAATAAAAAATAAAAAAATCAGGTTAGCTTCTTTCTTGATCATTAATTCCCGAATAGTTTTGGCTGGCAAGGAAAATCTTAAGAGAGTGTGAAGGTGAGGGAATTAAGTTTGCTTGTTTCAAGTGTCTGAGTAGGAGTCTGCAGTAGAAAGCAAGAGCAGAGAAAGAATTGGTGATTGTACTGATAAAAATACTTTGGGGCTTATATATTTTTATGGAGTGACTCTGCTGACCCTGCCCTTCTCCTTACTTTGTAGATCGTATGCCCTGAACAGAGGTCAAGATCAGCAACAGTGAAAGTTCATCTGGCAAATGTTCAAGCGCAGTTCTAGTTGAGCAGCACAGGTACTAGTGCACAAATCTTCCCATCAAAGAACCACAGATAATGCTGAAAACATTTTAGGACTTTGTCTTACTTGTGTCCATCTGTGTAGGTGTGCACCTGTAGAAATTTTAATCCTGTCTTTATTGAACTTTATCAATGGAAATACTGTTAGTGGTGTTATTTTCAAAGAAGAGTGACTGAAGTTCAAAGTCTAAAACTGTACTAATGTATGCTGGCTGACGTATTCCAAAGCCCAAGCCCCATGCAGGCAATCATATCACATAATAAATGACTCAAGCTTTCTGTTAAAAGTAGGTGTTTTATTCCCCATAATACACTCTTTGTTCCAAAAGTCAGCACTTCCAAAGGGCACTTTTCTGCCCTCCCACTTAGAAGCGTTCTACTTTTCATCCTAAATTTGTCTATGGTGAATTTGTCCTTTCATTCATATTGCTCCTTTGCTAAAATACCTCTTCATCTGCTCTAGAGTTTACCATCCTCCCCTGTGTTTTTAAATAATACAACATTCTGCTCTAATGAATAGACAATCACAGCAGGAAAATTGTCCAGAAATTGATGCAACATAGAGACAAATTCATCCTGGAGTCTTTCACAATCATAGATTTTCTTTTCCTTGCACCTCCAAATTAATTGGTTGCTTCTTTGTATAGAAACTTATCCTTCCTAAGCCACAGTGAAAATGTTTATTACCAGGTGACCTCAATCCTGACTTTTATGACAAGTTTTTCTTCTGTAATACTATCAAACTTCTTTTCATTTACCTTCACGGTTTCAGAGTTTCTTTGTGTAATATTGCAGTAACCCTTCGTATCACCTCTGTTTCCAAATTTGTTGGTACTAGCTTGCTTTTCATGCTAGCCTAATAAAAAGAAAAGAGCAATCAAGGCTGTTAAATTGCAAGCAAGGTTTTTATTGGGCATAAATGATTACTGCCCTCTGGATGAATTCCTTATCAATGTTGTTATTCTTTGTTTACCTTATGGTTCTTAGGAATATTTTCATTTCTTCTGGTATAGCTGGCAGTTCCTCATATGCTACATCATATGTATTATATACACTGAAATTGAGAGGAACTGCTGTATGTCCTAACTAATAAACAAATAAAATGAATTTAATAGTTCATAGATGGAAAGCTAACTTGGCAAGAGCTTTCTTTTGTTCCCTATTCAAGCACAGAAAAACAGCAGCAACAAACAAACAAACAAACAAACTTCAAGTGAGTCAAACAGATCCCTTAGCTGTTAACACTCTTTTTAGAGTTTGTGATGTCTCAGCCCACAGTGAGACATCACAGACACAATGCATTCAGGTGACTAAGTGAGAGTTGGAGGTACAGGCTGCCCTGTCTTGAAATTATCTGAATTACCTGCTCTGCTCTCTACCAGACATCTCTGGAAGAATATGAAAGACTTTATCAAGGACTTCTGTGGTAACAAATATTATTTATTTATTTTAATGTCTCTTCATTACAGAAAAAGATGCATATCAAAGGAACACAAGCATAGAAAACCAACACCTGTAACTGAGGCTCAAATGACAGAAGAAATCTTCTGGAAGTCTGTAAAGCTGAAGTAACAGAAGAGGACCTCCCAAATTAAGATGCTCCATTAATTTTGCCAGTGTAGCTGCTAGGACCAGATCTCATGTTTGGATGCTGTTTCATCCACGAACTGTGGGGATGATTAAGTATGGAGCAGCTTCAGCACTCTAGGGGGGTGGTCATATTATGAAAGCTAACAATGTTCCTGTTCAGTGTCCATACCGAACTGGACAGATTATTGTGAGAGTTCATGGAAGTGCAGCTGTGAAACATTTCTATGAAGATTTGTTGATCTGGATTCAGATCACACATTTTCCCTTGACTCAAGGAAGACTAAGGTTTCAATTAGACACTAAGCAGCATCCGTATGTGTGACACTCAGATACACTTGGAATGGCAAAACAGTTCTAATGAGACACTTTGCAGTTTCTGTGACCTTTTCTCTTTACATAAGTATATTCTATGTAAAATAGACTTACATTCCATTCATGAAGGATTTTGTCATCTAATGTGGGAAATTCTAGACAAGATTAATATTTGCAGTTTTGAAAGGAGAAAATTTCTTTGGGTTAAAATGCTGAAATACTTTTTCTTTTCAGTCCCCTAGTAAATATTATCTTTCCAGGTCTTGGCTTTGGAATACAGCTGAACAGAGGAAACTTTCTGCCTGAAGCCAAAACAAACAGAAAATCATTAACAGAAATAAGATAGGAGCCTTCAAACAGAGGATGAACCAGTTACTGGCTTCAGAGGTGAAGAAAATACATCTAAAGATCAGAGAAAATGCATGAAAATTGCAGATTTCATGTTGAAATAAAAAAACTTTTAAACTTGCTTTCAGGTTTCTGTGACTTGAACGCTAAGGTGATCTTGAAGGCTACTTTAGATATTTTGTTTTATTTCTATTCTTACATGGCAAAGTATAAACCTTTTTCTCATAGGAATGCAATGAGGATATTCATAGGATGCACTCTGCAGCTATTCAGAAAGAGAAAGAAAAGTTAGCTAGTTAGAAATGTGATTTTCATGTACTATGTGGGCACTGACATTATTGTGAGTCTTCTTTCCTAGCATAAGCATCAAAACTCCAGGAGGATGTGGACAGTATGCAGTCTATTTACAAATGTTCACTGTTCATTTTTGTGTATTATTTTGTCTCATATTAGAGACCCAGTCCAAAGCCTACAGAAATCAGCTAAAAGGCTTAGTTTGACCTCAGTAGGACTGGGATCAGTTTTCTCCCACAGTAAGTGAAACAAATGTATTTCTGAGTATAAGGAAACAGTTTTGCAGCATTCTGCTTATAAGAAAATAGAATGGTCACATGGGATAGTGAAAACAGTAGGATTCCTCTTTGGAATCATTACCCTCAAATCCTCCTGCTATTCTGGATTTGAGTATGTAAAGACAAATAGGGTCCATATTCCTCTGGGTCCCCTCCAGCTCAGATACATTATATTAGACTCCAAAGTGGGATACACCATCCCATTTTTTTTGTATGGGTCATGAGTAGGTCACCATGTCCATGTATTGAAGGATGGTGCTTCTGAGCACCTCAGTTACACACTTGCTCTCCCCTCAGGCTGGAATAATGGCCATATTCCAGTCCATAGCATAATCTAATCATAAGTGTGGTTGCAAAATCAACACTTACCAGGTTTGAAATGCCCATCCATCAATAAGTATTTGTGGCGAAACGGCTCAGGTCTGAGCAAAGGCTACGCAAGATTAACTCCTCTTTAAGAATAGAGAAAGGATTACAATACATTTGAAATCTAAATTTTTGACTTGTGTAATCATTCTTCCCATCAAACTAAGAGAATAATAGCTTCATAGAAAGCACTGGGTTAACATTTTCTTGAGTAGTCAAAGATATTAGGACATAAACTGCCCATTGTAGTTGTGTCTAAATCCCCACAGTGCCTTGCAAAACCTTGCAGTGTTCCCTGCTTTGACGTACTCAAAAGCTGTTAGGCTGCTCCTTTATACTTTAATTCTGTTTTATTATTATTTTTAAGTATCTCTAGTGGATGGAAGTGGAAACAGTAGAGCTTCACATGTTTTTTTTTTTTTTTTTTCACCAACAGAGATCCTGGTCCCAAAGTGGTTGAAAAGGAGGAAGTAAAGGGAGAATTGGGACAGTAAGCAAGAGCCTGATGCTGATGTTTGCTTAAATGTGTGCTCTCTGCACACCTATCCTGACCTTTTGTTTTCTAATGCCTGAACCACACAAAACAAATGTGCTGCCTTAGAGAATGGTTTGCATTTGCTGTTTAGTGTGGAAAAGGTTAGTATCTTCTTAAGGTTAATGCCTAATGAAGGAACATCTCAAATATATTTGTGTAGCTGCAATTTTAGAGACCATTTGTTGTAATTTACTACAGGTGAGCTGTTACAGCTTAGCTGTTTGGGTGCTGTCATTTCCTTCGAGATCTTTGCATGTTTTTACTCTTAAAGATACGTAAACCCCACTGAAAATGCTCACCGAGGATGAGCAAACATTTTAACCCTATTAGAAAATAAGATTTCATAAATCTTAAAACATAAGATTTTTAAATAAGATTTTTAAAACATAAGAATAAGATTTCCTAAATCTTAAAACATAAATGTTCCTTGCGTAATGCTGATTTCGACATAACTTCATTCACCAGGTGCGTAGCTGAGTCCCTCTAGTGGTGTAAGCGCTCACTTGATGTCTGCGTTATCAGAATGCCTTTTTATGGTCACATCATAGCAGCAAATTCACAGGTAGCATTTTTGGGCGCTCTGAGGACTGTGACAAATTGGATCTGGGATTAAGTGCTGTGTAGGTTTGTTTTAATGAATGCAATTTTAATTTTAGCTGGGAAGGGCAAGTATAGACATACTGCAAAGAGAGGGGAATTCTTGAAAGTATATTCAAGAACTAATTACTATCAGTAAGACGCACGCAAAGAGCAACGTAATGCTCAGGGCAGCCAATAGGGATAAGAGCTTACAGATAAATCTGTCATGACCTAGTAGTGAAGACTGTTTAAAAACACTGATCTCCACTTAGCTTGTAAATGCGCATCACTCTTTCTCACTCATACATTCTCTCTCTCTCTCTCTAACACACACACACACACACACACACACACACACACACAGATGCTCTTGGATTTGCAGAAGCCAGACATCTAGGGCACTTCTTGGCATCCACAGGAAAATCATATGGGATTAGAAAAACACTGCAGTAAGTACTCCCTGCATTAAATGCTTATTAAGTGGCATGCTGTCAAAATGTAGATTTAATGGTAAATACAGGAGGACTTTAATGGAAATTGGCTGTATTTGATTTTTCCTAGGAACTGCTGAAAGCTGCCTCTCGAGGATTACAACTTCTCCTTTTGCTTTTACAGATGCTTGTTTACTATCCATGTGGCAACCTCTGCACAGCCAGTAATCCATTCATTATCCTCACTGATTGAGTGCGAGAGCAGTGCAGTGGTAACTACTTCACTTAGCTGATGGCAGATGACAAAAGGAGGGAAATGATGAATTCGGACAATTTAACCTCCCGGAGCTTCCTCTCTGCAATTCATAGCAACGCCAGCAATTTATTCTCAGGGCTCCAGTTTGTTCAGTCCTTCAAGCCACTCATCATCCCCTGCTACTCCCTAGTAGTTTTTATTGGTGTCATTGGGAATTATCTCCTTATTTATGTCATCTGCAAAACGAAAAAAATGCACAACGTGACCAACTTTCTGGTAGGCAATCTGGCTTTCTCAGACATGCTCATGTGTGCAACCTGTGTGCCCCTGACGCTCGCTTATGCCTTTGAGCCCAGAGGATGGGTGTACGGACGTTTCATGTGCTACTTTGTGTTCCTGATGCAACCCGTCACTGTCTTTGTGTCTGTCTTCACCTTGACTGTCATAGCTGTGGATAGGTATTACGCCATGGTGTACCCCTTCCGGAGGAGGCTCACTATCCCTGTTTGTGCCTATATCCTGGCTGCCATTTGGCTGCTGAGCTGCACCTTGGCTGCCCCAGCCTTGGTCCACACTTATCATGCAGAATTCCCAGAGTTGGACTTCTCTATCTGCGAGGAGTTTTGGTTCCACATGAAAAGAGATCGCTTGGCTTATGCTTACAGTACTCTCATCATCACCTACGTGCTGCCTTTGGCCGTCATCTCCTTGTCCTACCTGCGAATCTCAGTCAAGCTGAAAAACCGAGTGGTCCCAGGAAACGTCACCCAGGGCCAAGCTGAATGGGACCGGGCAAGAAGGAGAAAGACTTTTCGCTTGCTTGTCTTGGTGGTGGCAGCCTTTGGAGTCTGCTGGCTGCCTCTGCACATCTTCAATATGATAAAGGACATAGATATCAGTTTAATTGACAAGCAGTACTTCAATTTCATCCAGCTGCTGTGCCACTGGTTTGCCATGATGTCTGCTTGCACCAATGCCTTCCTCTATGCCTGGCTCCATGACAGCTTTAGGGGGGAGCTGAAGAAAATGTTTGCCTGGAGAAAGAAGAAAATTGGACCCGCTACAAATTGCATTATGGCCAGTGTGGTGCTGTAAACACGAGCTGGTGGGAGTGCACTTCCTGCAACACTGTAAGTCATTTCCACTTTTAATCAGTTCTGGTTGTTAATGTTCATCCCTGGGGGCTCAGTCATAACACCACATGTCCCATGGGTTACTTCCAGCCCTACTGAAGAAGGACAGGCAGAGATCATATCCCAAAATGTCTTTTTTTTTTCTTTGATGGGAGCAAGAGGCCATGGAGATCTGAGAAGAAAATCCCCTAATGTAAACTGCAAGGATCCTTCCTATCTCATTTTCATGTCACTGGCAGCATAGATGTGGAAACAGGGAGAGAAGCAGCGATGAATATAAGACCTAGATACTCCAGTGAGGGAATTAAATCTTTGGACTGGGTAAAAATTAAATCTGTTTATCTACCCAGAATATGGTCCCTAGCATAAGTTTCAGAGTAAATGACTGGCAGTATTCCTGTAGATCTCCTCCATTAGGGCCACGATGAAGAACAGCCTCAGCTTTCTGAAGTGCCTTTTGTGCACAGCTGACAATGTGATAGGGGAGTAGGGCTGCTGGGAACACTGCTGTGAGATCCCAAAGCTGCTGTGTCTTGAGAGCTGTATCCCAGCATACAGTGAGATGAGCTGCACTGCTGGGAGAGGGCAAACAAGGCAGGAGTGAAGGTGTTTGGTGAGGCGTGGCTGATGCAGAGTGACCGACAGCCTATTAGCAAAGTCATCTGGTAAATTTGCTGATGCTGCCATCAAGGGTGGTCAGGCTGGAAACTGTGTGTGGAAACTCATCAAAATAGGAGGACATTAAGATATCACAGAATCACAGATATGCCACAAGATGTGCCACAAGACACTGAGTTGTGTGCTTGCCATTGTCTCGTATAACCCCAATTTGCTGACCCTTCAGCAACGTGACCATGTTCCCAGCCAATGGAGATCAGCATAGCCTTGTCAGACAAGAAGCTTTCTGCTCATCCCTTGAGGAACAGATTTTGATGTGTGTAATGGGTAATGCTGCCATCAGCTTTGATCTCCAGAGGCAGCCAGAGACCTTGATAGGGCCTCCAAGGGCACTTCAAAAGATGGTGAGTAGAAGGAGCTGTTGTCACTCAGCTGTGATGAGCACTGCGTGACCAACAGAAGAAAGGCTTGTCAGAAATCAGAGTGGTAAGTGCTCTCTTTTGAAGGAGTCTCTTGGGAGGAAACAATTTCCTTTGACTTCCACCTTTCAATAGAAGGAGGGAGTTAAAAGCTATAATCGAACAAATGATTTCTAGCCTCTTCCCCCTGTTTGAACTGAAAATATCTGAAGTAACTGATAAGAAGCAGGGAAGAAGTTGTGACACCAGACACCTTTTCTGAAGAGGCTTCTTCCAGCCAGAGCATTAAGTGACATGAGGAGATGTTTGATATCCCAGCTATAGAAAAAGCACAGGCCAGGGGGCAGTTTTGTCCTTTTTCAGCCAGGCTGAACCTACTGTACCTGTGTGTGGCCAGAGATGCATGTGCTGCCAGGCATGGCAAGTAGGGAAGGGGGGAGAGAGAAGAAGAAGATTATGGTTTCACTGGTTTCTAAATGCGTTCCTACTGTTAAACTGTACCATTTTGCTCATCAACATTCAGTAAACTGATCTGGTTAAGAAAATACAGAGACACCAACGCACACACTGGGAAAAAACTTTGAAATACCTTTTCACAAATTTCCTTGCAATTTCAAGCCATCCTTTTGCTTGCAATGAGGAATTAAATATTAGAAGCTGATTACAGCAAGGCTGAATCAGGGAAGTCTCTCTGAAGTGGGCACTGTTTGCATTTACTCAGTGATTAAGTATAGCTGCCCTGCTTATGGTGGTTTAAACATGTGAATGTCTTACTGCAAGATGCTTTCGCTGAATTTTGGGAGATCATTTTCTTTCAAGTTTAATATGCAGAATAACTGGAGATTTTGAAAAAGGAAACAAACAAACAAACCACCTTCCAAACAAACCAACCAAATTTAATGAGCTTTTTAGTTTCTGCTTCAGGGCTTTGTAGAAAAGAGCAGCGAATTCAGCACTGAGAGCAAGCACTGAGCACTGACACGAGAAGCTTTAACTAACAAGAAAATTCTGAGTTTTGGAGATTTTTCTGTTATGGAACTGTGCTACTTCAAGCTCTTCATTTGCCAATTTGCAAAGGCTAATTAGCATTGAGATGGCCCTTAATGTTTACAACCCCATGCACTAAATACAGACAGCACTTTATTACAGTGATCCAAAGCACAGTGGAGTAGCTAGAAAAACCATTGTTAACCACTGCAGGCCTGGCATTATTTCTTTCCTCCCCACCTCATTTCTGCTCCCATTTCCAGGCACCACAGTTTGGTTATTGATGTTCTTTTGCATGCTAGTGACTGCAGATGGCTGCTGCAAAGGGCTGAAGGAAGGAAACTAGAGCTTGAATTTCTTTTATTTTTAACTCTTAAAAATGAGCTTTTGCTATCAACAGTCACTACAGCTGTGTTCGCAGCAGCACCAAGGGCTGCATGTTGAAGTAGTCAGCATGGTGGGCACCCTCATATAAGGGCAGGTGCACTGTGCATGTGCCTTGAATTTTCCAGCTCGTTTGCAACTGGGGCTCCGCTGCTAACACTGTGCTTGGACTGTCACCTGCAGGATTAGGTTTTGCAGTAACACCCCAAGATGGTCTTGCCTTTAGGTCCTGAGGCTCCTACTCTCTTATCAGCAGTCCCATTGGCCACAGCAGTGACTGTGGATATGCTCACACAGCCTCACTTCTGAACGTAACCCAAGCAATCTGTGCTAAATGTAATTACTGTTTTCTCTGATATCCAGAGTAATAAACAATAATAAGATTTAGAGGCACATTGGTATACTTCTTTAATCCAGTTATGCAAATAGTTACAGTAAAAGCCTTCATGTGGAATGTGTTTTCTAATCTGTACCCCTCTATGGGGAGCTGCTGTGCTCCTCTGAGGGACCGGGGCTCATCACTGCAGTATTTTCGGTGCTATAATTTTTAATTACAATTTAAGAAATCATTACATGCTTTGATTTTATAAAGTAGTGCGGTTCTAAACTTCGTGAGCCTATTAAATTTCCCAGCAAGGGTTTTCGTTGTTTCTTGTTTACATTCAAATCCAAGGACTCTCATAGTGAAGGATGGAACAAGGACTGTCTGAGCTGAAGTGGGTGCTCAATGAGGTGAGCAGAGCACTGTGCTCTCTGCCTGCTGGGTTTTCATTTGAGTTGTTTCCATGTACCAAGACAGCTTTGGCAAGTAGGTACCTGTGTGTCTACATTTTACAGCAGCAAATACATGCAGCTTATGATGCCTCCTTGGACTGTTCCAAGATGCTGGTCCCTGGAAAACACCCCTAGGTGTACACTGGAATTTGTGTACGCATGGTATGGTGTTTCCAGATAGATATCATAAAGCGTTTACTAAAAAGTCAGTTGTCAGGGCACAATGAGGACTTTCGGCATGAAGGAACATGGAAATGAGAAGGTGTTGTTAGGGCTGGGCATCTCAGAAGGCTCTATATGTCTTTAATGAGGAGATTAAAGGAGATACAGAAGGAGATGGTGGGAAGGGACAGGAGAGGATGAGATGTCTGCATTTAGAATGAGGAGCACAGGTTAAACCAGCAGGAGTGACAGCTTTACAATTTGAAGCTAGTTCTTGGAGGGACTCCTAGGGCATCTTTCTAGCAAATAAACTACATTGTCAATGATTGTACATGCAGAAATGCTTGATCAGACATACATAAGCTACTCCCTGTGGTCAAACACAGGATTAAAAGGCGATGCAGCAATTAGCAATGCAAAAATGTAAATCAGTATTTGAGTAGAAACAAAAAGACGTTATCAGAACAAAGGGCACTGAATCTGAAATCATAGAATCGTGGAATCATCAAGGTTGGAAAAGACCACTAAGATCATTCAGTCCAACCCATCCTCACCATGCCCACTACTCATGTCCCTCATTGCCACATCTCTGTGGTTCTTTAACACCTCCAGGGACAGTGACTCCACCACCTCCCTGGGCAGCCTGTGCCACTGCACTACCACTCTTTCTGTGAAGAAATGTTTCCTAGTATCCAGCCTGAACTTCCCCTGGTGCAACTCAAGGCTATTACTTCTCATCCTAAATTAAGCCATAAAAGCAAAACAACAGTTAAAACTCAGGGTCAGGTAGAGTTGGTCTCTCATAGACCCCCAGAGCAGTCACCAAAGACTAAAATATCTGTGAGATGCATTGATTTAAGTTCATTCCTTGTAACTGGATGAAGAAAACAACGAGAGCTATATTTGTATCAAGTTTGGGAGCTGTGTTTGGGGAATGGCAAATTATCTGGGATGGGCAGAGGCAGGCCCTGCCATACAGGACCACAGTGAGCGCCTCTCAGCTGAGAGGGATGGGGAAAGCTGACATTTTTCATACCAGCTGAACAACAGATGCTCTGTGCAGTTTTAATTGAGTGAATCTTGCTTGTTGAGCTGGCAATGGTGAGCTATAATTAGAAGTCTAAGAGAATGCAGGGTACAGATAAAAGCGGAAAACAGTACACCTGCAGCTGGGAAAAAAAATGCCAAATTGAACAGCACTGTGCAGCACATCCATCAATCTGCCCACCAGATGAGAAGAGCACAGACAGAAATTGTGCACACTTCTGCATGAAGAACTATAACTCAAATGTTTACCTCCAGACTTCCCCCTCTCACTGCCCACTTTTTTTTCCCCTTTTCCTCATATGAATATTTATATTCCTCCTTTCAATAGTTGTATTCCATCTCAGAAAACATACAGAAATCAGTGATCTAAAATGGAGATCCTCTTCTCCACTTTTCAGTGGTTAGACTCAGTGATCCTTATGCATCCCTTCCATTTTGGGAATGATTCTGTGACTCTCTTTTAAATGTCTCTCTGGAAGAAGAAATAGCCAGTTAGTTAGATGTTTCCTTGACACACAGACCATACGTGTAGCTATTAGCCATGCAGATCTGCAGCTGGCAGGAATCTTTCTACCACTTGGAGCACTAGCTTTAATGGTTGTATCAAGTAAATATCCCTCCCCATAGAATGCATCCTTGTTCTGGGTCCAAAACGGTGTTATTTAGGTTAGGCTCGTGGTTGCATTTAAACAATTCCAGAATTCTAAATTCTCCTGTTTTTGGTCCTTTGTACCAGCAGAGCTGCATCTACTGCATTCAAGGCACCTGCTTGTAGGAATGAGACCTTTCCTTCCAAAACCTGCATTTACTCTCCAACCAAAAAGCTACAAATGAGGACATTCCTACCAAGTAGATGTGACCAAATGGCTTATTTCACCAGGCTTAGTTCAACCCTATTTTGTACGTGGTTCTCTGCTCCCTGCTCTCCCATTCCACCTCCAGCCTTTTGAACTCACTGATCCATTGAAAAAACAACGATGACAACAACAACACAACAAAATGGAGCCTCCAGGATATTCAGATCCTGGTAGATGTCTGAAATTAGGAAGCATTTCTTTGGTTCTATCCAGGGAAGGAAATGAGATGTAGTGCTCTGTGCTTTAGGGACAGTGCCATCAGCAGGGGATGGATTAAATGGTTTACAACTAGTGATGAGCCCACCAGGCTGCCTCCTTACGAAGTACTGATGAATTATCCAGAGAGCGAGGTGTTGAGAGCATGAAGCTCAAATAGCCGTCACTGGGAGTTGTGCCTCTCTGGGATCTCTTTGACAAGGAGCTGATAGGGTTGGCTTTCTTGCCTGGTGTTGCTTTGTCTTTCAGCAGCCTGCTTTGTCAAACTAAGTTAATTAAGTTAGTAATTGATATCAATAATAAAACATGCACTCAGGAGCTCCCTGCTTTGTGTCTGGAGCCTTCTGGAAACCAATTTAGGTTCACCACTATTGGTAGCTGACTGGGCTCTGCATTCTTTGCATCTTGTTTATGTTAATTAACACCATTAAATTGTAATTTTCACTTTTTTTTTTTTTTTTTCCCTCTGCAGGAAACACAGAAGAGAAGGGAGGAGACAGCTCTAATTCCAACATCCATATTTCCTACAATTCCTACATTTCCATTTGGCGCTGGTGACACTCAGCAGTGAGCAGGGCTGTGGGGAGCAGCTCGGTGCTTTGCAAAGGAGCAGCAACGTTACCCTCTCTGCCAATTACAGCTGTTGGTTTCCAAATAGGTTGCGACAATGGCACCCTGTGTCTCACAGCAGCAGGAGGGGTTTTAGTTCTGGTGATGTGCTTGGTGCCGAGGACAGGTTCTGCACAGCTGGGGATTTCAGTGTCAGGGGATCACATCTGGCAGCAGCTGGTGATGTGATGCTGGACAGCAGGAGGGCTTGCACCTGGCTTCTTAGCCACAGGGAGCTGTGTTCAGTTACCCTCATCATGCCCACAATAAGAGAGGTGAACTCTCTAGAGGACGTGTGGCAGTAGAACAAAATAGCAGCTTTGGCTCATGGTCAAAGGTTATAGCACATCCTACTTCTCCAGTTTGTGTAACCAGCTGCATTTCAGAGATAACAGAGAAGCAGTGCACTGCACTGTGCAGCATGTCTTACTAGGGATTGCAGAGGCAAAACAAAGAAAAATTGGTATTTTTTTGCACTCAAAAAGTACCCATCCAAAGGTTATGTCTGAAACCAGCCAGGGGCTACATTTCTGCATGACTGCAGAACAACTACTCAAGCCTTCTGGTGAGCATGGTCCCTCACTTGCAGTGGGCCAGGTCAGCTCAGCCGCCTTACTGCATTGCTCCTTGCATCCCTCAGCTATATGACAAGTCTAAATAGAGGTAAGTCAAGTATATATACACGGCCCCAGAACTGCCTGCATTTGGTCCAGAGATGGCTGAGTTGTGGGGGGGAATGCATTTGGGAAAGAATCTTTTATAAAAATGGCTGAAAAGTTGTGCTGCAGTTCTGAGTGTTCAATGAACTTACTCCTCAGCAATGGCGCCTGTGGAAATTGCATACAGATCTGGCAGCACTGAGATGAAAGCAATCCAAATGTGAAAGAGTTATTTATAAGCTGCACTGCTAATTAAAGTTACTTTCTGAGTAACTATTTATACACCTTATTTTGAATCGTTGAAAAGAAAAACCCTCAACATTCAGCTTTGGAACGATTTCCTCTCAATTATTAGATCCTTTTAAAATTCAGCATCTGTTGTTAATATGCATAACTTAGAAAAATTAAAAATAAATTTGAAACCATCTGAAGGACTAGACACAGCATATGGCAGACCTGCCTAATCTTAACAAAGTCAGTAATATTTTCATTATGAATCACTTCTTCATTAAAACATGTATTCACGTCTGTTGTACAAAATAATGTTTATTTGTCAAAACCTTTAGTACAAACCTTGCAATTGTTGTCAGTCACAATTAATGGCAAATAGGTTTGATAGTGCTTTTTGTTGGAAGATTGCTACAAACTGAGGACAGATGAAATGCGAACCATCAGCAGCCAAACCAAATTCTAGCAATCTCACCAACATCATGCATGGAGACTCTTGGAGAGCCCAATTTTGCTGTACCTACCGAGTTCCTGGAGGTATTCAGGAAACACATAGATGTGGCACTGAGGGACATGGTTAGTGGGCATGGTGGAGATGGGTTGGTGGTTTATCTAGATGGCCTTAGCGGCCTTTTCTGACCTTAAGGATTCGATGATTCTGAAAATGGTTTCTTTGTTTCTGAGACATTGTGGAAAGTGCTGTTCAAATCCTTTTCATAAAAAAAAAAAAAAAAAAAGAATTACGTAGTGTCTTCATGTTCTCACAGTCCTTAAAATTCTTCCTTTATTGAAAAATTGAGAAATAAGTTTTCCCATGGAGCAGTTTGAAATGGCACTACATGTATGTGCTGTTGATGAGGGTAAGGTGAGCACATAAATGACAGCTCAGACTTCAGAAGAGGAATTAAAAGCCAGACCACCCACATCCTGAAGTCACTAAATTGTTGGAGGAATGTGGTTATGGTCTCAAAATGTGTCTTTTAGTTGCTTACTGAGATGATTTACCCTTTTTGCCCCACATATTCTGCTTGAGTTCCCGGCTATTAATTCTCATACAGAGACATCTCTCTGCTCCCAGACTTTAAATCAACTTTAAAACCACAACTTCACTTTCATCCTCGGTGAAAGCTGTCAGTTGGCTCAGTTCAGTGAACAACTTATTCTGCACATTAGCATTCAACATTTTTGGTGAAATCTTCTCCCAGTACACCGTAAAACAGCCCTTCTGTTACGCTATTTGTGCTCCTATGCATTGAGCCAAATGGTCTTAATAAGTTTAAATCTAATTTGTGGGTTTAGCTCAGATCTGCTTTACAAGAATTTGAACAGAAATAACACAGTAACTATTGGCCCTGAGTTAAATAGCTTTTCTAGATGTGTGAAATGTATCATCAAGTTAGACAAAGCAAAACAATGTACATTGAAGGAATCAATCAACATTAAAGAATAAACAGTTCTTAAAATGCCACAATTCCTGGGGATTAGGTCACCTGTAAAAGAGGTAGAAGGTATTTCACTTCCATGGGTCAAACATTAAAACATTTGATAGCTTTCTAGATCATTACAGGTTTGCTGAGTGATCAGAGAAGCACAGACTTGAGGATAAGAGGAAAAAGCATGGGGTTTTCAGTGGCAAAAAATAAACATTAGCTTGACTAGTTTTACCAGCAACTTCATGTTCAATAGCCCAATTTGCAGCACTCACTATGGTGGAAATAGGGACAGTTCAGCAAACAATTTTGCTTCCAGTCATAATGTGAGGTGTTCGAAATCAGAGGTAGAAGTGGGTTGGAGGAAGTCCAAACTGGTTCAAGAATGCTCTTATAATTTTTGACACCAGTGAATAGAGGCTGAAGGGAGAGTACAGATTTAGAAGGCTATTCACATTCAAATACTGAGACCGGAAAAAGCTTGATGTCATCTAGAGCTACATCAGACCTTGCAATTCACCTATTTTAAATCCTAGCAAGCCCTTCAGTTTACACTAGATTTTCGATATTTGATAAAAAATGTGCAGTTTGATTAATTAATTTGATTAATTTAATTACGTAAAGCCTAAGCTCTTTGTGCAAGAAAGCTTTGAGCAGGAGCTGTGTTCATACTGCCTTTTATTTGTTGTAGTCCAAAGAGTAAACCAAGCCTCTCTGATTTTCTGCTGCAGATAACAGCTCCAGACTGAGCTTTGAGGTGCCTATCCACAAGATTTTAATTTAACATTCACAGCATCACCAGAGGATAGAAAACAACAAGCAATGCAAATAGAAACTCTTGCTATTGACCCATTTACAGCAACTAAACATTTATAAAACCAGAAGAGATGACAGAGAAGCACTGGAAGCTTTGAAGTAGTCTGTTTCATCTCTGGATAGCTAGAGGTGTTTTCTGTGAAACTACAGCTCTTGTGACCTGAAATTTCTGCCTCCTGCATTTGGTCTTGGCAGCCCCAGAGCACAGATGTTTCCAGGGAGAGCAATACTCTTAAAAAAAATATTCTTTCCTCCTGAGCTAGATACTGCTGCTTTTAATCACCCTAACCAGAACTGCTGGAACACAACAAGCATGACGTTGCTCACAACTAAATACAGCAGAGCCTAGCTATGCAGGTGCATGCTAATTTCTTATGCTAATAGAGGAGCATCCAACAGATACTTATTATCCACTGAATCTCAACCCCACATGTATATTTACCACTATGTGCTAATTAGCCTTATGAGAATCCACCACAGAGAAACAGTTTCATTTAGTTCAGAATAAGCAGCAGGGCGGGATAAGAATTCACCACCGGCTGTATCACATCAGCTGCAAAGAGCAGCATGATAGGAAGACATAACCCCTCTGTGATTCACAGCGCTTAAGCACTACGATGTGGCAAGCTTCAAATATCTCCTTTTGAAGAATATTTGGTTAGAACTATCTGAACAAAAGGGAAGAAAACACTTGTTATGCCTCAGTGATTGCGTGGAGTCACGCTGTGGGCTCAGGAACCCAAGAAACTGGGCTCCAGCCCCACCAAGGTTAGGAGCCTTCAGACCAGATTTAAGCAAACAGGCACTTTCCAAGGGGCTTTTCCAATGCCCAAGACTAGAGACAGGTCCTCCTGAAAACCACAGCCAACATAGGACTGTAGTCCATGAGGCACATACAACAAAGAAAAGCATAAGCAGAGATAGTCATCATCCTAACTCAGAGCTGAAGAAAGTGCTCTAAATCAGAACTAGCCAGTGGATCAAGCTCCACTGGAACTAATACCAAATTCCCTTCATTTCAGTATTCAGCACCATACCATTTAAGAAAGTGACTAGACACCCTCTGGAGTCTCACATGAGGTTTGCCTCCCTGGAACCTGCTAATCAGTTGTTTTCTCACTAATCCTTTCAAAATTGAAAAAAACCCACAATCACTGTTCCCCACCCCACCGGCAGCTTTCCACCCTCTCTGCTAGAATTCATCCTCTGAAGAACATTATATCCTCCCATCCACCCTCCAACAACACCCCCTGCCCCATGCAGCAGCCTTTAATCAGGCATGCAGCAATCCCATGGAAAATGCCATCAGTGCTGCTGAAGGCTGGGTGGTATGGGAATGCTTTGTAGGGAGTTCTGGCTTTGTAAACAGTATGTTTTACAGCACTGCATTCTTAGTGGGTATATGAAGACATAAAATCCACGTATGGAAAGGAATGGTTAAAATAGCTGACACTAAGAAAGAAACCTATTGAAATAGAAGGAACTCTCCTAATCTGTTTAGAAAACAGATACTGAAAACTTGCAAAAAAAAAAAAAAAAAAAAGATAAGAAAATACGGGGGTGGGAGAGGGAGCAGCAATGAAGGAATCAAGTTTCCACTTAATTGTAGACCTCCTGCTTCTACTTAAGTAGCAAAGTGCTGTTCCTAAGCTGTCATGTTCTTTCTAAGAAACTTGATCTCCTAATTATAATTGCTCTCTGTGCAGAAGGTACTGACAGCCAATTTTTAGATGCCTGCTGATCCTGGAGCTGCGGATGGAGGATGATGGACCAGTGCAATCAGTACAGAGCCACACTTGTTCCTACCTAACTGACTTTTGCTGTAGAGTTTGTGCCAACGATCAGTAGGACATCATTACAACCCTAGGACCGTTCCTCATGCTTCCTTCTCAGGCAGCGTAGTGAAAGCAAGAACGACAAGCTGCTGGTGGCAAGCTGTGGTCATCACAGCTCCTCCGAAATGAGCAGAGAACAGCTCAACCAGGTGCTCAGAGCCTGACCTTGGGTGTCTCTAAGGGCATCGCACTGACCACCTCTGTGGGCAACACGTGCCAGTGATTTGCCCCTCACTTCTCATCTATTTTGCTTCACTAGATGCTTAAAACAGGTGATATGAAGATCACCTTAGTTTCAGTGTGTCTTCAGTTTGCAAATCTTTTCAACCTGTGTGAAAAGCTGCAGGGTGAAAACAACAGGCTCTGGATGCTGTATGAGCTGGCACGCAGCCTTCTGTCCATATGCCTGTGAACTGTCTGAGCAAGACGACAAATCAATACTAATTAATGGTCCCCTGGAAAGGAAATGATTTGCTCACAGTGTGCAGTGTAGCAGGGAACACTGTAGGCTATTTCTGCCTTTGATTTATTATACCATATAAACAAAAGGTTTATACAAGTAGTTTGGAACCTAGAATCCTTTCCTTGTAAAAGTCACAGCTTCTATTGAGATGAAAGAAGCCAGGGAGAGGAACTGGGGTTTTTACATCCTTGGATGTAGTAGTTAACAGTAACCAGTGCCAGGCATCTGCTTGCTACTTCACAGCATCTCCTAGGGACTGTTCCCCAAAGGGAACAAACAGAGAGATATTCAAGGGCTCAAGCATTTATCTCTGTAGATCAACCCCCCATTTCCTGCAGAACGGATACTGTTCTGGCATTTGGTCTCTCTGCCTAGCAGACAGATCCAGAATAAGAAAAAACAATGTTAAAACCTAGAAATGTTGGCTAGCAAAGGTTGTATCACAAAAGACATGGCAGAAGTTTGTGCTTTCTTGTGCTTAGGGGTTTTTAAAAGCGCTGAATGAACGGATATCGCATTCACTTCATCTGCAGCTCCAAGGGAAGGCTCAGGAGTGGCCAATTGTAGGAAAAGTTTCTTTAAAATATGCCAAACCTTCTGACTGCAGACAACCACTTAACAATTTCAGGTTTTGGGAAAAGAGTTAGTGCCATTAGAGATGGGTTCTTCCTTTATTGCAGCCCCTTCCAGCAAGATTTGTTCCCACAGTACATAAGCAATTTTGCTTAATCGCCCTGTGAAGGTGTATGATGTTAGGAAATGGATCACTGTACACTAGCTCAAATGCTTTTGAGTGTCATGCTGTGTGAATATCACTCCACTGTAAGCAAGCACCATGAGTTTTGTTCAGAAAACAGCAATACATGCAACAGTGAGGATTACCTACATTTGGTGATGTATTGTTGTTATTATACAAGGTTGTAACAGATGGATAGCCAGAGGTCATAGAGGAATAACTCACCAACACTGACACTCACAGCTAGGATGGATGCTCACCACAAGGAACTCCACACAGGAGCAATCTCCAAAAGAGATGCTGCCTTAGTGGTGGTCAGTCCTTAAACGGGATCTAGGAGAGGTGGAGTCAAGCTCCACCCCTTCCGGGAGCACAGCTGAATTACCTTCACCTGTGCTCCTGCAGCTGACCCGTCACTTGCCTCAGATGGTTAATCAGAGGTTCAGGCCGTGATTAACAGTTTCCCATACACGTATTTTTTGCATTTTATCACTTCCACCTACTGTACATACACCTGCTTGGAAGCGTAAGGGTTCATCCAGTGTTTTCGTACCATTTTTCCAATTTGTCCAGATTGTTAGAGTTTCTAGTCCTGTCATTAATAAACTTGCATCTCTTCCCATCTTAGTGTTTTGTAGAGTTTTAACAGTACAGATTCCAGCTGCATCTAGTAGGTTGTTCTAAAAGCATTTTTAACATAGCCATTTCGGTAACAGTTGTAGTGGAAACACTAAGACATGGCTTGAAGCAGTGATTGAGCACCTGGTGGAAGGCAGGGCCAACCCAGGGGAGCTCAGGTGCATGCAATGCAGCTGAGTGACCGGAAGGGCTGGAGCCGGGAACCACCCCTTCCCAGACCTCATTTAAGGGCTGGCAGTGGAGGTGAGGGTATCTTTTTGGAGATTCCTGTGTACATGAGGCCTTCTAAAGGTAGGAAACTTTGTTCCTGTGTTTATGGTTGTTGCCTTGGACTTGTATGTTCTGTTGTTGTTATGCTTTCCATTGTGTTACAACAGTTAATTACATTATTTTGTCTATAAGCCACTGATAATAGCCATATTCTGCTTAGTACTGTGGATTTGTTCAGTCTGTTTGACCTGTGCCATATCAGCAATTCAATTAGAACTTGTGCTTCTACCTTTTGAATGAGAAGGTCTTTAGCAAATATATCAATAGCAATTCCATGATATCAGATGATGTCTATTGCTTTCTGTCCATCCAGGCCTTTAGCTCATTCATAAGAAGAAATGAGTTTGCTCTGAGAGGATTTGCAGTTGACAAATCCATTCTGAATCTTAATCACTTCCTTGTTTTCTTTCATGTGCTCACAAAGATTTTATTCATTCTAGGGTTTTTCTGGCATTTGAAGGTAAGCTGACTGATATACAAATCCCTGATTAGTCTTTTTGGTCTTTTCCTTCCTTTCTTAGAATCTGAATACATTTGCCCTTTTCCAGCCTTCTGATGCTTATTGCCACTCTCTGACTTTCCTTAGATAACCATGAGAGGTTCTGACATGACTTCTGCCGTCTTCTTATTCAGTCAGGTTTCTGGGATAAATCCATCAGGTTCAGGCAGTGTGAAAACTTGAACTCCTTCAGTGTGCTGACATCTCCTTTTGTGCTTCTGTAGAGAGATCCTAATACTCTGTCACTACTGCTTACATCAGTTGTTGTCCTCCCTTCAGCTTTTTGTTCAGAAATACAAAATAAGGTACTGAATGTTTTGGCCTTCCTACTTTTATTTCTTATTTTTGTGCTGATGACTTTCCTCTTTTCATTTGCCTGTAAGTCAGTGTTTTGCTTGGTCCCTTTCTCCCCATGTATCTTTAGAACTGGTTCCTGCAAGTCCTGATGTTGTTTAATCCCATCCCTTGTTGTTTTAAAGTGTTCTCTCTGCATGCTTATGCTGTTTTCTTAGATGCCTGAGCAGTTTGATCCTTCTTGCAGGCACTTCTTCCATATTTTAAACTGAATGAAGAATTTGTGCCTTCTTCCCTCTCTTCCAAACCTTCTCTGACATTTGTGGTTGGCTTGCCAAGTTATTCTTTCATTTTCACAGTAATTGCACTCTGTTAGCTTCCTGCTGAAGGGATATATATATATATATTTAGGAACAGCTTTACACAGAGGAGGGAAGCGAAGTCAGCTGTCCTTCAAAAACATGACATTTTATTGGTTCTTTGTGATCAGATGCTGCTCTCTTTCTTAGAGAATAAGACAAACATTCATCAAGGGACAGAATAGAGCAGTTGTGGCATTCCCCTCCAGTGCTGGCTTTTCTTGCAGCCTGATTGCAGGAGCAGTGCAGACACAACTTGTGACCTTTCCTATGGAAGACATTCTGGGCTTTCCTAACAGCAAGGGTGAAGAAATGCATTTATGTTACTAAATACAGAAGTGAAAGTCAGTGCTAGGGAAAAACCTGACATGTTTGCTTGAAGTGCAGTCCTTTATGCTTTCAGGCTGTTAAAATGGGCCTGAAATTCAGGTGTTCAAATTCAATTACTCATTTGAGTAACTGAAGCGATTACAGCTGTCTCAGAACACAGTCTTTTGTGATGACTCTTTAAGAAGAGCTTTTTCTCTCTCGGTTTTATGGAAAACAAAGGAGGTTTTCTTACCAATCGCAGCATTTTGTCACTCCGTGGCAGGAAATATCTCTTAAAATTATCCGAAATGCAGCTGTCTACTGTTGTCACCTCAAGTAGTCTCTTTTCCTGCCCCGTGTGTTCATGCACGGGGACCATTTAACTGTGCTCTTCCACTGCCACCTTCTGGCTGCGGCCGGTGGGACGTCGGCTGCGTGGTCCGACGGAGTTAGCCTGACACCAGCAGGGTGGTAATGTAAGGATGAATCTGAAAAGCAAATAAGCGATTCTATTTTTCCTTCTGCCAGCATCTCTCCTCTGGGTTGTTACAAATGTATTAACGTTTTTAACCTGAAGTTGAAGGAAAGGTTCAGGTCTACCAATGGCTTGCTGAGTATCATCACCAATCAGAAAACAAGTGTTACACCAACGCAAGTCGTCTAATCATGAACTTCAGTTGTGATACTTTTTCTAGTTTGCACTTCTTTAGGATTATGCCTGTCTTTTAGGGTCGTAGGGTCACACAATCCTATGCTCTGTGCTGCACTATGTCGTGGGCTGTACCAAGGCTTTGCAGAGAGCAGTCAGCTGCTTTATGTCCTGCAGGGCAAGCAGATTCTCCTCCCACCCCCAGCTATCTGCTTTGCTGTCTCTAGGTTAGAAGAGAGCATGTTATGTATCTGTGCTGTTCTCACTGGAACCACCTTCCTTCATGTAGGTTTAATTGTCCTCTCTGAGTTCTGTGAGTGTAGCTGTTGGGAACCAGTCTGAGCCATTTGTCTGTAATGCTGACTCTAGGGGTGCTGCACTGAGTGATCTCAGCAGTGACAACAGATATGTGCAGTGTTCCCCAGCCTTATCTGCCAGCCAGGATGCAAGAGCACTCAGAGCTGGGTCTGCTGACCTCACTGCTACCTCTGCTTCTGTGTAGGGCTGTTGTAGAAGAGAGTCTGCCCTCTGCTGTCAGCTCCTGTTCTTCCTCTATATTGCTGGGGGCAACAGGGCTTACCTTCCTTATTCCCTGCGCTACTCCAGACCCCTCTTCATTTGGAACAGAACTGAGTTCTGAATCGCACCTCTGTTTTACGAATCTAGTTTTTCTTGGGCTGTGGGCACGTGATGTATACATGGCTGTAATTTGGGTCTGCTTTTCAGACAAAGCTGGGTTTGTTCTGTGAACTCGGAGGTGAAAGCAGACAGGCTTTGTTGATTACGATGACTTTTTACTGTTACAGGCGTACACTGTGCCTAACTGATTAAATGGAGGAGTGATGTGTATAGTGCCTAAATCCCTCCTGCACTTTTTTGATACTGAATCTAAATGAGCATCCAAGAAATGTCCAACGTTCAGATTCTGTCTCCAGCAGATGTCAGTAGAAGCTTCAGAAAGGAGGAACTGCTCCAACACCAGATGTTACTCACCCCTTGCTTTACATTTTTTGCTCGGGGAGAGAGTGAGTACTCCATTCTGCAAATAAGTGATATTCCAAGCCATGTTACTTCATTCTTCCCCCCCCCCCCCCCCTTCTTGAAGTAGAGCTCAAAGTTTGAGTGGGATGCTGTCCCCAAGCTCTCAGCAACAGGCATTTGACCCAACCTGTCAGTGACAGGCATTTGACAATATGGGATGGTTATGGCGAGTAGGAGAAATTCTACAAGGCTGTTTGCAAGTTAATGGTCAATTTTTCTCTTTTCCAACATGTAAAAAAGTCTTAGTACAATCTTAGTGTTAATGTGGTGAAGAATAACCTGTGCTGTCCTGTCTGTGAAGTTCTTTGAACTTCTGAGTGTGCCTGTGCCTACACAATATGCACACCTACTATAAAATTTTCAGTTGATATCCCTGGTCAGTTTAACATTTGTTCGCAAGGGTAGATAGTGATAGGACAAGAGGGAATGGTCTTAAACTGAGACAGGGAGGTTTAGGTTAGGTGTTAGGTGAAAGTTTTTTCACACAGAGGGTGGTGTTGCACTGGAATGGGTTGTCCAAGGAGGCTGTGGATGCCCCATCCCTGGAGGCATTCAAGACCAGGCTGGATGTGGCTCTGGGCAGCCTGGTCTGATGGTTGGTGACCCTGCACATAGCAGGGAGTTGAAACTAGATGATCATTGTGGTCCTTTTCAACCCAGGCCATTCTAGGATTCTATGATCCTATGAAACAAGCTGCACTTTCCTGGATGTGTTTACTGCTGCAGTTCCCATTCTGGTTCTCATGCAAATAAAACATTTTGTGGCATTTTATTAACAAGTTCATCAGCAGACATTTGCAAAGGTTTTCATGGTTCTTTATCAGATAATCCATTTACCTACTCAGAAAAGCAAATTTATTAAAATAGGGATCCATTGTTGAATACTGACTCTGTAAGCCCTTAAAAAATACTTGGGCTAATATAAAAAATCCATTTCTATTAATGTGAAGTATTGAAAAAAAAGACAATATTAATATTCTTTACTTGAGTGTACAATTGTCTAGGAAGGAAATTCTATTTTCATTTATTCCTAGATCTATAATTTAAAGTTGTCATAAATTCCCAGCATCTTCTTTTTTCTTGTACTGCATTCATTATGTTGTATCGAGATTCACAGTAAGAAGTTATAAAGGATTCCTGATGCATTACGCAAGCTTTTCGTTACTCATTGAATCCATTTCAAGAGAAATCTATCTTTAGGAAGACTCAAAAAGTATGTGAGGAAATAATTTGGGGCTGACAATAAATAAGAGCCGTTCTTACTCTCACACAGGAAATTACTGAAATCTGTTGGCATCACCAGTTTGCATCAAATGGAAGAGATCATCTGTTGTTGTTTTGTGTTTAGCATTGTCTCTGTACATCCAGCACCAGGCTTTACATGAAGACTTCAAGTTTTGTGAAGAATACAAGCGTGTCTCTTCCAGCATACTAGGGATTCCTTATTTGTTCCCTTCCAGCAATGAGAGGGATAGGATTTGCTACCTAGATGAGCTGTGAAGTTCTGTAGAGCCCTGCAACAATTCCTTTGGACCCTGGGAAACAGCACTTGTCCAAAGGCTGATAGGTGACAAATGTGATTCTATCAGTTATAGACAGAGATCTTCCTTGTGAAGTGACAAGTGCAGGACTGATGTGCTGTGACTTGGTGGCCAGCATTTGGTTGACAAAGCACAATTCCTTCCTCAAGGAGGGTTTTCCATGAAGGACTTGCACCTGAATACAGAGGCTTGCACTGCCAGGGTGGCTGGGCCTGAGGTTGGGTGCTGGGGTGCTTCCACAGTGTCAGGGGAACCTAGAAACTGAAATGCTCTTCAGTGTTTCATACAGTGGAGCTTTGGTGGACCACCCCAGGTGGGATGGCAGTTCTGTAACAGCAGTTGTGTGAAACACTGATTAAAGGCAATAGCATGTTTGAGAACGTAAGTGTAGTGCTGGGAAAATACAAAGGTCTCTTAGTGTCTGTGGGATGGGGAGGAACATGACTCACCCAGGGAGGATCTTTTAAGTTGTGTTTTGTATTCAGCAACAATGATGCCATAGCTGCCAACACCAAGCAATTATGTTATACAAGATACCAGAGGTAGTCACCTGCCTGGAGCTGCTCACAGAAGTCTTCACGTGGCCAAGAGCCACAACACATATGCTGCAGGGAGAGAAGCAGTGGGAAACTGAAGGACACATTGGATGTGGGAGGGAAGACTCATCCCCAAAATCCCCATGCTGTGGGGTGGGATGTGGTTGGGTTAATGAGGAACTGAATCTGAGCTGTGTGGTGGGAACAGCCCTAGTCAGGCACTGGGATTAGTTCATGGCCACTCTGTTGGCCAGACGGCATAGCTGTTGGCCCCAGGACCTGCACCAGAACTGCTTGTGATCAAATGGTACGGGGTGATGTCCCAGCAGTGAAGAAAGAAAATAGGCACAGGAGAAATCCTAGCTACTGGTGACAGTTTATTATGAAGTTGTACTGTTCCGGGTTATGAATGTCACATCGTAAAGTGATCTACTACTCTAATTTTTCTAGCATTTAATTGTGCTTTCATCTACCTCGATGAGGTAATCAAACCATGTTGTGAGAATAAAATCTAGCCAGGCACTGTATGTATCTGCATGTTTAGGGAAAATTATTTCTCTTTTTTTCTTAAACATGTGACACCGATTATCTGCGGATAGTTGATGTGCTTGTGATTTCAATCAGCATTTGTTCATTCATTGCCTCTCAGTTTATTGATTTATAAGCCCTTTAGAATGGTATGATTAGTGCTAGCATTTTATTCTCAGTGGGGGTAAAATGGTATTTCATTATTAGCGTGTTAGAAGCTATTTCAAACTGACAGTTTGTTTTGAACCTGGGTAAGAGAAGTGACATTTATATTTGGAAGCAGAAGATTGACACAGAAATTATTCTGAAACATAATTACAGTCAAGGCAAATGCATAATAGAGAAATTCCAGCTAGAGTTTCTCTGGGCTCCTCCTCCATCAGTAACTAATTCTTGCTCTTTTCTCAGCTCTGAGTGGTGAGACACAGCAGTTTTCTCTGAAGGCATTTATAGAAGATGTAAAGATTTTTACCCATTAAGGCAATACAGCACAAAACCACAAGTTGGGATATGAGCAAATGCTTGTTCTGCAACAGCCAGTTCAGAGTATAATGGACATTTGCAGTGTTAATACTAAGTCATGACTTGAACCAGTGATTGAGCATCTGGTGGAAGGCAGGGCCAACCCAGGGGAGCTCAGGTGCATTCATTGCAGCTGAGTGACTGGAAGGGCTTGAGCCAGCCACCCCTTCCCAGACCTCATTTCAGGGTTGGCAATGGAGTCAGAGTTCTCTTGCTGGATGTACCTGTCTACCCAAAGTCTTCTAGAGGTAAGCAGCTTTTTTCCTGCTGCAGAATCTGGGCTTGTTTTCATTTGCTGCAGTCTAGGATTGTGTCACTCTTCTATTATTGCTATATTTTTCATCACATTATAGTGTTACAACATTACGAATGGTAAGATCCTGAAAAAAACATCCTTCAGAGAGGGCTAGCATCAGTGTGGCAGCAGATGTCCTGGGGCACTTAGAGCAGGAAGCACCCTTGTACTTGGACTGATTTGGAAACTGATGCTCACTGTGGTTCTGGGGTGCCTGCATGCTCCACCAGCTCTGGTGGATGTGGATTCACTGCCACAGGGCCCTCCATTGCTGCTCTATGATTTTCCTGTGTTCTCCAGGCTCAGGTCAGGATTTTCTAGCAACCAGCTGAGTCAGTGTGTGCCCTAGAGTTGTCCATGTAAATGCTTCCGATTTTCCCTCATATTAACTTTTACCTTACATTGAAAAGGTGTCTTTTTTTTTTTTTTTGCCAGTGTCAATTTTCCCATATTCTAGGAGGGCTCAAGAGCATGTGAAAGAATGAGTTGCTGGATTTTAACTATGGGTTCTAGTAGGGCACTTTTTTTTCCCAAAGGATCTTGATTTTAGTGCCTGATCCTCCAGGCCTAAGGAAATTTCCCATTGGTTCAAGTAGGAGTAGAGTCCAGGGCCTTTGTGAAATGCTAAGAATTTCCGTCTCATCGCTAGAGCTCAAGAACACGTCGTAGGTTTCACGTAGGAGTTATATAGAGCCTATTAGGCAGAGTACATGAAGTGAATAGATCCAGAGAGCAGAAGTGAGTCAACATATTACATGAAAGCAGTTGCTAAATGTGACTTTATTTGTTGCTGTCTTCTCTGGAGCAGAATGAAAAAGGATGCAAATTTAACACGACAACACTTTTTTTTTGAGGGGGGGGTTATTGTTATTTCTTTGAGTCATAGAATGTATTACAGTAGTATTTAATAAATTGTAAGTAGATTGAATAAATAAAACATAGACTCTCAAATTCTTTGTCCCATGGGACAAAGATTTCAGCCTTCTGTGGGGTGCTCTATTACTCCATCCCTTCCGAGCTGCTGTATTCTGGTGGCCAGTCTCAGTTCGTTATAGCATTTCAGATTCACTTTTAGAGAATGAAGTAAAACGTGCATCCATTATCCATGCGTACTCCCTTAATTATACAGGAGGTCAGCAAAAAGTGATCATTATAAATCATATGTCAGTTTTGATTTGAATAACACAGAGGAGACAGCATGGAGACCAGACTTATGGAAAAATATGAATACATGTGAGACTAGAGTTGTTTGACTCCAGACAAAGAAAAGCTGAAGGAAGTGGTATGCAATTAGGTACAATTATGAAAGATACACAGGAAATTAGAGCTGTTCATGGATATTTTTCCCATTGACATTTGTCTTTCACTGGAGGAAAACCTTTGACTGGAAATATCTACCCAAATTCTGTCTTGTCAAGCAAAAGGCTGATTTCTGCCTTAATGGAAAAGGGGACAAAAAAACCCCACAAAACACACCCTGAAGTGTTTTTGGAGGGTGAAAGACTTGAAGACTGAAAAATGTTTGTAGTTTCAATGAGAAAAATCAAAATTTCCACGAATAAGTTTCTGGATGAAATAGAAGAACTTGTCTTTATCCTAACAATGACATCTGTTTGCAATAACAGTCCATGCCAGTAAACGATGTTATTTTAACTAATCTATTGGCGTGGCGATGAAAGTGACAGTAAAATGTTGATATGGAAGCTAATTTCTGTGTTTGGCCTTGGGATCCATCTTCACAGACGCAGAGTGAGTGCAGAAACTATTTTTGGCAACATCACAGCAATCCAGATTTAATTCTGACACTTCTTTGCCTTTCTGAAATCCAAGTAAGGCATCTGGCTGCCTTTTCTGTATATGCTTGTGAAGTGCTATTGAAATCATTTGTATTAGCTATGAGTTTGGAGATAGAAATGTGACTAGAAGGTGCGTATGAGGAGGAGGAGACCAAAAGCCTGGGTTATGAGGAAAAAATAAGTGGCAACTCTTCAATGTATAATGTGCTTACTGAAAGCTGGGAATAAGATGTCATTCTGAATGTGCTTCTGTGAACTTTTAACTTTCTGTAGTGCTTTCATGTCATTCAGAGGCATGATTTATATGGAACTATGCATACACGAGACATGTGAGGAACGAGAGGTGATGGCTCTACCCAGTTCACAGAGGAGTCCCTGCTAATGGCACTTGTTTTGCTCGCTATGGGTGCGCTTACAGCAGCATCTTGGAACTGACTTATAAGTTTGTGAATTATCAGTTAATTTAATACAATTAGGGTGGCCACAGACTTCTCATCATATTCTGGAAGCTAGAAATGCTTATTTATCCAAAAACAGCTGCATGGAGTTT
The DNA here is from genome assembly GCA_030625065.1 of Alectoris magna. Classification (NCBI taxonomy): domain Eukaryota; kingdom Metazoa; phylum Chordata; class Aves; order Galliformes; family Phasianidae; genus Alectoris; species Alectoris magna. The sequence continues at coordinate 17,736,819 of CM060566.1, read as the reverse complement.
TGTTTGCAGTTGTTCACCTCAATATACCACTGTCTTACTGCATCATGCCAGAAGCCATGCTTTTCTGTTACAGTATGAGCTGCAAACTCTCCATAAAGAAAAGGGGGGAAAAAGTCTTCATCTGTTGAGATGATTGCGTGTTAACCTCATGAAGCACCATCCTGACTAAGGGATGCAGATGTGCCTGTGCTGTTGGCTGAGGGGGGCCCAAAGCACCAGGCTATAGGGTGCAGGCAGCAGGGCTGCAAGGCATGGTGTGGCCGAGCAGGAGCACATGGAGACCCAGGCAGCCCCTGCGTGTTGAGGCACACATGGTGCGGGAGCCGGCTGCCAGACGTGATAGCAGAGCTTGTCTGCAGGCTGCCCACAAGGCAGCCATGTGGGTGGAAGGCAGGCGAGCGGCAGAGAGAACTGGCTGATGGCTGTTTCATTTTGGAGACCGTTTTTTCCGAACGTCCTAAACATGGGCCTTAATCATCAGCACTTCTGAAGCACTCATCGTTCTTGTATCCAGGCAAGGAGCCTTGTTATTACCCTCTGAGAGATACCACATTCCCTCATTTCCGATGGAAGGGGGCCTGCCAGCAGTATCAATACGGCACTGCTCAGTTTGTTTCAGATTAAAAATGTCCCCAGGGAAGATCTGTGCTTGTCTTTGGTTGGATTTGGTGCAGTCATGGGAATCAACTTCTGCACTGGGCCACTGGTGGTAATGCACTGCTCTGCCTTTGCTAAGAGGGCAAAATACTCCTTGGTCAACTTGAGAAATCTTGCCCCTCAGTCTCCTTGTTGCTGTAAGGGTGGTAGAAGTAGTTACCTTCATGCAGCCTACCAGTTTGAGAGTTCGTGTATGGATGCTATTATGAAAGCTGTAGGAATAGCTTGGGTCCCAATGGCAGGATTTAATGGCAGCCCTCAAATCTGTGTGCAGGGCAGGTTGCAGCAACTCCAACTCTTGATGTGTGGTGCCTGACTCTATGTGGTAAGGCTGATAGGCTTCCCTGCTGGAAGGAGGTGCTTGGAACAAGGGGAAAACTCTTTCTGAAAGGCCTTTGGTGTATTGCTGCGTGCATTTCCACCTACTTTTGCCCTACAGCTCCCAGCAACAAAGAGAGTACAGGAAGAACTGATTGGAAAAGCCATGTTTTCAGAGAAATTTAAGGTTGCTTTGTGTAATTCAGAGAGTTATGGGATGTGCTTACTGTAACTACGTATGCTTTGTGGAGGGGTCTGCACAGGGAAGACAAGGGATGTTGCAGTCCAGGGTGTGTGTGGAAGGGCCAGTCAGTGAGGGTGAAGTAAGTACTGTAGAGACGTGATATCACAAGTTATATAATATCATGGCCAAATATCTGCAGCTGGATATCATCAAATCAAAATTAGAAACTCATTGGAAGCAAAGGACAGTCTTTGCACAGATTGCCTATAAATCTGCAATAACTAGTTCTCCCTGGGCGTAACATCAAAAACATTTTTTAGTGTCTCATTAGTAAGAAAATTTATTGCTCAACTATTGAACTATGTCGATTTTTGAAAACATTGTGTGAATAATTCCAGAAAGCATGTGTTTGATTTGTATTCATTTTGTGCCGCTGGATAGAAAAAAGTGGCTTTTCCCCTATGATGAAATGACACTAATCATGAAATTAAAAGGTGAAGCATGTCTACAGTTTCAGAACGAGGTAAATTTTTATAAGTATGCTAATACCCTCCCCTTCCCATAAGTCAAACTAACATTAAGGAATTCATATCCCAGTTGAGCTTTAATAAATAAAAAAATAAATCCAAGCCCCAATTACAGTTCTGTAGTTTGGAAAAAGAAAAAAAAAAACACCACTCCTCCCAATCCTTATTATTTTCCTTTGTGCTGCAGTGTGTTTCCCAGCTGTGTCTGTTGGCCATTTTTGTGGCTCAAATAGCCTGGAAAAAGATTGAGAAATAAGGGAAACGTTTAAATAAAACTCAGCATCATTCACATAGGATGCAAGGGAAGAGTTTAGAAGTACCTGTTCTGCTATGGAGATTTACTGACGGTAAGACATGTGCACCATGGAGGTTAATGCTGCTAACTGCAGGCAGGGTGCTATTGTCTCTCATGTTTATTCTATCCTCCTGTTGCTAAAACAGCTCCAGGGGACTTAACTGGTATGAGCCCAAGTGCGTAAACGTCCTTTGGACCCATGGAGATGTGTGGTTGCAGCCTGGGACACCAGGCAGAGGCACAGGGGCTCCCCAGCTCTCATTTTGGAAAGCCCAGAAGTGAACTGGCCAGAGGTTTGGCTTGTGTTCCAGTTTGGGTTTAGCTGGTGAACAAAGTGGGATCAGATAAGTGGCGCAGTTTGCTTTTGGAAACATAGCTGGTTGGTTTTATCATGCTGTTAGCAGGGTTTCTTCCATACTGTTACTCCAGCCCAGATCTTTCCCTCTTTGGTCTGTATGCACAAACTAACAGTTAGAAGAAGGATTTATGAAGGTTTTCTCATAGAGGGATTTATGGAGTGAGCAAAGGAGAGAGAAAAGGAAGAAACTGAGTCACAGCAGACAAGTGGTTTGTTCAGGGCTCCTTGCAGCTCAGCAGCTGAGTCAGAAATCAAACAGGCTGGGCAATCAGAACCCAGAACCCACCAGGCCATGTAAAATATGTCTACATTTCTAGCTGTCTTTGCAAATTGAATGTGGTGGGTTTTTTTTTTCTTTTGCAAAAGTGAAATGTAAAAGAAATAACTGCATCTCTATAATGTTTGTAGTTTATAAAAGTTTCAGTCAGGGGACAGTGGAAACCATGGGGAAAAAAAAAATGAAGTGTTGCAGCTGCTTGCCGGCCCTGTCCCATCAGTGCCTACAATGCCATTACTGATGCAAACAAAGCTGTCAGCCATAGGGGGAGGGCTGTGGGATAGGGGACAGGTGAGGCACAAGCCTTGAGGAGCACTGGGGTTTCTCCCTAGAGACTTTCTGCTCCACTTGAAAGCTTAGGCTGGAGGTGAGGAGCCTGGCTGTGACCCAGCCCAAGTACCTCACAGAGGCCCTGTGCCGGCTGGAGATGACACCAGTGCTGCTCCCCCGCTTGCTTCCAGCTGTGAAGGGAGAGCCTGTTCCCAAACACGCATGGGAAATGAGAAAATGCAGACATAGCCCTGGCCTTTGCTGAAAGGGGTGGGCGGCAGTGTGAGCCCCCCCACAACCCTGCTCTTCACATCAGGCCTCCCAAGCCCAGCTTTATGGGTGAGAAGGATCAAAGTGTTCAAACAGCCCCCATATGGGAATTGGTCCTATATGTTGTGTGTAATTACACCCAAGCATCTCTGCATCCAAGTTTTGTGCATATTAAAGAGTGTTGGGTGAGAGCCAATGTAGTCTGCATCAGGGATACATACAGGAGCATCCCTGGGTGTCAGTGTGCAGTAGGCTCCAAACACATCCCTCCTTGGGGCCAGCTCTGCCATGGCACTGAGCTGAGACCTTGCCTCCAGCCAGGCTGGGAGAACAGTTCCTCAGTCACAGACTGAGGTCTGATGGACACACAAAGTAGATGCTACTCCAGTGCCTTCCAATTTGGCTTCTTTTTTTTTTTTTTTTTTTTTTTTTTTTTAAGAAAAAAGAAATTAGTTTTCCTTCCTCAATAGAATTCCCCAAAGGGGTTATTTGCTTTTTGTTAAGGCTGGGCAGAAACAGGAAGAAAATCAATGCTTCCAGTCACATATTTTAGCCTCCACAGTAATTTTTTAATGCAGAAAGCTGTGCAATGACTACGTGGGGCCATGTTCCCCTCTGTGTCACAGCCCAGGGCAGGACTCTGGCCCATTCCTGTGTACCATTCCCAGCAAAGACATAATGTGGAGCAGGCCATGGAAAAACTGCAGATCTGCTTGGCTTTTGCAGAGTGAGACCGAACTTGCTGTCAGGAATGCAACCTTTTTTCACCAGCCTGGAAACTGTCTTATACCACATCATCAGAAACAACAATTTCAACCCTCCTCTTCTCCTCTGCTAGGAAAAAGACAGCAAAACCCACTTAGGTGGGTAATTGGTGTTGGGAAGGCTTCTTATGGCACAATGTGTCTTGGTGTAAGGACAGGGAGCCAGGCAGTGTGGGATGGCATGGAGCGAGCAAGGTGAGCAGCAAGCCTGATTAGAGCCCACTGGGGTCATACTTAGAAAGAAGCTGTATTCTGACACCAAGGTGAAGAGAAATTGGGAGAGAACTTGATTAAAGAGAGAATGAAAGAGTACTGAAGCTGAAGCACATGCATTTCCTTTTTTTCATACAGCAGAATATGAAACAGCTTGGACAACCAGAGCAAAGCACCCCATGGTGATGGTAAGCATTGCTGGACTAAACCAGTGGGAGCAGGAAGTCTGTGTTCCCATTTTCAATTTTACAGCAAGGCTGTGTGAAGTTATGTGACAGCCTAGAGTTCAGCCTGGCCACACACCACCCATGGAGTTCTCTCCATGATTTCCAAGGCCAACATTTGCCAAACCTGGAAAGAAAGCTTATTTTAGCACAGCTAACTTACTCAGACAGGTCTCTCCTGGAGAAGCTAGACCTTGCTGGGAGGATGTCTTCAACAAAACATTTTCAAGGGGAAAAAGTACTGGCTAAGGAAAGCCTGTGTTTTGTGGTGCTCTAAGGAGATAAAGCAAGCATGCAGATTATTCCTTAGGAAGATTCCACTGGTTTTCAAAGGGGAGCCTGAGGTCATGACTAACTGATGGTTTCAGCCACTGGCCAAGTTCTGCAGAGGACTTTCTCTGAGTTGCCTTGGTTTTCTACAGGGCAGGTAGTAAAGGATGTTTTCCTTCCTTGTTTGTTGCTTTCTCCTACTGTCTATTTGCCTGGTGCTGAGGCTTGAAGTGACAGTGCTGAACAGTAATGTTGATACCTGGTTTGTGTCCAAGCGGTGTTTTTTTTTTTTTCCAAGTAATTAGTTTGGGAAGTAAAAGGCCTACGGAACTGTGCTTTTTCAGGGGCAGGTGGGTTAGGTTACCTGCTGAGATGGAGAGGTTACCTGCTTTTTTTTTTTCTTTTTTTTTTTTCTTTTTTTTTTTTTGTCAGCCTGGGGGGGAAAAAAAAAGCCTTTATAGAGGAACCCTTTAAAAACAACCACCAGAGCCCCTACCTTCCTCTGCTCTGGAGCCCAAGGGCAGACTTAATTAAAAGTTCCTTCAAAATATACTCCCTACTGCTCTAAGCTACTGTGTTTCAAAAACTCTGGTGCTGCGCCAAAGTGGGAGCAGGCATATATTAAAGTGATAGGTACAAAAGATATTGTTATTCTTTGTGCTTCTTTCTCTGCTGATCCCTCCGCACTAAAGTCCCAATGTAAACATTAGTTAAAAGAAGAAATAATAGCCTCTCTTCTCATCTGCCCATCTAACGAGCAGATTATCACTAACTGTTTGTCTTCTGCCAGCTGCCTCCTCCGGCAGAGGTTTCCCACTCCCTGTCGAGGTTCAGCCCTGAAGTCTTACAAATGTTTTCCTGGAAACAGCAACTTTGTCACACTATGTTTCTGTTGACAGTATTTCCTGTGGGAAGCTGCTCAAGGAAGATCAGGTTAGGGAGCTTTAATATCCATCATCTACTTGTAGCTGAGATAATCAAAGCTGCCTTGTTACTGGCATGCTTTGAATTTTCTGAGTGCATCCATCGCTTTATTAAACACAGCTCCTGGTTACCTGAAGTATGACCTCACTCACATTTCTGAAGCTCCCACCACCCGTCACTTCTGCTGCCCAGTTTGTGCCTCTCTCAGCACCCGAAGTCCCTTTATCTTCTCTCTGTACCTAACTCCGGTAATGACATGTCCCAGGCACCACTGGCCGCAGCCCCCGTGGCAGCCAGTGACAAGAGCCACTGCTGGCTGAGAGACAATGATTTCAGTGAGAAAGGTGGAATCATCACTTTTCCAGCCTATGACAGCGGGACAATGACAGCCGTCATGAGGCGGTGGGAAGAGATAAGCATCCTTCCCTAAAGACTGATGAGAGAGAAGAAGCGTGAGTAGGAGCATATTAAGTTAATCTAACAGCTTGGCATGGACTAGCTTCCCATTTTCACAGTAAGTGGGAGCCTTATTCTATCAATGTGCAGAGGATTTTATTTCTAGCGATTTATAGCCACAGGTTCTGGAGTACTCTGTAATTACATGAGTTTACACTTACAGGGACAAAGGCTGAGTAAATATTTTATTAGGCAATTTTTTATCTTATTGAAACTGAATACACGTGATAATTTGCCTGGTGAATGGGGGAAGAATAGTGAAATAAATATGATGCTTTACACAGAGCCCTGTTTGTGGGCTGCATGTAGAATGAGTGCTGCATGCTGCATTGCTTTCAGTGTGGGTCTGACAAGGAGCACACAGTCTGCATCGGAGCAGTGGCTTGATGTGATGCATGCCAACGTCAGGGGCATGTGGTCCTTAAGAAATTATTTCTAAAAGGTAAGAAGTGACTGCAACCTGTTCAGTGGTGCAGTCAGGATAGAGGCTGCTTGTCTGCATGAGGGCTGCTGGTCTGTCAGGTTGAAGATAGGAGGAACAGCCCCAGTTCAGCCCTGTGTGAGCCTCTCCTCTCCCCATTCTCTCTGACCTTCCACAGATATGTTCTCTTCCTGATGGCATCTGAAATCTGCCCAGGTAGACATCTCTATTCTCAGAAAATAGATGGCAATCATAGTTGACTTAGGAAATCACCATGACCCAGAAATATGTGGTGAAAAATTATCCCTCTTTAGGACCTGCTATTTTACTGTTCAGTTTCTCAGGGCAATACAGGGCTGGCCGTTCACGGGGAAGCAATAACTAGCCAGTCTAACTTCAGGACTTTTCCAGCTTCCACCTGCAGCCTCTGGGTCAGGTCTCAAGCAGCATTATGGATGTGATTCAAGTCCCACTGCTGCCAGCAGCAAGCTGCTATTTGCTTTTGCTCTGTGTTTACATGAACGTGGCAAGGGCAGAATGTGGCCTGCTTGGGAAGATGCCCATTCATTTTAAGGAGCCTTTGCTTGAGCCTACAGTGAAGAGTGAACTTCCAGCAGCTTGTCATACACAGAGCTTACCGATACACAGGCAAGAAACTTTTGGATATGGGATATGTCAAATGCAGCTTTGAAAGGAAGATCATGGTGAAGAAGTCTATAGTTGTATGATATATAGCAGGGCAGTTATAAAATATTTCTTCAGGTATACATACAGCTGATAAAATCCAAAGCTCCTTATTTATATCAGCGATTTGTTACTATTCTGCTAGTAAGCAACTGTAACCTGTTATAAGTCCCAAGGCACCAAAATATCTAAGAATAGTCAAGGAAACTTAGAATTAATTTATAATTTTTTGTAATCATTTGCAACTTCATTAAACACTCAGATGCCTAATAAGACATTATTCTTATCTTGATTTAAAATTTTAATTGCATGAAGTTGGGTCTCTCTGTAATTAACACATTGTATATCCCACCTAATTTGCGGACTAATTGTCGTTTCCTAGTTCTTAATGTTACTTGCTAATTCTGCCAGTGATAAAGAATTTTATGTCAGAACTCCACAGCAAGTGACATTCTGCATGCACAATAATGACAAAACAAGTTAATTTAATGCAAAGTTGCTGAAAGACAGAGGTTTTTTAATTGCGTATTTGTTACCTTCATTAAAAGGTAAGTGGCTCTTCAGTTATGTATTTGCCCATTTCTTGCACATTAAAAAAGTGCTAATGAACCTGATTAAAATTAATTGAAAAGGTCCAAGATCTGTAAAGAGATCCTAACATCAACAGACTTCTAATTGCTGCTGAAAAATGGACTTAAATAGGGTTCAGCTAGAAATAGGGTTTAGATAGAAATTATTTCTCACTCTGTTGTATAGGATGATATGGGGAATGCAACAAAAGCACTCCAGAAGTGCAACTCTTGGTTATGGATACAGCACGCGCTGAGGGTCTGGACACTATTTCCTCTCACTCCTCTTTGCTGATAGCTGCTCTTCCTGCCCCTGTCCCCTATGCTGGGCAGGCTGTGTTCCAGCTGCAAGGGGATGGACAAGGCACTAGAATGAAAAGCAGGGGAGGGAAAGTCCAGGCTCCCTAGCCTGGGTATTTGCTTAGCAGACAGGGAAGGAGACAGGTAGAGCTCTGAACCCTGCAGAAAGCTCGCTTTGTTCCACCCTGTGCTTTCACAGAAAGCATCCTAGTGCTTTCCTAGTGTCCAGTATCAACAGTATCTCAAAACTAACAGACCTCTATTACTTTAACCCTACTATTGCCTGGAGTAGCTGTGGATGCCCCATCCCCGGAGGCATTCAAGGCCAGGTTGGATGGGATGCTGGGCAGCTGATCTGGTGGGGAATACCCAGCCCATGGCAGTGGGTTGGAGCTCGATGATCTTTAAGGTCCCTTCAACCATAAGCCAACCTGTGCTTCCATATGTCTATGATTCATAGTTGTCCTTTTTCTTATGTGACTCCCACTATCCATTCCCACTGTTCCGGGATACTCTAATCTTACTGGAATTATTTTCTTCATCTCTGTTAATGGCATACACCACTTATCTTTCTACCAATACATAAATTTAAAAGAAGAGAGAAACATGGGCTATTTTTTTTTTTGTTTGTTTTGATTTAATTTAAATTGCTGAATGAAAAAAATAGCTTCTTCTAGTAATTCTGCTGTAACTAACTCAGTTTGATATTGGTTCTATTAGCCTTCTAATAGCATGAAAGCTAAAAAATTAAATCGTTCCACTTTCACATTCATAATTATGTGCAATTAAAATCTTTACATACCCAAAAGTCTTATATGGAGCCCTGAACCCTTCAACTGTCACTCTTCATTATCTCTAAGCCTAACAATTTTACAGTGACACACTGTGCACAATGAGATGTGCTAAAGAGGAAATATTATATTTTACTGATGTATGTGTTCTTTAATTTCTCTGAATTAGCTTTTTGATATGGATGCTAATTGTTTTCTTTGAAAAGAGTCGCCACAGATATGTGATTTCTCTATGCCTGTTGCGCTTCAAAAAAAATACGATTAATTGCAGGAAACAGGAATTTCTCTCTTTTTTATATATAAAAAAATAATCAGCTGCATATCAAAGGATTGAATCTTAATCCAACTTTCTGATTGTACATTAAAAAGAAACCTTCAGTGTTTGTGACCAGCACAGAGTATTTGGCGACTTTTGATGTTTCCCTTTTTCATTTATTCATGAGGAGAGATGAATAATTAAAACAGGACGTTTGGCAAAACCAGCTCACACATTTAAAAAAAAAATAAAAAAATATTTCCATATGAACTTCCAGCTTCAGCCTGGGATAGTCTCAGAGTCACTGCTACGAAACTGTCCATATGGCAAGTGCGCGTGTTGCTCTGAAACTGTAGACCTGGTTGAGACTTGGGATCCTGCCATCAGTGGCTGACAGCTGTTGCTGCTGTGTAAATGTAAATATTACAAGTAAGGCCAATGTGGCAGCCCTGAAAGGCTGAATTTAGGGCCAGTCCTGAGTGCTGTTAAGGCCATTGATAACATGTGAGCCATGCGGATGGGGTGAGGGGGAGGTCTGTGCTGGTCTCCGGGGGAATGAGGAGAGAGTGATGCTGCTAGAGCCATGTCTCTGCACAGCTACACAGGAAAAACATGAGCTGTAAAGCAAAAATGTTTTCCTTGGTGGAGCATGTGTTCAAGAGGAGACCTTGGGGATGGAGATGGAAGGTCTGTATATTTGGTCTGTACTTTTTCTGCAGACTGCTCACCAGCTTGTTTTAACGTTAATTCCTGGCTCCAATGCTGCAGGAAGTACCATTTTTCATCCCAGATCTCATAAAAGTCTAATTTCACTCACCTCTCCTTCATTATAAAGATAAATAAGGAAGAGACCACATAGCAGGCATATAGGAAGGCCTGTACCAGTTTGAACTGAACCTCTTTGTCTTGCAAGTCTTCAAAGGAGCTCATGGGCCTTAATTGTCATATCCCATCCTATTGCGTATCTTGGAGGATTTTGTTTTTGAAAGATACATTCTTTCCTTACTTAGCTATCAAATTCCCAGTGATTCCAGCAAGGGCCTGCATTCTTGTTTGCAACAACACTAATTTGACTTTTTAAGATTTCTAAGGCAACTTCCAGTCTCCTATAGACTCGTGCACTGATGTTCAAAAGACGAAGAAAAGTGTCCCATTAATACACAGTCACCGTGTACAGCTATCTATTTAGCACTTCCTACAAATCCTTCTTGTCAGGGCAAATTACGTGTATCTTGTTTATCTTTGAGTACCTGAAGTCGTTACAATGATACAACTTTATACAGAGAAAAAGGCTCCCAAAATTTGTCTGGTTTCTGCTTGTCTGTACACTTTCAGGATATGCCTCTTCAAAAGTCACTCTAGTTGTACTCTGTCTCCTCTTGCAATTTCACCTTTGCCTCTGCATTTCCTGAAGTGGAGTCTGTGGTTTATGAATCATTTCACTGTGACTTTGTCTTGTTTTCCCTCCAGATCTCTGGTCTTTGCTTACATTCTCAGAATGGCAAAGCCCATTTGTTTCTTTTCAAACTTCTGTCAGCTTAAACTTCTATCAGTCGTCTTCTCTGCTTGGGGTCTCTGATCCCTGCTCAGACCTTATCACAAATTAGGGATTCCACAAGCTTCTGTAAAATGAGGATAAACTTAAATTCTCAGATTAATAAGATGAATAATAATAAAAAAATCTGCCTCTATTTTGCTCCTCCTCACCTAATGTGAGGATCATCCCTATTTCTGATCTGAAAAACTAGTTTTAAAACCTAGCTTTATTCACTGGAATTTTCAGTAGCTTGCCTGCATACATTTCTTCCTTGCACGTTTTCCCGAGGCCCATTGGCCTCAGTTGTTTTCTTTTTTCCAGGCTGCATGTGCATGTTCTCCCAGAAAATTAAAGCCATGGCTTTGAGCAGATAAGCAGTCTGCTGTAATCAGTAAGGCAAATTTAGCAGAGTCCAACCAAATGGTGGTATGGGGTGAGGGATGGGGTCCGTAAAAGCTCATGCTCATGCACAAGTATTCCAGATCTTTGGAGATCTAAAAGGGTTGAGGCACCAAACCTGGCGACAGTGTGAATCCCAAAGCCATGATCTTCCATTCTGGGCAAGGGGACACAGGCCCATCATCCAGCAGAGAAATATTTTGAGGGTGTCTGCGTGTGAAAGATCTTGGGATGTTTTCCAGAGAGATTTTCCTTTGTGCTTCTGTGTGAAAGACTCAATCTCTCTGCTTATAATGTTATCTAATATAAATAAGTTTATTAAGTGGCTTGTTTAAATTGCGTTTATCACATTCCATCCTTGTTGAAAAACCCTCTTCAAAAAATCTAAGTGGCTGGAGCATTTACAGAGAAGTGTTATGCTCACAAGAGTGATAATGAGCGAGATGCAGCTGGGAATCTGGTATATGAGAATCACTGAACACTTGGCAAAGGCTGTTAGTCCCTTTCTCCCCCTCATTTCCTTCTCACAATTAAAAATAAATCAGAAAAGATATTTGTACAACACCACCAGCAGCTTGTTTGGTGGTTTTTTTGTTTGTTTGTTGTTTTGTTTTGCTTTTTTCAGAGTTCTTACAGCACGTAGGCCCCAATTAATTTACTTTTCTGCCTCGTTAAATCACTGAGAAGTATCAGCTAGTTCTTCATTCCATTCTTTTTTGGGTACGTTGCTTATCTTTGACCCTCTGCTTCCACACAGAAATCTCAAGTATTGCTAAGAAAGGTTTTCCTTTTTTTTTTTTTTTTTTAGTTGTTTGGATTATATATTTCTTTTCAACCTTTTGAGCAGATGAAGAACAGCATAGCATTCATAGAATTCCCCAGAGCAGGGTGTATCTTCAGTGCCATTCTGATACTAGAGCAGGTTCTGGCAGTCTTCTGAAATGCCCTTGCTTGGAGAAGGGGATGAATTAGTTTCCAGCAGACCCAGAATTCCCAGTATAACCTACCTGAGAATCATGATTCCTCTTGCAGATCCATTGATTCACACACGGTGAGGAAAATAAAGGATGATTTCCTTGTAAACCTGTCATTACTTAGTTTTAACCACCTGGTGCAGGAATAACTGTTCCATGAATCATGCCTATTGTGTGCCAATCCTCAGGGCAACTACATCACTTGATTGCACAAGTGCCATTTAGTTCTACATCTTTTCATGTGGTTGCTTTCATTTCTTCCTGTAGATGCAAATACAAGAAAAAACGTTGCACCATAAAGATCTTTCCTCTTTCTTGTTACTCTTTGAACACTGATCATGTCATCAGCTAAGTGAAGTCCAACTGGATGGCTGTTGTTTTGGGTTTTTTTGTTTGCTTTGTTTTGTTTTTGTTTTGTTTTGTTTTTGCCTGAAACTTAACTGAATTCAATGCAAAATCATTCCTACATTCTCGGATCTTCCAATTTATTCTCTACTGAAGAAAATTGAAGGTGGTATTGATAGTAGTTGTAATTGATAGTAGTTGTAAGGGCATCTCCTACTGTTTTCCCTTAAGAAAAGACTAGATTGGGTGGAAATCCCTGGCAGGAAACTGATAGTTCCTGCCCTGGGGAGATACTGTGTCTGCTTGAAGAAAATTTTCCAAAATCCTGAACGTCAGGCAAGGAAATGAATCAGGAGTCTGAAGCACAGCAGATGCTGTGATGGAGAAGGTGTCAGTCAGCAGACAGGTGGAGCAGGACTTCTGACACGTTTCATGACTAATTTTGTTCTTTCCCTGATATTAAGTCAGAAGAGAATTCCGTGTAGCTCAAATCAGGCTCCAGACCTTTAGATTTTGAAATGAAGTGTTTGTAGATCGTTGAAGATCCAAATTATGCCAAAATTATGTTATTATAGTGTAATCATCTTGTTAGCTGCTTAGAACATTTTCTTCATTATCACTTCATTTATACTTATGATGATGAGCAGATGGTACCAAAGACATAACGCAGCACAAATCATTCCCAAATGTTGTTTGAAAACACAGTCAGAAGGTGGTAGGGACACACTCGCCTACTGATGAGCCTGGTTCGCTCCTGGTACTGTTAGAGGAATTACTGAAACTGCCTTGCTACTTAACATATGTTTGGGCTGCTGGCAGCAAAACATTGCTAGTCTTGTATTAACAGGGGTTATATGATCATTTATAACAAGACTTTTATTTTTTTTCTCCAGCAAAACTGATAAGGTATTTCAAGGCAGTCACAGTCATTGGGTGATGGCTGGACTAGATGACCTTACTGGACTTTCCAAACTTAATGATTCTATGATTCTATAAGGTGGGTTATGGCCCACCTCAATCAATACAAGTAAGTCATAAGGAAGCCCCTCATGTTTAGCAGGTACCTGAGTCTGGCTCTATTAGAGCAGGAGTGTGCTAAAGATGGGCCATGGGAGTCAGACTTGTTCTGTGATGGTCATGCACTGGCCTGAGGTCCTCTATTGGCAAAGGAGAGCTGCAATGGAAGCAGCTCATTGCAGCTTCAGCCAGCACTGGAGCTGGTCCTGAGGAGAAGGCAGTGGGAACATGGCCAAGGAGCAGCTGCAGCCTAGCTCAGAGTCACAGTGGCTGAGGTGGGAAGGGACCTCTGGAGGCAATCTGGTCCAACCTCCCGCTCAAGCAGGGGCACCTAGAGCAGGTTGCCCGCCTGTGGTTCATGTGTGCTAGGGTAAATTCAAGCTTCAGGTCTACAGGGTGCCAGTATCCTTTCAAAAAGGAATGGTAACCCCTAAAGGCTCCAGCCAAGCCTGATGGACGCTCAGGCCCTCTCTTCAGCATGCAGACAGACAGTCACGCAGCATGTTTGTGACTTCTGCCTGTTTGCTCCTTTCCCCAGATTGGGAATGTGCACCACATCAATCAACAAAAGAACCAAGTGTGCTCAGAGCAAACACACTGTAATTTTACTCAGAACCAGAGCAAATATACTCCAGACCCCAATCCCCAAATCCAGGAGACACAGCTGGAGACGAAACCCAGAGCACCTCAGCAAGAAAGGTGTACACACAGAAGCACACACAAAAACAATGATCTGAAAGCAAAATAGCAGCTACCATGGAGCTACTCATCCATATTAAGAATAAAGTATAATGATTTTAAAATCAGAACAAATGAGGGCAAAAAAATACAAATAGTTTTCTAACTTAACCAAAACATTTTTTTCAGATTTCTCAACCCTATCATCATTCCCACAGCAAACTGCACTAACCATGCTGTTCAGCCTTTCATTTCTAGATGTAATCAGCCTTGGTCTGGCCAAAAGAGCTATTTGATTTTTACCTGCAGCACACTCAGGGTGAATTTTGTCACTGCATGATGTAAAGACCCCCTGCATAGGTTGTGTGAAGTATTTCCATGCCTAAATTCCTCTTGATTTCCCTGAAATTAATGTGGTTCTAACTCTCAGAGGAAATTTATCCCAGAAATCTTCTACTAGCCACTAGAGGGGAATATGCAACAGCAAGGAGGGAGAATGACACCACATTCAAATTTAGCCAGTTTGCTCACTCAAAGGACGAAATAGTCGGTGTCATGTCAGATCTTTACAGTTTCTGCAAGCCCATAAATCACGCATTTGAGAATGTGATCTCCACTGAAACAGTTTCCTATCTGAAATTGTTTACAGATCATAGCAAGTACAGCATTTCTATCCCAGGAGTAATGTTGACATTTAAGCCTTTCTCTCCACTTAAAACTGGATTAAAAAGTGAGATGCAGATTTTTTTGTTGTTGTTGTAGGATGGAAACTACACATAATTTCCAGTTAGGAAATGACAAACATTCATTTGGATGTTCTTCTACCAGAAACTTTCAGCAGCTTTAAAATTATTTTCTTCCTTCGGTCACCGATACAACAACTCCAATTGTCCTGCCATCAAAAATGTGTTTCCCTGAAGCATACAACAGCCAGGAACTGTTGCGATGGAACTATAGCTGAGATCTTCTTTCCTATACCCCAAATATCCTAGTCAGGCCATAACTTCTATGATGCTTCCAAGTCCAGTGATCCCCTGATGTGTATCAATCCAAGTTAGGAAAAGATCAGCATGTTGGCTTACAGTCCCCTTGGGAATCAGGGCAATAGTGTTCTGTGTGGGTTTGTGCAGTGGGGTAGTGAGTAACTGGCACTCCCCTTATTTCCCATCTGTGTAAAACCTATGTTCTGGATCATGTTATCGTGAGTGGCTCTGAATGTCAGGATCATGGATGCCAGCAGTCTTTAAATCTGGGTGCTGAACTGCTACTGTTTTGTGGTACAGAATCATGGGGAAACTCACCAGCAGAAACATATCACTAAGTGATTTAATATTTTTTAATGTATTTTATTTATCATCCTGATAAAAGATTCCCAATCAGCTCTGGTTATTTGCATCAGAGATTTGCATTTTAAATATGTCTTGTTGACGAGCCAAATTTTTGGCAGATAGGAATTAGCAGATTCAAGTCAATAGAAACACATAGCTTGACATAAAAAGGACAATGTATCTCCACATTTTTTGGTGCTCTCTCCTAATATTATGTAGATGAATGTCAAATTAAGCTATCTGCACAGCAAAGGCATTCATCAGAACATCCAAAGGTCAGACTGTCCCTTCGATCTCCTCTCTCTTCATGCACGTCCTCTAGAAGATGTGGAGGTCCTATGCATTGCTGAAGTTGACTCCTACCTACAGCCCTCCTAGACATAAACTTTATGCTTATCCTGCCAGCCACTGAAACACACAGCCAAGTTACTGTGGGCATGCTGATGAGAACTGCCTCATTTTCACAAGCATTACTGGTGACATTTTGCAATGTAAATAGAAGCAGAATGTTGATGTTGGGCACATAGCTTTTATATTCAGAGAACAGCTGCTGAAGAGATGAATGCAGAAGACACAAATGATTCTCTTTAAATGAGCAGCTGAAAACCACCCATTGCAATTAACCCCATTTTAAATGTATCTTCTGCTAGTGATCTGATGGGACTGTTACTGTGTTTGTTGGATAGCCTCAAAGTTAGGCTGATGTTCTTCATTCATATTCTGTGGATGTTGGGAAAGCACAATTAGAAGTTGATGCAACAGCAAACATACACTTCACTAAAATTATCGCATTTGGTGTGATTCCCATAATAAAAGCATGAGCCAGCATGGGGAGCCTCTTTCAATTTACACAGAGAGACTTGAGGTCTCTTGACAGTCAGAACAGAGCCAATGTTTCTGAGTAAACTTTGTTAGGAAAACAGATTAAAAACTCCAGAGGTTTAGCTAAACCTTATACAAGAAAACACCTTGTTACCCTCAGGATTTCAAATTTTAATTTAGCACCAACGAATAATAAATGTGAAGTGCTGGTGAATGTGTCTTTGCAAAAAACTTCACACGATTTTCTTTCTTTTATCAGAAATATACAAAATCAGGTGTTCTGATTATTATCAATTTGACAAGTTCTGCAACAGTTGTTAGAATCAACTCCTATAGCTTGCTATTGAGTCATTTACTGCAAATAGCCAAGTCTTGCTATGAAAATTCTACTGGCTTTCAGCTTCGACTTGTCATATCGATGTGCCTCTGACTGAAGATTTATCATGTCTAGAACTAGGTTCCGGATTTTGAAATCATGCAAATATGCTTCCTCCCACCCCATTCCAATTGCTTTATGAGGATACGCTGGGATATCTCTTTAAGATCTACTTTTTATTTAAAATCTGTTCCAAAATCTACTCAGACAGTGATGATTTATAGATTACTATAAAAGGAGAAAAAAAACCCAAAAAACATTCTATCTGCCCATGTATTTCTCCCCATTAATATGTGCAAGTACCTGCGTTAGCCTGCAGGTAGCCTGGCCCCTTTGAGGTGATGGAGTGGGGCCATTCAGCTCAGGAACTGATGGACACACAGAGAGACCAGTGCTTTAAGGGCTACCCTGAGAGGTGTTTTTCCCTTTGGTTCATCCCATGGCTGTCATCAATTTGTGTCTTCCTTGACCTGTGAGCAGGATAAGTGGGACCAGGGAAGTACAACACTGAGATACCAGACCTGGAGCCCAGGTTTCACAGTTCTTCAGAAGCTGGAGTTCATCATGCTTATACAGAAGGCAGTCTGAAACTCTCACCTGAACATGATACATAGCTCTTATCCTGACAGTCACCTACCCACCTGTCCACAAACAGTAGCCTAAAGTCAAAGCTCTTTCTCTGATATGCTGCAGCCTATGCTTTAGTTTGCTTTAAAAGCATAAATTATTACCTCTATTGTCAGCAACTCAACATTTCTAAGTGCCTACTGGTAATAGGCAGTTAAGAAAAATTTTGCAAAACAAAATCGTTCGGTCCCCATCCAAACTCACCCTCCCTTTTCTCTACCCAGAAAATGCAGATTTCTTACGAGGAGCTCTTTCTGAGGGGGTGTGTCAGTAATGAGTGATAAAACCTGTGTTTTATCACTCATTACACATCTGTGACGTGGTTGCCCCCCACAGTATGCTGGGTGATGTTGTGAGGCTTCTACCCTCCAAAGGACAGGGTTAAACACAGGCTTTTAGACAGTTGTGTCAAGAGGGTTGAGGAAGGAGTAGATCTTAGTATGCAGCTGATGATAATCTTGGCTTATTCTTTGAAAGTAATACGATCTGTACAGGCTGAAGTCATTATTGTACAGTCAGGTACAGAACGATTTGCCAAACTTTTAAGTCAAATACATAATGCTCAATATTTCCTATGCAGCAACAGAAAAAAAGCATACGATTTCCTGAATAAGTTTTTAGGATGTTTCACAGATGGTGTTAGAAAGGAGACATTGAAATAATTTGCCTAATGTAATTTCATTACTTGAAATTTTAGGAACATCCCATCTCAATTTACTTCTTCCTCTCAGATGCGACTCTTCATTTTGTTATTTGAAACTAGTTTATTCAAGTATGCATTGACTCTAGGACATTAGCACAGCAATGTGAGATCTTATCTGGGAAATAATAGTATATTTCCAGGCTCTGAAAGTAATTTTTGATGACACCCTTAAATCAACTTCATGGTCAGTTTTCTCATTTTGAGCAAGAACTGGGATTCCATTGTGATAACCAAGGGCTGTATGTTACTTGATCTACGGTAATGTAGAATAATTACTAGTCCATTGCATTTCATTACACTACTGTAATAGGCAGCAGGTCAGTGTTTGAGCTACAGCTGCTCTGAAAATTGAGCCGACACTGATACTATGATAGAAGTGATAGCATAAGGCTTTCATGCAAATTGTTGGAATTAGCTTCTGCTCAATGGGTTTTGAAATGCAATACAGGACTCTGGTCAGGACACCTGTTTTTGACTAATATTTTTTCTTGGATACAATGAGATGGCCATGAAATTAATTAATAGTTCAGTGCTGCACACCTTATAAAATGTCACTGAAATGCCAGAGGATTCTAAATACCACAGGACTGTTGGACTCACTAGCTAATAATAGTCTATAACACATCATCACAGACTATCTGATGGTTGTTTTCATTTTATTTAGATTCTTGCATTTTTTTGCCAGCATTCTGCTCCTGTATTTACAGGGCATTTTATTGCATTAGAAACCCCTACACTGTATTAATGCTCTTAATTTATCAGCCCTTCAAATGAGAACGGAAGGTAAAGACTAGGAATAATGAAGTGCTTTCCTTTACCAGCTGGCTGGAATTTCATCCCAGGGCTGCTGCAGTGAGACATGGGATGATCCTTGTTTCACGTCAGAACTTTGCTATAGTCACCACTGGAATTAACATACTACCAGTAGTACCGGCAGGGCAGTTTGAAACACTGCTTATTTCCATTAAATGGTAGGTGTGGGTATTTTCAAGGAAAGTAGAAGACTTTTCCTCCAGAACATTCAATTGATCAAACTACCCCTTTCAATGAAATGAGTTCTGCTGGAAAAAAACTGACCAAGCTGAAACATGACCTCTTCACCGCTCATTAGTACTCACAAGTGAAGAAAAACTTGATGTATGTAGAGAAAGAAACCTTGCCATACCTCAAGAATAAAGCAAAGTGTATTACAGCAACACCAATGTTAACTGCCCCAGCTACTCCTCTATAGAAGTTTTTTGCATTGAAACTTGCTTTACCCCGGGGCATGCATCCCCTAGCAGAAACGGTCCAGTACCCCCACACTTTTGAGGTGAAACAAACTGTATTTTGGCATTCTCCTCTGCCCCTGAACAGCCTTGAGTTAGGATGGGGTCGCCATTGGACAGCTTCCTTCATTCTGGGCTAAGGCAGTAAATTAACTATTCTGTTTCTGCCTGTGGTGTTTGGCATTTAGTGGGATTTAAACAGAGCTCTTTTTCTCAAAAGGTGCATAAGCTCAGGAGGAGTCCTTTGACACCTGACAGCACACACTTAATGAATGACTGTGCAGCTTTTTATATGACTGTGATTCTTTTTACATAGTACCTTCACTGAAAATATTCTCCTGACGTTTGTATTTACCAGCTGTAATGCTCAGATAGACAAAGTATTATTGTGAGAGTATGAAGAGTCATCTGAAATCTCACTCTCTAATGCACAGTGCACTGCCTATAGCTAGTATAGCTTTGACTGTATCTTTCCTCGCCTCTTGGGGGATTACTGCTGGAATTGGCTACCACTATTTGTTTGAACTCTTTATAAAATAATAAAAAAATCAATATGTTTGTAAATGGCAGCTAATCACAAGTAGCTTTGTACAAATTAGAGTGGGGTTATGAGAAGAAAGTAAATGGACAATGCCTGTGAGGGTGAAAAAGTCAACATGCAAAGTTCATCTGCTACCTGAATGGTTCCAGATACACTCAGCTTCTTCCTCTGGTTTTGTTATTCATGAGACATGAAGGAGGAGAGCAAAGCAAACATAGCCCATGCTTGATGGGCAATGAATACAAAGAGCCACTAAGCCATAAAAGTAGGAACTCTGTAAGAGAAAAAAGAAAGGGAGGAAGAATCATCGTCTGAATTTCAAAAACAAAGCAAAAGATACCTTAAAAGAAACCAATCTGGGAAGGAATTTTCTGTCAGATCCAGGCTTGCTGTTTTTCTACCTCAGATAACACTGTATTCTGGTTTAGCTATAAATTGATTGTGTCCAAAAGCACCCACAGAGTGGGAGTCAGAGTTACTATACTGTAGATTTAGAAGATTGATGTATTATCCCCTAAAAGGTCTGTGTCTGTGATGCATGAACACATTTCTTTTCCATGTGTAGAGCAATAGTTCATGAAGGAATATTCCCTAGCCTTATGGTATTCAAAGAATAATAACTAAAGAGAAAGTGGAAATGTGTCACATCATCAGCTGGTAATCATCAGTTTTACTTCATCTAATTCAGCGAGAGCTGGCAGTACCTTTTCTGCCAAGTGTCAGTTCCTTTTCAGAAAAGGTCAATTTGTATGCAGTCACACCAGCAGGGCTCAGGGTGAGGAAGCAACCCAAACAGTAGGGATCTATGCATTATTCAGACTGACCACAATGCAGGACAGTGGGACTGTATTCCTGGAACATCAGCTCAAATGGGAAGCAAGGGGTCACACTAAGGAATCCTAAATCTTCTGCACTCAAGCTGTTTTGGATAAACTGCTGTTTTAATGTACTCCTTTTTGTCACAGTAGCCATCCTTTCAGTGTGTTTGTTCTCATTTCAAATTACCAACTGAGGCCTTCATCTAAAATATGAGGGACATTACAGAGGTATTAGTAGCTAAGCTGCTTTGTTAATTACAAGCAGGCTCCTCTCTCTGCTCGTCAGTTCAGCAGCAGCGGTGGGGCCGAGCAGCTCTCTGCTCATTTTGGGTCACTGGGTTTGCATTCACACCAAAGTCTATTCCCTCTAAGGTTTCTATCTGTTAACCCAACCACAGGATGGGCAGAATACTTGTGAAAGTGATAAACACGTGGCCATATGTGGTCACACAAGAGCCAGTGTCTGGCTGGGAAGAGAGTAAGAGCAGGACAAACTTTGTCCAGAGCCCTGTCTTTGGCACTCATTGCATTTTGTAGCACAGTGATAGAGGTTATGCACAAATTTAATGAAGATGTGGCTCTCTGCATCTTTCCAGCTCAAGTTTGTCCTTCTAAGTGTGCATCCTGATGCCTAAATTGTAGCAGACACTGGACAATCACATTCTGTTCTATTCTTTTTGGGATATTCTATTCCTTCTCATCTGATGCCTCTCCAGGCTGAATTTATCATCTGTTCAAGCAGGAACTCCTGCAAAGCTCTGACCATCCATGGTGACTTGCTCATGCTTTCTCCAGGCCTACATACTTCCCTTGACACAAGAGGACTCTATCTTTACTTCATTCTCAAGATTTCATCCTGAATTTATAAAAGAAAATAACTGCTTCCTCTGATTTCTATTTCTTTCCTAGTAATATAAACCTTCCTATTTGTTTTTACTATTATCTGGCACTAATCTGGTATCTCATTATAATCCCAGCTCTCTGCTCCTCACGCTTGTAGACAACTAAGACTGCATTTAAATATACACAAAATTCAGTATTTTTTTCATCTTCATTGTGTTGCATTTATCTACATTGAATTTCGGATTCCATTCCCTTCTTTTTCACTTTACAGACTGCTAAGCTCCTACAGCTTCTCACAGCCAATCTGCATCTTTACTGTCTTGAATAACCTAAGTGTCTTCAGCAGACTTCGTTGAGACAGAATTGCTTTTTGGTTGCTGATAGTGGCTGCAGCAGTGCAGTCACTAGACTAGAGTGTCTTTAGACACTCTAACTTGGTCAGGGAACCTAGGAGCCCTTTGAATTATGATCAAGCAACCCTGAAGACACTTCTGGCTCTGTAAGTCCTGAAGTTTGGCCAGCTTAGAAATCTGCCAAAGCTTAGTGTAGCACATTCACTGAAGTATCCATATGTGAGTGACTGGGAATTTTTGGATGATTCTGTCATCTCCAGTATTTAGATTTGTGACTGTGAACAGCTCACTTCAGAGCCTGCAGTGCTTATAGGAAGAAGTCTTTTCAGTACTTTGAGAAGTTTTTTCCGTACAAGGATTCCAAGAAGTTCAACATAAAGCCTTTACCTTCATAATGAGTGTTTTGGGTTATTGCTTTTACAAATTATAAACACTTCTTACAATGCAATTTTCTGCAGAGTGCATCTGGTCTTTCGTAAGAGATTATTTTAGTGATTTCAATATCATACATATTTGCATTTCTTTATTTTTTGTTTATAATTTTAAGAAATGTTCACACACACAAACAAAAAAATTGAACAAACTCCAAGCTTTCAGGGCCAAGAGATAGCTAAGGAAAAAAAAAACCAACAAGCCGATGTATTTTTCCCTTCTGTAATTCTGTTTGTGAATAGAATTTAAATCAAGTTAGCTAGATAATTTGCTAAAGCCCATGGATGCAATAATTCTTATGTTGTTCTAACGGAGAAAGAAAGTAGAAAATGTTACAGGGAGAGACAATGTGCAATTATGTATGAATACTAACACCCTAAGGGACAAATTACCAACAATGACAGTAAAATACTGCAGATTTCTTTTTGTGCTACAGCATAATTGACTTATAGTCTGACAAGAAGAAAAAGCTTGGCTCTAGAGAAGAATTTAAAAATACAGGCTATGTATTTGCTGGAAAGTCTATAGTCACTTTCTCTTCCATTTTCCTTTACCTATGCTATTGATTGCAACCTTATATTTTTACTTACATACGTAACTTGTTGGAGAAGACATCAATTTTTGTATCTTTTCAAGAAATCATTTATTGTTCTTAATGGTATTAATTATGTGACTTCAATTATTTACTCAAACAACAAATGCATTCAATGTAAACACTTTTAAAATTGCATGTGGGAAACCTCTTTGTTGTTTAAGTGAAGGAGAAATAAATCTTTCTCTAATGACTCACATGAGCTGAGCCTCAAGGGGCTGTTCATCCATCAGTGCTGCACCTCATAGAATCTGCTGCGTGGCACTGGAGAGCAGTAGCTGATGTAACGTGAGCAGCAGTAATCTGCAGACACCAATCTTGGGGCAGAATCAGGACCTTAATTTGAATTTTAGTGTTAGCCTCAAGGAAGATTAAAAAGAAGCACAGTCAAGGCAGGCTGCCCAGATGCAGCGTATTTTTAGAGTTATGCTTGCAAAATCCATGATTAGTTTTCAGATTGCTCCCTATCCTTCAAGTAAATTCTCTGATCATTCTGTCATTGTAGGTGGTTAAGGAGTCGAGACAGATGTGCGTAGAGACTCTCATACTATACTTTTATAGACATGATGCTTTTATAGATGAGCAAATCTGGATATGACCACAAGTAAGACGTCTGAAGGGCACTTAAAAACAAGGAATCTCTGGCAAAAATGACATTATTTTGCTTGCAAAACTGTTTTGAAGTCATTAAGCCACAATGGAGAATTACAGCTGGGTTTTTGGAGAACAAGACAGCAGATTCACACAGGAATGGTAGAAATGGGTTTGCGTTTTTGAGCTCCTTGATATTTTCAAGAACATGATCTTCTAAAGATGGAAGAAGAAAGGTAAACAAGTATTTCGTGTTCTTCTCTCAGGCATAGAAAGGGAGGGATGCCAAATATCCATGAATGGTCTGAACACAGAATCAGCTTACCTGCTCTCTGAATGACATTTCAGTTTGGCCAATCAAACTAGTCTCATTCTTTCTCTTTATTTCACCACTGGTTGGACTTCTAATGGGTTAAGGAGGCTAGAAAGAGTTATACAGAGTCAAGGGCTAAACAAACTTACAGCTGCTATTGCTTCTGAAGACACTGAGCATTCCTCCTTTGCTTTTCCTCTCCAGTTTTAGTCAATATGCTCTCTGCCTCTGGCATGGAGAAAGATACATATGTTGGCCTGATAGCAGCAGGCACAGCATCTGAGAGTGGATTAGAGTCAAGGAGAAAGTGATACTGGTGGCTTCTTCAGAACATAAGTAATTCCCCTGTACCACTTAAGCCCTTATCAGATTCCAGTGCCTTCTCTATATCTTTGACCTTAAGCCCCAATGAGATAAAGTCTGATGAGTGTCTTCATGGCTAAGCAAGATATTTCTGCCTGTTACAGTACATGTGCAGTATGTACTCTCTGCAGTTCAAAATGATTATACAAATGCTAATAATCAATTAAAGTCGCACAACTTCTGAGATTGGGATGGGTTATTATCTTCATTTTAGAGATAGGAAGAGAAAGGTTGTGAAAGGTTAAGTGATTTTTTTCCCAGAGGTCACTCAGGTTGAGATACACAAAGGGTTCCTCAGTGTCAAGGCTATTCGTAAGGACTCCTATACTTAGTGCTAAGGCCTGGAAGAAGCTGATCAAGAGCCAAAGTGAAACTTTAAAGTGAACTTATAATATCCTGAGCCCCTAGCTATAAGTCAGAAGATTAATGCTTAGTTATATCCAACATGCTTAGCACTCTTTCATAGTCTAACACTGATGATGAGTGTCTGAAACTTCTGTTTTTCCATCCTCTTATTTTTTGGCGACGTTCAAATCTCCTTATCACCTGGTTAAACTGGCAAATATCAGCTTAAGCACCTGCGTTTCCATTACATCTGTTAATATCACAGCATGCAGCACATGGCAGGTGCATTCCTTCAAGAGGCTTGTGATAGGGATTCAGTCTAAAATGATGCTGCTCTCATTAAGAACCGTGTTTTCCTCTTTCTCACTGCGTTCCTCTAATCTTCTTACAAGGCAAACAAGCCAGGTGTTTTCTGAGTACTTGTGAGAATACTATATGTTGAATTCAGCTCCAGATGTTTATGCACTGACTTGTGAAATTACCATATTGTTTGCCTGATGCATAGCTGAAGAGGGCCAGATGAGAACAAAATACCTTTTCCCTTTTGCATGCCCCAGATAGTAATAAGGACTTCATGGAGGTTAGTGAATCATTTTGAGCACCCTCTGAGACTGGCAGTGTAGCCATTAATAATTCTCAGTTACACTTCAGTGTGTTTAGTCTGCACCTACACACAGAGACACAGGTGAGAAAGAGTTACATACAAAACAAAGCTTATGTGAGTGACTTGTCCCTCCAGAATGAAGTTAAAGGCCGTCCAAAAGTTATGTGAATCCACTGCTAAGTCTCTCATTTTAGAAACATTGTTGGATAACATGAGCAGATTCCAGGCTAATACAGCTGCGCGACCCTCTATCACACAGTGGCCAATTCCTGGTGAATTCTGCAATATAGTGACAGTAATGGAAAGCAAAATGATCTCTAAATAATGGTTTAAGATGGTTACTTGATAAAGGGCACTGCAATAATTATGATCAATGGAGCATGGATTCAATATATATTGCCCATTTAGATGCACCAGATTAGTTTAACAGCTTTCTTTAATGTTCTGAGTATTTTGTGTGTATGTGTGTGTGCGTGGCTGTGCATGTGTACATGAGAAGGAAAGGACTGTGCATTTTGGTATATTCCTCATTACTAAATATTTACCAGTGCAGATGAGCATGGTGCTGCATGGGAAAAGTGAAATGTAAAAGACAGGCAGTTTCAAAAGCAAAGCTTAAAGAAATATTTCTTTGTTTTTCTGTACATAACTTTTTAATACTCTTAGTGCCAATGATTGAGGAAAGTTTTTATATCTTTAAAGAATAACGTACACAGAGAAGCAGATAGAAAACTGAGCAGTATACTTCTTGGTTTCTCCACTCACACTGAAGCACAAGGAAGCCTTGAGGAGAAGTGGAGGCATTGAGGGGTTCGGCTTGCCTCTGGAGGGTCTAGAGATGCCTTGTGGACTTCCAAGTTTCTGGTTTGCTTCTCAGGATGAAAAGACAAGTTTAGGAAGAACAACTTTGTGCCAACTTTTCGTACACCCAGAAGTAATGGTTCAATAACCACCTCTATGACAACACCACCTAGATACTTCTCCCACTGAATCCCATGGAAAATCATCCAGTACCTCCAGCATTACACGGGACTGACAGTGAGGCTGTATCATGAGGCTGTGTAATTTGCTTTGCTCAAAACTTATTAACACAGACTTGGTGCATGAGTCCTTTCTGCTGCTCAATGGCCTTGTTAGTGCATTGTGAATGCTTGCCAGATTCTAAAAAGAGGCAGAACATCATTATTCCAAATGTAGCCTGAGAAATTGAGGCATGAGACACCGCGGCACTGGTTGAGCTGGGAACAGATGGATGAGCCCCTGCTCTCAGTCTCTTGCCTAATATTGGCCTATGCAGCCTTTTATTATGCAATGACATAACAAGCAGTTGAAGTTTTGCTTCAGACTGAGAGAGGATGTGATTTTTGTGTAATAGCTTTGACAAATTTAGGACTATGTTTTGACAGGATGCAGAAAGGCAGTTGTAGTTGTCACAGACAGGATTTGTCTCAGCAAGTAGAGAAGCAAGGCTATTTTAAAGTGAATGGTAAATGTAAAATCTCGGTATAAAGACTTCTAAATGTATATACAAAAAAAAAAAAAAGAATAAAAAAGGATACTGTTTTCTTTGTGCAGATTCTTTTTCTATTTATTTTGTATTAAAAAAAAAATGCTGCATCAAACTTTGACTGGCTCAAGACGTCAAGCTTGGAGAGAATCTGCACAATGTTTTTGTAGGGTTTTTTTTTTTTTTTTTTTTGCTTTCATTTATTGTAATGCACACAAAGGGAAACACCATGAGCCATCACAGCAAGCGAGCACCCCTGCTGGGATGCACTGCAGCAACGTTTGCTGCATCTGGAGTCATCCACACAGTGCACTGCTGACAAGGAAAAACAGCTCCGTAAGGGTGGAGAACGCACAGAGTGCTGCCTTCGAGATGACGTAGTTCCTCATGCAGATCGGTTCAGGCGTCATGGCAGAGGACCAGCCTAATGATCTCATTCCAGAGTTACCACAGGACAGGATTTGTGTGAAACCTGCCACTATGTTTAGGAGAAGCAGTGAGGCACGAGGCGCTGAAGGTATTCCCTCCAAAATAATGGGCAAGCTAAATGAATATTGAATGCAGCGCTTGAACTGGAGCACCACACGCCGGTTCTGCTTCGTGAGAAACGATGATGATTCGTGGAGAGATAGTAATGTGTGATATACAAATATTTTGGGTGAAATATATAATCAGTTAATTGGTTTATTACAATATAAAACCTTTGTTTGCTTGAAAGAGCAATAAAACTAACTGACAAAATGAATATTCGCCCCTTTGAAGACTTCTTACATTAATTATGTTTATGCATCACTTGCAGCGGTAATGTTAGACAAAGGAAGCTTTATCTTTATATGCCATAGCTACATTGTATTGTGGTACAAATGATGGCACCGACTTTGTGTCTACATAATTACTGAAATCTTATCCCTTTTGTGTTTGCACATCATTTTCAGTTTTTTGGAATAGTTAAACTCCATTTTACTTTTTAATAACATTTTAGAAATCATTCTGATTCAGGTAAACAGAATTTGATTGCTTTGATGGATTGAAAATGGTTAGCTCAGCCAGAGCTTATTTGATTTGTTTCTTCAGGGATTACAAAGAATAGGATTTTATCTATGAACTGACAAAAGAGGCAATCTCTGCATTTTTGCCTATGAAATAGCAGATCCACTAAGCCATTGCTCCTTCACATAGTGAATGTATTAGTCACGGGGTTGCTTTTTATTCATTTTCAAAGTTTTTATTCCACACTGTATGGGGTGTCAAGCTTCTTTGTTCTTAAAAAAATTAATCTGAAAAAATAATACTGTCAAATGGAGTTTGGGGAGATTCAGTAGCCCATTAGATTTAAAGCAGATTTTGAAAACAAACAAACTCTTTCTCACCCGTAATGGACATCTTAGACAAATGCTCTTCAGCTAATGCAAAGGATTTAGAAGCCTGAAGTACCCAAATGCTAATTCCCTGCCAGAGTTCAGGCTGAGACTTCTCCTGTGGGTTCTCTGGGAGCTCAGTCCCTGACCCAGCCAGATTGCATGGTTTCCTGGTACTGCTCTTCATTTCTTTCCGTGTGACATGACATTTGTAGAGCAGATAGAGTCAAGAAAATGTCAATACACAGTATAGAGATTATACAAGACACCCCCAATAACGTGTTTGCAATTGTTCTTACACTTGCCATCACATTTGCTGAGTCCTCTTCAGAGATGCAGCCCACCACCCAGGGTTTGGCCCCAATGGGTTACTTTCATGGGTGAATAGATTGCAGCACGACACTTAGAAAAGTGGTGAACAATTTTTCAGTGACTTCATAATACATAAGCTCAGTGTTTGTCTCACGCTGCTCAGGGGAAAAATATCCAATGCAGAAATGGAAAGTAAGCTGGTCCTCACTCATACACTCTGTAGCCAAGTATTGGGCAATGTGCACTCAATTTCTTTCTCAATTCATACTCAATTAAGCTTGATATCATGTACAGTCTATTCACAATAAAATTCGTTAGTAGAAATAACTGATCATTTCTTGCAATTAATATTCATGGACAGATGTGATGGGAAAGATACCATGCTCTACTTTTCATCAGTCCCATGATGTATGAAGTTGATGTTTGTGCCATGAAATTTAACAGGTAGTTTTCATGTGCCTAAGATTAAAAGATCAGCTGGTGGGAATCAGGGCCAACCAATTTTCTCCTTTGTTCCGCACCACCTGAAGTTCTGGTGCAGCACAGCATTGTTTGTTTCCCCTCCTCTCTAATTTAGAAGTATATAAGAAGCAATTGATTTGGGTAAATCAGGCTTTTAAAGACACCTTTGATGAGGTTCATGGTTTAAGAGGCTGCCATGGGAGGTGGTGGTGGAGTCACTGCTCATAAATATGTTCAAGGAGGGGGTAAGTGTGGCACTCTGATTATGCTTTAGTTGGGATGGGTTGGACTAGGTGATCTTAGTAGTCTTTTCTAATCTTTATGATTTTAAGTTGTTTTTTCAGCCATAGTGGCAGTGGAAATATATAAAGGTTAAACATTATTAAGTGCTAGTACCAACTCCAAGGGTATTTGTGCACTCCTAGTTTCTCACTTCAGCTGAAAAAGAAGGAATGACTAGTGCATGCCTGTTCCTCACCCTTATAGTTTGATAGAGCCAGTGCTAACATCCAAGCTTAAGAAATAAGCTTGCAAATTTTGATAGTATTCTTTCTGTACTAGAGTATGCAGCTCTAGAGGAAGTCAGCTATACTGAAAAGTGAGTTAAAGCTTCTGCCTTAAAATTGCAGTACTTTGTAATACAACTTCAGATGACACAGGATGGTATATGGCTGCTGAGAAATGTGTGTTGCAGCTGGGGCTCTCGTTCTGTTGATTCTGTTTCATTTCAGTTAAGCATGAATGCTGTCTTTCCAAGGTTATGCCTACATAAGATCTCTCTTCTTTTTTTTTTTTTTTCTAATGTAACAGCACCCAACCACAAGGGTTACACAAGAGAAAAATGCTTTATACGCCTCATTTTTGCAATTAGATGTCCTTTTTATGCTGATTTATAATGTTAAAGCAAACACAGCCAAAAACCCGTGTTTAGCCTTAACCAGGTTAAGACTAACTATCTGGTGGCAAAAAGGATGATCCATACCCCTGTGTAAGCTCCAAAGAAATACCGTTAATCTTCTGTGTATGGACCGAAAGGTTCACCAGGAAAGAGTTAAGCCCACTTGCCCTGCCAAAAGTAACAAGTTCCATCAGGGCTTCTGGTGTTTTACAAGGCCAGGTGAGCTCATTCAGGAGCATAGTCCGCTCGCTGCCAGTGTGCTGAACTCCCTCTGCTTTGACCTGAGATTTGAGTTGCATACTTCTGGGGCTTAATCCTGTATTTAATTAAGTGAAGGTCAGGCTGAGGGTCAACTGGAGTAGTGAACTTAATCCAAGACCCGCAGGTTATACAATAGCTGCTTTGGGGGAGTATAATTGCCGATAGGAATCAAGAGAAGAAAAGACAATATAATTGAACAAGTTATATGATAAAGGAGGAGAGGAAAGCTGGGTATTTTTCAGACTGTGTGGCACGGGATGCATTGTACAAGAGTAGCCACTAGATAGCAGAACTGACACGATGCTATGATGCACTGTTGGGCCAAATGAAAGGCAAGTATTTCTTTAGTGCCAGCAAACAATATCTGTGGCTGCGTGCAGTTGATACCTGCACACTACAGCAGAGAGGGGCTTTTAAGATGTAATTCAGCATGTTGCTTCTTGCTGCTCTTATAGTTTGAGCACTTTTATTTAGCATGCTAACAGAGGAGCTTATCTTCCGAACAAGCAGTCAGCTCTGAGTTTTGTTCCAGGGGAACTTTGCTAATGAGAGAGCTGCTCGTTAGCCCAGCTGCAGGGAGATTCAGGCCACTGCAGACTAGCCCTGCCCAGTGCCCAAGCAGAGCCCTGGGTGCCCCCCATGAGCTGTGCCAAGGTGACCTAGGCATGCCAGGGGCTGCTGCTGTGGCTCTGGCAGCACAACAGCCTTCAGCATCCACAGTACAGACCAGTTAGTGTGCACCTACTGGGCCGAGCAGCTCTGCTTCTGGCTCAAGGTGCTCCTGAGCAAGGCACCAAGGATCGCAGTTTAATGTGACTTTTCTTCAGAGGAAAGGGGGTAATTCACACCACTCAACTGTATGCGTTTTTGTTTTTTTTCCCAACAGCCCTGGATCCTGCCCTGGGCTGTCTCTGAAGCGCAAGTGATCTGATTAACTGTAATATTGAATAGTCAGAAATTGTCAGGAAAAGCCCTTTGTCTGATATTCCAGAGTTACACTCTGTACATACATTTCTGTAAGAGGAAATCACAAATGTTTTTTTTTGCTCTATGAAAGAGACATTTTGGAGCACTGAATTCATCCAGACCTTAGTGAGACCTGCTTTGAAAGTCCAAACCTTAATAATTTAAAAACTGCAGTGTCCCAATAGTGGTTGATTCTCACCAGATATTCCATTTCTCTGCAGCTGTTGCAACTAAACAATGAGACTGTATTTCAGCCATAGCAGATGAGGGAAGGTGGGGAGGGTGTAGTCTTAAACCAGGATACACTTGCAGACCTTCTAACTCAGCCTGGAGGGAAAATGGGATTTTTCCAGGAAAAAGTAAAGTTTTAAAATAATTAGCTTCTGGGCTGAGATATTTCCAGCCTGCTGTGTATTTCTGACAGTGCTACTGTTAGACTGCTGAAAACCAGGTTTCCATGTATATCTTGCGGAATTTAAACTATGACATGCAAGTAACTTTTCAGGATACTAATTACGTATCCATTGCTATATATATGTGCATGTATGCATCCTCAGGAGTTGCATCCTATCTCTTGCAAGAAGTGAACCCCTTGTGCCAAGTGAAAGAATGAACTACGTTGCACTGCCTGGTTCTTTATCATTTAATCTGCCTGAAAAAAAAATGGAGTAGAAAACAGTTATTCTTATTTTGAGTGTGTTGCTGAGTGAAAAAGGTACCTGATGGATCTAGAGAATTTCTTTTCAATGACATCTCATTGTTTGAGGCATATTTCCTGTCTAAACCTCACCTTACTGGTTTGCAAACTGGGAATGATGATGCCAGATTCATTTGCAAGCTACTTGAAAGCAGAGCCAGAGTAAGACCCATTGCTTCTAGTTGACATAAATCAGGTAATCCTATTTAATAAAAATAAATTAAAAAAAAAATCAGTTGTGTTGGAGCCTTTGTGGCACACATGGCACTCTGTACTAAATCGAGATGCACCCAGCACTCCAACATGGCATCTCAATATGACACTTGTCTTCTGTCCTTTGCCAGAAGCTCTCTATGGCCTGTATGGAGACATACACAGCTGAGTCTTCCTCCTTCCTCCTGCTAGGAAAACAGGTTTAACATACGGTCCACACGCACCAGCTCATGTGCAGTACCAGCCTGGCTGTGACACCAAGCATCTCCAGCCTACCTGAGAGAGCTGAAAGCAGGAAATAATACTGTCCTGCCTGTGTAATTAGAGAAGCTGATGCGTGAATCATTGTTATAACGAGTTTAATTATAAACATGATTAAATAGGCAATTAGTGTGTATTCTGCCCCAGATAAACAAAATTAAATTCCTGCAATATTAACATCTTCCACAAGGTTTATTATTAGCTTACTGTAAGTCACGTGGTACAGGAACGTTTTCGTGTCCTATATTTGTTGCAAATGAACAAACATTGTTTTTCACTTCTGCTTAATCAAATGCAAAGGACAAAATTTCCTGCTTCTCTAAAGAGATCCAGGATCTCTTGAAAAGCAGAATCCCATGCAATAAAAAGAGGAAAAAAAAAAAAGTTTTATAATGTGAGCACAGTCAGTGCAGAGCTGCCAAGTTTAGCCAGTGACAGCTCACCCAGGCAGGACTGGCAACTGGCAGGAATGCAGGGATCCAAATAGTGCTCCTGGAGTACCAAAATAAGGCAGGGGTGAAGTGCAAGGAAATAAGTGCTTTGGAGAGGGGGATGGAACAGCTAAATTACAAGTAAGATGCACTGGATTTTCAATAGAGGAATCAAAAGGCTTTTTAGCAAATGTTTTTATACTTCCTGGTATGTTCATCTCCAGTGACAGCCTTCGAATAAAAGCAGTAATACCTTCCATATACAGGCTGGCTTTTATGCAAGCAAACTGCATAAATATTAAATAGGTATAAGCAGCCTTTTAGGTTTAGTGAAGAGCAATTTGAAGGGTGTCCTCGTTAAGGAGGCAGAGGAAGTGCTGAATGTCCATCTCTCTTCCCAGCAGGTCCCTGCGAGAAGCCTCAGGTTAGGAGTGCATGACCATTAATTAGTTTCAGGAAACCCCCTAACTCAGGTTTTCAGATGGAGAAACTGGTACTGAGAAACCAGTTGAAACTATTTATGAACTCCAAATAGCCTAAAGATTTTGTTTGCAGCACAGTTCCCACCCGCTAGGAGATAGTCAGAGTCAAGAATGTGACTTTCCTTGGGCATATAATTTGTGTTTTCATGTATATCTAAGGAATTTAAAGATCCATGCGTTTTCCAATGCTTCCTAGCCAACTGGGTTGTAATTTGTTGGCAATTACTTATTTAAAGCTCTTCAGAACTAAACGTATTCTCTATTTGTCCTATCCCAAGTATATGTCATCATTATACAAGAAGGTTTTGAGGAAAATCGTTAAAAGAGAGGGAACCTCTATAATAGCTTTTAGTTGTAGTATCGCCTCCAGTGACAGCACACCTGACTGTTGTGATAATCTGGACTTCATCTCTTTTTATTGGTCTACGAATCCAGAATGGACCCAAAATACATTCATATATAAACCATATCTATAAATCTCTCTCAGTGAAAATGAACTGAGAAAAGTTTCTATAGTACAGAAGTCTACCTCACTGCTGTTATACGTTTTTTTGTAGTGTAGTGAGCTTTTGGGAAATAAGCAGCATTTATATAAAGCAGATTTGCAGTTAATATTTTCTGCAGTGTTGGAATAAGCAAGCAGCTGGGTAATGAAGTCCAAGGAAAATCAGAATTTGGATAAGTAACTGCTGTGGTCCCATGACAATCTTAATCTTTAACAGCGTGGCATTTGAATCTCATAGGATACATAATGATGTTCATAGCTTAAAAATTGTTGTCTCAGCCTACAGCTGTTGGTGGCATGGTAGTCTGTAAATTCTCAGATGGTAGATACAGATAGGTAAATTCCATCTTCCTCTCAAGTGAAAGCATGGGCCACATGCAACATTGACGAATGGATGTAGATATTAGCATGTGATCATGACATGCTGTACAGGGATGAACCAATGGCCTTGCTGACCATGACTGGCATCGATGCAAATGGCATTTACTGGTTAAACGGTTCTGCACGATACATATGTTAATATTTATGCCAGTCAGTAATGGTTGTAAGATCGGGCACATTATTTTGTGCAAAGAAATAGGTGATAAGATGGAGATATGCCTCCAAGATGTAGCAGGCAGACAAGCACAGCTCTTACGCGTTAAAAAAGCTGTCTGCTCTATAAACCACTTAGGCTTAGTGAGCACTTTATCGCATTGTCAAAATCAGCACCATCTTGAGCTTTCTGATATCAATATTATGCTCACTTGTCTTGGGTTAACATTGCCTATTGAAGAGCAGACAGGAATTTCACAATTCCTCAAGACAAGCATACTTAAAAGCCAACTGAACACCAAAATGTGCTTTTCTTCAAAAGTAACTGTTGTAGTTTACTTTATTTGAAATCTAATTAAGCTTCTAGGCATTCTAGTCAACGCTCCGTAGTGTATTTCAGAAAACAGTACATTCTAGTAACACAAGACCTTGTTACAGTATTTCACTTCTATACCTTTGCTTAGATCTGGGAGGAGTGTACCAGTGTTTGTGTGTTTGAATTATGGAGTGTGTGGGTTAATGATTTTTCCCCTTTGCCTTTCACAGTACGAAATCAGCACACAGTTAAAAATCTTATAAGTCAGATTCCTACTGTGTCTGCGTTTGGGTGGTCTAGGACAGAATTCATTTCAAATCGATGCTAACCTTTCTTTGAAGGTAAATGATTCTTTTCAAGTGCAGAACGTTGCTGTTTTATAGGCTAACCAATATTTGATTAGCTTCAAAATGCATTTTGACAATAATGTGATAATTTCAGTTTAAGTTCAAAAGAAAACACAAAGGTTTTTTGTTGTAAAAAGTTTCTGTTTCTAGCTTAAATCAATCTTTCCAATTTCATGCATTGTTTTGAAAAACAAAAATTTCATATGAAAATTTTTTCGTTTTGAAAGAAGTCATTTTCACTGAAAATGTTTGGAAATGTTTATGTTGAAATTTTTGTTTACCGTTCTTTGTTTGTTTTACATCAGAGTATTTATTTCTTTATTACATCTTTGCTCCCACGGCTTCCTGGAAAGCATTCACGATTTCTGACATAATAATTGAGCATTCAGAAATTTCTTTAAATTGCCTGACATGACAGGTCCATGAAAAGCATTTGGGGGGGAAAAAAAGAACACATACGAAAAAACAACCTGGGAAGTTTCAAAATATCGTATATATTTCTTAAAGACCTACTAAGTCACTTTTTGTGTGATGGTGGGTGAAACGTTATTGGTCTTAATCTAATAAAGGCTTAATGAGACAGCAGAAAGTTACTGACACTCTGCATTAGCAGTGATTAAAAACTGTGAAATTGTATTTAATAGTTTGTAGTTTAAATTTTAACCATAAGATCATGAAAAATAATTATTTTTGATTAATTTTTCCAATTTAACATCGCTATTCTTCAAGGACCAGGGAAGTATAACTCTAATGATTTTTCTTTCTATTTCTGAGAATATTAATAATGTGTTTTAAGAAAATGTCCTGAGTGAATATAACACTTTGTCACGTACTTCAAACACTGTCCAAACTTTGTACCCCAACTTGACCTACAAGATCAACTGTAAGTTTCTATTCTGCTGTAAGAAATGGGAAGTTTTCTATTCTGCTTTTTGGTGTTATGTTGTCAAGGACAGTGCTAATAATAATATGAGTTCCTTTTTATACAAGTACTCAGTGGCGATTTATAGGGTCCTTCAAGTTCAATCATTAATATAGGAGCTTGATCATAGCATGAATAGTAGTGCACAATACTACTGGGAAATCAGCATGCATTCTTTCTAAATCCGTACCCCATACCTTAGTTTCATGTATTCAATGACATTTGAAGAAAATATTAGAATGTATACAAAAACTTCATTTCTTTTCTTTATTCTTATAAATCTTGCAAAATGTACCTTCCATCTGAATGGCCCAGCAGGCCAGTTGCCAGCTGTAATATAAAGAAGGATACTACAGAAACTGAGAACTGGTTATGGCAGATACCCTGTCAAAGGAATGATTTATCATCTGGAAATACAAGCAGTAAGAGAGGCCCACCAGCTAGACCTGTATCATCTAAAGCAATCAAATCCTGCAAATACAAAGCAATTTAGTATTACCATTTCCAAGTGCTCCCCACAATAAGGACTCTTGTATGCCAAAGTTTAATATTCAGAGCAGAAACCACAAACTCTAACTGCCACTCTTGGTCAAGATAGCTAATAACAGTTCCCAGGCAATGGCACTGTTGTAATAGTATTGCACAAAGCAGCTGGGGATTTACTTGTATGTCAGCTACTGCATCTGAGAGCTAGAAAACGATGGTGGGTCAGACATCCATTTGCTTTATATATTGATATAATTTCATCAGAATTTATGATGTGGGAATTACTGTACTGGCAAGAAATGTAATCTAACCTTCATCTCACACAGTGTAGTGCAGATATTACGTTTTTGAGAGAAATATACTGACTTGTTGAACGAGATTACTCCAAGTGGATTCCTAATGGATTTCAATATTCCCCTGGATAAACCAATGCTATTTGCTTTGTATTTATTAAATTTTTAAGAATATATATACAGAAGATAAAACCTCTTCTGGCACCATATATTCTTTCATTTTGCAAACTACAAACATACATTTGTTCATTAATTTTAATGTCTAAACTTTTCCCTGAGTAACAGTCTCTGCATTTATTCAATTGCCTTTTTTTCAACTACAAACTTCTTCTGTTTAAAGAGTTTTAAGTCTAAGTACTGATAACTATATACTACTCTATTTCCTGTCCTGGATTAGACAGCTTGACTTTGCACATCTGGATCACATGATTATTAGTTCAGGGACGTTCCCAAATGCCTGGGCATGTCCTTGGTGAAGGGTGAAATATTTAGGATACTCTTTACTATGGTACTCCTCACATAACAGGACTCCATGAAACTGTATCAAGAGATAAAAGTTAGAGTAGTCCTGAGTCTGCTTAATATCATGAGTCAAGAATGGGGAAAAAAAAAATAATAATAGTAAAAACGAATCTTGAGAGATATTCCTGAATAGTTCTGAAAAGACTTTAAGACAAAACCACAAATTCTAGTGCCTTCTCCATGCTTGGATTGTCCACAAGAATTTAACTACTTTCAGCCCCATCAATATAATGCATTTGCCCACTACTAAGCCACATTCTCCCAAGCTCTTTCTTGCTTATTAAAAAAAAAAAAAAAGGCATATGTTTGCCAAAGGAGATTTGTCTCTGCTGGTGTAGCATGCAGCTCTTGGGAGCCCTGAAATACCTCCTGAGCAGGATGCCCTCCAAGCACA
Organism: Alectoris magna; assembly: GCA_030625065.1. Classification (NCBI taxonomy): domain Eukaryota; kingdom Metazoa; phylum Chordata; class Aves; order Galliformes; family Phasianidae; genus Alectoris; species Alectoris magna. The sequence continues at coordinate 17,699,755 of CM060566.1, read as the reverse complement.
TCATGCCAGGTGGAGAAGGAACGTTCAGGAGCAGAGCAATCTGTGCCTGTCATCTGCCTTCAGAACCATGCTCGTTCTATTGTAAGTCTCAGAGGGGCAGGATCACTTTGTGCAAGTAAAGGGTAAAGCAGCAGGTTGCAAAACTGTAAGTAAACTGCAAGGAAGTAAAGCATGGAAATCATCCCTCATCTTGTCTGCGTCAATAGAAATACAAAGCACTGTGTGTACTGTATCTCATAAACACTAACATTATATATGGATAGATTGAATTAATATCCTAGAACCAACAGTGTGAGATGATACTTAGTTATGGCTTCTTGTCAATGGCTTTGTGTCCAGGTGGAGGCTGGTCATGAGCTGTGTCCCCCAAAGGTCTGTCTTGGGACAGATGCTCTTCAACATCTTTATCAACAGTATAGATACTGGGATTGAATGTACCCTCAGCAAGTTTGTGCATGACACCAAATTGGGTGGTGCAGTTGACACAAAAGGAAGGGATGCCATCCAGAGGAACATGGGCATGATTGAAAAGTGGGCACACAAGAATTTAAGGAGGTTTAACAAGGCCAACTGCAAGGTGTTGCACATGGGTTGGGGCAACCCCAAATATAAGTGTAGACTGGGAGAACAATTCTGAGAGCAGCCCTGCTGATAAGGACTTTGGGGTCCTAGTGGATGCAAAGCTGGATGTGAGCCGGCAGTGTGCACTTTTAGCCTGGAAGGCGAACTGCATCCTGTGTTGCATCAAAAAGAGGATGGCCAGCAAGGAGAGGGAGGTGATTTGTCACCCTTTTCTCTGCCCTGGTGAGACTCCATCTAGAGTACCATGTCCAGACCCGGGGCCAATAGCACAGTAGAAATGTAGAGCTGCTGAAGTGGGTCCAGAGGAGGATCATGAAGGTGATCGAAGGGCTGGAACATGTCTTCTATGAAGACAGATTGAAGGAGTTGGGCTTGTTTAGCTTGGAGAAGAGAAGGCTCTGGGGAAACCTCACTATGATCTTCCAGTACTTGAAGGGAGCTTACAAGCAGGAGTGGGACTGACTTTTTACTCAGTATTATAGTGACAGAACAAGGGAGAATATCTTTCAAATAAAAAAGGGCAGTTAGGTATTAGGAAGAAATCTTTTTCTTAGTGGGTGATGAGGTACTGGAACAGGTTGCCCAGAGAGGCTGTGGATGCTCCATCGCTGGAAGCATTCAAGACCAGGTTGGTTGGGATCCTGGGCAGCCTGATCTAGTGGTTGGCTGCCTTGCTTGCTGCAGGCAGGTAGAAACTAGATGATCTTTAAGGTCCTCTCCAACCTAATTAATCCTGTGATTCTGTCTGGGCAGTTCTAAGAAAACAACACATGAACTAACCAAGATATTCAGACTGAAATCCTGTTCCATACCCGTTGTTTATCCTTGTGCATAATTAGCATCCTGAGACCAAAACTAGATAACACGGAGTAGTGAAAGGGTATTTAAGTTGAAAAGCCTACTCTTTCTAAAAAGATTCATATTTTGTCTGGTCTATTGAAGCCAAAGTCAAGTTTAGCATTGATACTGAAGATTTTTTTGTTTAAGTGTTAGACAAAATAAAACACTAATGCTAGAACATTCATTAGAATGTTTGCAAAAAATTCTCCTTTTGAGGTCAGAAGACTGTGGTCCTTCTTGTTACTCTCAAATTCCACTGCAGTCACTGAGCTGATTTGGTGATTCATGATCTCCACATTGCAGAACTTTATGAGACGTAGAGCTCATCACAGTGCAGAAATTAAGCAGAAATCACACAAATGCTTGTTTTCCTTATTTTTCTTTGAAAAGAAATCTTCAATAATGAAGGTTCAATGATCTTTCCAAGCACTCTGATGTATTCCTAGCACAGTTTTCCTAATGAAGCTTAAAAAGGACATACAGCTATGCATTGGGTCCATTGCATCTTGAATGTTCTGATGTGGTGAAATATATGCTTTCTATAGAGCTTAATTTCTTCTGCTGTACAGATTGCACTTGACAGAAGTTGGTATGTAAAATAAGTTACTGTCACTTATTATTGAGACTTCTTCTAGGGTTTTGGAGGAAACAGTTTTTTCACTGTGATAGAAAGATACATACCAGTGATTTCTTCTGGCTAGGCACATAAAACATGACCACTCTGTAGTCACTGCAGAGTACTGTCAAACTGTCTGAAATAAAAGCTTTAAATCAGTTCCTTTATCAGTGTTACAGCATCATGAAGTATTCTTCCATCTTCCTTGGATTATGGCCTATGCTGAGCCATATGCTGCCATTGTGGCACTGTTAGAGGTCCCTAGAACAGCTGCTTTAATGTCAGCTCTAGCTCTGTACAGAACCATTTGTTTTAACACCTTAACAAGAGCTTACAGGTGGTGTGTGTGAGCATTCCAGGTTTAGGGTTTCTATGGAACAGATATGCTGTGCTAACGGCCAAGAAGGATGTATTTACTTGATGCTTTACTATTATTAAGTGGCAGAGACATTATTACAGAGGCAGAAGATGAGGTGGGAGATGCGTGTAAGCACAGCATTCCCTGGGTACAGGTGGGTGTGCTTCAGAATAAATGTGTTGAGTCCCTTGAGGTGGTCATCACTGTTTCATTCACCTGGTTGTTTACCATCATTTGATGTTCAGTGGAAAGAGGCAGTATTTAATGATGCAGAAGCAATTGTAACACACTGAACCCTTCTAATGTAGACTGTGGTAATTCCCTGCTTTCTTCACCACAGTCTCCACATCTTTGCACCTGAAATACATGTACCTAGCAAATATCAAAGCAGTTCTGTTTTGAGAAGATTTTCCCTGTGAAGGAAGAAGCTCTTGGTTATGATGCTCACAGCCTAAAATATGGCTATTGTTAAGTAATACAGACAGAAAATTTTTCAGTCCAAAATGAAGGGGAGAAACATGACAGTAGAGTCTGAGCATGAAGTGACGTGAGTGCATCTATCTGTGTTTTATAGAGGCAAGCTTGAGGTTTTACCTAAAAGCTTTCATTTCAAAGCAGTGTAGCGAAGCCTGAAGGAGCAGTGTTTTAAAACAAATCAGTCAGCATTTTATTGGTGTCGGCCCAGCTTTGTACTAAACACTCAGATTAATGTTAAATCGCAGCTCAGGAATAATTCATGAGATCTCATACAATGTAATTGCTGATTTTGGCATCAATAGTCTGTATCCCTTTATTTCCTAGATTAGCTTCCCTTCCTGAACTACTGGATGTCATGCTAGAGACAATGATTTTATTTGACATATTTAGGGAAGAGAGACCCACCTATTTTACATAAAACAATGTCTGAAGAATGCGCCTGTACTGCTGATATGCCTGTCTGCGCTGACACATTGCTGCGAAAGGCAGAGCCTGATGGGATAGCAGAGAGCATAGCACTAAATGTCTCCCTTCAAACTGTTGACTGAATGGTTAGTTTTCTTCCAAATCTTCATAAAAACTAATGAAATTACCCTTCACCTATCTTTGAGGATTAGCATTAATGCTCAGAACAAACTGCATGACTACTAATCTCTTAATGTCCCTTAAGATATGTACAAAATGAAATTTATAAATAATAAATGAATTCCAACTTTTTCTAGAAACACAGTCTTTCTCTCTCTGTCTCTCTCCCTCCCCCGAGGGTTGTGTGCTCCTGTGTGAGGCCAGGCTGATATGGAGAGCTGGAGGAATTTGACTTTGAACCAGTAATGTGCCCTTGTGCCCATGAAGGCCAATGGGTCTAAATATCTCCAACCTCTCCCCTCTGAACTGAAGAGAAGAAATCGTTAATATTTGTCAGAATTTATTGCATGCACTATAAGCAAAAGTGCTCCCAACTGAAAAATCCAACTGTTGTTCACTTACTTTGAATGCAAAACCAGTATTTTTCCAAATGGTGATACTAGAGGGAGTAGTCACACAGATTTTAGAGACCCACAGTTGAGTACTTGAAGATTTTGGTATCTACTTTTAAAGACGTACTTCCTAGACTGTAGAAAATCACAGACTTTGAATTTAACAGTTAAAATTTCCCAGGAGAGCTGGTCTCTGACCTCCATGCCCTGGGGTACTTGTTTGCTTATGAAGCACACCTGAAGTATATTTATCTCACTTGCACATATTTTAGAGTACAGCAGACACAGAAAATACATACATTTATGTTTTTCCTTACATAAATAATTATTTCTGAAAGAGTGTGGCAGCATCAACTTGAACTGATGGTAATGATACATTTTGAAACAGACTTGGGTCTGTTGAAGTTCACTCACATATTCAAACTGCTGTCATTGCAGGCCTGCCAGTCTGTCCAAGAGCTCTTCCCAGGTCATTCTTTAGATTTGCATTTTCTCTATTCCCAAGAAATCTTCATGCAGGGAAAAGATTCTGAGCTCCACAAAGTCACAGAAGACAATATTCAAATCCAGAAAGATCCTTTGTTAGTAACTTGCCTAAGATACATGCACTTATTTTTTAATCATGGAAAACCTGGAAACCTAGAATAGGTATTTAGGCTTTGTATCCAAAGCATAAATTAAATTGCATGCCTTATGGTGGGAATGTACAAAAACAGCAAGCCCCCACAGTTGGCAAAGAGTTTATTCTAAATCCTTCCCATGCCAAGGGAGAAGGACACTTTGCCTTGGCTACCAGAGGAATTGATGCAATCACTGCATTATCCTGGGAAAACTGCTCCAAGCAGGTAAGAGAGGGCTGTCCTTAGCATCTTGCTCCTTCCAAAATCAGCAGCATTGATTACGTTTTTATGGACCTGACTTGACTTTTGGTCTACTGGATCGATTCTGTTAGACAACAAAGGCGAAGAATCACCTAACTTGTGGATCCTAGCAGGCTATTAGCTGAGATCTGGCAGAAATCACTGTTCTGTGTACACAGTAAAGCAGAATTTTTTGAGGACAGGCAATTGACACATCAGCACCAATACAAGCTGATCTTACTTGGAATTTAGGCAATAGTGATATTTTGGTACAAGATTGTTTCCCTTGAGAAAGTTTGGTCCCCTGGATTCTGCAAGCATAACACTAGTGCTACTGGTTCAGAGCTAGATTCCCAAAAATACCTATCCCAAAATCTCATTTGCTTTCAGCTGTGATTCAGCACAAATTCAGCCTCTGGAAGTCTCTAGCCCCATTGAATATGGTGTGTAAGAACTTCTATAATATAATTATATTTATTCATGGTAAAAGAGCGTATTTGGCGGATAACACTGCTTGCTAATAGAAAATACATGTATCAGAAATGTATGAAACATCTTTAAAACATTCTTCTCAAGGAATCATTACAGTTTGAAACCCAAACTGTGATTTTATTGGAATAAAACAGATCTATTTCTTAAAGTCATAAAATTCCCATTGGTTTCAAATGGAGTTTTGAGTACTCAGACCCCAGAAAAGAAACAGCTTTTATATTCATGCTTATAATTTTATGTTGGCCAAATGTACAGTTTCCTAACTTTACAAAAAATGCATAAATTAATAATACAAAATAAAAATAGTATGACCCAAATTACCTCAAGGCTGAGATACTATGTGCCTAATTTCAGCCCAATTTTCATGGCTGTGTTATCAGAGCCTGCATATTTATAATGAAATTACTGACAACCCTTTTTTCACAAGGAGATTCTCCTGCTTTAAGACCAACATAAATATAGCTAGACAAATTTACTATGCAGAAAAACAAACATTAATAAGGATTTTGATACACAGAATAATATAGAAATGACAACATATTTTTGACTCTGTACAAAGACATTCATTCATCTGTAAATGATTACATTTATATCTGTGGCAGAATGGTAGTGTAGGGCATATGAATCTCACCTTCAAAAGATATTCTTTCTTTCTACAAAAAAACCCCAGTAAGCACAGGAAACTTCAATCAATGTCTTATATACGAAAACTATGACACTGTCAAACTGGTGTCATTAAAGCTAACTAACCATATTAAACGAATATTAAAATATAGGTTTCTTTGCATAACATAATGAGTAAAACTGCTTTTAAGTTTTTCTCTATGCTTTGAGGTGTAGGTGGCATTTTCATTCCAAAACTTTGAAGTCAGAACAAAATGTACAGGTAGAGGGTACTAGATCAAATAATAATCAACTTCAAAAAGCATTTTGGCTGTTAGATGTCCCAAGGCTAATTTCCTCTAGACATTTTAAATGTAAATGTCTAAACTCATTTAAAAATTGTAAATTGGTCTAGGTTCAATCAAAAACCATCCTGACACAGAACAGGGAGACTGGGCTAATTGTCATTTGTTTGTCAAATGAATTCCATTTGGAAAGCAATGAAACCTCCAAGCTAATTCTTTTAAGGTGAGCTGGTAGTTGTATTATCAGTTAAATGCAGTAAAATGGATAATCACATGATGATAATGAAAACTGAACCTATGTTAGCACTCAGGCTTAGTCTGCCACAGGGCATATAGTGATGGAACTTAAGTACTGTAATGTTCCATTGGGCACAATGGCACCAAGTCTGCTCTTTAGCCTTACAGACACTTTCTTTGCATTTTAAAAAACTTTATCAAAGCACCGTGGCAATGTAGAAAATGTCAAAGTGAAATGCACTGTAGGCAAATTGAGATTTCATTAAGTTTAAATTTATTGCTTTTGACTGATGTATTACCATGCTTGTTAAGAACCAGTAATTTGGAATATCTGCCTGCCTGGTAAAACAGCTTTGTCTCCTTGCGTAATACTTTATATGGACTTTGAAACACCACAGTAATTCAAAAAAAAAAAAAAAAAAAAAGTGTGGGTTGTTTTATTTTTCTAAAGAACAATTTCAAATATTTTAAGGTCCCTGACCTAGTGGATCAACAGACTTATGCTTGGGTCCCAAGTGGGTTCTTGGTGCACTTGGTAGAAAATTACAGCACTAATATGTTATTTTTTGGAGTTGGTATAACATTGCATTCACTGACAACAGAACCTTGGGAGGCGCTTACCAATTCTACTTGTTCTGCCACTCTCTGAACATTTATGTTGGAAATAAAGTGTTTGTGAGAGATAAGGAATCCAACCAACTAGCTGAAGACGGCATGCAGATGCATACTTTTTAAATAAATGCATATAAACATGCATAAATTGTGGGCATATGTGAGTTTGAGGATAGGTATATAAACAGACAAAGCAGAGATACAGCTATATCTGTATTCTGGCAGAACATATGCAAGTATTCTTTGTGTTGCACAGTATCTATAGGTTGTTTAGTTTCCATGCTCTATGGCAAAAGCTAGATTTGAGTTGTTGACATAAAATCCCTTTAAGTACTCTGGCGCTTTATTCCCCTTCAAGAAAGGATTGAATCGGTAGTGTAGAACTCACACAATTTCTGACTGATGAGGAAGGTTAGGCTTTCAGGAACAGATTACTGCCCTTTGAGAGTGACCTGGATTGAATTTACTATATTCCAGGTATATTTATTTACACCTGGTGCCAGGGATTTATGGCAGAAGTGACATAGTTTGTGAAACCCAGGAATGCATTATTATGCTATCTGGTATCTTAGATGGACAGTCAATATGAACAGACTGTAGTCACACCTGTCCCTGTATCCAGTTCACCAACTAATGAAATGGAAACAATAAAAGTCTTTGAACAAAAAAACAGACATTTGAGTCTTTGGGTTTAAACAAGAGGATTGTAAAACTCAAATGGGTTTCCTCTGGTGCTGCCAAAGCAGCCATATCTATGCTGGTGCCAGTGTTGAAAGTCACGTAACAAAGCTTGATTTGTGCCCATCCATATACTTTCATTTCACACAGTATTGGAAATACTACATTCTTCTTCTTGGGGTGAGGGTAAGGGGTGAGGGAAAGAAGAGAGTTTTAAATTATACCTCTTTTAATAACATTTTAAGTCAAACTTCCAACTGAAAACAAAAGAAAAATGCATGTGTGGAATTTTCTTAATTTAAGCTGCATTTTGTTTTTGTAATTTAAAATCAATATTGTAAAAGGTTTGGGCGTTTCATATATGACGCAACAATTTGCGACTGAAGAACCTTACCCCTTTCCTTACAATGAAATAACCTGCTTCCCTCTGTCTCTGTACAGATGTTGCCTCAAACACTGCCTGGCTTTGTCTGTAGATACCAAAGCAAGACGTGCTTCTGCATAACCACAGCCCAAATTCACCTACAGTATAGTTTTCACTGGGGATGCTTTCTCATCCCCCTTTCTCATGGAAACCCCAAAGCCTGTTCACTCACGATCCTCCTCGGGAAAATTTGCCATGGGAGTCACACAAGAGCAGCATTCCCTCAGGAGGGCTTTCTCCTCCTGAGAACAACAGGAGCCCAGCCTGACAGAAATAAGACAGATTGTAGAGGGGATCTGTGTGCACAACAGAGTCCTGAGAGAAACGGGATGCAACCAAAGATTACTTGCCGGGTTCCTTCCTCAGCTCTAGACAATTTTTCTTAAGACTAAATGATTCTTCATGTGAACACATTTATCTCCTCTGAATGAAAAATGAAAGGGACCAGGGAAAAATATTTTTAATGACCTAATAATTTCTAATTTATGCTGAGATAACCTTTCAATAAGGGAAGAATGCACACACATATACATAAATGGCCAATTAAGAATCACAGAACATACACAGCACCTTGTTCCTGGTGATTGCAGCACTAACAGAGGCTCAGTCTGAAGCTTTACTTCCGAGGAACAGGAATACTTTTTTCCTGTGAAAATGATTGGGAACTTGTCACCCGTGTTTCAGGTTGCAAACCTCAAACTCTCTTTAAAAATGAAGGCTTTCTAGTTTTGCTTTTGGACATCATAGAAAGGCTCCAACACTCAATAAGAAGGGTGCGGAGTCAAAGTAGGAACTAAGGTAAAACATTTTATTTGATAAAACATCAGTTTTTTGCTTTAAGACACATATATGCAGCTCCCTTTGAAGTCCAGAAGAGCTATAGAAGTCTACACTTGAGGGCAGAATTTGGCCCAGTGTGATAACACTGGAGCTTGTAATCTGAAAAAGGAGTGTATTTATTACATTTTGAAGAATGTGTGGGTTAACTTAAATTAGCCAAGAAGGACAAATGCCTCTGAATAATTCTCCTTCACAACACGCACTTCAGAACACTGTAAGAATTACAAGTAAACTCCAGCTTTCTGTTTTCTTTTAAAGCACTGGTCAAAATTTGCATTTTGGAGTGAACCACTAGCTGGAGCTAAAGGCCTGTAGAGCAAATTCAAAGGAAAAAAGAAAGGAAAGGGGGAAATTCACAAGCTTTATTTCTCTTGAGGAAAAAATCCAGAGTTTTCTGGGCAGGCCTGGAACAAATTTTTGACTGAGTTTTGGATACTGGTTATCAACAGTTAAAATGATAGAAAAGTCAGCGTAAAATATGATAGCATCTGTATGTCCGAGTTCATAGTTAGCTGAACTAAACTGGAGCAAGGTCTGATATTTCATGACAGAATGAACCAAAGCAAATGTACTGAAAAGAGCTTTTAAAAAGCACCCAAAGAAGCAGCGAAACAATATACAGAAAGAAAACCTTAGATTAATAACGTAATTAAAGGCAGAAATTAATTGTTGGGTAGTATTTTGAATTGAGAGTTCCTACCAAAATGTCTGACACATTTTCTTGTAATTACTGATGTTACAAAGGCTCTTTAATATGTGTTCTTTTAAACATTTCCTAGGAAGACATATTCATGCTAGCAGATTTCTTTTTGTAGATATCAATTTACCTATGGCAATAAAATACAACATATCAGGTGGGAATTTAGCACTGCCTGGTTCTGAAGGGTCAAAGTATAGCAGAAATTGAAAACCTCAGCCAAGAAAACGTACAATGTTCTTGAAATTCTAACTATTCTGTTGTACACACATTTCAGAAAGTCTTGAATTAGAATGGAGTAGAATCTAGAATGGTGGCCAGAATCAGGCCTACTGAGGCCAAAGCCTTCTCTAGAAAAGAAGATTAGAGATCTGAGTTGTAAGCTGAGAAATTTGTAGGGAAGATTTTTGGAGAGGAAGGAACCTTGCCTAGAAAAACAAGGAAAACACGCAATGACCCTATTTCCCAATGCCACCCTAGGCACACTAACTGCCACAGCAATTTCCCCGAAAAAAAAAGTGTGTTTCCTATATGCTTTCCCCTTGTGAACTAGTCACACTCATTCCACAGCCCTAGGGATATTTGGAGCATGGCTGGGAGATGATACAACAAAAGAGAGTTGTGCTGCATGGAATAACAGCGTATTGTGCATGAAAAGCAGGTGAGGAGCAAACTTAGTAATGTTTGTTTTGGAGTGGAGAAGCAGCAGAGGATTCAAAGGCACCTGACACAGCACGCAAACGAGCACGGAAGGTTGGCTGGCTGGGGAGTGCCTCTTGGTATCACGTGTATCCGTAAGAAATAGCACCTATGGTACAAAGACATTCGAGTCATTTACATAGCCTCATCAGCAGTGCGAAATGGCTCCTTGTGGAGTCAGACATTTGGAAACAGATAAAGCCTGTAAAGAATGCTTCTTTTCTCCCTGAGAGATTAATGTAGATGTGAACACATTAGCGCTGTTTAAGGGAGAGTATTCTCTTTGACAGATAACTGGGATTGGGAATATTAGATTACCAAATAATGGACCTTTTAAATTCTGTCATCATTACTTATCGGCTACATTAGTTTAAAACCTGCAATTTTGAACTTAGCATTATTGAGCTTTTGAAAGATTAAATTACGGAGCTTTTGTTTGTGAATGGCTCAGTGAAATTTCCTGAAAAGGATAGTCCTCATCCTCATTGTGTAAATGTGAATGCCAAATAACATACTTTATTGATATTTACAGACATACAAATGATAGGACTAATGCACCTTAATGTCTGTCTACTTGACTGAAAAGACAGAGCAGTTGTTAGATAATATGGTGCACTGTATCTCTTTTGTAAACCTGTTTGGAAGAGTTTGTCTTTGCCTCCCCCCTTCCCTGCCTGAAAACCTTATTCTCACAAGTAGCTTCTCATAGGCAGGATTGCAGTACAGGCCGTTTAAGGGTTGTTTTCTTTTACCCATCAGGTAGATCAGAATACACCAAAATTTGAGTTGCAGAGAGCTGCAGGTATAGATGAGCAAGAGAGCCATCCATGTCCAATAAACTCAAAAATTTGCTATTTATTAAGCCCCACATTCAGCAAGAGAACAGCCTCAGTAAAAGGTTTAGGAACAAACTGCCCTGCTGTGCTGTTAGTGCATTACTTTGAGTGGCTTCAGGAACACAGAGGTTATGTGAGATCCGTTCCAACAGCCATCTCATGGTGCCCGATCATGGATGATACAGCGACCATCCAAATCTTGGACATGGGAATCTTTGACTTTCTTCTTCTTTGTCGTACTGGATTGGGAGATTGAGTCTGCAAGGCAGGATTTTGAAAACTGAGTAAGAAAATTAATCTCACAAAACCCTTATACATATAATGCAAATTGGGAAATTTTCATGTACCAACACTTTTGAAAATTCCTACTGAGTTTCTCGAAGTTGTTTGATGAGAGCAAGACTTTATTTTTCATTCAAACTTTTCCAACTTTTTAAGAAGTCAATGAATTAGTGAGCCAGAGAATAAGAAGAGTGATAAGCTACAGCCATGAAATGCAAAAGGAACATGTTTGTGAGAATAAATGTTTGTTTTGTGAGGTAGATACAAATTAAGCTCATAAAACCAAACCAGAGAAAAAGAAAAGATACAGTATAAATATACTTGACTCTCCATTAGACCCCAAATGTAGGTACCGCCTATGCCCAAACAGCTCAAAGCACTTGGAAACAGTTTAAAATGTATTTTGTTTTGGTTGTTCGGTTTTTATGCGTTTTATTTTATTTTTTTAATTACCATGTTTTTTCTTGCCTCTGAGATAAAACCTGTTATATTCGGAACCAGACTTCAAATAAATGAATGTTCTGTATACGTTAAAAGAATGATTTCAAAAACAACGTCTCTTCTTCTGAATGATGCTTTCTTCCCTCTTCTCAAACAAATGAAGTTTACTTTCAATTCAGATGCATAAAACTGGACATCTGTTCAACAAATCAACTCAGCTAATGGTGAGGAGCATACTCTAGATACAATATTCATGAATTGCTTATCAGACCAAGTTTAAAAGCCTACCAAACTCTTGCATGTTCTTAGGTGTCTTTGACACAGAGAAGCTTTATTGTTACACTTGGGTGTCCGTAAGACTTGTAAAGTGTCACACAATCAGTTAAAAAAAAACAACCAGGTTACTTGAGAAAAATGAGTTTAATTCTCTTTAAATGGTGTTGCTATTGTTAGCACTCACTGAGACAGGGAAAGATGAAAACAAATATACTTCGCATATAGTTTTTAATTTGGAGAAATTATGTTGAATCTCACCTACGTTGCTACAAGTGTGACTCAAGATGCATAAAAAATACACTGTTTTCTACTGATTTAAATGATGCTGGCTATTCGTTGGGTCCTTAAGTCATTGCTTTATCGGTACATTTGAAAAAGTAATAAGCATGTGCAAACAAAGACAAAATGAATATACTGATTTATTGATGACAAATTAGCAAAGCCACTGATGAGGTTCATGGAAACATGAGTGCTTTGGTGCTTTAACACTTTTGTACCAAATTAAATGAATCAACATGGCTCATTCCTGCCTAGCCGAATACCTGCTTATGTATTAGGTGGGCGATGTGACCCACAAATGCTTTTTCTTGCCTTTATGAGCTCTTTTCTATAAATTTTGTTAGTTTACTGTCACGTGAAAGATCATTACCATTTGAATTTCTAGATAATGATTCTCATTAATTGCCACTGAAAAAAGGCTTCAGTTTTGAGCTGGGTTCAGTGCTAGGTTGCTTGTATAAGTATAAAAACATGTTTTTTCCTTGGCATATAGGAAATTGTACTAGCTGATTAGTATACTAGACTGTAAAGATCCCCAAGACAAAAGGTTTCACTTCCTCACAGAAAGGTTGAGATTTTTTGCACTTTCTGTTAAATGTACAGATAGAGATTGATTGTAAGACACACCATAAGATCATAGATCTGTTAGCTGAAACCAGTTTTCTCTGTTCTTAGAGGCATAAGATCTCAAGTCCACAGATGATGAATGTCTTTAGCTTGCAATCAAGTGAAGCTTTTTTTAATGTGAAATGTTTTCTGTTCAAGAAGAAAGGGAAAATAAGCATGGTGCTCGTTAGTAACTTATTCTAATTTAAAGAAACCTGTTTAAAGACCGCCTGTAAATAAACATTCTTTTAGCTTACCAAAATGGGTTTGTTCTGAAGCATTTCAATCAATATTTTGCTGCCATGTACAACATCACAAGTACCCAGTACCACTTATACTGAATAAAAGTCAAGATCATCTGCTGCCCAGCTGAATTTCACAGCAAACGAGTGAAGACTATATGTAAGGAAGGAAAATTAGACTTTTAGATTAGATTTTAGCTGCCTCTCCTTTAGCCTCCTTGTCTTTCACTTCTGTAAATCTTTACATAAGGAGATGATCTAACTCTACAACCTGAGGTCAGTTCTACATTGGCCTCTTAATGCCCAGTTGCAAGAGCCTTTAGCTATAGAGAATGTTTTATGTTGTGTGGTGGGCACCTCATACGAACAATACTTACACACCTACGCACTAGCAGTGTTATTTATGTTTATTATCAAAGTGTCTTCCTGATGATTAATCACAAATGTGCCTTATTAGAGGACATAGAATAGAAAGATTACACATTAATAGAGCAGGGAGGACAAAAACGTGGTACGCAGGGACGAAGGAGAGTAAACAAGACAGACAATTCAAAATTAGCAAAGATGCAAGTAAATATTTGATCAGGCTAGCTAATGTCAACCTAGCCCTGCAGTGCTTGGGGCATGTGGCCTCTTCAGAAAGACTCCGAGCCCCGCAGGTTTCTTTCTCAAGGAGGACAGGCTAAGTACCTAGAAAGTTGCCCAGGACTTAGGAAAGAGGAGATATTTCTAGGAGTGTGGTTTAGAGTGGGGTCATCCAAGAGACATATAAAGAACTTGAGGTTTTACAATACTAAAAACTAAAGTACAGATGCTGGGGTGCTGTGCTGGACAGAAGACTCAGTGGGGAAATTTAAGAGAGAAAAACTGTATCCACATCTTTCCTGAAGTGTTGGTATTTGGTTAAGCATAGAATTAAAATGCAGCTAAACAGAAGTACTGTGCTTGAGAAAATAAAGATCATGTAAGTTCAGGTCTCACTTAACTGTGCTTAAAGCTCAGGTAAATGGGAAGGTAGTAATGGTGCAAATGTTACTGGAAGACAAGATGCAAATTACAGAGACCCTTCTCTCTGTAGTGATCAGCACACTCACCTTATCTGGTTTCCATCTGTCATTTGAGCTTCAAGTTTACAGGCAAAGTACTGTCTGACCTGAAATCTACACAGTCTATGAGGCAGTCAGTTTTCTGTAGTGGAGAGTCTCCTCCACTGAGATAACCAGTCCTTTTGTTTAGAAAATTGGTAAGAAAAATTATTCACACACATGCTGGAGAATAGTAAGCCTTTCTGTCTTTCCTTCCTTTTAAAAAAATATGGCATTTTCTATGTTTTCTTCTTAAAATTGTCTGGAAATATAAGTTTTAAGTTCAGAAAAAGAATTCTATACTAATGGTCAGAAGAGTTAAACAGAATAAAAAAGACCTGTAGACTCACAGTGTTTTCCAACTAGCACTCCCAGAAGGCTTATTTTTTTTCCTAGTAGGTTATAAAATTCACTTTTAAAGAGCCTACTGAATTGTTAAATCAACAAACAAAAGTGGAACTGCTTGGGTGCTGTGCTGAACAGAAGCCTCAGTGGAGAGTTTTGAGGGAGCAGAGATGCAGGCATGCTTTCTCTGAGTAACGTTATGAAGGTGAACCTCACTTTTTGTGATTTTACATGGCATTTCATTTTGACAAGAGTGATGTTGTATGCTTGAAACAAAGTGCCAAGTGTAGCAAATCTGGAACCTGTCAGTACATGAGATACAAAGACATAAACCCATGCTGCCCACCCTGTGGGTATCAGGCATTTCTACCTAACTTCATCTAGAGGTCATCCCAAAGGCTGGAGAAGGGCTCATGTGTTTAAATGCTTTACCCCTAAGATCGGTTCTGTGTGGAAACCAAACTGGCCTTGAGATTTTCAGATAAGGATAGCTATAAACGTCTTGGGTATTATCTCCAACATGAAAAGCTGAATTTATGAATATCTGTAAAGTGTGTGAACCTTTTCATTTATGCCCTTATACTTTTGCAAAAAGAGCCAACACTTTTGAAGCACAGTGCCCCTGACTACAAATCTGAATCACCACTATATAAACTTTCTGTTGCTATTTGTCCACTAATTAAACTGCTTTAAAAAATAAAAATAAAAATAAAAAAATAGAAAAAGAAAGAGCCCAAAACATGAATAAAACTCCCAAACCCTAAGTGAAGCAGTTGTTAAATCTAGATGCCATGTGCATTATGTTACCACCTGTGCTCATCTTAATTTTACCAAAACAATATCCTCTCCAGATGTGCAGCAGTAGAAATGCAACAGTGCTTTAGAGTAAAGGGAGAAAGTGGTAGCTTTGGCTGAGGCCTTCACATCAAGTCTGCAGTCAAAGAACATTTAGCTGCATGCCAAAGGATGACCAGATTTGTGTGCTGAAATTTCTGGGAACCACTTGCAGGTGTGCAAACTGAGAAGCAAATACTACAAGTTAGATCGCTGCATGCTGTCGCCATTCCATCTGGAAATGGTGGCTCAAGCCAGTTGCAGTATTTCTCAGAATTAATAAAAGGAGCAATTAGACAAACAAAGTCTTTAACGTAATCTATTTTGATTCTGTGTCATTTCTTTTTTTTTTATTTTCTTCTTTTTTTTCTGCTTCATTAGTGGATGAAAAATGAAGATGAGATATTAATTACGGTAATTCAATCCTTTGCTGCTCCTCGTGGGTAAAGTTCAAATTGAGATCAAAGCATTTTGAATGGAGAAACAATAGATTTCACCACTGGCTCTGGCTTCTCAACATTTTTGGAGCACCAGGTCTATCAGGAAAGTGCTTCTTTCTCCGTGAAAACAATATATTTTTTCCTCGTCCATCCAATGTTCATTCAGTCTATGAGCAAGGCCCTGGAAAGCTTCCCTCCAATTTGCTGCGTTATTCCCTGTATGGGGAATGTGCCATTTATATACCTCTTGTTCAGCTCTTGAGACAGGATTTCAGCAACACCCCTGCATAGTGACCTGCATCACTTCCTCACAGCTATTTGGAAGGTAGGGCATTCCAGCCAGGGGGAGAGACATACTTTGAGCATTTGCAAGACTTTGTTATTCAAAACACAGTTTGAAAATGGCTGTAGGAATTTAATTAGAAACTTCCATTAGGAGATTAGATGACTAGAACAAAGAAAACCAGTGAAAAGGCTTCTTATTAAAACCAGTAGCACTGCAGAATATTGATAATATAACAAAAGAATGAGTGGATACGCATAGCAAATTATTAAAGGTTACAGATAATTGTCCAAAATTTGCTTAGTTTCTGGTTATCCTAGTATATACAGAACTCACTGACACAAGATATCACATGGTCCCTGGGCTGCAGAATACACTGGCTGAGGACTGCTAGAGGTATTACACTGAAAAGCTCAGCAGAGCTGTGCCTTAGCTATCTGCATTTTTTAGCCCTAGTGCATAATGAAGTGCAAACAAACCCATACAAGTCCACAGGCTGCAGCATCAATTCAAGTCATAAAGATTAGTGAATGTAAGCACTTCCAAAGAGGAATCATATCTGGCAAAAAGGAAGTTTATGCCTGAAAAAGGACTGGCATTAGAAGAGTCTCAGTGCTTCATGACAATGCTGAGCATCAATGGGCAACACCATCCTGGGAGAGTGTATGCACTAGGAGGAACTGTCTTGATGGAGTCTGCAACTTTCAACAGGAATCAAAAAATCAGCTAATGATTTAAGATCAAAGTTGGATGCAATTCAAATAAAGGCACCTTCCTGGAATTCAGATGAGTTGTTGATGCTCCTGATGAGAACTTAGCTCTTAATTTGACAGAGATCTACATTCTCCATGCTGTGTGGTCCATACTCACATCAACCATCAACCTCCAACTCCTTGAGGTTCTGCTCTCTACACAGCTCTGATCAGTGGTTTTACAGTTCATACAACTAGGAGCCCAGTTTGCTGAAATTGCTCTTTCTGTTACAGTCTGCCCCACTTTTGAATCTGCACTTCGATTTTTCAAGATCCTGTCAAGAGCGGTCAGTATGTTTGTAGTATGTATGGGGCAAATAGCAATAAATGACACATAACACATCTCTTTGTTTTCAAAACAGAAATGCTAGATTTTTTTGAAATTATCAGATTTAAGACTATTGAATATGACTGCTCAACAATGAAGTATTGAGCTAGACCAGGGCTAATTAGTCAGCAAAACATTCTGTGGAAGATGTGTTGCTGCTAGAATCCAAGATGCTGGGGACACAGAATTTGATCAGATATCTTTGCACAATATTTCAGAAAACATAGAATGATGAACTGTGGTTTTAAAAAGTACCTTGCATGCCAGTGATATATAGAGTATATAGCTCAGGACAGGGAAGTTAAACGATCTCACTTTTCAGTTCCAAACCCCCTCAAAGCTACACTTCTTAATGAGACTATTGTGACTATTCAAACAAAGGGCTTTGCTGGAGATTAATAGGTCTACAGTTACCTCAGCACTAGCTACTCTTATGCTAGGTAATGTGTATCATCCTTCAAATGTGGTAATCAAAGTAGTTCAGATGGGAAAAACAACAGTATTTTTGTTTACAGAAAAAGGAAGGAGAATGAACATGCAAAGATGTGAAGAGAGAAGTTTTCTAATTATAAATACAGGAAAGGATTTTAATGGTTACCAGTTAACAAAAGGTTAAAATATTCGAATATTTCCAAGAAAAACTAAGGGTATTACAAGATGAATAGATAGCTAGATGGATGACTGTAAAATACTAGAAAATTGCTGATTGCTTTGCTAAAGGGCAGAGGCAAATTACAATCATTGCCTTTTGTTCTTACGAACCCAAGGCTTTTTCTTTCTTTCTTTCTTTCTTTCTTTTTTTTTTTTAAGTCAAGTTATTTTAAAATGAACCATACAAGAAACTGTGATGTCCTGGGATAAACTGAATATAACATAGGACATGTAAATGGGTCACGAAGGCCTCTTGAACTATTACTGAAACACCCCAATATATTTGCCTGCTTCATAGGCTTCCACAGCCTGGAAAAGGCTAGAAATGTGTCTTTTAAACAATACCACAGTATCTTAATGCCATTTTTACAGTAACACAAGCTTCCTCTGAAAAGAAAATTGTATACTGCAAGATAAAACCAATCCAGCTCACTGTTACGAAACTAGCATTTTTTACACTCCTTACTGATGAAACTAGATGGGGTTACCTACTTATAAAAACAAAGAGTAAGTAGGAGAAGCATGTAATGATAGCAGAACAGCTCCAAAAAGACCTGGCTTGATACTGATAATGTCTCCATAACAATCCTTTCTAGCCTGTTAAACGAAAAATTAAGCAATGCTTCAAAACTTTCATTGTCTCAAAACTTGCCATGGTTCCTGAGAAATTCTTTTAATAATATTGTGATCATTCTTTTCAGAAACTCAGAAGATGTTATCTCTGAAGAAGAGCAAAACCAGACTTTAAGTCCATTGACAGAAAGCACTGTTGTGTTAGCTGGATTTACGGAGTAGCTATATCTTCTTGTCTAGTGTCTAGACAATGCCTTTTTATTTTTACTATGTCTCTGTGTGATCATAAACAAGTACAATAATGTCAGGCAAGAGTATAATAATGCCTTGGACCACCACCCCACACTGGCAGTGCTGAGGGTCCCCTTGCCTTGCAGCTCAGCAAAGGAAGGCCATCTTTGTCCGGTGCTCTCTCAAATCCCCTGCTCTGGCAGAGGCCTGGTAACACAGGGATGGGCTGGGGCAGCATCCCAGGAGGGATCTGCTGGCACCGTTCCTGCAGGTGACAGCCTGAGAAGGAGCCTGGCAGCCTGGCTTCAATGCAGGGAGACCTTGGGGAAATCCATGGCCTTTGCAAGTCAGCAGATTTGGGGACTTCTTTTCTTCTTTAGGGAGGAACATGAAATTCCACTCAAAATAACTCTAGTATTCCCCCAACCGCACGGTATCTGTCTTAAACTTATGCTTATATGGTAATATTTAAATTACAAAGCACTAGCCTTTCACCTTTAGGTTCCTGACTGGATTCAAACTCTCCTCCTATGGGAAATGAGTTTGGTGGCCTAAGCTCAGTCTTGAGTAGACAAAAGTCCTTATCTGCAAACTCCAAACATAATTCAGCACAACATGGCATGATTGGAAGTCCCTGCTCAGGAAAAGACAAGGAATGAGCTTGTGTCAAAAGTAAATTACCTACGTAATCAAATCAATACTGAATTCAAAGTGGAAATATCAAAATTATCAGGTGGTGCTGTGGAGGCTATAAAATTGCTGTTTAGCACAATGTTTTCCAGCTATATTCAAAATGAGAAATGTCATTTAGAGAAGATAAACTACAAAAAAATGAGGGCAAAGCTGCAAAGAAGCATAAGCTGAGAACCTTAATAAATTAAAAAATTTCCTTGAATAGCACCTTATCTCCCTTGGAAGAATGCATGCAGTCTGGAACTGTGTATCTTCCCCTCTCCCAAGTACAAGGCAAAGAATGGCCTCAATCTGCATCTCAGATACATTCGAAGATGGCTGAGTATGCTGTAGAAATATCATTTCAAGATGAGTCCTTAAGCAAATTTGATGAGTTTAAAATCATACACTGTAAGTTGTTGCAAAGTAACTACAAATGACTACAAATGAACAAAAATGTCTTCAAGTTGAATGAGATTTGAGAAAATACAGAAAAGTATAGTTTTCTTCTTGGGTTGGAGGTGATAAAAAGATGTAGCAGGCTGTGAACCTCTTCACCTGATGATGAAAGAAGGAAAAAAACCTGTCTCTTACTGGGAAAAAAAAAAGTTACGTTACGATCCTTAAGCCATTTCTCGATCAAGTTAACGTGACATTAGATATTCACTTCTTCCCTGCTTGCTTCCTTTACAGCCTCTGCTCTTTTCTTACAGCAAAATGGATGACAGTGTCATTACAGAATGGCATCACTTGTCAAACTTTGAATTACTGATCATAAAAATATCAGTTATTCTTTGAAGGATTGTTTGAGCACTCTTTTTTTTTATTATTATTATTTTTTATCAGCATCACTGTTTAGTGCAACACACACAAGGGGCTGAGGGGGGAAGTGATGGTGGAAAGAAATCAAACCTGGCTGAAGAGCTATGAGTTTGCAATACCCTACCCATACAAACAAGCTTCTATCGCAGTTATAGACAGCAGAAATAAAAGGCAGCTTTTTGGCTCACAGCTATAAAAAAAAATTATCATAGTGATGAAGTTCCTCAGCCATCAACAGAGCTGTGATAACGCTGTTTGATGATGATTTTCCCATGAATGTTAAACAGCCGCCACTGCGGAGGAAAAGGAGCTTATCTGCACCTAATACTGATCTCTAATTCCTGCCCTTCTTGAACCATCCATTTTCTAACAGCATTAACTGGCAAATTTACATCCCATCTTAATGCTGCTAAAGAGGACAGGAGATGAAGAGTAAATGACAGCAGTGTAATGAGGATGGCTTTTTTCTCCTTTCTCTTTAATGGCTGAAGATTTACACAATTGTCTGTAAGCTTATATAGAGAGCTTACCTGAACCTTTTGCCAGCATGGATTCAACTTACAGGAGCTTTTGTTAACTAAATACACATAAATATTTTTAAGGAGGTTTAATATTGTGACTTCAAAGAAAGCTAAAAGACAGGATGAGAAAAAATATTTTTTAGCATTTTGATGATGGATAAAAATTGTTAATATTTCTTTCCTAAGCAGATGCAGTTGTATTTCCAAAATACAAAAATCTGATTTTAATAAAAACTCTTTTTCTGCTTTTTTTTTTTTTTTTTGCTTTCTTCTTCTTCTTCTTCTTCTTCTTTTTATGATATGGAGGAAGAATCTTTTTTAAGGTTTCTGAATTTTAGTAAAGAATTATCTCCAAAACTCAGAAATCAATGGTTATCCAAATGCATTATGTAGAGCTGTGTTTCATATGTCACCCACAATATGGGTTGCTTTCTGATCATGTAGCTTCCTTCCAAACAGAAGGCATTACATTGTACAGCAGAAAGGAGAGTAAGAATGGAATGTTCTAATATGGGAAACCACAGCAATATAATTTGGCCAGATTCAGTCAAAGTATTTCTATACATCCAAATGATAGATTCAATGGAAATTAGAACCAATTCAAGATGTGTTGTTGGTACTCTAAAGGTTCTTGGTCTGGCTAAGGTTTTAGCTCAGATATAAAAGACTAAATTTAATTAGCAAGAATATTTTTTAATATAGACAACGTTATTTTCCA
Source organism: Alectoris magna (assembly GCA_030625065.1). Taxonomy (NCBI): domain Eukaryota; kingdom Metazoa; phylum Chordata; class Aves; order Galliformes; family Phasianidae; genus Alectoris; species Alectoris magna. The sequence goes on along the minus strand of CM060566.1, from coordinate 17,678,241 downwards.
ATTCTTAATTTTGATCATACACATTATTTCTCCAGGGTGTATGAGAAAGCTGTACTTGGAAGGAAATATACAAAATTTTGTTCAGAAATGCAAGGGTTCAGCTCCCCCCTCCGTGACTATAACCAAGGCAGCACTGGTATCTGAAAAATACGTAAGACAGGGAACTTGTTTTTCAAAGGCTTTCAGTTAGTGTTTGTATAATATATATAGCCACTATTTCCATTTCATGCGTGCATATCCAAGAACCTCACAAGTATTAAATATGTACAAGATAAATATTTATTTATTTGTGTATAATATCTGCACTCATGTAATATTGTAAGAAATATATATGAAAAACATTAATGTCTAGCATAATAAAACATTCAAAATGAATTTTTATTCTTCTTACGCCTAAATTGTATATACTTACTCTTTTTTTCTCAATGGACCACCACTGTAAACGTACCTTGACAAGAGTTTCTCAGCATTGTACTACTGCATGTCTGTCCATACACCAACCATTACTCATCTAATGAAGTTTCATGAGTCCTGGATGTGTTTTATATATATATTTACCTCCACCTGAGGTAAATTCAGTATTATGTTGCCATTACTCAGCATCACTTAGATTCCAAAACCACTAAAGAAGTTGTCACAAAGATGTGTCCACAGGTTCACAGAAGAAACAGAGAAGCCTGCATTTTGTGATTGATCAAATGATTTTCAGAGGCTGCGAGGACACATATGGTCGTGTTTTGTGTTGAATCAACCTTTTAGCATCATTCAAACTTTCAATTCAGTTGTTTTTTTGGCAGATAGAATTGTCCTGTTGCTGACCAGTTTTCTCCTCTCAAATAGATCTAGTTAAACAAAAGTTCTTCTTTTGTTTGAAAGCAGAATCACCTTCCTCATTTTCCAGATCTGAAATAACTATATGCTTATTAATCCAACTAACTGCATACCATTTTGGTACTCTCCAATCTTTTCTGGTAGTCCATCCTTCAAGGTTACACATGTGCCTGGAGCACCAAAACTGTCTCTTACAGTAACTTGAAGATTTTTTGTGCATATATTTTAGCATAACAGGACTTAGTAAAGATGCTGCTTCAACAGTATGTTGCAAAGTATTTTGTACAGTGCTGCATATTTCGGAAGAGAGGGGGGAGGAAATAATGGAAAAAAAAATACAGATAGAAATTAGAGGTTGTAAAGAAGATGCAAACAGCCTTAAAGCAAAACAAGATTTTAAAAAGCCTCAACTGTCATACAAATTGCTTGAATAACTCATGATGCCCCAGACTCAGTTAACACTAAGCCTTACAAAGAGAGATGGGAAAAATTACGTAGGAAATTTAAGTTTGCATTTAATTAAGGTGAATCCCTTTCTGCTGATTATCAGTGAGGATAGATTTCCTGCTCCTCTCTCTATCCTTATACAAGAAGAATGATACTGTGTTCCATAGCATCTAAAACCATAATAAGAAAAAGAGATTATATTAACTGTTGCTTAAGAAGTTTCTTTGTGCCAAAGAAACAAACAGATTGAAGGCTTTAAAAATCAAAGGGCAATTTAATGTTGCAATGGACTAATAAAAAGCTGCCTCCCTTGTTGCAGGTAGATCACAGAACTCTCACTTTTTTGAGCATGTCAACAGTGGCTTTCTTCCATCACCACCTTACATCAGCAATGGGGCTATATGGCCAAAGAGCTTCTTTTTTGAAAAACTGGATTATAAAGTTTGATGCTACATTTATTATTTCACCTGAGGGGAGAAAAGTGCAAGGCCAGAAAGATGGCATTTAACATATTTGAATAAGTCGGAGTTGTCACTGGTAATGTTGCTGTTTGTGCCCTTCTACCTTCCTGGAATACTGAGAAGGAGTTGTCCCTGAAGTTGTACCGGTACTAGAATGTATGAAGGAAATACATTATATTTGGAATTAAAAATAAGCTAAATACAGAATGAACAGTCTGCATCAGAGACCCCTAAATCAGGATGCAGAATTCCAATATGTTTGAAGGAACTGAAAATCACTTCTCACAGAAGCATAGAAACTGTTCTGGGGAATGTGTAAGTCATGATGCTGCTCACTTGAGAAAGTCTACAAAAAATTGAACCCTTCTGCACCAAGAGATGTTTCTTACCATAACGTATCCAGAAAGTGATTTGCAGGTGAGAGATACAGGTGTCTGTCCTGTAGTCTCACAAGGTGAGGCAAGGTTATTGCAATATTGCAAGGACCAAATTGAGCAGTTCACCTCTGTTGATCCCCTTGATCTTTCCCTCCCACATGCTGACACACGGAAAGGGAAACGTGTGCCCAGAAACTCCAGTATCATCAGCTCACTTTTGTCATGATACAGCCCTGACATTCCCTAGAAATTTTCACACATCTCCATACTGCATTAAGATATTGCCTGCCTTTTTATCACAAACCACTATTTTTATTTCAGTCAATGTAATGAGAAAAGAAGAAAAAAGAGAAAAGAAGAAAGAAGGAGTCGTACCAACAAGTGAATATATCTAACCACCCAACTCTGGGCTTCCACATCTGATCAGTTATAAAGAAGTTGTAGGCAGTTGTGGAAGAACTAAAGAGTAAATCTTAACTGGCATCTTCAACTTTTTACAAAAACCACATTGTTTTGTTGATATCAGCAGACTTCCATTCATTTCTTTCAGTGTGTCCAATTATGATGCTTAGAATGCAATTTTGTGATTTCAGCCTCTGCAAAATATTAACAATCACATTTTTAAGTGGTCCAGTTTAAAAATGTGACCCTTAGAGACACGGCAAATAAAATTAGTCAACTCTGTAACTTTAAAATAGCTCTTTTCTAATTAAAGTGTGATGAAGCTTTCAGTCTATCTAGCTTGGGATGCAGAGTGCACAAGCAAGCCAATTAGAGATAGTGGCAAAAACAAAATGGTGTCACAAAAAGATTTACCACATCAGTCCCTCCAGTAGCTGTACCATTTATGCTGATAAAGGTGAAACAACAGCTACTGCTGCAGCTAAGGCTGAAGCTAATGTTAAGCTGACAAATCAACTTCTAGAGTCTTGGGAGATTCAGCAGAGCTATCAAGAGGCACAAAGGCTACTAATGCTTATGTCATACTCCTCAACTCTCACATTTTACCCAGGAGACGCCAGATTTTTTTGGCTTAAAAAATTTTTGATTTTTGTATTCTCCTGGGCAAAAATCAAAGAGAACCATTAATTCAATGAGAATTTCACATATCTTTCTGCTTGTAAATTTTTTTTCCACAAGACTCACACTGTTCGAGGTTGAGAAGTATGTTCTACTTTGATAATGACACCCTGAAGGATAGAACTGGTAAAAGATGAACTCGCAACAAAATCCCAGCTGCTGCTATTCACTGTGAACATTCAGTACATGTCAATGCTTGAATTTAGGTGGAGAGACCACCATATATCATTACATTGCTATTCAGGGTAGCCTATATAATAAGACACAAAGAACAATGCAGCTAGTATTTGAACCTATATTGCACAGGAAAGAGAACAGATTGGTCTGACTCTTGTATGCAAGCACGCAGCAAGTAATAATCTGTCAAACATTTGCATGCCTTGTGATAATCTGGTTCACCACTTCTTAGAGGACGTGATTACATGCTTACTTGAACAAATCTCCCTGGCTGTCTAGCAGTGAGCATTAGTACAAATGGAACAAGACAAACAAATATGATGTCTGAAAAAGAAAAACAATGATTATTATGAGAGTCTTTTCTCCATGTTGTCCCAATCTTTTATACTTCAAAATGCTTTAGGAACAAACTTAAGTTGTTCAAATTTTTGCAAATATCAAAGCTCTAGATAAAAAAAGCAGAACTAGTGATAAAGGGCAGATCAAGTTCTTGCAGGTAAATTACTTCTTATGTTAGATGCAAAACAAGTTTCAAACAAGAAGAGTAGAACTCCTTTTACTTCAAAAGCACATGTGTTTGGTTACTTGAGGGCAAAATTACTAGATCTTCTGCATGCTATGTGTTACCAAAGCAACCCAATGTACTCTGTGTTTACATTCAGTCATATCCCAGGTGGCAGATCTTAGTAGCATGAGATGACTGGTAAAAATCTAGGAAAAGTACGCAGCTCAGATTTTATAAACCTATATCCAGCTTCAAAGAAACCTGTTCTCTTCTTTGACTCAGTTACAGATAATTTTGTAAACAAAAATTATGTGCCTAATACAATATCATTCAGAAATGAAGGTGAGCAATACAAAACCAGATGTAAACTTTCAGGACTCAGTATGTCATTGTAGAATGGTTTCCTACTCACAGAGTTCAGACTTGAAACTAAACTTAAATTGTAAGTGCATGATTCTTCAAATCCAGAGATTTAATTCAAGCTTAGCTGCAATATTATTAAAAAGGAAGAAATGATAATTAAAAGACTAAGCTTGCCAGCGGAATTGGGAAGAGTTGTAAGAAAAAGAGAATTTTGGAATATAGGTTAATGTGGAAGAATGACATCTAATTAATTAAATGTAATGGAGAATGGAAGTAATATGGGCCAAGGACTTGTTATTATTGAAGGCAGTAACACTCAGTAATATATCACAGATTATATGAGATCAGTTGAAGAAAGAATAGACTTTTTGCAGGTGGATTCAGAAAAGGTTACAAGTAACCACTGTACGTCTACCACCCATAGAAATGATATGAAAACTAGCCTTACCTTAGGAAATAGTACAGGGATGGTGGTTGAAGTCTTGTATAATTATCACTCTGTTTTTCAGAGGAGAGAGAATGAAGGTTGACAGATTTTCAGACTCATTGGATTTGCAATACTTGCAAAAAATACTGAAAGTCTCTGCATTTGGTGTACAGCAGTGTAGTCAGAGAGGAGGAGGCCTTTGGAAAGAGAATCTTACCATGGGCTTGGTGATGGAAATGGGAAAAAATAGAGGGAGAGTTCTGACTGTTCTAAAAACTTAGGAAAAAAAGAAAAATAAATTCCCAAGAATAACGTTTGGTTTTCAAGTCTTCAAATAACAGACAAAAGATGTTCAAAGAAATATTACTCAACCTCCAACACAAATACATTTCTAATTGACTGAGGCTATTCCGCCATTATAATGCTGATACCTGTATTTCTGATTTTGTCTTCCCAAAAACATTCTCTAAAACTGTCAGTTTAAGCAGCACATGCAAAATACAATCTTTTTCTTTTTTTTCCCGGGGCCAGCTTTTTTTTTTTTTCTTTTTTTTTTTCCTTTTTTTTTTTTTTTTTTCTGGGCTCTGAAAGCGTTGCTCTGATACAAATCTACATCTATGTGTGCCTGCTGCATTAGTGATCATACGCAATGGCCTGTCTGCTGTGGGAGATTATGGGGATATTGCAGGCAGGGGGCACGGGATCAGCCAGGATGTGTACAAACTTCAAATTGCTGGCTACACCCCTGACTGAAGTCTACATAAATTATGTCCACCACATTCCCATCATTTATTTCTTTTGTCATTCCTTCAAAGAAATCAGTCGTATTCTGTCTGACAGGATTTATTCTTGGTAAAACCATTGCTGATCTTCTTTTAATAACTCTTTCTCCTATAAATACCCGGCACTTTCATCCCTAATGATTGATTCTCATATCTTAACTTTCAGCAATATATCTGAGGATAGCTATTGAAAAGCAAGTTTCATCTGCCAAGGCAAGTATAAAGATGAACTCAGGTGGCCCTGTGCTCAAATGTCTGTGTATCTATTTATCATCTGCTAAGGTACAAACAGCTCATCATTACAACAACCACTGAAGACGAATACAGTATCCTTCACTCTGTCAATTCTAAACAGGGATCCAGTGTCTGGAAATACCAGTTAAACTTTATTGAACATAAAAAGGACAAAACAATCTTTTCCCACCCTTTTCATCACTACATGTCCACTACAGCTAACAAATGTGTACTAATTGTTGTCATGCATTTGTCCTAATATGGACTCCCAACTTATTTAGTTTAAAGCTCCATAATATACAGTGTTGCCATGTACTTTAGCGGTGAGAACTTATGATAAAATTGCATATAGTAATTAAGGTTTTCTACCATTAAATTGTTAGATATTTTATTTTATTTTATTTTGAAACATAGATTAAAAGCATGGTATCTGCTCTTGCTAGTACAAGTTTGCATTCCTGTATCCACTCTAGAACCAGGTAAGGCAATTTCACATTGGCAGTTTGAGGTCTTGCTATTACACTGATGAAGAAACTTCAGTTAGTCTGGAACTCAGCTGCTGAAATTTTGACTGACACTATGCATGAAAATCACATTACCCTGGTTGTAAAAAACCTTCTCTGGCTACCTGTAAAGTACAGGATTATGTGTAAAGTCCTAGTTATTAACTTACAAGTCCTTAAATTGACTTGGTTTTGAATACCTCAGAGACATTCTGGAACCATACATCCTCAGTCGTTTTCTTTGGTCTCAGTCAATTGGATTAGTTCTTTTTGGCTGAAGACATTGAGCTACAGGGCATTTTTAGTGTTTGCTCTCTCCTTATGGAATTCATTAACCATGGAGGTCAGAATAGCTGACTCTCTAACATGCTCTATAGCTGAACTTAAGGTACATATTTTCAGATTGCTTATTTGGATGTATACAAGTTATATGATTCTCATAGTTTTCTTTAGTTTCACAGAGACAGGAGCCAGTGTCAGTATTTTGGAGCTAGAATTAGTCTTGAATTAAGGCTATTTTCCCTCTAGGTGCTTAAAGAAGAAAAGTGCTTTCTATAACTGAAGATTTTCCCAATAACTTGCAGAGTAGATATTTGGCAGATGGAAATGCAATTCTCAACATTCCAATTTCTAAAGCATGATCTAGATTAATGTTTCCGGGAAGTACAGGAGAGTAAATAATAGAGAGTAAAATTCTTTTTAATTTTTTTGAAGTCTTTCTTTCAAATTGTATGAGTATTTGTTTTCAAGACATTGATTAATGTCTTCCTTTTTCTCACCTATACTCAGCTGAAGCTCCCTTACTTTTAGCTGGTCTGCAGAACAACAAACAAGCATTGAAGCCAGGCATTAGATCAAATTAAACTCTAAACTAAATAATTAATAAGTCTAAATCAGATCATAACTTTACTGTACTAGCAGGCATTCTCTTGAATCTCTGTGCAACATGATGGTAATTACATTCTGCAGTGGTGCTGCAGGTGGACACATTCTAAATTATAAAAGCATAACAAAAAATGTTAAAGCTTGATTAATGAAACGCATAGTCTAACGCTGTTTGATTTGGCCCTCCCATTGTGTCCCGGGCAAAACTGTTCCCTAGTTTCAGTGAGGAGGATGCAATCAAAAGAGAAAGGCATGGATGCTTATAATCCATGAATGTGCTTCTTATATTGGTATATCATATAGAGATCAATTCCCTATCAGCAGTGTATGAATAACTGCCTTGAGCTTGCATGCCAATAGTTATGGGTAGATGTCATCACTTAAAAAATAAAAGCTGTTTCTGTAGACATGCAAGACAGATTGGTGAATTTACCTGGTTTAAATTAGGCTGAGTGGTTCATGATGGTATAAGGAGAGGAAAGATATTTTAATAAAACCAGCCAAATCAAACCTTCCCTGCCCAATCGACTTTTCACAGAACAGGTTGACAGGGTATTAAAAGCTGTTCCATTGCATTCTGCATGTGAAAAGAGTGCCTAGCATCTAGATTTAATAGAGCCCTAAATAGCTATAGATAATTTATTCTCGTTATAGCTTTAAGTTCTGTTTTTCAGAGAATATGAGTCTTACAAAAATGGTTTCCATGCAAATCAAAACCAGCTGAAAGCTTGCCAAGGCCAAGATGTAATTTAAGATGGCATTTAAGCTGCTCTGTCTTTTCTGTCTCTAGAGATATCATCATAAAATAAAAGAATTCGTCAGGTAATGTTTTCTTCATTATTCAACTGCACAATTCTGAAGTGAAAAGATAATTAGACATACAGTGCTGTCGACACATAGTTTATGAGGAGATCTTGATTAATTAGCTATGGTAAAAGGTTTTTATATAGTCATAATTAATTTATATTTCAAGAAAAGAAGCAAATATTCAGTACACTGATTTTAATATTTTTTCCTGTGACAGATTTATCAAAGTAATTCTGAAGTTCCGTTGAACTTACTGCACTTCATTGTTACTTTATAAAACAGGAATAAGATCAAACAGCACAATTAATGTTGACTTTCCTGGAAGTCAGAGATTTTAACACTCACATCACTTTGAAAAATGCCTGTTTTTTCTTCCAAATCAACAAATGAAACCACTGTGACTGATCAACGTGATACACCTTGATCAGATGTTGAATTTACATTGAATCAGCAATGAAAAATTTGGATGTATCACACAAGTTGCCTTACATGCTTTACCACACTTTCTTCTTCTGACCTGACCAAAGTCAGAAGACTTTTCCAATTATTCTATATCTCTTTAAGCTTTGTATATTGAGTTCAAAAAAAGCAGACATATTGTCTCGAATTATGGTACAGTGGAAATGCCATCACAGCCTAAAACAGTGATTGAGCACCTGGCAGGAAGGCAGGGCCAACCCAGGGGAGCTCAGGTGCATACAATGTACCCGAGTGGCTGGAAAGGGTGGAGCCAGGATCCAACCCTTCCAAGACCTCATTTAAGGGTTGGCAATGGAGGTGAGGGTATTTTGCTGGAGATCCCTGTGTACCTGAGGCCTTCTGAAGGTAAGCAGCTTCTTTTCCTTATTTTTGTGCCCTCTGTTTTTGCATTTGAGTGAATTCTCATTTGCTGCAGCCTGGGATCTTGCTGCTCTGCTTCTTTTTGTTAGGCTTTCCATGGTGTCACTTATGGTCATGTTAGCTTTCTACTTGTGATCAGTCTCAAATCCAAACTCACTTAAAGACGTCACAGCCTATGTGTTGACTTACTCTTTGGTTAACTCTGAAGTGAGCCAACCAGCACAACAGATGAAGAGATTTCCAAACTGCTTGGAAAAGATAAGCCTACGTACTCAAGCACAGCTATGAGAAACAAAGCCACAGAGCCTGACTTGTGCATCTTCAGTAAGTTAGTACAGAAATTAATATAAAACAAATCTGATCATTGAGACGCTCACCACAACACCTATGCAATTTAGCACAGCACTGGTGCACAGTGACATAGACTGTGTATCAATTACAGCTCCAAGACTCTTTCTGAATCAATGGGATTATAAGTTCATGTTATCATATGAGGCATATGCATGCAGTCACCAGATACTGATCAGAAACTGCCATTTGCTTTTCTTAAGCAATTCTTCTGAGGGAGATTTAGAAGTAAAGCCTCCTCTTGGGACGCACATCAACACTTACTGGAAACAGTAGAATTTTTTCCAATATAATTCAGTGCAGTCCTCTGAAAATATTCAGGTAGAACTTCTTCTATGAACAGAATCCGAAGGATTGTCAAGAAAACCCTTCCTCCTCTTGTTTCAGCAAGAACTTTAGGATTTTAAGGCTAACTGTTATCACCAAGCTGTTGTTTCCCAAGTACTGTCCATCCATTTTTTTTGGTTAAGCTTATTTGATGCAGCGTATTACTCAATATGATTTGGAGCTATAAGAAGTGTTACAATAGTGAAGATTCCTGAATAAATAATTCTCAATTAAGTGTTAGCACTTAATTATATTAACTTATAGTAATTACTGATTCAATTATGGAGTGGTAGATTAACCTGAAAATGCAGACTGGCTAATTTATTTTCCTGATAACTATACACTAATAGTAGTACATGTAGCTGGACTTCTCTGTGTGCAAGCAAGGTAAGGGCTACTTTAACATTCATATAGGAAGCTAGGTAATCTTGGAATGCTTGAAGAATATCTGATTAGGATATGTACTGAAATGTGTCTGAAACAATATTGTATTTGATTATTTTACAGTCTCAAATATCCTGCACATCTGTAGAGGAAGAAATAGACAGACCTTGTTATTATCTGTTGTTATGGTTTTATATTTTTTTCTCAGTAATATTTGAATGTGGTGTTTCATGTCTGAATCTGATTTCTAAAGTAAGCAGAAAACATATCCACAAACACACTTGTTTGTGTTTCCTCTTGGCAAAAGGAGAGCTAGAATGTTTTAGGATTCAAGTTTGTGTAGAAGAGACAACAGATTCAGTTGTCATTTTTAAGTATTTTAGTGAAGCAGTTAGGTAAAACTTTGGACTATTAGCAGTAAGGTAAGGGAATAGGTTGTCTGACTGTTGTGAAACTTCCATGATTTTTAAGAGCAGTGCAGAAGGTGAAGGTGGCCTAGCTAAAGCTTCCCGTGGGTCAGAGGAGATCAACAAGATAAACTCCTGAGTTCCCTCTAGACCTCAGATTTCATGAAGGTATGTAAAATAAGAATTGCGGTGTCCGACTTCTCTTGTGATTTCATAATTATGTATACTCTTAAATGTAATAAAGGAAATTAAAAGCAAATGCTCATTTTAGTATACTGTGCATGGCAGAATAATTCTTCTAACTTTCCATATTCTGTAACTAACAAGAGTTTTGTCAGAGATTTGTCCAATCCTATGACTAAAAATCTAACAGCTTGCCTTGGAATTTTAAACAGGTGATTTCTCCCAAGTCAAAATTTCAAGGATCAATCACTCATTGTATTACTTACAATAAATATCATGATTCTAAACTACGAAGATAACTGTATTTGTGAGAGGTGCATGTAGCATATTTAAAAAGTAACAAAGCAGTAAAGATTACTTCACGTGTACAGATTATGTATTATTTGTTAGTGTGTCACTTCCAGTATTCTTTCTTCTCCAAGTGAAAGTATAAAAAAACATGTGATTAGCTATGACATCTTATGTGTTAGCTTTTACCCAGATAAATGTCAGATTTAGATAATCCTAAGGGATCTATGCTTCAAATGCTTAGAAACATGATTCTGGAAGTTTAAGAAAATATATACATACATATTATTGAGATTAGTAGGCCCAATACCACAGTCCTGCAGTAATAATGTATGGAGCAGGATTGAGTTTAGCAACCATCTCCAAACACCTCCTATGTGAATTACTCAAAGCCAAGTGTATGGTAAAGGGGAATGGATTATTCAGAGAAGATGACTGTTAAATAGATCACTTCTCCCTAATTCATCTTGCCCCTAGCATATATGTTTATTTGAGTATCACAAGAAAGTATATTTGTAACTTTCAGGAAGAAAAAATATTCCAAGAGTGACTGCTATTTTGATGAAGACATGGATAACTGCTTTTATTCTACAGTGTGGGCTTTTGCACAGGTAATTAGTTTTTTCCTCTAACATTCTTTCCTGTTTATATTCTTTCCCTTTGAAGTACCAAAAACTATAGCGAGTTCTGACAAGTAAGCTTCCATATGAATACCAGTGCTTCAGAAGACCAGTCACTTCTCTATTTTAAGAGGAGTTCCTACAACAGATGAACTTCTATGGCTCATTGTGGTCTAAATCTCAGCTACTATTCTACAAGCCTTATAAATTGTCACATTTATTAGATAGACCATTCTTGGGAACTGAAGTTTGCAGGAGACTTTAGTAATTAATCTTTGACTTCCATTTATTTCACTAAATTACTTTGCCTTTTGAAATTTGTCTTTCTAAGACACAACTGAAGTCAGTGCAGTATGACACTACCTTAAATGGAGAATTATGTCTTGCGGACTACCTGAGAGATGGTTTTATCTGCAAACTTGCTCAGAGAGCTGCTCTATACCTAGAATTTTTTTTAATCACATCTCATTTTTTTATGTAACAGCATGAAAAAGCCTGGGCCCTGTCAGTTTGCTTTTTGCCTTTCTTTTCTCATCAGTTTGGATCTAGGGAAGTATGAAGAATTCAAAGATAAAAATAAAAAAGTAAAATTCCTTGTACAACCTCAGAAAATTTCACATGAGTTTTAGGTTTTTGGATGTGGATGGGTTGTTTCTTATTTAAAGAGAAACATTACATTACTCATTATAATGTATTTACACAGGACTTCACTGTCTCAATGCTACTTTCATCCTGCTCTTCCTACTTCATGTGACCTGTTTACTCAATTTTTTCAGTTATTTCCGAAAGTAAAAACATATTCATACTCCATATCCTCCTAAACACAAAATATTTAGGAAACCTTTACTTGTAAGAAATTGTGTGGAAAAAGTGTAGGAGTAGGAATCTCAAGCTTTTTGGTATGGAACAGAACTTGATATTGCAGGTGCAGAAAAAGTGTGAACAGGAAGTTTAATGTTGTACTTGAGTCCTTCTTTTCCCATTGCTGATGGTTAACTTGCAAATGCAAAAACTACACACCTGTCTGCCAACTAAGCACAGCTGCATAGATCTCCCTTTGGATTCAATCATCTGCAGAATGCAGAAGCCAGTTGAACAAATCCTTTGCACTCTTAGGAAACAATACTTGACTCGCCAAGTACTGCCTGCAACTCAAAAGAGGCATTGATCCTTTGGTCTTGACTGATAGTACTGGATTCAATTTGGGACCCTAAATGGACAGGCCAACCGGTTTCAGTTTTCTGATGTTCATCAAGGGCCTGATGCAAACCAGACTGTTTTATTCATACACCAAAACAATTAGGTTGGAAGAATCAACCCTGCTATATCTATCAATAATGGAAGAGTGGGCAGTAAGGAAGGTGCAAATCTTGAAAACAAGCGCTGAGAAATCCACACCAGATATAAAGCTGTGCTGCATTTAGTGTTCAATATAAAGAAAGTATGTGATTAGAGATTTTGTACACTTTGAAACATATGTAACTAGGTACAGTAAGAATTTACAGTGAGAACACTAAATTTAGAATTTAGAGTGCTCAGCACTGATTCAAATAGGCCCTTATCAAAACATTCATTTCCTCAGCAAAAAAGAAACAGACCTGTGTTGCGCAGCTTTAAAGAAAAAAGATGAAAATATACTGAGCTCTTCAACTATATTCACTGTTTAGAGATAAGGGAAAGTATAGTTTATGTCTCCAACTCTTGAACCATATCCTTCTCTTGAAAAATGACTCAGTGTAAACTGCAGAGAGGCAAGTAACTTTTAATGAGAAGGGAACATCATTCTGCATATTGTAGCACATCTGTTTTTTTTCTAGCAGCATTCTGAAACCAATGCTTTTGAAAAAGTTACCGTTGAAAAGTAAGGAGATCCAATAAGTATAACAAAATATGAGTTATGATGATCTGTCTGATACATTCTGTACACAAACAAGAGGAAAACCTTTCCAAAATGCTTCTTGATTTGTAACAATTAATTCCTGTTTTATTTAAACTAGTGTTTTCTCATGAAGTGTTTATTTCTAATAAAAGACCAGTTAGGATATATTTTTTAAATGCATATTGTTAACAGTATTCAGTAGCCTCTTCCATCTCCCAATACATGCTCTGATTACCTTATGTACTCCAAAGAATCTCAGTGTTCTTTGCAAATGTAATTGAAAACATGGCATGTCAACTTCCACTGCAACCATCATTTCTGAAACAATCAGTACTTGCCAATATGGTGCAAAGGTTTAAAACAGAAGTGAAGAGTTGGTTATATGTCTACTGGCAAACAAAACTGCTGAATTTGGTCAAGGTTGAACACTAGGTTTACGATCCAGCTCTTATTACTGTGTTCCCATGGTATCTTGAATGTTTAGTGTCCCTCAGCTGTATTATGCATGATAATACTTTATTAGGCATCAAAATGAAAGGAGCTACAAAATGACTGTATGGTGTCTTTAAGAGTTCAAATGTTCTCCAAAATACTCATCTGATGTAGTTAAACATAAAGAAATGAAGGTAGGTTGCCTGGCTGCAGCAACTTCAGCATCTCACCATTTTTTTTTTTTTATTTTTTTTTTTACTGATTTTAGCTTTTAAGGGGTCATCAGACACCTAGCTGTAGGCAGTCCTCAGAGTGTCACCTGGTGTATTCCTAACATACTGCCTAAGGTAAAATGAGTTGACAGTTGTAGATACAGAGCCCCAGGATATTGGATATCAGGCTGGTCGCTCAGCCTACCTGTAGGGCCTGTTACAACAAAGACTATTGCAGAATACGCTAAGACATCTTAAACACAGCACAAGGCATTACAGATAAACCATAGCATCATTATGAATTCTGAGAATTCTGTTTTATGAAGCAGTAGATTGTGTTTACTTTCCCTAGTTATAAAGAGGGAAGAGAGAATTCCTGAGTTGATCCAAAAATGTAAAGCTGGATCAGCAGTAAAAGATGTTGAAACAGCAGCATTTCCCTGAGAAGCAGCCAACTTAGAAGTGGAATATGGATTAGTGTCATCAGGAGCAGCAGAAAGAGCTGCACAGGCAGTCTGATGGGGCACTTTCCTAGCACATCATACTGCAGCTGAACCACTCAGAGTATCACAGCTGAAAAATTTTGTCCAGAATCATCAAGCAGATTTGCACCCTCTACACTCTGAATTTATACAGGTTACTGAATAAAGATGAATGAATATCTTATGTAGTTGGTATAATTTTGATCTTCATAAAATAAGAATGTAGTTCTACTACTGTATGCAGCAGCGGCGTGAGCTAGTTTGATATTCCATAGGGTATCTCTGTGGAAGTCTGTAATCTCTTGTTGGGAAAGGAAGCTCCTTTTAAACAATCCTGTCAGTCTTTTCTTCAAATTCTGCTTTAATTGGGAAAACTGTAGCTGGAAATTCTCTAATGTATTCAGATACAAATGGGAGGCAATCAATTAATTTTCTCTTTTAACATGTTATCTAGTGATTACCTAAATAGCATCATTAACTGTAAACTAACATGAAATGTGCTAGAAATCAGTCTTCAACCATAAATTCAGTGGTCACATTCATTTCTGTTTCTACATTTAAATGGCTGTATTCAGTAAAACTGCAGGGAGTTAATGTATCCACCTCTTTCAGTGGAAACCTGAGTGCAAATGTGTAAAAGTTATGGAGGCACTAATTACTGAATGACTGATAGTCTAACTGCAAAGGCTATTTGTCTTCAGAAACATCAACCAATGTTTATACCCTAAGATTTCAAAGTGGCAGAAGATGTTTAAGTTGCATGTACTCACTAATGTATTTTGTCAATTTAAAAATATTCTGGGGAAGCATAGGGCAAACTGACATCACTTTAATAGGCTCAGCTTAATAAAAAAATAAATGCTGAACATCTCAGTTTGCCTTCTGAGATATCTCAAGGCAGGCAAATGAAATTGCGAGGACCAAAAGTCATGGCATACTTTTGAAAACATAAGCTTCTATTTCCAAAGCGCAGGATATTATTATTCTCACTGATTTCAGACACAAAAAAGCTTCATTCACCACACGTACTCAGAACCACATGCATAGTTCCTTTGCTCTTGTTTAGATTGAACTGGTTTCTCACCATGTTTTTATTTCTATTGCTTGAGTCTGCTCCATTTGTGTTGCTATAACTGTTCTAAAAAAGTTGAAGAATTCAAAATAGCGAGTTTTCCAATATGATTATCTATAGTATTCACCATTATTGAAAGACTTCCGTGCTACCTAAGGAGGTGGTGGTGGTTCTTTTTGTAAAAGAGCATCGAGGACTTCCTTGTGTTCTCCTTCAGCTTAAAGTGAAATAGTTTTCTAGACAGCCATGAAGAGCACAGCTGTGTGAGATTTTAAAGTAGAGAAGCAGTAAGAAACGCCTCATTATTCATCGAATGTCTGTTCCAGAGTGTACAATTATTACTATGCTACTATCAACATGTCCTGGGAGTAACTGCAAAATAACAGGCTTCCCAATTTTAATACTAAATAAGAGCTCTGACCAGAGCTCGTTTATCCCAGTGGATTATTCCTTTTTGCTACTGGGAGGCATGTCAGATTTTTTATCCCCATCCTACTGAAGGAAAGACTGAGGAACCAAGACTATACCAAACCTGTGGGTGGTATCAATAACACAAGCAAGATTTTGTAACTTTAAATAAGTTTTTACACTACTGGCCAGTCATCTCAAATTGTGATCACAGGTACTTGTAAAGAGTCGAATTGACAATACAGTTCTAATAACTATGTATTAGTCAATTTGTTATGATAATTAGAAGTTTAATCTGAATTCTCTGTGTGTAATAAAATTTAGGCCTACCCCAAATATGTTTTTCAGAGCAGAATGCAATTTTTAATTTCCTGACACCGCAAATGTCAGAGAATTACTGTGATCCCTAAGTCTTTTAATATGCCCTAAAGATAACTGAATCAAGATGAAAAAATCCATGACCCATAGGCAGCCTCATTACCCATACTCTGTGCTGTTCATTTCCAAAGGACTGTTCCATACTAGTGAAATTGTCTATATTCTACATAGACCATAGAAAAATATGTCTATTTTCTATCCGCTGTTTCCCCACCTCTAAATGGTACTCCCCCTGTTGGTATAATCAAAAGGTGGACGCTTGTCCACAGAAGTATAATAAACACCTGCCTTCATGTATTTCATTCTATATTTTTAGCAAAACACAGAAAAATTGAACGCAATTGTTATATACTCTTAAAAAGGAATTAGGACTTAACAGTTACCTCGTTTTGTTCTAAAATTCAACAAACTCTGAGAAAATCTCTTTTTATACAATCTCTTGGATATGTCATTTGCCATTTATATTTGATGGCCTTAAGGAAAAAAAGTTACAAAAAGGTATTAATGCAAGTAGATAATAAAGCTGCATTCTATAAATCTATAGCAGCTTACAGTAATCATTAAAGCATGCAAAACTCTTTCATCTATTCAAAAATATGCAGTGCACAGAAAGCCTGCTAAGGTGCATGACAAGTCAGAGTTAAATATATATTAATAAATGAATTAGCTTCATAAATAATAGCCATAATGACATTTTAGGAGACAATAAGTCTGAGGATTGTCAGAAAATGGTTGATGTATGAGCTTCACGTCTCAGTGATTCTTCAAAATGAATAGGCTTTGCGAGATAGTTCAGACCCACGACCAGCCTATTTCCTTGAATAATTTACTTGTTGTCAATTTGTACAGCCACATTACACATGCAAATTGTGCTGCCTGTGCAAACACCACTTGGAGATGATAAAAACAAATTTACGAAGGCTATAGAGGAAGGATTTATTTCACTTTCTCGCCCAGGTCAAGCAATACATGTATCTGACGATTGTGTGTACCCAATTTTGTTGTAATTATATCAGCAAATTATTCTTTATAATCTTATTATTTTTAGCAGTCTCCTTGTGCTTGGGATAATTAGCTTTCTTCACTCAGTGTAAAAACAATTCAACTTGCCAGCTAGGCAGGGCACAGCTCCATTATCTGTTTTGGGTTTAAATTTATTCCCTATATTCTTGGACACTTTGTGTAAATTAAAAATTTCATAGTCCCTAATACTGTACACGCTGTTCATTCAGTGATGAATTAAGGTCCCTAAACCTCTACGTTTGCTATTAGATATCTCACCCACTTTATATGTTAATCTGTGCTAATGAATTCCACAACCCCTAGCCACAGCGAGATGACTAAAATTATTACCACTTACAGAGATATGCCTTTTTCATTTAAAGTTCAATTCAAATTGCTCCCATAAACAGTCTGCCACACAAAGATACCTCCTCTAAAGAAGAGTTACTTACCTGTAAGTAGAGTTCTCTGAAGGTAGTATTATCTTTGGATACACATTCCTCAGGCACGTGACCTCTGGTTTGTGGCATGGGGGAGTGGATCCACCCCTTGATAGTTAAGACTTTTTCCTTAACGCACTTCATTAGCTTGATGGCTCCTGTGCTTCAAGGGTTATTTGCGCCATATCCTGGCAACACAACTGCCCGCTGCCTTCCCAGGTAGGCCCTCAGCCAGCCCAAAGGGCAAAGATGCTCCTTAGAGAGGTGGCTGCCATGCGAAAGGAGCATCTGCACTGGCAGCCTGGTACTCAACAAGTTTCAAGGAAGTGCTTTCCCTCACAAGCCTGTCGTTCAAAGTAAGTATTCCAAATCCCATGAAAATGAAGCATGCAGAAGGCAACAAAAAGCTTACCTGAGTAGCACAGCTCAGCTGCCAGCTCGCCCATGGTACAGCTACCTAACCTTCAGAGAGTCTGGATACACAGCTGCAATTCTGCTACTCTGAAAAGAAAATAATTTCAATAGGACAGTTTCCCCAGTAAAGGAAAACAGCAATACCCTCTACTGAGCAATTGTGTTTCAAACCAGTAGAGGGCATTGGTACACATAGAGCCTACATAGATTCATTTCAATAGCTTAAAAAGTCAGACGCTGTTTATATAAAGGAAACAATAGCGCGTTTCAAATACCGTACACAGTAGCAAAACTGAGCTCTCCATGTAAATCCATACAAAATAAAGCAAAAAAAGACTAAGATTCTCAAAAAGATTTCTAATTATTTAGACCTTTATTGAAGTACAAATAGTAAACTAATTGATTTGTAATCAAGAGCCCTGGAAAGTAGTTGAAGTAGTGTTGTTTGCTTCACAAACTAAAATAAGAAAAGGGGAAATGACTTGTTCTGATGCCATATCCGATGGTCACAGAAAGGAACTCGCTGTAATTCTCACTATTGCACTTCTTAATGCCATCTAAACCAATACACAAAGAAAAACCCTGTGAAATATTTTGAAAACTACTCTGTGACTTCCCTCGGGTTGTAAATATTTCATTTAGTGCTACGGCAGAAAGGTATTCCTCTTCTTTTGCAGAGCAGAGGAAATTTCTCCAGGACATCAGTACAGCATATGGAGTTTGTGTCCATTACAACAAAACATGAACTGATACATCTGGGGAATGAATAGAAGACCTTAAAGCAAGGGTGATATCTTCATTGTGATGAAATATATGACTGCAGTTCGCATGGAAATGTATGCTATATTCAAGATAGCATGCAGCTGGTCCACCATTGTCTGGTTATACACTGCTCTCAAACAAGAAATTTAGAAATATCTGAGATTCAGAAATACCTGCCCTCATCCGAAACAAATTAAGCCAATGGAGATCTTTCCACTATAATAGGCTTTTGACCAGGGCTCAGGAAAGGGCCTGCCTGGATTACTGTCTTACTTTCAAGGAGGTAAAGAGAGCTCATATTACAAAACATCATTACTACTTACAATATATACTGTAGAATATTTACTAATATACTTTAATGTACTGTCTTAGATAATGTTCTTTGGAGATTTCCATTAATTTTCTCTATGATGGTTCTTGTAATGTTTGTTTAGCAAGAATTAATTTGGTTCTTATATGGCACAGTATGTGAAAAAAAAAATAACTCTGTAATCCTTTTAACAGACTTTAAATGCTCATTTGAATATAATTATTTTAAAGGATTAATAAAAAGTATTTTTAAGTTAGCAATGAATTAAAAGTTTAGGAAAAAAAAAACAGAGGTTATTTTATTGTCTTTACATCTCACTTTAAAATCATATTAATTTTCCTTTCCAATACTATTTTATTGTATTAAAATATAATCATGCTGGAAAAAATTCTCATTATGTTAGCAAAAATGAATACAAGGTAGATAGTATACTAACACAATGACTGTAATCTGCTAATACAATAAGGCCTTCCTATTATGATTAAACAAGAATTCAGTTCTTGATCATTTTGACATATTTCCAAAACACTGTCTCAAAAGGATAAAATGCAGCATATTTCCATGCTTAAGAAAAAGGTCCCGATGTCCTCATTTCTTGCTAAAAACAAGAAACAGCTAATAGTGCATAATTTATGTTGTAGCAGATTCCATTTCTGTATTAGGAAACCATTTGCATATATTTTGTGGAAATAAGCATGTATATGATTATTTGTGATTAGTTAATCATGGCTTCAAGCATGCAGCTGAGAAAATAGTGTAGGCTTCCACTATGTCCTGAAGTCCAACACTCTGAGCTCCAGCCAGTTTTATGGAGAGAATTTCAACCTGAGAACTTGCCCTCGGGGACTACGTGGGCATCAGCTGTTCTGATATTTGGCAAATTTGATTGCTGCTGTTAAAGTTAGTAATTACAAGAGTGTTTCAAAAAGAACCCAAGGAATACCCAGTTTTGTAGATCACATTCAATATTTTTTACCTAGAAACTAGTTAAACACTCCCCTTCAGTGCTGCAACAGAATGTGTGAAAAATTCTCTCTTCCTACATCTATTTTCTAATGTTGACTATTTACAACCTCTACTTTGTGTCTCAAATTTTATAGTCAAGGTCCCCCAGTAAGAGTTGGTTTCCAACATGGTCAGATCTATTACCTTGAGAAAACAGGAATATGAGGTTCCTGCTGCATTTCAAACAGTCAAATTACACTTGATGTTACATGTAATTGCAATAGGTCTTCCTTCAAGTAATTTTTAATAATAGCATCAAAAATACTAAACCTAGGAGTTAGACTATTTTGACGTTTCATAGGATTTTCAGAGGCATGACTCGTTTCATTTATTATAGTCATTACTGGCGGGTCCTCAGAGCAGGAATTCAAGTGAAAAAGGAAGTTGGATCAGTTAATCAGAAGGAAATAAATCAGATAACGTGAATATTTGTTGAAGGACGAACAGAAAACCAGCTTGAGAAGAATTCAACCCTGTAGCAAGTTTTTGATACAATCAACCTTAGGGAATTATCAGTGTTGGTGACAAGGCTGTGCTCCCTGCTTGCTTTTCCTCATTAAAGGACTCTGCACACATGGTTTCAACTGCAGCAGCAACAACAGTAACAAAACCCAAACTGGGTAAGTCGCAAATTCTTGTAAGTAACCAACTGTAGCTTCAGTAGTCACCCACCCTTTGAATGCAAGTGCTTCTGGGACACAGAAAGTAAAGGAGGAACTCTATCAATGCTTTTTTCTCCGTTTCTTCTGTGTGAAGTTAGAATCTGTTCAGCTTTTTAAATTATAAGAACCGCAGGCGAACAGGCCTTTAAAGGTCACTTCCAACTCTAAGGATTCCATGATTCTATAATTTTAGTATTTCATTCGTGTGATCTACCTGTGCCAACATGTGCCAGAAACAGACTGAGGACACTAAATCAAGATCACAGCCTTTGGATACAAACTGTGACATGAGATGAAACTTGCTCTTCGAAAATGTATCCCTTAAAATGAATATACAGTAGCAATATATTTATCAGCTACCACTTATCTGTACACCAAATGCAACCAAGTATTAAATGTAAATAAAATAAATCTCTTAAAAATTGATTTCCCAGATGAGAGGAAAAACTAGTTAGCAAGCTGAGTGTGAAATTTACATGTAGTTCATGAAAAAGTGATTACTTACGGAATTAATTGATTTCAGAAATGAAACTGAGGATGTAATATCATAGCATAGAAAGGAAACAAACTGAAAGATCTGTTTTTTACATCTATGAGAAAGGTGTTCATCTTTCCTTCCATACACAGCCAGTCCCAGAAGGTGACCACACAGGATCCTACTCACCTTGGTGATCCAAGGTGATCCTACTCAAAGACAAAGTTCCTGCTGTCCATCTTTATCCCTCATTACACTGGAACTCATGCCCCTTTCTCACTCCCCTCACATCTGAATGTCCATCCACAAGCAGGCTGTGTCTTGGTGCCAGCAATTTCTTTCTCAGAGGGCACAAGGCTGAGATCTACTTTTCAACCGCTCAGCTGCAAGCCCTCCTCTCTTTCAGACACATTTCAGTGCCAGCCATCTCTTCATCTTCATTGTATCCTTTTCTTGTTACTTCTCTGCGCCACCTATACTGTCACCCCCTGCACATGAAGTATCATGCCAAACCATGCTCCACTAAGCATATGTTTCATGTCTTACCTACATACGCTGAAAGGACAAAGAAGAGAAACTTCCAAATGAGTTATGTGCTTTACTGAACGCTCTCCAGAGAGTTGGTGTTTGCCTCTGAGACGCTTCACATGGTGTTAATCAATTCACAGTGATTGGTTTCCAGGCAGAGAGGCATCTTTTTCACATTCTTGGTGCAGTTTAAGAGAAATTCAAGCTTTGCTGGAACAAGGTCGTTTGAGGCTTTCCATTTACCACATCAGTATGAGATAATTCAGGGATTTTTTAAAAGGTTTTCTCATACATGAAGGGCAAGGTTGCAGACCCGTCACTGTTGCATGCCAAACATTTGGGAACTGTACAAATTAGAAGGTTTGGCTTTGAATACCTTCTATACTCCTCTATCACATCTAGGAATACAAAAAATGACTTGTCTTTCTCTTGAGAGCACGGCTGTTATTCTGAGAAGCACACCTAAATTGCATATCTGGGGACATGAGACCAATCTGGAGCTGCCCCGGCTGCAGTGGGGTTACCCCATCACCTCAGCGCAGCCCCACTGCACTGCACCGCATGGCGCTGCGCTACTGCACGCCCTGCTCTGTTGTCATGGAGCTCATGGAGGCCGGGCACAAGGCAGCAAAGCGCCCGCTGATTGGCTGAGGGGCAGCGTCCAATCAGCGGGCGGGGGTGTTCCAGGGGTGCCAAGATGGCGACGAGGTAAACACGGAGTGCTGCTGCAGCTGGTTTTGGGGCGGTGATGCGGGCGGTGGGGTTGTTCGGGTTCTGGCTGTGCTGTGGGGCGTCTGTTTTTTTCTTGAGTTCTTCTGTCTCTCTGCCCTGGAGCAGCGCTGCACCCCTCCTGGCTCATTTCCGGAGCGGGCTCTTGTCCCCGTCTTCCCGCTTTCGAGATTCGGCCCTGACCGCTCGGCGGTGCCGTGGGAGGGCTGTGGGTGCTCCTCTGCTGCCCTGGAGAGGCGTTGCTGCTGTGTCATGCTTAAAGCTGGGAAGCAGCTGTAAACAAACCCGAAGTGAGAAAACTAAAAAATAAGGGGGGGGGAAGTGTACTATCTTTAATCGGTGTACTTAAGTAAGTCCTCTTCTTAACTCTCTTCTGAAGTTGTAAGTACTAACAGCTTTATAAAGAACTTGTGTAAAGCGCCTCAGGAGAAATATTTGTGTTATTACATTCTGGTGTTTCTGACTCTCTGTTGGCTGACTGATTTTGTCTCAGAACAGGTGTACTCACGTGACTCCCGTGTCTGTGCAATGACTCCCAGTGCCTTGCCCGTGCATGAAGAAGATGTGGAGCGGTCTCTTACCTCCAGGACTGAATGAAAGTGATGTTGACTTGAGCTCTGAGAATGAAGAGGAGTCATGTATTTCCTCTTTGAAGGAAGAAGATATAAAGGAAGACACAGAAAGAGTTCAGCTTCCTGAATTGCAGGAGAATGGACCTGAAAGTAATGCCATCACCCAGTCAGTTTTGATATCCATGACAGATGGAGAAAACACATCTGAAACGTGCCCTGCTGGAATTCCTTTAAATATGTGGAATGTGGGTATTGTAGCATGGCTTCATATAACCAGAACTTACTTGAACAGCTCTTTTTTAAATTTAAACAACTCAAATTTGGATATTTTAGATATACCAATACAAAATGAAATGCAATCAAAGTGCTGTCACAATAGTATACCTTAGATTACTTCAGGTAGAGTGAACATGAATTTAAATGGGAGGAAAAACTGGAAAAGCTTGCATTATTTTTTTGTGCAGCAGTGATTGAAACCACAGCAAGGAAATGTTTGGGTAACTACTCAATTGCACAAATACTTGTGTTTGTGGTGGTATATAGGTTCTGAGCTTCCTCATAATTGATTTTCGTGTGTGAAAGGGTTTATAGCTAAGCATGTTAGTCACTGTACTGGTGATTTTTATCTGTGAAGTAGAGCTATACCTTTCTCCTTTGTGTAGGGGCTAGGTGCAGGTATCCAGACTCATATCTGCTTATAACCTCTCTTTATTTTTCTTGTTGCATGTAAAAACTTTCCTGATTTGCAAGGAATATGCTGTCAGTAGTCTTAGATTCTAAAATACTGTCTGTGCAATAACAAACCGTTCTGTAGCTTGGGAGTACACAACCAATATAAGTATATTCAGCATTGTGCTCCTTGAGAAAATATTCTTGGGACTTAGGGAGGGCAGAAAGTCAGTGATACTGGTGATAAAGTGTTAGAGCCATTGCCAGTTTAACACCATCAGGGTTGGATGCTCTCAGTGCATAAGTTTGAATGTAATAGATACAGGAAACTACTATGGGTAAGTGAGATATTGGGACAACATTTCTTAGTATTCTGTGTAACTTTTTTTTTTTTTTTTTTTTTTT
This sequence comes from Alectoris magna, assembly GCA_030625065.1. Taxonomy (NCBI): domain Eukaryota; kingdom Metazoa; phylum Chordata; class Aves; order Galliformes; family Phasianidae; genus Alectoris; species Alectoris magna. The sequence continues at coordinate 17,654,129 of CM060566.1, read as the reverse complement.
TAAAGAAAGAACATTAAAAAATACTGATCCTTGCTTTTTCTTAATCTTGTAGAAGTTTTTGGAGCTTCAGAAGAAAAACCATGAAATGAAAATGGAAGCAAATCAGGGAAGCAAAGGCCGAAAAAGAAAGCGCCGCAGAAAAGGTGTTTTGCATAATTCCAGACCTTATTTTTTCTAAATGAATTTAGTGTTAAGTACATTGAAAGTACATTTTTAGCTTTCATCAATAATTGAATGCCTGAATAGGTGTTGTCTGATACCTAGGGTTCTTTTTCCTGTTGTTACACATCTGTTCTAGGCCTAGACTGTAAATTGCTACTTAAAGTTCAAGTGAAACATTCCTCTTCTTTTTAAAGGGAGGGCAGAATTTATTCAGTCAATACTGACTTAAAATAGCTGGGCATGTTTTCAGTCCATTATTTCATATGTTATTTTGTCTGTTCTGATCAAGGCTTCTTGACAGATGTTGTAAGAGGTTCTTCAAATGACAAGCCTGACAGCAGAGTAGTTTAAATCCCCCATAATCATTCAGTATAGATCCTTCTGTGACAGTCTTTCAATGGGAACGTACTCTATTAGTGATCTGTTAACTTTATTGGATGCAATAGGGTATCACTGTAATGCTGGATTTTCTTTTTTTCTTTTCTAGAAAAACGGGAAAAGGACAAAAATGAAGTGACTAAGAGGTATAGACCAGGTCAATGTGATTATATGAGGTCTGTTTTTAATATCAAGCAAAACTTGTAAGAAGTGTAGCCAAACACTGGCTTTGAACGTTGTTGTGTTATGTATGTACTGAAGTTGTCTGGTGTCTGTCACACAGACTGAGTTGAATTCTAGTGATTTTGTGCTAGCTTACTGCTTGATTTAAAATAACAGAATAGTATTTTTTTAATGCAACTTAAAATTAATGTATTGTTATTCTTAATGGTGTTTGTCATATAATTGCATATAAGCTTGCTTTCAAGATTGCGGCATTGAGGCTACAGAGGAAAAGGAGTAACTTGCATTAAAAACTGTCAGGTGAAAGGAACGCATCTGCCAAATAGGAGAGTTTATTTTAGTTTTGAAAAGAACATTACAAGCTGTGGGAAACAAATGGGTTATATTAATGAGTTTTATTTTTTGGTTTTTAGTAGTCAGCAGTTGGCCAATGAAGACCACTGGAAAGAACTTACACAGTACTTTGGAATCAATGATAGATTTGAATCACCTGTGGATAGCAGAGCTCCACAAAAGGTGATTGTTGTTACAAAAGCCATGTCGTCATTTTTTTTGATAGTAAAAGAAGGCTGTGCTAAATGAGATAACGATAAAACTGAGTCTCTTCAGAAGTAAGCATATGACCAAGTCACTTTGAGGAAGAATAATTTTGTGCGTATTTTTAAATGAATTTCCTTCTAGGTGTCCTGTAGGTTTTACTTGGGTTGAGAGATTTCTAGACAGTATCTGTGCCCTATTTCCTTCCTTGATTTTATATTCTGTTGTGATGAGAGACAAAAGATTTGATATGCATTGTTTGATTACAGTGACCTTTTATCGTGTTTTAACTTCAGAGTGTTCCAAATCAGTCCATTGGTTGAGACCAGTAGCTCTTTGAATCAGGGGATTGAATCTACCATAAAGTTTTACTGAATTTGCAACACATTTAGTTCACAACTGTTGCTGTATAACTAGCTGTACTTGGTGTAACTGATAGAACGTGATAGATGTGTGAGGAACTCGAAATATAATGAGCTTGTTCTGTAGTTTTACTGTAGCGGACCCGTTACTTTTAAGACATCGTGTATTCAGTTAGCATTCTTTATCATGAACTTTCTGTTTTTCATTTGCTTAAAGTAAACTTCTGCATTGACACTGATATTGATCAGTTCTGCCTGAGTTCTGACTTCTGGTGGGCATTTACTTGTCATTAAACTGCTCAGTATAGATCTGGAATGAGGCCCGGAGTGTTAACATGCAGCTGTTCTCCATTTAAATTGTGATTTAATTTCTAGAGGAACACATCTCATTAATTTCAGAGAAGGCATCTGACAGTTGGCTTTTCAGTTGTGCACTCTATTAACTTTCATCTGAATAATTAAGTGTTCTGTTTCTCAATAATTGTTTGCTTTTCTATTTTTTTAAGAAAGTATTTATTATGAAACCAACAGAATTGTTTTCTTTAGCATCACTAATGCTTAAATCCATTGAGTCCGTAAAATGTCTCTTGTGATTAATGAATGAGGTTTTTTTTTTGTGAAATTCTGAAGTCAGTGCCAACTGCTATGCTAAACTTCTGGATCCTTTCAGAAACTTCCAACTAAAATTCCAATGATAATTTCCATTAAATGTTTTATTGTTACGTTATTTGTAAATGTCATTAAGTGAGTTATGTTGATCATAAAGGTTGAATTTTGTACTGTTTTCGTTGTTTTCCACAGGATAACTAGAATTCTTAATTTACTGGTGTAGTGGAGTGGCTCCATGCCAAAACTCAGTTTTTGGATAAAGATAAGATCTTAGAACTGTAAAGATACAGTGGTAATTGCCATTCTTCGTGTTACCTGACACATATACTTCACATTTTGTTTAGAAAGCTCCAGGGATGGAAGAGATAAGCCAGATCTTCAGATGAATTTTATTGTGACAGGCATAAACTAGTCCGTGTAATTTTTTTAACCTACAGTATTATCCTGCACATAAGGTGGAACTAATGCAATGATTTGTGCTCAGGCAGTCTTTCAGTGAATTCTTAATTATACTGTCCATTACAATACATAGACAAAGTGATTTGTGCTACATAGAAATTACAGGTTCATGCAGTGTCTTTATTTTAAGACTTCTGTTAAAATTATTTCTTAAGAGGAGATGCTCCCTTTATGTGTATTATTTTTCTATTTATTTACTTAAAGATATTTGCTTTTTTCTTTCTAGTCTGGCCTTGAACTTAGCATAGAGAAGTCTGTGGCTGAAGGTGACATTGATAAAGCCGAGGAGCTGAGTGATAGATTAGCAACTCGTGAGGTAAGTGGTCTATTAAAAGCTTTTAGGAAAAAAAAAAATAGTTTTGGACATCTGTGTGTTTTTTTTTTTTTTTAATTTAAAAAAAGTTGCAAATAAAGTAGCATTGAAGAATGTTTGGGACATCCTTTCTGTATCCTAATTAGATTTCTGTCAATGATTGAAGGATTTAGCTGCTGATCCAATAATGTTTGGGCAAGTGTAGCCATGTGTTAGAATTGAAAATACAGCCATGAATGTTCCCAAGTAACCTTACCTTGAAACCCTGATACTGACTCCACAAGTCAGTCATTAGTAACTGAGGTTGTTTTTTATTTATATATTTTTGCCTGTTTTTAGGATAATATTGTGGCTGTTTGCTACAACAATCTGGTCTTTTGGACTTGTATTTAGTGCTGAGGAGCTGCTAGGGGATCTATCACATACCTTTATTGCGTATGAAACTGCAATTCATTATATGCACCAAGAACAGTACTTCACTGAAATCCACATAAGCTGTTGTGCCTGTTGGAATGTGGGCATGGGGAGAAAGTGCAAAAGAAGCAAAATTAAGGTGAAAATAGAATAATTTTGAAGCTAAGAAGAAAAACATAAATACAGTGCTCTTTTAGGTGAGTGTAGGAGCTAGCCTTTCAAAAACTCATCTGATTGATATAATTTCGACAAGGGCTTTGCTTTTTTTTTCATCTGCCTTGCGTGCTCACCTATCTTCAGATGTAGTGGGAATTTTCTGTTCATGTACCAGTAAGATTTAAAGGTGTTCAAAGATATAGGAGGTGTTTAAATGAAAGAATGTTCTGGATGCTTCTCATTCTCCTACAAATGTTTAGCGTTTCATAAGTGCAGCATTTAAAGCGAAGCTTTAATGTAAAATTGCAAGTCAGGGTTTGTTTTAATGGCATATAATGTGATATTGCAAATAATTTAAAATCTGGATGATTTTTGGGACAGGAAGTACAGTTCTTTGAGTTCCATAAATATGGTTCCGTAAAACTAACTTCATCAGTGTGTGTTCTTATGCATTCAATAGAAACTCCTACACGTAGGCACTCAGGGCACTTTCTAGTTACTAGACAGCCTTTTTCCACTTATGATCACAGAACCTCCCTTCACAAGGATAACAGCTTCTGACAGTGACAGAAACGTAGCCTAATATTCCATTTAAGTCCAGCCAACTTCTCACTGTGATACTGTTATATTAGCTTTTGTGTTCGGAATTAAAAACACTCTAAAGCTTCTCCTTCACAAATGTCATTATTCCATCTACTCTAAAGCGGTTAGAGTATCATAATCAATAAAACATACCAAGGTTCTACTGCAAGTTGTTTGACTATAAAAACAAATTAAGAAGTTTTAAGGTTTTGTAATATTTATGATTAACTGTTATCTGATTTTTGGTAACCATGGGATTGTGCAACATCTAGCATATCGCAGGTGTTACAGCAATACAATATTTGTGGAACATTAGGTCCAAATTGTTGACTTTCAAATATTAGCATGCTGTAATTCTGAAAACAAAATGCATGAAGTATTATTTATTAGTATTCACAGCCTTGATTTGGTTTTGGTTAAGTGAGTTTATCTGAATAAATAGCATGCTGAAAGAAGGAAAACTCAAATGACTCTGTCTTGATCTCATGAGGAGTTCTGTGAGGGCAGAAATGCAGTGAATTCACTAGGGTTCTCTAGTGTTTCAAGGATTTGCTATGTAACCTACTGCAAAATTTTATTTTTCTTTGTAATATTAACAGCTTACATTTATGTATTTTTTTTTTTTCTTTCTGTCGTTTAAAGTATTTCTTATTCCAGGAATGTCCTAGCAGTGACTAATTCTGATTTAGTGAAGGGCTATAGCAAAGGATTTAGTTATGGGAGAGGCTGACTGAAAACAACGTTGCTTTGTGCAAAAGTACAATAAATAAAATACTGCTTTCATGTTGTGTAGTAGTGATTCAGTCCCAACTTTCCTCCTGTCTGCAATTTGAAGCTTGTTTTTCCATAATACTTGTAAGAGCTGCGTTAATTTTTAAGAGTATGGGGTTATTTTTGTCTTAACTTCCAAATTCAGCACAACGTTGTGAGCAAGTCAGGCATGCATTGAAGTGCAACACTTCTGAAGTATAGAGAAATAAGTGGATGAATTATTGTTCTGTTATCTCAACCTCATCTTTTTATGTATAGCTTTTATTTTTCTTGAGCAATGTTGCAGGGCTGTGCATGTGAGAAGCAGCTGCCTTCCGTTTGGGGTGCAGGGGGTACAGCCCCCCTTGTAGCCATGTGAAAAATGTTCAATGGGTAGGTGTTCTTTTTGAAATCAGGTGTATGGGTTTTTAATCGGCACCATTTTCTTTTGCAAGAAGCAGTGACTGGAACCTGCTGATAAAGCTTTTGCTTTGAGGCACAGATCCCAGAGTTCTTAAAGCCGTTTTCTGCCTTAATAAGTGAAACTAATTTTTGATGTATAACATTTATAAGCCTGTGAAACTGATAGGGCAGCTTCAGTGTTTAGAAAAATGAAGCCAAAAATAAGCAGATGACTGAGAATGGGCAGTAGAAATATGTCCTAAAAAGCGAAGGAATGCTAAAGTGATGCTGTCAATATGCTATCGTTATGACACGGTGAGGTTTTTTAAAATCAGATTTCCTTCAAATCAGTGATGATTTGGCCAGTATGCATAATCTAGCAGCTGTGAGCGAATCACTGAAATGCATATCCTTAACACCTAAATGATACTGCTTCAAGGTTTTGGATGTTTTGGTATCCATATGGTACTTGTTGCAGGCTCTTTAGGGAGAATGTTGCTGTACTGCTATAAATGAGGCTTTGGGCCGTATGTTAGTTGCTGCTTTCTTCTGCCTGGCAAATACACGTGCTGGTTTTGAAATAAGCTGAGATAATCTAGTAGAGTTCTCAAGGTTTTTGACTGTGGTCCTTACAACTTCGATACCTTGTACACCGGGTTCTGCAGCTGCTGGTGACTGTACAGGTGGATTTGCATGTAGCTTTTGGGACTGTGGCTAAAAATGTATTAAAAATATGTTTTAAAAAAGAATGGATTGTACACCTGTGATGATGATAACCTAATCTCTTGGCTTACCTCACTGTGAAGTGTTATCCTGTGTCTCCTGTTGTCCCCACAGCATGTCTTATGGGGCATTCTGCTTCACCAGGGAGTTATGGTTATCCCAAAATAATTGTTTGCATAATTTATGTGAAATTCTTCCTGAAACAATAAAGGCATGTCTGGATTGTGCTGTGCGGGATAACATTGGTCCATCAGGAACTGTCTGCTTCTTCAGCTATTCTGCTTCTAGAACCCAGTCTAGCTTGAGCATCTCTATGCTGCAGTGCAGTCATAGCGTAGAAGATCAGCATTCCTTTTGTTTGATGAATTTTTCTTGAATGTTTGCATGGTGCAGGTGTGTCACACTGCTTAATTGTCGTAATTCACTATGGATTTTTCAACCTAGTGCAAGAGTGGAAGTTGTTCTTTACAAGCCTGTATCAGGTTACTATTAGTATTGAACAACTAGTAAGTCAGTATAGCGTGGTGGTACAGTGTAAGCAGTCAAGGTTTGCTATTGTAATCCAGTTGCTGTCTTTGTTATGTTGTAAGTATCTTGGGTTTTCGGCATTGGCAGCTCCTCATGTTTTCAAGTTCTGCATTCAAAATGTGGAATGGCATACCTAAAGCTATAGTTTGAACACTGCTTTTAATTATGAATTGTTTAATTTGGTAGATGTCAAGATTAATGCTAATATTAATGTGGGAGTCCTGAGCCTTTTAGAATGAGGTCTTTTTTTTTAGTGAGAATGAAGTTTGTGGATGTTTAACTGAGTTACAGTGATGATTTTCTTGAGGATACTCTAGGGTGACTGAGATTGAATGGAAGCAGGTACTTGGGTCTGTATATAGCAGGGGACTGACCCTTGGAATAGTGTCAACTTTTCTAGCAGTTTCAAAAATACTTTTTTGGTGTAATACCTTGATGTGTACTTCAGTTGTTGTTACTGTTTGTGGGGCTCTGTCTGGAATGATGAGTAGTTAGAGCACTGTGTCTGTGAGCTGTTGGAGGTGAGTATCCATTTGAGTAAGGACAGTGTGTGGAAATATCTGGTAACTTCCCTTTGCTGGAAACTCATTTCGCTTTGGAGTGGTACTTTGGAAGGTTCAATGAAATAACTCCAAAAGATTTTCCCCTACACCCTCAAATTGTCAACTTGGAAATGTTTTCCAGGCTTTTTCTTTCCTTTCCCAGAGAGAATTTTTTTTTAGTACTTTTTCTTCCTGAAATTATTTTGAATGTAGATTTCTTTTGGCTCTAATTCTCAGAGAACTGATCTGTCTAAACCTCAAACTTTGCATTTGTCTTGTGGTTTTTCTGCTACTGCCTGGTAAGTAGGTGCCATGTTGTCTAAAAGCGCGTTAGCCTGGGGGCTGTAACTTGAACGCAGTAAGACCATGTCAGATTTACCTGTCAAAATGGAAGTTCAGAAATATTTTGAGATTTAGTACACCAAATCACTGAAATAGTTGTCAATCTCTGTATAGTGCAGGCTTTTTGACAGCAATGTTTCTGCATGCTTAGCTTCGTGGCTTCTGGCATTTTGGTGAGATTTTTTTTGTTGTTGTTTTAAAGCTGCAATTTACACAAAAATGATGGTATTGTAATCAGGCTTAAATGAAAGATCTACATCGTAATGGACCAAATTAATTGTCTACTCGCTGGGATATCCTTTTCATTTCATAGAATTATTGGTCTTGCTGTCGTCATCGCAGCTTGTGTTGCATGTTTTGACCATTTTACAGTGTTTGAGTTAGCGTTCGTTGTGTGTAAGTAACTTCTAGCTGTATCATGGGGAAAGATGCGAGCAGGGTTGTATGTCTTAACAATTGAGAACCCTTCTCTTAGCTGTTTTTTGTCTTGTGAAGCTGGGTAGGTCATACATCATAATTTCAGATAGTTTGTATTGAGTTGATTGCCCTTCCATAGATGGTATAGTAGAGCTTCATTTCTAAATACTGTGCGAAATTCATGATTTATCATAGTGCTTTTAGCTACCTGAGGAGATTGATGCAATCTAATACGGAATGTAACTTAAGCACAGTAACTTGGAAGTCTTGCCTGCTGAAGGACTCTGGGGGGAAGGAGGGGGAAGAAAGAATTTATTTTTTTTTAATCTGTGAAGATTCTTTCTAACACGTAGCAGAGATGCTTCCAAATATCACTCTTCATTGAGGTTGTTTTCTTTTAACCTTTGGAACATGGCAGGGTTATCACCTAGAATTACATTCTTATGCTCCCTTAATTATGTATATCTTTTCCTTAACAAACCTTAAAAAAAGATTTCAGATGTTACAAGTCTAATTAAAGAGACAGACAAAGCACAGTTTATACTGTAGATTTTTTCTGCAGTTCAATTAATCAGCATGTTTTCTCTTTTAATTAAAACCATTTTAGTAAATTAAAGCCCACAGCAAAACACATATATAATTTGTTTGTAATTAGCTCTTAATTGGTGGTAGTTGAAGCTTAGCACCCTTGGTTTCTTTCTTCATGATTGCCATTTTATTAGCAGCCAGTCATTAATTAATCTTTTTTTCTAATTAGCTTATAAAACTGTTGATGGCACATTATTGTAAATGTGATTTTAAGTTCAAAGCTTGTTAATAAGCTTTCTTACTTAGAAGAACAGAGATAAAGAAATTGCTGAAAACAGTACTACAGTTCTTTTTTTGAAACTGCCTTTCTTATAAGGGAGCTGTGTAAAGCATCTAACAGCTTATAGTTAATTTTTTAATGCTGTGTTTTCTCATGAATGGAAGAAGTTACTGACATCTCAATGTTTAAATCGAGAGAAGAGCTTAATGTTACAACAGTTTTCTGTCCTTGCTCCATTACTGTGCCATCCAAATATAATTTGTTGTTGTAATACACAGCATAAAAATACAACAAAGGTATTACAAAGTATTTTACAGTGGAAGCTGAGCACATCATTGAAAGGGGACAATTTTCACTGCAAAATCCACTCGGTATTCTTGTTTGCTTTATATATTTTATATACGTCAGCAATGGATAACATTCCATAACATAAAAGGAGAAAATCATTGCTAAAGGCAAGCCTGAAATAACTAGATTCATATTTGATGAGAAACTGTAACACTGTATTAAAAGGCTGTTTGGCTTCACTCCTATGATCATAGGATATTTCAGGACCTGTTTGAATATAGATGTTTTGTTAGAGCCTGTGCGGGTTTAGCACTTTGTATATCATACCTAATAATTTCTGGAGCAATTCTTGAAGCCGTTGTCTCATGCCTGCACCGTTCAGCATTTACATCGCGCAGTGTTATTGAATGAAGCGTGCTTACTGTATGGTACCCAAGTGTTAAATGTCCTGGGTTTTTTCAGAGAAGTTTCCTGGAAGTTGTAGCAGATGCTGGTGCAACTTAATACGAATGTTTACTCGTCTGCCTGAACTATTTCAACTTCATCCATTTCTTTGCTTGTTTTAAAAGTGTTTCATGATGCCGTGCAAGAAACACTAGAAAGGGATAGCTGACAAGGAAAAAATTAAAAATTGGATAAAAAGTAAATGAATAATGTCATATTACTAAAAAGATGAGAGGCTAATTTGTGCCGACTTTTTGCTAATTTTGTTCAAGCCTCAAAATGAGGAGCTGTCACCCGTTCTGTGTAGCACTGATGACAGTGCCAATGATCCATGAAATAAGCTGCCGCTGGCTTTGTTCTGATAAGAATGAACAAATCTGCACAATGTACGGCTCCCAGAATCTCATTTTCATACTTGCATGCAGGCTAAAAGAAATAAGCTGTTTGCAGGCTTGATTAATCAGACATTTGAGGGTTTTTTGTCTCTTTGATCTCTTTCGTCTCCTAGGTAACTTGCTTGACATTAATGTTGAGCTTGAGTAAAGACAATCAGGAATTGTAGACCAAACTGATATAAAAATTAAAGACCTTAACACTTTAAGTACTCCAGTAATGGTTCCGCTTTACTTCAGAAAACATCTGTTTTCATTTAATTAAAGAACAAAAGAGAATGGCATAAATATTTTTTCATAGAGACCTGTTATTCCGTAAAAAGTGAAAGTTTGGTAATTGCTATTTTTGAAGGCGTTTGTTTAGGAAGAAGCAAAGCTTCAGAAATGTATTGCAAGGTAACACTTTCAGACGAGTAGAAACATCTATTATTTTCCACGATAAGGTATTTTTCACTTATGCTACATTAAGCATCTACAGGAAGATACTCGCCATGATTATTGGTAAACTTCCACATGGAAAGGTCTCTGACCTGGTAGAAGCCAAGTTGTTTTATGTAGCGTGTCTTAAATCCATATGTATTTTGTTGCAGGGGTGACCCACCGTATCGGCTTTACTATCCGATGTGATTTCCAGACTTTAAACCTGTAAAATGGAAAGGAATTTAAAAAAATAAAAAATAATAAAAAAAAAAAAATGTCGCAGTGCGTTTGCTGGAGGTTATGCAGACGCTTTTACAAATCTTCCAAGTGGCTGTAAAGATGAATGCCTCAAGGGTCTAGCCAGGGCCCTGCTTTTCCAACCAGCTAAAGCCCTTATCTTAAATCCAAGCAAAGTACCATTAATCTTTTTGAAAGACCTTTTATGGCTTTTAATATATCCCAAATTAGAACATTTTACACCCTTGGTTCCTGAAATATGGTGATAAAAAGCCTTTAGAGCTTAATTTTCCTTACTGCGTGCTCTGACCAATTTGCAGTTCTTTGTGATAATGTTTAGACACCTTAATTAAAATGCAGCAAAATATTGGATGCTCTATATGGAAAATGCTGATACTTTGACTACACAAGAAATTGTTGTATATATTTTTATTCATGCTTTCTTACTTCTTTTAACAATGTATTTTATTGAGTTATCTGATGACCTGAAATTTTTTTTTATGTAAAACCCATTGACCAAGCTTTCATGGATTTCTTTTGGGAGGGGCGGTGTAGATTTATGTGTGGGTGTGGGTAGGAGCAAAAGGCATTTAATCTGACTGCAATGTTTGTGTGTATTTATATGCGACATATTTGTTTTCATGTCTTGCAAATTTGTCTCTATGTAGCCTAGAAATGATAACATTAACACTGCAAAACATTTCTGCTTTTACTTCCACATACGCTGCAGAGGATCTTATTATCCCATTTTTCTGTACTTTGCATAGATGGAAGAACTCGTTCTGTCTTCCAAGAAACACAGATCAGTGGGGGTTTTTTTTTTCTCTTGCACTTTTATAGACCTCGGTAGTGAATATCTGCATGTGTGTAAGTGTTCAGCAGATTCCTAGAATGTGATTTTAGGGAGAAACCATTATTCATCACATATTACGAGCTGATGTTTTTTTTAGCATGTTAGGATGTAAAATGAGATTCAAAAATAATGATAGCATGATTCTGCTGGATGTAAGGCATCAGGTTAGCTCTAAATATAGAGCAATAATTGACCGTTTCTTACTATTTTTTTTTAGTATTTTATGTGAATTTTCACAAACGTATTTGTAATACAAGTAGGTGAATAACTGTGCTTAAATTAAGTGACAATGGGAATGTTATCCTTTGGTAGCCTTTCACGTTTGGCTGTTCAGACACTGACGATGTGTTATGGTTTATATAAAATGTTGTTAATGCTCATTAGGAAAATTATATACCTAATAGGAAGGTTTTGAAGTGTCACATCTTGTGCATCATGATGATGGTACAGGTGCATATTTATGACCCCGTAATAACCCTATGCAAAAACTAGATTCAAACATCGTTTAGTGTTAGTAATTTTGCACAGTTCCATTTGGGGGAGAAAAATCATGTGCTTACCTATTAGTAGCTTGTGTTGCCAGTGCTTAGAGCCTATTTGTGGTGCACGAGCTGATGTTCATTGCCTGATATGTGTGCAGATTCTCTTCTGCAGAAAGCTTATTTTTTTTGATTCGTGAATAGTGAAAGAACCTTAAGGTAAATAACTTGTAGTGATGAGTGAGAAGGCTTTTCTTTTTCTTTTGCAAATCCGGGTATCAACCTGCCTTCAGGGAAGGTGTTAAATAGGAGAAAGGTAGAAGATATACCCGTGCATCTGAAGTTGAGCCCCTCATCTTATTTGGATGAAGTGTTTTTCACAGTAAATAATTGCCTGTACAGATAGATGAAGCAGATTGTTCGTGGTAGTACACATCAATAATGGAACCCTAACCAAAATGTTAAGAAGTGTTCTTTTGGTTGGGTCTTCTGTGCCTCTTATATATATATATTTTTTTTTAAGTGGTCCCATGACTTTTTGTGGAAATGCAGAATGTCGTGTTGTATGTTATTGGTGCGTTTTGGACTGGATAGAGGAAAGGCTTGTTTGTCTACATCACAGCTTGTAGTAGTTCTGGCTAAATTAATTGCTTGCTTTTATTGGGGAAAAGTGGTAACTTCTGACACCAAATTCTTTCATAGTTCAGTTGCAAATAATGTCAAGTCATGATAGCAATCACAAAATGCAACAACAGTGAATAAATTATGAATGCTTATTAAGCACAGTAATGGTCATAGTTCATGGTACCTTTTTCTACCTTTTCTCCTTTTCTCTGCTTGTTTTCTCCCCTCTTGATATGCACCAATGTGAACTTAAACTTATTCACCCAGTGTGAATTGTGAAAGTAAAGTAGTATTCACCCACAGCCGGTAAGACCTTATTTGAAAGGCATGCATGTGATCACACCAAAAATTTGGAAGCTGGTGGTGTGAAGATTGAATGCCAGGTGCACTCTAAGGACATTGCTTCATTTACTTTCTGAACAGACTGATGGAAGCATGACTACGGGAACTACTGGAGAAGCAGTTGTGGTAGTGGTTCATCCAAACAAAGAGCTTCATACGGGAAGTTCTTCCCATCAGTGGGACCTGTCAGTGTTTCAGTATAATTGAGGTCATAGGCTGGCTGTAATAATTGAAAGAGAGAGGGAGACAGTATATGTCTATCTATATTTATAAAAAAAGGAAAAAACAACTAAAAAAAGGGTATAGTGGGAGAGGCACAGTTATTGCCCTTTGCTTTTATCCTTCAAAATGAAGGAGTTTCTCAAGAGGCATTCTTTCCCATCCAATCTTACAGTATAACATCAGCTTGATATTGGAAAGATATTTTAATATTCATTGACATTTGAGAAACAATACCAGACCACGTAATTCGTGGGGCTTATATTTCACATGAGCCATTTGCTTCTATTCAGTTTTCCTTTGTTCCTTTTTATGTCTTAGCTTGGTGTGAAAATTGCCAAAGCTGCTGCTTGCCGCAACTTTGTAAAAGCCAAACAAGAAGCAGAGGCTGCCCAAGAAGCTCGAAAGAAAAAGAAGCTTGCTTGGGGGTAAGTCATTTGAGTATGGAATTAAACATTTGTCGTTTCGATGGCACTTAGTATATGCAATACAGTATCAGTTAAATGTTTCCTTGGCTGAAATAAGCTTGTGTTGATTTTATTTGTTTAGTTTAACCTTCTCTTTTTGGTTGGTTTTTTTTTTTTTTGCTTGTTTTTTTTTCTGAGCAGTGTATGAGACTAAGGACACTTTACCAGGATTAATGTATTTGTCATGTAGTAAAAATTGCCTTCGTCTTCATTATGTTAGTAAAATAAGTTTTGATTTTTATTGTTACTGCTAACAAATAATAGAATTAAATGCCTGGAGTATGAGGCCTCATGTGGTTTTGTGCTCTTTTTCAGGTTTGAAGCTAAGAAGAGATGGGAAACAAAAAGCAACATGGGATACATGTAGTCCATCCTGTTTTCCTGAGGACTCGAATGCCCGTTGTTACTTGAGGGATTTTTGTGTGTGATGAAACACACACACGCAACACAAAAAGAAACATTTAAAGAAGACCTCAAATGTGAAGAAAATCAACCAAAACAAAACAAAAAAAAGCAACGCATCAAATCCCTTGTGTTTCCTCTTAATCCTGTGAGATTACATTAGGTTGGTTTGTCGTTCTTATGGTGTAGCAAAAATGCTTTCTAAAAATCAGTACTATGTTAAAGATAGTATATGTGTAACGCATTGCAGAATGCATTTGGGGTCTGGTAGAGAGCTGTCTAAAGGTGGAATAAAATACTCGTTCCAGATGTGTTCTCTGTGCTGTATTGTTATATACCCATTGTGTGGGTACAAGGAAAAAGATGAGTTTTGCTGGGTTTTTTTCCTACTCTCCTGTATGTAAAGAAGTACTTTATTTTTTTTATGTCAGCTTGAGAGTTTTGCATGGTATATGGGCTGAATAAGAGGAGAAAAAGAAGGAACAGAACCACAAATGCTCTACATGTTTAAAGCTGTTATTATTTATGCATTCATGGGCTTAGCAAATGTAAAGAGAGGTTGGCCTAAAATGTCCATTCTCCCTCTTCCAGGAGGGTCTGATGCTATTCATCATGTCCAGGTGCCATGTTCTTTGGAATGCTTCAAATTCCCTTGAGCCTTTCCTTCTGAAGAACTCAAGTTCTTAAAGTCTCGTTGAGTCTTTGAGTAGATCAAGAATAGGAATACTTATCTTGGAAAATATCTGGATCTGTTATGTTACACAGTAAGCTGCACCCAAGAAACAAGGATTTTACTTCAAGTCAGATGTTTTCACAGATAAGTTAGGGTTTGAATGCTTATAAGAATTATAACAAGAATTGATGGCTGTGTTTTCTCAAGATTGTTTTCGGTGAAAAGGACCCATCTGAGACAAGCAGGTTCTCTCCCTGAAGCCTTTCCGTGCATGTGTATTCACTGCAATGTCTGAATTGAATTGGTAAAATAAATGTCAGGTATTTTTAACCAAGATTAATATGTTTCAGGCCAAAGGTATGGTATTAGCGTAATGGTGATTTACTGTGTAAGTACTTGAGGCTAAAACAACTTGCCAATAAATAGTAATTTGAAGTTTTATGGCACCAATTTGAAGAGTTTAGATTCGCAGTCTGACATGGAATAGTGCATTTTTGTTCGTTAGCCTTCAGGATGTTTGGTGGGCTTTTAGGTTTAATTTATTTATTTTTTTTAGGCAGTACTTCATATTTCTTTCACGGAGATGTTTGCAATATGGTAATCTGCAGTTAGCTGTAATTAGTTATGATGACGGAGTTACGTACAATTGCCACGACTGTAAATCAGAGGCTAAACAGGTTCCTGCAGTATAACATCATAAATCTCGCACTATGGTTTCCAAATGTATCAGCTGCAGAAACTCTTCTGTGGATAGAAGCAAGTGATATCTGCTGGTGTTTGCAAAGGTAGGTTGTGTGGTTACTGTTACTACCAAACTAGATGACACAATGAGCATTCATCTTGAATTTTTCAGTCACAATGTAGGTTTGTGCAAAATGCTCTTGTCCCAGACTTGTGGGATGCAAGTTTCCATAGTTTGTTACTATTTTTAAACACCTGCAGATGGGTATTAGGTACAGTGGATCTTTCTGCTGTTTATATACTGAGAAGCAAAACGATGCTAATACTTTTGCACTGAAAATTTTGGTATTTGAACATCTGTTATTTATACACATAAAAGTAGCGTAGATGAAGCATGCTATGCGTCTGCTCATAATAAGAAGTTTAATAGTAACACAATATTTATTGCTCAAATAAAGATGTTTATCTCATTGTAAGCATCAGCACTGTTGTCTCATTTGAAAATATTAAAGAACTCCAGATCCTCAGAAAATTCCTGTCTGGGAATTCAACACTTCATATTTGTCACAGCATTGCAAACCCTTACGTAACATTTTTCACTTTCACTTAACTAATTAATTTTATGTTAGACTATTAACAATGTAATTATTAGGAAGCATGCAAAAACATTCGCTTTTAGTTACTTAGGTGATTAATTGAGAATGATCGCATTCCAAGTATTTTGGTATACCTAAACTACTCTCTTAGAATGTTACTTAATTCCTAGAATTATACTGTGTTCAAAAGAAAGTTGATTACTAGGGAAAACATAAAAGCCTAATGCAGCTGTATGGAGATAATCTAAATGCATAATAAATGAACGCATAATTACACCTTTTATAAATGCTCTAAATTACTCATCTTAGATGTTCTACATACCTGACTTCTTTTTGTAGAGTACTCTTGCTCTTCACTGTGAATTTTAACCAAGTACAACTGCCCTCTGAAATCTAACTTTTCCTGGTTTTGAACTGTTAAAACAGTCCAATTGCTATTTGAAACCCTCCTAATCAGCTTAACTATATAATCTACTGAACTAAATTTGAGATTCTTTCAGTAAATGAGAAGCTTTGGCTCTATCTCCCAGTCTGACTGAAATTATACATCCATAGGAATGTACTTAAATTATTAATTTCTGTGCAAGCATGTTGTGTTGACAAAGCCAAATATTGCTTGGATTAGTTGATGATATCTTGGGATGGGCATTAGATAAGCAGACTTGTCTATGCTTCTTCCTATATGAGAAGCCTCGGGGAAACCTAAATCCATGCACCGATTCTTTACCCACCAATTTTCTTTCTTCAAACTACAGACTTGATATTCTCATGGATAGCCCAAATAGCTTGCATCCTTTAAAGGGAAAAGCTTGTAGTTTCACAAGTGCAATTTTATTGTGAGCTACCTGACCTGATCAGAGCTGTGTTAGGTGTCCGACTTTGTCGGCAAGGCTTCTTAACTAACTTACAGTACTATGGTATCTGTAATAATGAGGTTGTTTGGGTTTTACAGTAGATTTAATCAATGCAAACTTAATGACACCCCACACTTTCTCCAAGCAGTGTCATGGCGCTCTTCATTGTAAGTTTCTCACTCCCATGGATGTCATAGTTTTTCATTTGTCCACAGTCATGCTTTTACATCTCTGTTGTGTTCGAAGGCCTGAACAATTAAGAAATTGTTTATCAACTCTTATGAGAAAATACTGTCTAAAGTTTGACAACGGCATGCTAATAAAATAATTAATATCTCTAAATACCACATTCCTGAGCTCCTAAACCAAAGAGTGGCTGCAGGGACAGGTTGACAGATAAAAACATATATATAGTTGTTAGTTTTAATAGTTTTTTTGCCTGCAACCATAATCTGTATCATTATTTTTCAGTTTAATTCTGCTGGACAAGTTTCAAAGATAAATATGGTGTGTAATAAGCCTTTGCAACCTCTAATTTGTGAAGGAGTGTCTGTCCAGTTAATACTTGTTCATTGAAGCAAGGGGTTTTGAAATAGCTGAAGTACAAACTGTAATTACTGATGTCTGTTTCCTATACACCTATGGGTTCTGGCATTTGGTCAAAAAATGTAATTATTGCTTAATCTCGGAGCATTTCCCATTTTCAAAAAAAAAACCAAACAACTTGCTTTATGAGAATTGCACAGTGCTGAACAACCTCAGCAAGGCCAGGGCTGGTTTTTATTTGGTATTGATCATATAGTGTTAATCCAACAAAGTCTTTTTCCCAGTTATTTCTGAAGGTTGCTAGTTCAGATAGGCATCTATTTTTAATGTACCTCCAGTGCGAGTTCACAACATTTAAAAAATAATTAAATGCAGTAGTGGGGTTTTTTTACTTTACAAATGGGATTTCTAAAGAAGAGGAATGAACGTTTATTCAAGGGCAAACTGCAGCTGGCAGTAAAGGGGCAAATGGACGGTCTTCCTTGTGTTGTCCAGTGTTTGTCATAGCTGGACGTAACTTGAAAGAAGCCTTCAGTAAATGAGGTGGGTGCCTAAATCTCTTTGAAAGTCAATGGGAGTTAAATACCTCGTTGCCCTCTGAGCTACTGAAAGGGCAAGAAACTGGAACATGGGATGTGAATGTTCCAAATGTCCCAAGAGTTAAAGGAAGCACCAATTTCTTTCAAGAAAACTTGTCATCCTTGTCTAAAAAGTGACTGCGTTGTTTTGTATCTGCCTACAGCTGTGTTTATTTCACCATCAAATCTTGTTCTTCCAGTTTCCTTAGAAATGGGTAACAGAGTTGGAATGTTGTTTTTTTTTTTTCTATTTCCTTGCTTAGAATCAGATTTGGAATAAAACACTTTCTTCTTAAAAAGCATAGGAATTGGCTGTTTGCATTTATTAGCATCTAACTTTATTTATGAAATGAGCTGTATGGGTTCTGCTCATGATGGCTCTTACCAAGCTCATTCTTGGTTTATAATTGATAAATATGGACATCATTTGAGTAAAAGAAAACTATCTGTGGTGGAAAGACAGCCTCAAGCCAAGATGGTGGTGGAGTTCCAACTCACAGAGAAATACGTCAGTTATTGTATAATCATCCTAGCTTAAATAGAGGGTTCATTGCTCTTGGATTTTCCCACTTAGACTCAACTGCAGATGAAGTGACTTCAGATCAATATTAAGTGTGAATTAATACTTATGTATTATGTATGTATTAATACAGAATGAATTGAGCAGTTGTTTCTTGTTTTATGTTTTAGAATGAACTGGCCTCTCACAACTTAATTTTTGCTGTAACTGATTAATTTCACATGATGCAAGAGAAAAGTTGGATAGGAAAGTAAGGATTGTTAAATGAGAACCAACTGCCTTCTTATAGCAAAGTTTTGCTCATCCTTTCTGATGAGCTACTTAAAATGACCAATATGTCTAGATGTGCTGCTTGTGGTATATTGACTGAAACTGAAACATAATACTGTCTGTAGAGTCGCTTAGCCAGAAGGTATGTGTGGTATTTTAAATCCTTCTGTTTAGAGAGTTGACTGATGACCTTGTGGGATTGTGCTTAATACTGGTTAGCTTTTGCCAGTGGAGACCGTTAACTCCAAACTCATAGTCCTTTGAATTAATCAGACCTGTTCTGTTAGATGAGGGGAAAATGCCTGCATCTTCTATGATAAATGTGATGATTTTGTGAAAAATCAGCATAACTGGGGTGGTTTGTATGTATTGTTTGTATTAATATATGTTTTTTTAACATATATTCCTCATCTATATAATTTATTAAAATACCTATTCCACAGTTACGTTCTGAGTATGTCATCAACTCCCTGAGGCTGCTCTCTCTATGATACTGTAGGTTTCCAAGAAAGCTCTAAATAAAACCAGGTATAATATACCAGTATAAACCCAACATCCGAAGAACATTGGCATGTTGGCAGAGTGCATGATTCAGCTCACAAAGACTTGAGAATCAAGCTTTTATTTTTCCTAGAGCTAATGAAGAATAAATTAAGAGCAGCCGGCTGTCCTCTGTTGTCTGCTGATGGAGTACACGAGCTGCAAACAAGTGAGTCAGCCAAATGGACGTTTCCAATTTGAATACATTGCTCTGTATAGAAATAGATTTAGAAAATATCCATAGCAGTGCAGAGGGCCTTTCTTGTGGAAATATGTACATCATGGAATGGTTTGTTGCTAAGAATTATTTCCTTTGCTCCTCTGGCTCTGCTCTTTGTTTATTCAAACAGACATCATTTTAAAATATGCTTTGCTTCGGATTAGTTTTTAGAGAACAGGTCAGAGAAGGGATTTGGGTGCACTGTACTGCAGAAGAGCACATTTTCCTGAGCTCTGTGGAACTGCTATTTCATCCCATACCTTAAGTGGTCTTTCTAAAAATTCTCACTTCCCACCTCAACACGCACCTTGATGCCACTCTGGCTTTGCTCACCTGCTTCTGTGTTGGAGCACAGCCTGCAGTGGACTGCTGGCCATTTGGGTCGGGACTTCACGTTCCCTGTCTCTGGTGTGCTTAGCAGTTTCTGCTGCCTTTTCAATCTCATTTATAAAAACGTGTCTTGGTTTTAAAGCTTTTTTCCTTTCCTGTTCAGAGTGTAGCTCCAACAAAAAGAGCAACAGCACATCGGGAAGGTCAGACTAGAAGGGTGATCTTTCTATCTAAGAAGAAAGAGGGAGGGATACATCTCTTCTCCTGATGTTTCCTAAGGGTATGCCGCACTCAGGGGCCCCGTGCTTAGTCTGACAGTGCTCCCATGGTAATCAACCTTCGTGGGTTTTTGATCGCTGTTGATAATGCTGGATGTTGTCAAATGTGATTGTGGATTGGAGGGTGGAATGATTTGGTGTATTTAACTTTTTATTTTCTGGTTCATTCATGCTCTAGGAATACATTGCCGGAATCTTTCGTTGTGCAGGTGGCACAGCTTAGCCAGGACCGAGCTCTGTAAAATCACTGGGGATTGTATCCCCTGTATTCTGCTGCCCTCAGTCAAAAAGAGCAGTGCCCTTACTTCAAAACTTGTCACACTGGAACAAATAAAGATGACAAAATTTGAATGAAAGCGTACTAGGCTGGCAGTGAGTGCCTGCATTTGTTAAGGGGAACAGATAGTAGCTCCTATTTCTATGCTGAGTGGAGAAGGGTTTATAAATCTTTAATCTCTGAAGGAAACTGTTAGGCGGAGAAAATGAAGCAGGCACTGCGATGTTTGGTGCTGCTAAACCTACTGTAGCACTGAAAAAGCTTTCCTGCATGTTAGCTGCCTTGCACTTACCTGAGCTCTATTCTTCAGCATTAATATCATTGATTCTAGCATGTGAACGTTACCGGAGTTCTATTGGATATCTTCAGAACCTCAGAATGTAATTCCCATTGGAATTAAAGGGCTCCATAAAATATCTGCATCTTGGTCTGAGAGTGTTTAGAACATTGTCTTAAGTAAGGTGAAGTGGAACGGATGATGGAGTTTTTAACTAACAGCTGTAAGAAAATGCTGTGAAATGTCCAGATCTGGTTTCTTTGATGCAAGGAATACGGGATGCTGAATTATTACAGAAGTAATGGAGAGCAAGTTAGGCTGATGCAACAGAGATACAGGTGGGCTGGTGGAAATGCTTCCAGATCTGCTGATGTCAACGTTGAGGTAGTTTCTGTGTATTAAAAAACAAATAAGTACAGATGCCTTACATAACAAGTGATGTACTCTTAAACTAGGTACAGGGATATGTTGAATACTCAAGGATGTCTGGATGCTATTTCTCCTTCTGCACATGAGCTGTGTAAAATTCAGCACATCTACTACTTCTAGCAATGAAAAAGACCTTCCCAGAAATGTTTTTTTGTTGATGTTGCTTAGTGAGAGTTTATTGCAGCTGGCATTTCCCTTTCGTTTCCCTCACACCAGGGGTGTACACCAAAGGTGGACAAGTCACCATCACTAGCACTTTAGATAGGCTGGTAAGAACCAACATAAGAAACAAAAGGACCACGTAAGACACATTTTCAGTGCCATTTGGAAGCGCACACACCTTCATCTTCAGAGTTTCTTAGCTTAAAAGGGGGGAGGAAACTCCTGGACAATAGGAGCAGAGACATCAGCAAGTGTATTTTAGGGAGAATGTTTCTGTAATCTTGAATGGCTTTTCAAAGTATCTCCCTCTGGTCATGCAATGGGGAAATTAAAGCCACACTGTAATTTCTGCTTGTCATATCTGAGCTCCCTCTGGGGTAGATTGAACATGCACTGCTTGCAGAGATGTGAACAAAATATGACTCGAGTAGCAATTTTACTTTCATTGCCACTTAGTCAAACGTTCGTTCCTATTGCACTGGCTGTCTGCAATAGTCTCAGTCAGCAGTGCTGACTTGTAAGGGCCCAAGTATGAGCATAAACACGCTTTTTCCCCCTGCCCCAGTAAAAGTGTAAGCAAGTTAGGAGTGTTGGCCAATGCCGTGGAGAGTATGACTCAAAATATGGAGACCTGATCTCACATGAATCGTAACAAAAACAGGCAACCTGACACTTGACTTTTATCCAGTAAGAACCTGGCAGCAACCTTTGTGATTCACAAGTGATCTGTTATAAGTCCCTGCTGTCTACTGTTCGTAACCTTTAGGCCCTCCATGTTTTGTGTTTGTCCCAGACTGAATACTTTCAACTCAGTTGAAATTGTCATAAGCAAATATTAACTGGAAATTTAGATGTGGCAATCATACCCAGGACGCATCCAGGATTTTGGAAATAATAGTTAGAAAATTGACATTCTTTCTGTATTATTTGTTGTGAAATGAATCAGTTTTGATTACATTTCAAGGGCTGTCTCCTCAGGGTGCTAATTTGCTAGTGTGATGTGCCATAGACTAAAGATCTTCTGTACAAATCTGAAGAGAAGCTTGAGAAGCTTTATTTATTTATTTATTTATTTTATTTATTTATTTTTAAATTTCTATTTATTTCATGTATTTGTTTCAGGCTGGTATTTCAGATTTAGCTAAATGGCATTACGAATGTTAATGTATCTCACCTGGTATTTATAGCAGTGCTTAGCAGTGCAGTTCATCACGTAAGCATAGATTTCTACTAGAAGAAAAGGAGTGTAAAAGTGCTTAGATCACATACACACCAACTGAAAAAAAGATGTCCATCTAAAAATACCTTTTAAAAAGTGAGTTTATCCTGAGGATAAGTGTGTACAGCTCTACTGAAGCAAGTGGTCTTTTCATATAAGTGGAGCTACACGTTTTCTCCAGGGATCACTTCAGTCTACTTTGCCTTTGTGTTCTACACTGAAATTCTTTAAGATAGGAAAAACTTGCAGAGTATTTGCATGTACTAAGTGCCTGGCATAGATCAGAGTCTTTATTTCTCACTTTTGCTAGCAGTACAATCATTTAAAATTAAAGGAAAAATAAAACAAGTAATTAATCCTGTATGAATGTTCAAACATTCTGTTACTAAGAGTTATTTTCTCCCCCTAGACCAAGGACTTCCTCTGTGTATGATCCAAGTAGGCTAGTGAAAGTCCTTTCCAGGAAAATACAATTTTCAAGCACTGTGACTGTGCTATGATACTTACTCTACCTGAATCTTTTTAGATAACAGGCATCATGCTGTCTTTGCTTTATTTATCTCTGATCGAAGAGCTGGGGAACACAGAAGCAGCAGTCAAGGAGCATATTAGGGGTGTACACACCGTTTGTGATAGTAAGATCAAGGAGAACTTTTGAGAAGGAGAATTTTCTTCATTTAGAAATTTGGCTGCGCTCATTATAAGATCCACCCTCATAAAGGGAAAAGAGCAATCTGGACAATTTCTCTTCTCCCCACGAGGGCAGCCTGATGTTGGTTTAAAGGTGTGGGATGAGATTCTGGATACTTTTCCATGATCTTTTTGGACCAGTCTAAGTAATCGCACCATCCACAATCTGTGCTGGCTAGAAACCAGCTTGCTCCAATCCCAAAGCTGCGCAGCTCTATTAGCGCAGAGCTGCGTCCACTCTATTAAACCTTCTGAGAGTCTCTAAGCCTTGCTTGCAAATGTCTGGATGGACGTTCCTCAGAAGATATTAGTTCAATATCCAGCACTGGCACCATTTCACTGCGCGACCCTGGAAAAAATGCCTTGAGCCAAATTTTTAAACGCAGGGAGACATCCCAGAGCCCTCTGTTGAAATGCTGCTGATCTTTTAAAAGACGCTGCTCAGTTGCAATCTATGTTTTTGCCAGAGGATATATATATAAAGCCACTCAAACTTTGACACTGCCTCTCGGGGAGGCTGTGAATGTATTTGTGCATTAACCCCAAAGTACATGCGCGCTCTTTCTGATCCAGTGGAAATGTAATTATTTATACAAACTGACATGACACAATTAGGGAGAATGAATCAAGCTCAGGATACTCAGTGTCTCAGTGGCTGGGATACTTCCCCAGCAGTGGGAAAGGTGTCCTCCGTTCCAAAAGAGTGTTCTATGCAGGGGCCTCCCCTGGCTGCAATATATCTTGGAATATGGCTTCAACCAACACCTAAGCTCTCAACATTTTCTGTTTCAAAGTAGTCGTGGACGGAGCTCTGTGCTGTTAGAAGAATAAAGGCTTTTACTACAGTGAAAGCAACTGTAGCTGCGTCTACCTCCTCCCACTGGACAATTCTCTTCTTAGAGATTTGTTTCCTTTTGTTTTATTTTTCCAGACTAGCTCTCTGAACCTGGCTCTTTAAGTCTGGCCAAACCAAGCAGCCCAGTTCCTTTGGCAAACATCGTTTGTTGGTGCCTGCTACTGATTACTTTTCCCAGGACAGTAAGTAGACTTCATCTTCTTTCTTTCAGGTTTCTCAAATAGTGGGCAGCAGCCTCACTTGTGCTTAGTATACTGAAAGCAGCAGCAAGGGGTTATAAGGCCAAAAGAGATAAAGATACATGGGGAATTTGCCATGAGTTGCATAGAACTCTGTAAGAAAGGGGTAAGCAGTCTGTTTTATATGGGCAGGTAATTAAAGGTAGATGGAAACCTTGATTTAGAATTCTTTTCTAAGAAGGCTTCTTCCGAAACCCAACTTCTGAAACTTTTAAGTTTATCCTAATTAATTTTTTTCTCTCCTCACGTGGGAAGGAATGAGGCAAAAGTATAATTTTGTTAACTTCTCACATATCGTTGTGCAAGGAATACTGAAGAGATCTGCAGTGGGTTCAAAGAAGCATGCGTATATTCATAGGGAATACTTCCAAATGGTGTTACGAGCTGCATGTGAAGTTTGTACTGATTCTAAGATAAAAACCAACGAAATAATTGTTTGCGGGAGATGTTGGACAGTCTCACTCAGAAATATTCACCTGATCTCTGAATACTTCTCTAACAAAAGGTAAACACATGGTTTAAGGAGATGAAGAAGCCTTCGGGGTGACCTGCTGTTGTGAAAGGTAGAAAACATTAAGATTTGGCTTTTCTTCTTCAAGGTACCTGTTGTCTGCTTTCTGTAGAACGAGGCACCTCACAGCAAATAGCAGGGAGGCTGTATAAGCTACAAGGAGGCTGGGATGTAAAAGCAGCCAATTTTTTTTGTTTCAGCATAGCCTGGAAAGCAGCAATGCAATTAGAAACAACTGCTATGGTTGGCCACGCTGTATGAGGACAGCAGCACCCCATAAGCCACCAAGCTCCAGCTGCCCCCAGTGCCGGTGCAGGGCGCCTTGCCTGGCTTTCCCCAGCTCACTGCAGCTCTGATATTGTAATTCTGCTACAGTCGAGCGTGCCATCTGAATTCATTTGTCATATTCTGTGAGCTGGAATTCATCAAAGCGTATTCACTGGCCTTTTAATTAGTGTTAGATTAGCATTTAAAGATATGGATAAATTCCCAAGTCTAACTTTGTTTAAAGGTGCATATTCAATACAGTAGCCAGGAAATCATGTATTCTCATGTACTTATTACCTTAGTAATGTAATGCTGTGAGGGGAAAAAGGCAGATAATGCTTCTGACAAATATTAAATGTTATTTGTATAGCTACCGTCTGTGAATTTAAACAGAGAATCCTTCCTCGCGTCTTGCCATGAAACACACACAAATTTCTTTTGTGGCTTTCATGTTTCATTAAAGCTTTGTATGTGGGGAAGAGGAAAATCTAAATTGCTGCTTAATTAAAGGGATACAGTCAGATTAAATATATTTTGAAGAAATGAACTTTGCTTTTTACCTGGGTTGTCAGTAACACCTAGGTTTATTAAAAATGAAATATATTTTTTTTACATCTAATATACTTCTCACCGTTTATCAAACCAAGTCTTTTCTTATCTTTGGCTGGTGAAACTGAAACAGCCTCTTGCTCCAGCTTCATTGTCTGGATCCTATTAACTAACCCAGCGCTGAAGGATTTGAGGTTGTAAATAGCAGGAGATACTTACATATAAACAAAAAACAACCCCCTTCAAAAAAAAAAACAACAACACCCAAACAAAAACCATAAAACAAACCCACAAAAAATAACAGAAGTAGAGGTCTGACTCTTCCAGACTGGTTTTTGTCACTGATTGTAATATTACAGGAGTTGCAGAAAGCATAGAAGAGGTGTGTATTGTGTGTTAATGTTGTACTTGGAAATAGCAACATATTCTGCAGTCACAGAACTCTGCAGTATCAGAGAGTGCTTTATTTACTAACTGGCTCCATCTATGTATAGCAGCAGAGGTCCTTTCTGGAGGTTCGTATTAATGCACTTAGCATCCTCATGAACCTATCTGGTAATACTTCTACATGGAGAGTTAAGCTCCTTAAGCATTGTTCACACCTCCAAGAAAAATAATACAGTTAAGTTCTTCCTTTAAATAAACTTTCTAAGCAAGTCTATTAAGAGTTATCTGCTGTCTCCCACAAGGGGAAACATGTAGACAGTTCTGTACCAAGTTATAAATCTTGGGCTGCTGAGTATTAGGTAGTAAATTAAATGAGAAGTGAGAGCTGCTTTCAATGGATCCTCCTCTTTCATTTTACCACGCGGGAATGTTTAAGTTGAATGCTGAGGAAAAAATCTGTGCCTCTGAGAGATGTTCCTGCATGCTGAAAAATAAACCTGCCATGTAAAAGGCACTTCAGAATGCTTTTGTGGTAAAGATTTACCACGTCTTAGAAATATAAAAGCTTGCCTTGGTGTCAAACACAGTTGTATTATTTTAACATGGGTATGTGCATAGCAAGTCTGCTCGTAAAATCTGACTTCAAGTATCTGAGGATGTCCACAGGCTTCAATAGCAAACAATAGCCTGCGGTTTGGCTCCTGCCAGAGAGTTGAGCAATTGGAACTCAGTTCCCAGGTCAGCGATTTCCTCTTACTGTGAGCAATTCACTCATCATTCTCTGCTCCGCATTTCCCTCTCGTAAGGGATGGCGGGGGGATCGAAGGAGCACAATCCCACCCTTGTGTTGGCCAGAGGTGTCCGTGGTGCAAACCACACAAGTCACTTGGTGGACAGAGCTTCTGGACAGGACCATGGAAGTGAACAGGAAATTCTGCCTGCTCTGAAATACTCTCAGGTCATTAAAAAACAAAAACAAAACAACAAAAACCACACACTCTAAGTAAGGAATGTAATTGCAAGTGAAATTCCATAGACGTACACATTGATGCAATATCTTAACATTTTCCTCCTGTTCGTTGCTGTATGAATTTCCCATAATGCAGTGGAACTTCATTTGGAAGGCAACAAAATAATGATAATGATAATAATAATAATGATAAGCTGAAGGATTTGGATCCTAACCGTAAAAGTTGAACTAGCTGTGTTTATACTATGCCACAGTCAAACAAAAGTACATAAACAGGGAATCAGAGGTGTGCAGACAACACAGAACATAGATAATTCCTTTTTGGATGAAGCATATGGCCAGCAGCTGGCAGAACTCTGCAGATCTCTATGAAACCAAATGATAATGTAGACATCCTTTGCTGCATGTTCCTGGGTGACAGAATCTGGTAGGAAGGAAAAGATTGGCCTTTCCAAATCTTTCTTTTATTTAGTGAGACTTTTATCACTTTTGTTTCTCTTTTGAAAAGAGCAAGGAGGAAATGTAAAGGCAGAAGCTTCCTGGAAAGTATAAGCCTGTATAAAGGACAGTGGGAAATCAAGCGTTCATTTTCTTTCAAAGACTCTAAATTAACTTTCAGCATATGTTAGTATTCATACTTCTTGCCGATCGTGCATCTGAACGAAAGACTTGTGATGATTACGAGTTCTTTGTATCGCGGTAGGTCCCAGAGATCAGGGTGCTATTATGCTGGTTGTTGGTAATTAGTGATTGTGTACTCCCCAGAGTGGCGTCTATCTCAATGAACAAGACAAAGGATGAGAACAAGGAAGTAGTATTGCTCTCCTTTCCCAAACAGCAGACTGAGAAACTGGAAAATTAAGTTATTTGCCCAAGTTCATGCGAGAAATCTTTGGCAGGATTTGGTAAACAAAGGTTCGTGTTCTGTTTGTCTTGTAGGGAAATGTCTGTCATTTACGCATTGAGAGAGAACACTGTTTTAAATGTCAAAGTAATGTCAGGTTGTGAAAAGAAATGATTTTTATCACCTTTAAATCTATTACAGCCATGTGCATGTGTCAGTTGTTGGGGTGGGTTTTTATTTTTTGGTATATTGTTTTTCTTTTCAACATCACCAGCTTATTTCCATCTACGTTTCTATTTGAAAGCAGGTTAGCAGGAAAGCTAAGAGAGGAAAGAGCTGAGATATCAAGTGAGAAAAAACAGTACTCCGGAACCATGATAAGGCTGCATGGGAAAGTCAGCCCAGGATGTACTGCTCTGTTCACGGCCCACCCTCTGACACCTTTGGGCTGAGCTCCAGTGCTCCCCTGCCTGCACTGACTAGAAGTGCTGGTGTCAGGACTGAGCCATAGCTCACGGTGCATTTATAGGGATGGAAGAGGCTTTGCTGTGGAATAGGACGAGGTTGAGGAAGCAGGGGCCTTCAGAGCTGGAACTTACATCACTGAGGATGTTTCTGTTGCGGGTGACGTGTGACAGTCTTCGATCCTGAGTTCTTGTCCAGCTCTTTTTAAACCCACAATTCTCGCTTCCCTACCTGTGTCGTAGCATCTAAATTGGACTTCTAAGAATTTCCTGCACCTAACAAACCTGCCCTATGTTCGCTGAGCCCTCCGGAGCCCATTTTACTTTTCCAGTTCTACATGCGATGTGAAGAGTCCAGAATACAAATTAGGATCTTAATCTCGGTGCTTTTCCACATGAACGTATGAAATAGAGATGCTGAATGCAGAACTGTGAGGTGTCTTTTTCCATCCTTTGATCCATCCTCCCTCTCCTTTAGTAAACTGAGGTGGTTATACATAATGAACTACAGTTTGTTTCATTTGCCCTTATTTCTTAGTGCCAAGAGCACTGTGACATGACTGCTGGGCTCATATTGAGGTCAGGAGGTCCCCCTCGAAGGCAATGATGAGGATGCTTGGACATCACCTTGGAATTTCTTGCCGCATCATAAACAAGCCCTAAGCACATTCGGAGACCTTCTGGCTCAGCGTGGAGCCCACCACTGGTGCAACATTTTGTAACACTTACCATACAAAGTGGAAGGAAAAGTAACCAAATTAACAAAACAAAAACCACTGCTAAACTTAATACTACTTGGAACCCCGAGTTGCCATAACAACTTGATGCAAAAGTCTTCGGCAGCAACTTTGTGCTCGGTGCTATTGAGGCTAAAATAACCTTACTCTCGCGTTAATACTTTGCCAGCATAGTAAATACTATTGGTTACAGAAAATTAAAACTTTTAAATAGTGAAACTACTTTTACTGAAGTAAAAGAAACCTCTTAAATCTAAGTGTTTTTCTCCTTTTAAAAAAGCATAATTTGTCAGACATTAAAATAACAAAAGGTCTTTGAAAAAGGATTATGGTTTCTGATGTTTCACTACTAGAATGGATTTACTTTATATCCCACTGATGTTGTAATCTTGAATTCTGAGGTAATGTTTTAGCCCTTTCTTTTCACATAAATAAAGATTTCAACGATAGCACTTCATTTCTTCTGTAGACCTTTCCTTTATTTTTCAAACTACTCATTTTCTCTCGCTTAAACCATTTCATCCGAATAACATACAAATTGGATGCAGTGCTTATTAGGAGGAGGGGAATGGTTAGAAAGGCAAAGCATTTCAAATCAACGCGCTGCTGGCTGCTAGGTAGATTTTAAAAGGAGAATTTCCATATTGTAGGTTTTCCTTTATGGTTTGCTTCTTAAAAAAAAAAGTCTTGTTTTGAAAATTTCCCATTAAAACATATAGATGTGTTTTTTTTTTTTTTAGTACAGCGTGCTGTGCTTATATGTATATATATATATTTAGTATATACATACACGTATAATTTTTAGATTCATTTGAACACATGACTCTGTGGAGCACTATCATTTCCCATCAGTACGAAGCACTGATTTTAAAGAATTAAAAGGTATATTTTAACACTGCTGATTATCCCTCCTTGATAAGCAGCCCCATATAGGTCTCTTTGGTATATATATCTCATATATACGTTTATAGCTAATGCTGAGTATCCTTAAAAAGTCAAAAATTCCACACTTTCTCTGAAATTAACTCTGCTTTTTACACTCAGTTGTGTTTATTTTTGTGGAACAGTTTATGTTTGTCTTCGGTGAGAGGAATTGCCTATGAGGGGGATTTATGGACCTGAGAAGCATCGAGGGGGTTTCTCATTTGAAAACTGATGACAGGAAAACTGGGTTTTGGTCCAAGGCTGTCCGAATGGTTCTCTGGAGGAGAACTGCTCAGTCAGTCTTTATTTATTTGTTTATTTATTTATGTTTTCCCCTTTCTTTCTGAATGAGGTACTGAATAGAGGATGAGGTACTCGTGGGTCTCCAGCAGGACATCGCTCTGTGCACTGAAAGTGAGCGAGGAAACCAGCGGGGCTCACAGCGGCGGGCGCTGTTGGAGCTGCAGGCAGGCTGCGCATAGGATGGTGCAGGTGAGGCGGGACGGTGCTTGGCTCTGAGGAGGGGACGGAACGGAGGGCGGCTGCGACCCCGGCCCTCAGGTTGCGATGCCCGCATCCGGCCAGCAGGAGGCGCGCTCCCCGCGGCGCCGCGGGTAATAAACGGCTGCCTGCGGGCACCGCTCGGGCTCTGTGCGGCGCCGTGCGGTGCTGGTGCCTGTCCTGGAGTCCAGCTCCGGCCCTGCAGGGCAGAGCTGTCCCACCGCAGGAGTCGTTTGAAGGGTGTCACCCCGCTTAGGCAGATCTTCGTGCCCTCTTGTGATCTGTGGCAGATTTATTTCTACTAATTTTTAAATACCAAGTGTATCTAGTGTACTTATTACTCCTAATTAGTGTGAGAATAAAGAATCAAAGAGGGTATTCCTCCAATGACTTGTTTTTGAAGAGTGACAAATTAATCCCCTTGGATGTGGCTGAAGCCAGGAAAGATCTGTTTGTTCCTCGAACCGACTGCAGCCATTAAACGATCACAACCCCTCTCGTGATAAAGACGTGTAACAGCTCCTTATTTCCTTGTGTACCCCAGGGCCCAGGGGCTCTCTTCCCAAAGCCATGCCTTCCCTGGCTAACGAAGGCTGAGGAATGCACTCTGGGCGGCACCTGGCTGCACACCGTGAGCTGTCACACACCATGAGATGTCTGCCTTGGAGCTGTGTGCATCCCTGACCCGCTGCATCCGTTTGTATTTTTCTTATGCTCTTGCGAGCTTTGGACCAAGCCCTCAACGGTTTGCTTGCACCGTTAGCACTGCCCGCCTTCCTTGAAATGACATTGTGAACATGATATGGGAAAATCTTATGGCTCAGTATTTTTTTTTCTTTTTTTTTCATGTGGTTCTCCCTGTAAATGCATCGTAACATTTCAAGGGGATGCTTGTAATCTGCTTTAATAGGGATCAGGTGGCATTTATGAGAACGATGCCAACTTCAAGGCCACAACTTTATATCTTCCCCCATTTGCTTTAGCTAGAAAGCGTGAGCGATGCTAAGGAGATAAGCCAGAGATGAGATTTTGACAGATGCCTTTTCCAATGGGATCCTGAGATAAGCAACAGGGAGATTTCCAGCCTGAATTACTCTCCAGGTCTCAGCACTGGGCTAGGAATGAGTGCGATGGGGAAGGCGTGGAAGCCACCTTTGTGCTCAAGTGATCAAAGCAGGGCACTGACGGCCATCTAAATGCTATCAGCCCATGACAGGCCCCCATGGGACCGCTGCACCTGCTGACCATGTTCCTTTATGGCTGCGCAGCATCCCGCCGTGTGCTTCTCTTACCCTGGGGTGACGCCGAGCCGACCGTGCCAGCGGGTGTGTGCTTACAGAGGGGTAATCCTCAGCTGTTTGTTCCAGCAGCTCAGAGGGAACAGCAGCTGCTGGCCCACTGTGGATAAAGGGTGTACAGCTGCAGGCAGCCACGCTCAGCGAGAGGGTTTGGAAGGTGGTTTTACCCCACACGCTGTCCTGCCGCGGTCCTCATGCAATGCTCCCACTGCAGGACAAAATAGATGGAGTAAATGGAGACTGTGATGTTTAAAACTCTTATCCTGACCCTTGCATGGTCCCAAAATTTGTGGCTAGCTGAATATGATAACCTAACAAAATATGCTTTCCAAGGGAACATACAGGTCTCTTGCACACTTAAGGCAAGGAAGATAATGCTTCTATTTCACTTCGGGCAGGATGAAATATAGTAAAGAAAATCCCTTCGCTGTGCTCAACTTCAGAAAAAGTGATATTTTCACATGCTTTTTCTCTTGGATATCAGACCTTTTTCAAACAGAAGCAGTCTGTAAATAGCTGTGAAAATCATTGAGAGGGGGAATTTCTATGAAACAGAGTGTGTGCCACAGGATGCCGAATGAATGCATACAAAGATGTATGGATTTGATTATTTTTATCTCGCATGATACACTTTCAATGTCTTTTTTTCATACCCTCGATTAATAGGAAGTTTTTCAATTGAATTCCATAAAGCAATTTCCAGAATTACTAGAAAGAACAAAGAGGGAAAGAGCAGTTCAGGCAAGGAGGAAAGTGATGCAATTTTAAAACAAATGAAAATTAATGCCATGGAGCATTAGGCTTGTTTTCAGCAGGAAGATTTGCAATGAAGAGAACAAATAGTCACGGCAGCTTAAGCTAAGGGTGTATCATACTCAGTGCTGCTGAGCCAGACCTGAGGTTTCTTCCCTGGAAAGCAAGATGAAGTTTGAGGATGGGTGATATGGCCATGGGATGGGTGATACGGCCATGGTTCTTTGAGTGTGATGCTCGAAAGCTGTGTAAGTGGGAGCTTGATAGCCCAGAGGGGAAGGAAGCTGCTTCTCAGACCCAAATAAATGGATGAGGCCCAAACGGAAGGTCCAATGTTGAGTGTTGCTGAGGGAACAGTGAGAGATAATGGAGGCAGACAGACAGTGGAATACACATGGAAGGCAGAGTAAGCCCTTTTTTTTTTTCCTAGGGATCCATATTTAAAGAATATTTAAAGAATATATAATTTAAAGAATATAAAGTTCAAGACATACAGAAGCAGATTTTTAAGTGAATCGCTAAAATATTCAAACTTGCTGTATAGTCACTGAAGTGCTCTTGTTGCAGGATCTAAGGCCAAACACAGCTGGCTGTAATCTCCTCTTTGCTTTTTCCACTCTGGCTATCGCAGATCCACATCAATTTTCACCCAGATATTATATAGAGAAGGTTGAACAAATGAAGATATTTCTTTGCTTCTTTCTGCTTCTTCCCACCTGTGGCTGCTGTAGTTCACACCGGCCCTGCCTTTCTCTCAGCACAAAATCTTGCTGCTGAAGAACACGGCTAGACTGCAGCGCAGACACTTATCACTTTATTTTCTCCTATGAGCAAGGAGTGGGAATGTCTCATCTGGTGTGTTGAACTCGGATCTAAGTGCTAAAATGTTTACTGCTTTCAGTCCGCCCAGCAGGAGGCTCTGAGTAAAAGTGATGGTTGGCAGCCTGCTGCCGGTGGTACCATCCAAGTCACAGAGGCTCACAGCGAAACTCGGGCGGTGTCTGAACTTCAGACTTCTCATCATTTTAGGGAGTTTGTTCCACAAGCCATCTAGGTGATTGTCTATGAGCATTTGATGACATCTCAGCATTTGAAATGCATTTAGCGAGATTACAGCGTTCCTATCTATCTAAGAACTCCTGATCATCTTCCACCTTCCCTAATTCATGCATTCCTGCACTTAATGGCATTCATAGCAACGAATAATCTCTGTTCTCCCCTAATGATATGCGCTGCACCTCGGCACTGCGACGTGGATAAATACATTTATGTTTTTGTTATTTTAGAAGAAAAATCCATGTGCTGTGAGTAATGAATTGAAGGTTAAGTGACAATTTTTCTTTATAACCCCTCATGTCTTACAGTCTGTGAACTGAAAACTGGATTAACCTTTAATTACCCCCTGTGATCTCTCAACCCTGAAACAACATTACCACTCCTCCTAGTGTTATTTGCATACAGCGTTTAATGAGAGAAACATCTGTTTGCATATTTGGTATCATTAATATTATGTAGATGGGCTGAGTATTCATGTTGCAGTGGGCAATTGTGCGGAAATCCCCTTTTCTCTCATTTTTGCTCTATTTCCCCCCTCCTAACAATTCTGACTTGTATTAATTAGAAAAAGAGCTGCCTGGTGCCAGTAGTCCTGCATATGTGATGCACAGCTGCTGTGTGATCTGAATGGCAGCACAGCAATATCCTGATGAATTTATAAAATACAGGATATTCGTTTTGATTCTGTTAGGAAAACCTGTCGATGTTTTTCGAGTTAAACTTACCCATTAATAAAATATATTACTGAACATTTAATTAATACAAGTCAGATAGCTAACGGACTCTTTTTTTTTTCTCCAAACTTTACTTATGATTTCTCTCTGGTAAGATAAAGCATTAAGTACCCAATCCATCAGCCATTTTGTTGGCTAGGCTTTAGTTTAGAGCTTGATACCTGTTTCAATTCTCTCTGACAAACAGAAATGTTTCTTATGGCCCTACAATGAAATCTTTATTCTGTGCTGATCCACAATCATTGAAAACTGATGGGCCACCGCATATAGTGAGAGCATAAAGCTGAGGTCTGGAAGAAGATCTGTTTGGTTGGTTCTTTTCTTGAGAAATAGGGGGGATTTTTTCCTTTTGTTTAGATTGTCTAAGCCATTGCTGATATAGATATTTATATCAAAGAGGGACTGATATATATGTCAGGGAGAGGCACGGGGTGACTGAACTACTGAGAAGAATTCCAGGGAGAAATAGAAAATTGATTTCTAGGCTGCAAGTTCAAACTCCCTAAGTCCCAGTTGTTACCATTGGATGGACGTTTAGCCAACTTGAAATGTATATAATGTCCTAGGTTAGAAACCGGTAAACAAAGTCCAGCATCTTTAAAATTCTGCTTTTAGAAGAGAAGCTGAGGATTTGGTTTGACTTTTTTCCTGTGCTTTTTGTTGTGTTTTTTTTTTTGCTGTTTTTTTTTGCTGTCTTCTGAATTTCCGCTAATTCGAAGGTAGAAACCAGTTCCCACAGTGAGATTTGTTATGTTTTCCATGGATCCTAAGTTCTCATCACAAATGACATCAGTTTGCCCTCTTCTGCCTGAGTTGAGCCACTGAATCTATGTCGGTGACTACTGGAAGTTTGCACAGCTCAAGGTGGTTCTTTATCTAGAGTTCCATGTGGAGAAAGAGGAGTCCCCTTGCTAAAAATTACACCTAAGCTGCAGTTATCTGTCCAACCATTCCTTTGTTGAAGGCAAATGAGTAGAATGGCTCCGTGGTGGCCTTTGTTTATTTTGGTTTTGATGGACAGAGAATTCCTACTAACTGCTTGGCTTAACCTTCTTAACCAAATGTAACATTTTGACACACAGTAAGAATTTCAGGCAAGAATGGTATTTACTTTCTCTGCCTGAATATATTTCTTACCTGCTGGACTTCAGCTAAAATCAAGACTATCTTGTGGTGATGCTGGCCATCAGAATCACTGCTTGCGTGCAGCTGCTCACCAGTATCACCCATCCTTCCCCTGGCTAGCTTAGAAAAAGGGAAATCAAGTTGGTTTTCTGTATTTGGAAGTAACTTCTATGGGGGGGGCAACTGATGATTCATATTGTTGCATGCTTGCTAACTTTCAGCGAAGAACAATATAGAAACTTGAAAAAATCAGGTTTGCCTCCATACCAAAATTCAGTGCGTTACGGATGGATGAGGTTATTCTTTAAGATGGATGTTTCCATCTGGATGGCTTCCTTCCACAATTTCCTTCCCTGCTTTTCCCAAAATGAAAGGAATCCTAGATAAGGTGGGAACAAACTTAAGATTAACGATAACGATGGCTGATCAGATGAATGCTCAAGTACCACTTCTTTCCAGATCTGCTGAAAAATAATGACATTGCTCTCTTTTAATTCATTACTTAAATTTTACATTAGGAGTTTGTGAGTTGTTTTTGTTCTTGGGTTTTGTGGGGTTTTTTTTGCAATGCAAATCATTTTCATGATCAGTTGCACAAACATTTTGTGAGAACATACACTCCTTGAAAGCAGATTTTCATAGTTTAAGAGTTGCTTTTTGTAAGCCAAGCTTGTATATCTAAAGGTCTGACTTGCAGATAGGATTACCGTGGTTTTGTACACAAGTCATTACGTTGGCATCTAGCAGGCAAAAAAATCCTTAATGTATGCAAACGGTTGTGCATGCAAATTATAGTCCTACGCGTGGAATTTAGGCATGCAGGCAAGCACAGTGCTTCCCCCAAGTAATTGCCTGACTCCTCTGCAAAGTGTCTGCCTCCTGAATACCTGCAGTTCTCTGGCCACGTTCTGATTCTGGAACTTGGATTTGTTTGGGTGAGCAGGCAGTCTTAGTGGGGTTGGGGCTTTACGTTGGTGTAACAGTTTATTTCTTAAGTCTTCATGTTTTAGGAACTACAATTTATGAGGAAGGATATCTCCGGTGATCAGAGTCCTGGAGAGGTAAATGAAGTCTGGGAGAAAGTCATATAAATCTTATCAGAGTTGGGGAATAGAGTGCTATTATTCCAAAGTTGTGTTTTGTATTTCAGCTATGCCAGCAAATTGTAGGTTGCCAGTAATTTTTGGATAAAAAGGATTTGAGCCTAACATGGCAAGTTTTGCTTATGTGATGTTATCTGGGTATTTCAGAAGTAAAGCACATGGTCTTAATTCACTAAAGGGTCCATTTTGGGGGTGAGAACTATCCTGGGGAGGAATTAGGAAAGCAGTGGGGCCTTTTTTGCATTTACCATAAACTCCTTACACATCTGAAGGCTCTGGACATTCCAAGGCAATGTTTCTATTAGCACTGAACGCAATGCAGTGGCATCTAGAATGAAGTAAAGGTTGTCAGTTGAGCTGGCTAAGAAAGAATATCCTCGATTGTTCAAGGGCTTTTGTCAACACAAAGTTAAATAAATTTTGGTTGGCATGGATGTCGTTTTATGCACTGCAACCAAGAAAAACAAAACCTGTATGAGGTGAGGTCTTTGACTGTGCTCGGCACTGATCGAACTATTCTTGCTGAAGTAAATGCCTTTTGCAAAGGGATTTAACTGGATGCTTGTGTAATTTTAGTGAAATTTATTTTGTTGGCATTTCAGCACACCGGTGCTCTCTCTTGCTAGTTTATAAAGACGTTTGCTCTGCTTGTGCTTGTAGTGATATCACATTAATATTGGTACTTGAATATGAATGAAATTGTTTTGGAATCAGTGAAACACCTCTCCAGTGATCCACTTCCTTCACTTCATTCAGCTGCTTGCCTCCGTGAAGCAGCTCTGCAGGTTCTGTTTGCATCTGTGTTCAGAAAACTGCTAAACAAGAAAAACAAGAATAAGATCAGTGTCGTAGCTGAGTTTAAATGCAGTGCAATTTGTGTTAATGGAGGCTTTTATAGGCGCTATTATATAGTAAATTAAATTATATCTTTATTCTTATATCTAAAATAAATAGTAAGTACGTAATATATCAGTAATAGAAAACCCTTGGCATTTAAGAAAGAATTGTGCTTTAATGTAAGGACGTTTTTATACCTCAGTAATAAATTAACATTTCAAAAGTACTTTAGCCTGCTGAGATGGATCATTCTATGAGTATGGGTAACACCATGGACTCCAATAATTAGTGTAAATTGCCTTTGAATAATACAGAGCTGGGAACAACTTTCAGTGCTTAATGCCCCTTGCAGTACATGATGAAGAGTCCTTAATGGAGCTTGGAAAAACAAGTAATACCTATAAATCAAAGAAGAAAAGCCGTTTTTGATGCATTTGTCTGAGAGTGTGAGTTTTAAACCAAATTGTTAACACTCCTCCCTGCTGAGGGTCATGGATTAGCTAGGGTGGGAGTTTCTTATAGGATCTTTCACACTAACCAGCAGAGATAGGGGGTTTCAAATACAAGTGTTTTCTTAACCCTAATCCCTGCCTCCCTGACCAGTAGAGCTCTGAATTTCTCTCTAATTAGGTGGAGAATTAGTAGGTGGATAAATGCGTTAGTGGATGAGGATGAAGTGATTAACGTGCCCCAGACTATGATAGTGAGTTCAAGGCGCTACTGAATTCATTTTGTTCCTAATAACTTTCTCCCCATATTCCAGTGCCACTACAACAAACTACATGAATTTATATCTCTCTAATCTTACAGCGCTGCGTTCTGTTGCCTCCTTGCCATATCTTTATCTCCCATACCTTGGCAGCAGAGCAGTATATTTCCCAATGTGTCAGTTCACATTTATGCATACTGTTTAATTATCTGAACAGCTTTGTAACCAAACTGAGATACTGAGTTGCAGTAAGACTGTATATATTGGAATATGAAGGAAGTGTGATATTTCTTACAAAGAAAATGAGAATGCATTCTTCAGGTACTTGCCAGTTGTACTTTAAACGCAAACATAACCTGCTTCCTTGCTGCTGCTCTCTGTTCCATGTGTGGGACACTGCTGTAGTCAAGGACATGTAGTTTTGTGGCGCTGTGGCTGAACAAGACTCTACTCACCTGCAGCAATGACATTTTCTGTATCTTTGCTGGTGTGTCCCTGCTTACAGGGCTGGGAATGATTTGTTGTGACGGAGGGCAGGGACAGGGCTTGGCTGCACCCTGGGATTGATGGGAATCCCTGCTCCTTCACACTGAAGCTGAATCATTCCCGCTCACCTTAATTCCTCTTACTCACTCCTGCAATAGTGTCTCAACTTCCTCAGCACGTTCCTGTCGATGTGGTCACTGACTTTCAGAGGCTTACCCAAACCTGCGAATTCACTTGACTCCATAGAACAAAGCATGCTGTTTGCAGAGCAGCAGACCTGGCAGCCAGAGGGCAGGTTTCCCAAGGTGGCTCAGCAACATGACTCATGCAGGCTGCCATACAGGAAGGACCTTCCCTGGAATGAGTCAATGAGGTTTTCAGGCCATTTCAGAACTAGAGAGGGTGCTAGCAGGTGCCACAAGTAAGAGTAGACTGGGAAAACAAACTGAGACTTACAGCTTATGATAATGAAATGATCTGGAGTTTCCTTAGCTTATGTGTTGAAGGTGAATCAAAATGCCATGCGACAAAGCCAAATTCCATGGCTTTTCTAATGGTTTTCTAATCAGAAAAAAAGAGCCAGCTGTACATGAGAAGTAACACTTCATGTCTGTACAAGGTTGATAAAGGCTCAGCTGAAGCACCATGTTCAGAGGCAAAGCACTTCTAAAAATGGAGAAAGGAAGGAAGAATGAGTAGAAGCTCAGAAAAAGTGATTAAAGAGGCAATGTTGAAGAGAAAGAAAAAAGGTTCTGGCTTGTCTGTAGGAAAAGTGGTGAGGTAGTGCTTATGTGAGCATGCATGTACAAAGCAGAGGGGTGTGTGTAAGGAAATAGGTTGTAACTTACCCCCCCATGTCCATGGTGTCTAAGACAAGGAGTGGATTTCTCTTGAAACTCGCTCCTTCCTGCCATGTGCATCACAGATGTTCAGCTGAATCAGGGAAGATTCAGTGCTGGGACTTAGTAGCTGGAACTTGCTAAGAGGAAGATAATGAAGTAATGGACTAGTAGACCTAGAGAGGATGGGAAGACAAAAAATAAGAGCAACTTAGAGAATTCTGGTGTTTTAGGATTTCATGTGATATTTCTGAACATGGTAATTTTCTTTGAAGGCCTAGAGTTAGCTCTACCATTGCAAACCATGCTCTGTGAGAAGCCAGGTCAGAGAGGCTTGGTGGGTCAGCCTGGGTAGCTCGGCTTGCATGATTGAGTCATTAGACCAGGTATTGTGTGTGTATCCAATAACTCAAGCAGGCAGGAAATTTAAAGGGAAGTATACTTTCTATGCAGAGCAATCAAAGTTGATTTTATCCTTATCTCAGTTGCTTGCTCCAGTGAGCATCAAACGCCTGATTTGATACTTGAGGAGTCTGCTGGGAAAGCTGAAGTCTAAAGGGGACCCAGGGCGGGTTCCATGGTGGCAGAAAGCAGCCTTGTGGCAGACAGGCACTGCCCTGGGGCTGGGGAGTGCTGCTTCCTCAATAAGGCAAGGAATCTGGGCTTTAAACATGAGGCTGACCTTTAGAACCCAGCTATCTCTATCCTAGATGCCTGCAGACATCTCCACTGTCTGCCTACATCCAGGATATGACAGAAGTAGCATCAGCTTCAGAGATCCTTAGCAACACATCTTGAATGGACTGCTCTTCTGTGCTTCTCTTTCCTTTTGTTCTTTCAGTCTGTAGAAGCCTCTGCCTAAATGTCTGACTAGCAAAACTCACTCAACGATAAGGTTTTGACGTGCTTGTGACTGTGCTTTGCACACTGTGCCGTGACAGTTTCTACTGAGTGGATAATGATGAGAGTTGTATATACGACTCCAGTATGCAGCTCCCTGAGGTGTGTGGAAAATGCCTCCTTCCTTTTAGGCAATGACTTGCAAGGCTCAACATGTTCAGTAGGCAAAACCCAAGAATGTCATTTAGGGGCGGGGTTTGCCACATAGAGGACACTTCCCCAGCCCAAGCTTCCTCAGTTGTCAGGACTGTCTTCCTGATGTTCAACTGCATCACATATAGCAGAGAAAAAGTCATTTGGTATTATCCAAGATTACATCGTTTCTCCATTTCATCAGATTTTGCTCTGCTAACTACAAACTAATCCTGTGTGATGCATGCAACAAGCCAGGTATTTGCTGGAAGCAAGTGCTTCAGTGGCTACAGTGTGAAGTGACTAATGCTATCTACAGAGTTTATCTTCATTTTTTTTTTTTTAAGTACACCTTCATTAACACACTGAAAGCCAGCTTTTCCTTGGGAAGATAACTTTTTTTCCCACTAAAAATGTGAAAGCAGCAGTCATAGAATTATCTTGTTTTCTTTTCTAACAGGCTATGCTACCCCTTGAAATAGTTTTATATATTTAAATGGTCGAGGATGTAAATTGTACTTCCAAACTATTAAAACCAATAGCACACATTATAATATGCTGTGAAAAGAAGATAGCTTCGGCCAGTAACTCTTAAGCCTAAATGAGTTTCTCCTAAGAGGAGAACAGCTGCTTAAAGTACATATATTTAAAATTAAATTTCTTTATTACAAGTTACTTAGTGTAGTTTGGACTTATATGTTCTCTAGCTTAATTTTTCTTTTTTTTTTTTTTAATTGCATGAAGCTGTAGAAAATAATCAGAAGCTCAGTTAGCATTACAAATTGAAAATCAGAAATTGTACCAGTGTTTCTTCAGGTTCTCAAGTTACATAGGTGTATTAACCCTCATTAGTCATTTTGTGGCAGCGAGAGATTTGAAAACAGAATTCCATTACGGTATTTATGGTCAAACTCTGATACGATCAAATAATAGGTTTCCCAATAGAAACGTCTATGTGCCATGTAGTAAACTTGATAATTTTAAGAATACATTTAATGCAGTAGAACTGAATACCGAACCAGGAGATTAACATTTCTGTTATATAATTACAAGTTCAAGGAGTTCAGCTTCTTATCATGCTACAGTAAGTATAGAAAGTAGAAGTGATCCTCTTTAATTTGTAATTATTTAACTGAAATAGAATGTCTCCCAGTCTTATTCGTACTCTTCTACACTGAAGACATTGGTATGCAGAAACCATGCACTAAGGAATAGTACACTATCAGAGTAGGACATGTTTGAGTATTCTTTAAAACCAACTAAGAGAAGTTAATCTCATTGAACTTCTTTTTATTCAACAAAAGAGTTAGATGTTTCCAAGTCTAATGTGACTATAATGTTCATTAAATGGACTTCTTTACACCTTTAAATGGATTAACTGTACATCTTCACACTCTAATTATTATACATGTCGCTCACAAATCACAGATCTAATTTAAAGCACTGGAAGAGCTCTGTTTATGAGCACTATAAAAGGAGATACAGTGAGAATAGAGAGTGATTTTCATCTGGGTCATACGAAAGAATAAGCATCGTCCACATTAAAGTAGAAAAATGCAAGTACCTTCACTTGTTGACTTTTTCTTCAACATCGGTCATGTGATGGCCTTCTGTAAAAGTTAAGCTGCAGGCTACACTGGCCCCTCCACTCCCTCACTTGGCTGTAACCCCAGTGATCCCTGACAAAGATACCCCCAATACCCCCACTTCAGCTGAGCTGTTAATAATGCCCAAAAGATAGCGGTCAGTCAGATAAAGGATGATATACAGTATTTCTGGTATAGTTGGGATATTTGGGAATGGCTGTGATTTCGTTTGTTGTCTTAAGCTAGGTTTTCTTATCAGAAGATACTCAGTACAGGGTTCTGGTGGGCAGATTGGTAAAAGGAGCATGGTGCTTCCACATCACAGTGCAATCCATACGTAAACCCTTTCAATTTAAGAAGTTACTGCTTGATGTTTTTGCCTCATGAGAACGATTGTCAGTCTGTAAAAGCCAGTGGAGCTAGGCTAGGGTATGTGAGCATGGAGATCGGGGTGATAGCTGTTAAAAAGTCTTCATTTTCTCTATGGGCAGCAAGGGATTATCAGGGGGCTAGAGTACATCGAGTACAACACAGTCCTAAGTGAAAATGTTACACCTATAGAATGAACCAAAAAATTTTTGTTTGACTGTATCTGTAGAAGAAAAAGGATCTCAAAATGATATCAAAGATGTTTTCAGGTTGACCTTAAAGTTTTTACTACGAGGTACTATGATAACAAAAGGATAGCTATTATGCAGCTGTAGTATGAGGTGTATTTTCACAGAAATCCAACTGGGCAAAAATATTGCTCACTGCTTCCAGGTCTGGCAGCAGCTGCAAGTCAGTTTGTGTTTAAAATGTAATAAATACTTTGCCTTTTGTCTTAGCCTCAAAACCTTAGATATTCCTGTCACATCTCCTTGTAAAATGTTACAGATTTCTGTGGTAGATGACAATTTAGATGATTACAATTCCAAAGCTGAAAACCATCTAGATAATAGCTCCCTGGGGAGGCTCTCAGGGCAGGCAGCCACTCGGCCTTGGAGCTTTGAGGGGGTGAGCAGAAGCAGCTCCTATCCAAGAAGTATGGGGCAGCTTTCACTGGGGGTGTGGGAGGGGGCATGACAAAAACAAGATGGAAAGTGTCTCTTCTCTCTGTCTCCTGCTTGGTTTCCCTTATACACGTACCCAAGATAGCTAAAGCTGCCTGACTGAAACGGATCATTACAGTTCAGTCCAAAACAAATGACTACAAATAAAGCATTGCACCCTTGTCTTGCCAGACCACCTGATTCTATTCCATTCTCTTCCTCACAAAAGCATTTTACTTCATAAATACTGTTCTTCAGGACTTTCTGCACCATCGGCTTCCCTTCCCCCAGATATTTTCATGCTTTCTAAATAAATGTTTGCTCTGCTTTCCTCTGTGTCCTAAGTATGTTGGGTGGTACAAAAACTAAGTGTTCACTCACAATTATTTCCTCACTTGCAGACGTGATGGCAGCAACATCTGCCACAGCACCTTGATAGCGATTCATCTGCTACCACCAGATGCTCGCAGAAGGTGAGTTTCTCTGGCTCCTGGGGACAGCACTGGAGTATCCAGTGGTATTAGAGGCAGCTCTGAGATTTTGGTTAGAGCCATCCGCTTTCTGCAAATGCCATATCTAAACCTATCACATGGATTTAGTCAGTAGTCTCCAACAAGTTTGCCTGCCTGTGGTCTGAAGATACAATTTCAAACGATTTCACACTACCATAGACTTACACCGTAAGGATTCGTCTAAACATGACACATTTGTCCCATCATGGTACAGTAACATGTTAGCATGGCATGTTTTACAGCAGACAAATGGTGCTCCCAGAGGTAAATTCTGTACCTGTGTAGCTGCACGTATTGTATTGGTAAAGGTTTTTAGGATCAGGAATAAAAACAGAATCCTGGCCAAAATAGATAAAATAGCACAAAGGCTTTGTGAGCAGGATTTTTCATTTAACTACTGTCTATCTGAACAAAAGGCTGGACACGATTCTGGCCTGCTGGCTGTTCCCTTGACACCTTCACTGAGGTAAATCCATTTCTTGCTCACCGTGCTCCTCCAGATGCATGGTGCGGGGTTGGGACTGGTGTAATTGCAGTGGATTGGATTTGAAATGCATGGGGTTTTGGCATCAGGCACACAAGGCAGGAAGGCAAGCAGCACAAGGAATTAATTCTTACTGCTCCTGTTCTGTTTCATTCTGCCAGTTTTCTTGACTGTACCCACTTTGAGCAGATGGGTTTAGTTTGGTTTTGTTCAGATTTTTTTTATGTTAAGGATTTATTTATTTTTTTTAGAAAGAAAAAAAAGTGTATATATATATAGTAAAGTTTCCTACAAGAGCAAATCAAGTTGGAAAAATTTACCCTCCTCAGACTACTGCTTGATTGTTTTGTGCATTTTTTTTTCCCCCATGAGACACTTTTACCTACAGAGCTAAGTAAGCAAAACAATTCTCAGGTGAATAAGTTTACTCTCTGTGACTAAGCTCACACACAGGGAGCAGAATCAGCCTTTGCAGCAGTAGGATGGATACCCAAACAGAGTATGCTCCTGTTGCTATTTTATTTTCATGGCTTTGTAAGCATTCCAGGTGTAGCAGACATGCTGTCACGGCCTGAAGCAGTGATTGAGCACCTGGTGGAAGGCAGGGCCAGCCCAGGGAAGCTCAGGTGCATGCAATGTAGCTGAGTGACCGGAAGGGCTGGAGCCAGGATCCACCCCTTCCTAGACCTCATTTAGGGGTTGGCAATGGAGGTGAGGGTATTTTGCT
Organism: Alectoris magna; assembly: GCA_030625065.1. NCBI lineage: Eukaryota > Metazoa > Chordata > Aves > Galliformes > Phasianidae > Alectoris > Alectoris magna. The sequence continues at coordinate 17,609,594 of CM060566.1, read as the reverse complement.
GGAGTTTCCTGCATACGGTTTTCAGTAGGTAAGCAGCTACTTTCTTTTATCTATGTGTCTCTGGCTGTTGTATTTGACTGTATTCTCACTTGCTGTGGCCTGGAATTTTGCTTCTGTCTTATCATTGCTGCATTTTGTGTTATGTTATGGCATTACACCAGGAAAACTGGTCCTCATCTGGAAGTGTAACCTCTTCCAGAAACCAAGGTGTAGGAGCACCTTGGTGGAGTGGAGGGCTTAGTGTAACCCAGGGTAGGTGGGGGGTTCTCAAATTTTTGGTTAAAATATAAGGGAAAGTAAATGCCTGTATTTGTCCAGGTTTCATTCCAGGGAGGGAGACACAAATGAGTCAGTGGGTAGAGGGTAATCTGAGATATTTCTTTCCTCTTCTTAGTTCTTGGTCTTCTGGCAAGTCAAATAAGGGTCAATTTAAGATGAAATGCTGACTATGTGACATGTTTACTGTTATAAGGCAATACCTATTCTAGAACAGTATGTGGGAGTAGTCTGTTTTCTCTGCTGTATAGACTATGCTATATAAACATGAGTCCCAAATCCTTTCTGCTCTATGTGACTCTGGCTTTGCCTCTGGCCATGTTAACCCAGCTTGTGTCTTTATGATCAAAATTCAACTACGGTTGCACAAACTGTTAAATAACTTCAATCCTACATATGTAACTGATCTCAACAGAGATGTCAATTCTATTAAAATTACATTAGGCTACCCACAAGACTATGTTAGCACAGAGATGGTGCTCCAAGTCAAGCCTGGGCTTGTGGTTTGCTACCTGACAAGGCTGAAAAAAGATGAATACTAAATGCAAGGTAATTCTATTAACTCTTTCTTTCCCCAAAGGCATGCTAAAATGTTTTGAATATTGTGAGTCCTGCTTGAAGTTTCCTATAGTACTGAAAGTGAAGGGGAGAAAGGGAAACTACTTTTCTTCCAGACTCTGATACCAACTGATAAAGTTTGATAGAGCTTTGGGGGTAGAGAAAGGGCAGCATGTGAAGGAAAACTGGAGGGAGAAGAGTGCTTCTTCCTTTGCGCTGTTTAAAACAGGTCCCAGAGCATTTGGCATTCCTGAGCCACCTGCTCCTGATGGGGCTTTGCTCCAAGAAGATTTTTCACCCATCCTATTGATTGTATGGGAACAATCTATTGGACCCAACTGTGAATACTGAATGTTTTCTCGTGTTGTCTGACCAGCAAAAGAGCAGTTCTCCCATTGTGAATAACAGTCTGTGGATCTCAAATTGACTTTTCCTGCTTCTTGACAAGACCTACAGTCTTTGAGTTCATCTTAAAGACGCTGATGTGAGTAGTTATTTTGTAGTTATTACTCACTGCCCTAATTTCTTAGGCTTTGTTTAAATCTTTGTAAGATGTGGCTGGCTTAAGGTGAGGGTACTGCTTGAATGTGGCATTAAATACAACAGTGTTAAAGAACAGACAAAAATTAGGAACTAGTGCTATTATTGCTTGCATCCAAGATAATGTTGCTCCTATCACCCTTGGTGTTTGTTTTGCGAGTGTAACTGAGGATTGTCAAAAACCCTGTGGATCCTGGTCTCTGTGGCCTCTCTCCAACACAGTGACTGGTTAGATACAAGTTGTTGGGTTCAGATTTTCTTGTTTCTCTTCCATTGTCTGAATTATGATGAGCTGTCTTCTAGCTGTTTTGTCAATGGGGCATTTTTCGATAAGGATTTGCATTTTGATACACTAATTGCGTGGATAAAATGTTTTCTTTTTGGTTGTAACTCCAATATAACAGAATCGTAGAAAGACTTAGGTTGAAAGAGACCTTAAAAGATCATACGGTTCCTTCTCCTGCCAGAGGAACTTCCCACGAAAGATGGAACATTCTCTTCAGGTGAGAAGAGTTGATTAAGTCCCAGGAAAACACCTTATTAAAAAAAAATAAAATAGTTTATTGACTCAAATTTATGGAATAAAACAATTGAATTCCTACTTTCTGTTGGGCCAGTGTTGTAAGGACTTGAATGGCAGATAGGCCATGGATCTAGAAATCAGTGAATATTTTTGTGTTTCTTTGAGAAGCCCCGAATAACTGGCAGGCACGGTTCCTAGGGACTCCAGTTTAGGAGTGATTTAAAAGGTCTGGGTTTGGATTTCCTTGTTTAATAACTTTCCTATTTTGTAGTGAGTAGGAAGTAAATCTTCTAGTGACTCATGTGTGCCTTAAAAAAAAGCTTAAGGCTTTGTTTCAGTGTTGCGCAGCAGCTTCCTCTGATCCCGTGCTTGCTCACTTCTTGGAGTTTCATATATTTTTGGAAAGGATTTGGAACACTTCAGATTCTCCTACAGGTCTGTAGTGTATTTTTTTTAAGTAACCTCTGAATGCCTGCAGATACGCAAAGGCTTTTGTAAATTTACCTTTTGGAATGCCTAGGCCTTCTAGGCAGTTTGATTTATGTCCCCTTAGCTGAGGCAGGATTCCTAATTGTTCCTCACGCAGGCTCCTGAGATAATCTGGGGGTGGGAGAACAGCAGGAGGCATGGGAAGACAGTGTTGGGATCTGGGACCAGCCCTACCTGGGGTGGTGGATGCAGCCCCAGAGCATCCTCGTTCCCCTCTGAACTGCTCTGCTGTGACTGGGGGATCAAACATGCAAGTAAGGGCATAACACCGGAAGGACTATAAAGAAGGTTGATGTCTCTTAAGTTTTGGTCCATTAAGGTAATCCTACACTCTGCAACTGAAGCTATGGGTCAATGAAAACATATTGCAGTTCGCTCCCTAAACAGAAAGATTAAGACACAGGAAGCTACTGAGTGCTGTAGGCACTGGCCTTGACTTTATCACCTAGCCAATTTGTGCTGCCTGTGGGGCTGCACAGCTGTCAGTAAGAAAACAAATCTTATACAAAAACTCCTCTTTGATATCATAATTCTTTCTGAGGGGGGGGGGGGGGGGGTTGAAAATAAGCCCCAAACTCTTATACATATCCAAAATGCAGAGTCAATATATACGCTGTGTTAATACAGTATCAGCTGTGAATCCATTTGTTTGTACTTGTGCCTGGGTATTGAAGAAAGACAAGGTTTAAAAACATCTGAAATGAGGAGGTTAGGAAAATATTGAATATTTTTGATGACAGGAGGTAAAAACAAGCTCACCTACAGGCTAGACCACCTAATGTCAGCCTTTCTTCTTTAGCATTGATACTCTCAGTATCGATGAGTGACAATAGCAGGCTGATATGTGTGGGATTTTTTCAAAGGGAAAATCTAATTTGTAAACAATCAACTTCTTAACAAGCTATAAACAGCTGTCTTAACTTCCAGCAGACCTGCTGGCTGATACTTGAAGGGCTGAAAATCACCATGTTTTCCTAAAACCTTCATTAATTTGTAGCCTGGTATTCATTAGGACAACAAGCCTCAGGGGGCTATTTACTGCTTATCTCCCCACCCCCCCAGCAGCCCAGGTTTTGCTGTTAGGAGGAGGGGTGCTCAGCTTTAGAATTGTGAGTTTAGATGTGTTCCCAACACCATGGGTGTGGGGTAAGGTGGGCATGAGTGCCTAAAGCAAAAAGTAAAAGAAATAAGAGCACCAGAAATGAAAGGTTCGTTCCTCCTTCCTCAAGAAACAGATCATTTATGAACAGTGTTACCCCTTGTGGTTAAGGAAGCTCTACACTGATGCTGCTGTCCCATCCATGCAGGAAATGAAGGAAGACAAGGCTTGCCTGAACCTAGAGAGAATTCATGGAATGGCTGGGCTGATCCCAGAAAGTGACAGCAATAGGTAAACCCTTTACTGGAACACAGACTGGTCCTTGGAGTGGAAGATGATGATGATGAAATAATTAGGTAGACAGCAATAACCACCTGTGACAGTGGCACAAGCCCATTGCTTGCATGGCTTTGAGAGTGGCAGCATGTATCCTGTAGTTGCAGATAGTGCAAGGTCTGTTGCAAACTGCTGTGAGAGAGGTTTAGTATGCCTAAAATTTTCCCCAAGAGGTTGTTTTAGTAAATTATAGAGGGGGAGGAGGCAATCCTGGGTGTGCGTGCTGAATGGTGAAAACAAAAAGACTGTGGAAAGAAAAATGGGATCATTTGTTTTTCCAGCAAGCCTTAGGTAAACAGAAGTTTTCTCAATTAGATTTCTTCTTTCCAATCCATTAGGGTTAATGCAGTTTTAATTAGCACTTCACGTGTATGCAGCCTGTGAGGTATAGTTTAACGTGCCTGTTAGAGATTCCCAACCGAAGTACTGTGAGGAGCTGAACACAAATGAGCAATTTTAAGTTTTCTTGTAAACATTTTTGTTTGTGAGTGCCTTCCCTGCCAGCTGTCCTTCGTACAAAGGTGATCCTACAACAGAGATCTCAGTTTCTTTGTGGAAGAGACATGCAGTACAAAATACTCCTTAAAAACTTGTTGAAAATCTTCAGGGTCTGCTCTCACGCACAAGCCTGGTCATGAGCCCCTGGTAGCAGGTGCACTGCTTGGTCTTATTGCTATGGCCACTTATCTTTCTGCGTTGGAGCTGAAGATAACTTGTTCAGCAGCAGTGACCTTGCACTTGTGTTGAATAATTCCTTTCCCCAACTATGCCATAATTATCAACTTTGCAATTGAATACAGGATTACAGTCCAAGAATTTCTCATGAATTCAAAACACGAGGAATCCAGCATTTGCAATGAGTAAGTCTAAAGTAATCTGCACAGGTGGTTCTTATATTGCACCTGTCATCGTGGTATCTGAGCTCCTGCAAAGGTCTGTGATCACATCGGTGTTTCACGTTTGGATAAACAGACTCCTGCATTCCTTTTGTACTTCTCAAATATGTGGAAATAACAATGTCCAGGGGGAGCATTTAAAAGGCAAAAAGAAAGCTGTTAGGAAGCAAGGACGCTCTGTCACAAATTGTTTTATCTAATTTGTTTTGAATAGGTGTGAATCCATAGACAGAAGTTACCATGGTAAAAATAATTCTTAAAAACTCAAATTAGTAATTTTGGCACAAACCCAGAAAACTATTGCCCCTAGGGCAAGAGGCAGTTTGAAAGTGGAGTACAAAGTGTCGGTATTATGTCTGAAGCCATACAGTCACTGTCACTCCATAGGATTTGTGGGTATCTCAGATCTTAGCGACCTCGGCTCTGTCGGTCTATCCTCATCAACCCTGTTGATCCACCCCCGTGAACCCCTGCTCTCATCAACCAGTGAGGTCTCCTGATAGAGAGAAGCTCTTCCCCTCTATGTTCTTGGCACAGGAGCACATCATGCAGGTGGAGGACTGAGTGCTTCGCTCCTGCCAGATGGCCGCTTGGCTTTCATGTTGATTAGACTTTACTATGGATTATTGATGTAATGCTGCTGCTCGGTCTGCACAACAGGATCTCATTAATGTCAGTGGAACTCTGCACAGGCCCAAGGGTCTATCCACAGGGGTCTTGCTAGCTGCAAGTTCAGGTCCTATATTTGTAAATAGTGGAAAAAGATGAATGAGGATAAATATGATGGGGAATAGCTTCAGGCAAGTAGTTCAGCTGAGTACTTGGCTATGTATATTTCGGTCTAACAGGAAACGATGCATGGGTTTAGGAGAGAGCTCTAGTGGATTGAAAAATATACGGAGTGGTTCTCAAAATGTGGCATGCTCATGTTCCAGGTGGACATGAAAGCCTCTTGGTCCATGCAAACACAGTGCATAGCAGGGCATGGAGGTGATGTTAATCCCTTCCTGAGCATATACAGCTCACTCCTAGAGCAGAGAAGGGTTAAGAGAGCTGGACTCTACTCCTCAGCCCCAAGACAAGGCAGACCTGGCCATCTTTCACTGTACCCTCACCCAGCAAAGCCATATGTGAGTGTGGCTGCAGCTCCTGCGCAAGGGGATATTTCAGTCTTGTGTCTCCTAGCACTGCACTGTCCACCCACTGAAGCTGAGGACCAGCCCTCAGCCTCCTGGCAGCCTTTTGAATTCCCCGTGCTTTGTTCTCTGGTGGCTTCACTGACTTTGTCACGGAGCCCATACACCTCTGTTTGTGAGCACCCAGCCTGCCTTCTCAGGCAGTCATTTCACACAGAACCCAGGGATGCACCTTGACGCTGGGGTTTGGTCTCTAGGAAAGCTGCTTGGCATATGGAGTAAGCTAGAATTTGGGAACCTCCTTGTCAAATTATTGCCCGAGTCAAACTTAGACGCAACAGCAATTTAGCTGTGGTTGGCATTGTTTGTCACATCACTCCCTCCTTTCCCAATATGAAAGACTTGCAGTGAACACAAAAGCAAGGCGTTGGGTTAGTCAGTGTGCGGGCTTGCTCATCACATGAAGCCAGTGCCACTGCACGTGCTACAGCTGCCTGCAGGAGCAAAGCCCTCCGTGCTGCACGGTGGTGTGTCACCGGCACCCTTGATTCCGAAGCAGAAACGCGGGTGTAAGCAGCGCGTTTTTGCGTCTGCCTTCAACAAACCTCCTTATCCCGCGTGCTACCGGGATCGCATTCGGTTCCGCGTCCGTGGCTGCCGCGCCCCACGCGTGGGCACCGCGTAGGACAGACCGCGGGCGGCCCCGCTGGGCAGCGGCGGAGCTCCGCGTTCCCGTGCCGAGAGCCGCCTGCGCTGCGCTCCGCAGCCACTAGATGGTATTTGGCAACCGCTGCAAAAGCCGCGCCCGGCACCCAAACCAGCCCGGCCGCTTCGCCCCGCTGCCGGGAAGAAAACTCTTTCCATTTGTTTTATTATCATCGTTATTTTTAATTATGCTTTTATAGGGCGCAGGTGAACGAAGCTGCCGTTGTGGTAAGCAGCTAAAAGCAAGCAAAAGGTCTGGAGAGATTAGATGTGACAGTGGTTGATCTCGCTTGAAAAGCACAAAGCGTCTTCCCTTTGGCATTGTTGATGCCAGGCTGTATTTTCCCTCCGTCATCGTTTTGGTTTGGCCTTCTCTTTCCAGGACAGAAAGGCAGGTCCTACCATATCCAGGGCTTCCAGCACTTCCCGGCGTTCCCCTATTGATGTTAAAAATGGATGTGAAGACAGCTTGGTGTTGTTGAGCCGCACAACACAGCCCAGAGAGGGGATGTTGGGGGGGCTTTTAGTGGGGAGGCCCAATGAGGCAGCCCTGCTGCTAGGATAGAAATGAGAAATGATTCCCACCTCTGGGAATGGATGTAGACATCTCAAACCACAACTTTTGGGATCCAGCTCTTCGTTCCTCCGTCTCAGATGAGCGTTTCAAGCTCTCCTTTTTTTTTTTGGTTGTTGTCACTACAGAAGATGGACAGCAATCTGCCTCCAGCGGTCAGACTCTGATCTTTCCTACTTTAATTGGGTGGTTAGTTGTATCTTTTCTTCCCTAAATTATTGGCAGGAAATTGCGATTTAATCCATTGTGCGCTGAAGAAATTTAATCAATCATTAGAAATAACTGCCAATGATAGGAAGGTATGGTAATTCATGTTATTTCTGCAGACAAAGCACTGATATAAACAAAACATAATTAAACATGCCCTCCTTATACACTTCATAAAAAGCCACAGTCCTTGGGTATTGTAAATCTAAACTTATTTCTCTGATCTTGGGGCATAAAATGTGTTCTGTGAATTGTGTTACTCCTTGTAGGAAAACACTGATAATATTTGCCTCGCAGGCAGCATAAAACACGAAATGTGAAATAAAAATAAGTTATTAATCAGACTAACGGGCAACTTAAACGGAGAGCTGTCTTCTATGTCACATTAAAAATGATAATGAGCAACATTTCACAAGGCAATATTATTCAAGGAAAAGAGAGAGGGGGGGGGGAAAAAATAGAAAGCCACGTTACACGCAGCCTTCTCAATCCATATCTGTGCTGTAGTCTCCAGGAAGCAAACAAGAAGTACAAGTTTTGTTGCTGGTTACCATGGGTATGTTGCCCGAGGAATACCTGGCTTTCAACATGGCCATACCTAAAACAGGTGTTGCTTTTTTATCTCGCAGCTAACGTAGCCCGCGGCAGCTGTGATCTTGTTTTTTCCCAAATTTGCATCTTAGTAGAAACAAAGTTTTAGCTCAATTAAATACCTGTCACAGAGGGGAGGAAGGAGTAGGAGTATGTTGTGACGCATAAGAACATGTTGTGTTTATGAAAGCAGGCTGGTAAGAGCTTTTTTTTTTTTTTTTTTTCTAATGATCTGTGACAAAAAAAAAACACCACCACAATGCAGGAAGAAAAATCCTGCCCCGAAGGCCTCTGCGTTGCTGACTGCTTCTGACTTGGAAACCGAGAAACAGAATTTTAGGGAGGATATAAAAGTGAGGTCCATGATTTAAAAAAGAAAATAATAAATAAATAAAAACTGAAAATAAAAATTACAGCAGGTCCCCTAATTCACCTCAAGGGTCCCTGCATGTTACTTCGGTTTATTTCTGCAAGATACGGGCCAAATTCCACATCCCACTGCAGCACGGTTTGAGTTGAAGTTTGGATTGCTGGCGTTGTTACCCAGAGGAGATGTGGGTGCCCCATCTGCAGAGGTGCTCAAGGCCAGGCTGCGTGGGGCCCTGGGCTGCATGGTCTGGTGGGGGCCTCTCATGTGTCTTCACCTCCTTGTTTAGCTCTGTTTGCTTTTTTTTATTTCTTTGCATTCTCATCTCCCTCCTTTCCAAGCTGAGCTCGTAATACGTCACAGTTTGGGTATGTATCCTCCTGCAGGAGTGGAGTTTGGAGAGCGTGTTTGCTGTGCGTGGCGACAGAGCCATGATACAGCCCTGCTAATTAAGGCTGGAAGCATGTGTAAGGTGGTGGGAAATCCGTACATGAGGATCAGTATTTCAGTATTATTGCACAAACCCCTAGAAATATGTCAGCTGAATGTTCTTGGAAGGATGCACGTGGAGCCTGAAATGCCTCTCACTGCTGCTGAGTTACCTCTGCAGCCCCACGATGTCCTTGTACTACCTTATGTTTGAAGTTTCTTGGACAACAGTGAAGGTAATAAACGCAGCCCAAAAGCTGCCAAAGACATTCTCAGTAAGAGGGTTTATTGCACTTTCATGGACTGACTATGATAGGTGCATGGTAAGATTATTTGAGAGTGGGAGAGCGGCAGAGCATGCTCGGATCACCTTTGCAGGCTCCCAGAAGAGCTGGACATTAGCTAGGAACAGGCTTGTGCCTATATGACATCCCTGGATCCAGCTGGGCCAGGTGCCTGCAGATCAGCCACCACTGCACCTCTGACCAGGTGGTCTGGAGGTCTAGAAATTTGAGGAGACCTTATTTCTACTGGGAAAAAATAAATAATAAAGGAATCTCAGAGAAACCAGACAGGAGAAAGGAAAAAAAGTTTTGTTGAGTGCCTGGGAGGGAGACAGGATCTGTCTGTGCCTCTGCTCATCAACAAAACAGTTTCTTGTCTCCACCGGTACGTTGCAGCGGATATTATATATCACGCAAGCCACTAGTTATCTTTGGGGGAAGGTATGTGAGGAGAATGAGAGTAGCTATTTGGGTGCTGGGTCTGTAAGTGGATGTGATGGCAGGTATAAATTAAGGGTCTCGGGCTGAGTGTTGATTTACACAGTCCTTGAAGGGAATCACTCTGAACGCAGCTTGTAAGAGACGCGCCTCAAATCTGCATTCTATTTTGTGTCTCAGACAGAAAGAAATTCTTCGCTTTGCTGCTGATCAAACAGCCAGACAGGACTAGAATTGACAAGAATGTGTTCACTGGAATCTTATTTTAAATTGTGATCTGTCTTAATGGTCCACGTTTTTAATCAGTGAAAAGTATGTATATTTTAATGAAGAAACAAAGTTGCCTAATCAGTCCATCCCATCTCCCCCGCCCCCTGAAATCTGTTTTCAGTTGGGAGATTTGGAATATGGGCACATATGTAGATACATCTATATATTTTCGTGAGTTTTCTTGAAGATTTCATGTTTTCCAGGCAAATGTTGTAGAAGCTGGTTCTCCTTTCTCTGATACAGGCTCCTATCTAGAGCAACTCTCGAGTCAGCTGAGCTGAACGCAGAAGAAACTGGCACATAATATCAAGTACCTACTTCAGATTTAGTGCATAGTCCTTTCATATATATATGAATTTGTCAAATGTTTCCCCTCTGTGTTTTACAGCACTAATCCTGATCCCATTAAAACAAAGTCATCAGGAGCTAGACAACCAGAATATTGGTATTTTGCTCAAAATAGGTAAAATTAGCAGTGAAGTCTGCAACAAGCCCGAATGTTAGAATGTACAACTGTATGTTCAAAGTATTTTCAGTCATGTACTACTTCAACTTTCTCCTCACTTAGCAGAGGTTTCTTATTGCAGGTTCTACCTGCACCTTGGAACTTGTCATTTTTCACTTGTTCGTTGTCTTTTTGTTTTTCTGAAGAGTGGTATTACAGCCCTTTCTATCTTTTTTAACACTTTTTGTTCCAAATCAGAAGAAGCACATTAAGAGTAATTAAAGAGAAATGAGTTAAGATGGTCTGGCTTGCAACAGGAAAGGAAAAAGAAGAGTTTGAGCTATACATGAAATATAGGCTCCATCAGTGAAGTACCCAATAAAAGACTCAGGCCTGACTGATCCTCTGCTACAGAAATGTGCTTCTTGAAACGAAAGAAGAAACAGGAAAGACATAGGTCCTCAATTAGTTTAGTGATTAAGATGTTCAAGTCAGCCCAGAGAACTCTGTGGCAATGTAACATCTATAATTTTGAAGCAGTATTTATAATTAATGTTGTTCATGTTTTACTGCATGTTATTCCAGGCCCTCTTCTTTACTGCCTATGTGTGAGAATAGCTGGGACTCGTGAGAATAATCTTTTGTGTTTAATAGAAAGCAAAAGCAGATAATCTGAAACAAGAAGAAGAAAATCTGAGCCATGTGCTTCCTATTTACACTGTTTGTAAATCTGCATTTGCATGACAAGAAGTAACATTTTTCATTATATCAATCTTTCCACCTTGAGTAGTACTAACACACTGCGATTTCTCCTCCTTTTTTGTCTAACTGCTACCTGCCCACCTAGCACTCACTAATGTAGAGGAAAAGCCAAGGTTTTCATCTATAGTTACTTGTCATTGCCATTGATGCGGAGTGGAGGCTGTTGCTGTGGGAGCTCCATCCTGCCCATGTCCAGGCACCCTGCTCTGGCACCATGTGCTGGTCCCTCTTACTGAGAGCTCATTGACATTTACTGGCTAGATACATTCATTTTGTTCCTTCAGGAGCATTAGTAAGGCCTTGACTGCCACACCAAGTATCTGTTTTTCAGCTAAGGACTCAGAAATCAGATTATTATTATTTTTTCTCCCTGAAGGAAAAGCTTTCTATGGAAATGTCTCGTCTTGTGTGCTGCTCCGTCCCAGTGTGATTTATAGATTGTATGTACAGTAAGGATATATTTGGGGCTGATGTATGGCTAACTCGTGTGTTACAGGACAGGACATGAGATTAGATCTTGAGAAGAGGTGAAGAGGAAAATAGAATAAGGAGATGATATTCATTTCCAGAAATAGAAACTATCAACCAATCAGAACATGGTGAATTTCTGTCTACTACTACAAAGGACTGTGTAAGTGGACTATGAAAGGGTTCCCTTGTGCAATGCATGCATCACTCTGTTAGTGCTGTTTACGTGCATCAATATTCCATGTAGTTGTGCTGATATAATTAAGTGGTAAAGAGGAATGAGACTGGAGTTGGGGTGAAAGAAGGAATGAGGTAAATCAGACATACGTTTTCAGGACAGGGTTTTGACAGAATCACTATTTCCTGTAGCCTTCAGCATTGCAAAGAGTGGAAGAGCATCTCTGAGGCCACAATTACCTATAAACTTGATGATGTCTCCTGTTCCAATCTTTCAACTTATGTTGGGTTAGAAAGATTCCATTTACATTTAATTCCATTCAGACCCAGATTTTGTTGCCTTGGTTTGGATAGTTTGTGTATTTTGCAAGGCCTGCATGGCTCCTATCTACAACATCATAGAAAACTAGACATCGTGCCTAACTGAGATTATGGTTGATGTATCACAGCTGAAATTTTGTGGTTCTTTGTAAAGGCTTTGGGTTTTTGATTTTGGGAGTTTCAGTCAATTGAAAGCAGTAGCTTTATGACAGCAAAATTTAAGTAGTTTTGAGTTGAAGATTTGGAAGTTTCGATTTAAAGATTTCTTGCTAGACATTTCTCAACAGCTAATGTAGAAAGTTGAGGCAATTGTTAACTAGTTGGGAGGATGTAAAGGCAAACTTACAAAGGTTTGTGTTTTACAGGAGGCAGCTCATCTAGCTCAAAGTCATTCTGACAAAAGAAAAGTAATTGTCCGAGTTGCTGCAATTAAGGAAATGATCAGTGTTGGTTCTGTGCTGAACAAACGCTCCTGCAATGGGCATGCTTGCTCAGGGTTTACTGGTGTAATCCCCATTTTCCCTCTGGGAAACCAGAAGGATTTTGGAAAACACAGAAGAAATCTTTCAAGTAAAGCTACTTCACATCATATTGGTACAAAAAGCTCTCTTATTGTACAAAAGGTAATATTGTTGTATTGTGCTTTGGAGAGCTGAATAGCCTAAGGACATAGGACTTCTTTCTTCTTCTCTCACTGGTGTAATTCTATTGACGAGCATAATCCTGATTTCCACCAATCAGGTCCAGATTTGTTTGTAATGAATCATTTCGGTCTCTCCCACTTGTCAATGTGGGGCTGAGGAAAAGACCCTTACAGTGTTGTCAGCTGCTGGGTCCAACCAGAGCCACCCACTCATCCTCCAAAGCAAGCCCTTGGAGACAGGAGCACTGCCAGCACTTCCCACAGCTATGTCCCATTGAACAATAAAGGGCCCCGTGCTCTAATGATAACTAATTACAGTTTCTCATATCTTTCTATCAATTAACTGGAAATGTTTCTTTGTTTAAATAATTGTCTTTTGGTAAATAAATGCGTAAACACTACTTAAAGCGTTTTGGGGTCTAATTATACTTATCTGAAAGTTAACAGATTCAAGATGTGATTTGTGTTCTAATTGTTTTAATTTGTGGTAAAACATGGTGTTGGGTGCTGATTTTCTGAACAAGCTGATCTCTAACATAAGCAAATGAGAAACTACAAATGATTATCTATCAAGCTCAACTACTTACTGTGCTGGGGCTGTGCTTGTGTTGGGGCATGTTTGCTTTTCACCCTGGCCAAACCGACAATGCAGTGAGAGGAATAGTTCATACAAATGTTAAAAACAGTTTAAAGATGCCCAGACTGGGCTGTGGTGCTAAGCACTGTGGACTCAGTATCTCCACACTGTCATCTGGAATCCAAGCTGGACCTACGGGGCTGCTCTGCTCCATGGAGGTGTCCTTCCATCCAGTTTTCCATCCAGTTTTCCATCCCATTTGCAGCCTCAGAGATCACAGCTTGTTCTCAGTAACTGACCCTGAGGCAAGACAGATCCATCTAAACCCTGAGATCTGAATGCACCGGGCTTTTGGGTCCACTTACCTTAGACTCTTTCATGCGCCTACCCTCTCTGATAGTAGAGGAGCAGGATGTCACTGTGCTTTGTTATTCTCATTAGTTTCTGGGGTGCATGTGCATATAACACTGGGGTGCATGTGGTTTAGGCAGAGCCTCTGGCCAGTCCTCACAAAGATAAGGTAAATTGCCCCTCACCACTGTTTCAGGGCGCATAGAGCAACAGGGGAGACCCAGATAAGAGACTTGGTGGTTTCCTGGAAGGAGGCACCTGAAGAAGAACTGTGTGCCAGGGGGGATGCTCTGAGGAACTGTGTACAAGCGAGTGGGGTCTGTTCACACAACTGCTCCTGCCCTCTGGGGGATGAGCAGATTGAGGACCATCTCAGTTCCAAAGAAGCATCCTGATTACGGTTGTTGTATGCATCTCCCCCTCTCTCTTCCCTCTAACACCAAAGTAACGTCTCTGCAGTTCAGAGCAGTGTTAGGAGGTTAAAGTTGCAAATCTTGGGAGAGGATCAGGCAGCGCAGAGAAAGGACAGTGATATAAAGAAAGAAAACAGTTTTCTGCTGGTTTTTTTTTTTTTTTTTTTTCTCCCCCTTCCATGAAACATATCTGTGGGATTTTCTGTTAGGCTTTTTTCAAGATAAGGGGAAAAGAAGGAAAGGAAGAAAAATCCTCCCACGCGTTCAAACTGAATTTGCATTCTACTGCATTAAAATTTTTCTTAAATTGCAATTAAGCAATAAATCTTCACCAGTTGCAAAAATAAAGAGAGTGGGGCGGGGGAAATTTATTAGATAATGTAATCTTTCAGGCATTTTTTAATTTCCTTTTAAGATCTAGAATATCAGCCGGAGTCCCAGGTAAAATAGGATTCTAGTTTTCAGCCACAAGTTGCGACTCAACATGCTTAGCTAAATTAAACAGAACAGATGTGAAAAATAAGATGAGAGCTATGCATACAGCTCCCAAGTGCTCTCCCACTGCCCCCATTGAAGAGCCCGGGCTAATTCCTCTGTGTTGACCAAAGCCTGCAATTCGATCCTAAAAGCTTGTCAGAATTAAGTACAATGCTTAATATAAGTTTACATTTTAACTGTTTTTCTTTGATATTTGACAAGGATGTGGGAAGTAGCTCCAGAACTTTCTCCTGGGCCAATTTGCTCAAGGTTGCAGTGAATCATGCTTCCCCTAGGGCTGCTTGCCCCAGGGACTGCGCTTGAGACCCGGCACCTGTTAGCAGCCAAAGCAATTAATAATTAATTAAACAAATAGCCCCCTTTATGTGGCACCGTGAAATCAAAGCCTCAGCGTAAAATAGAATTTTAGCTTTCAGGTTTCCAGGAGTAACCTCTGCCCCAGCACTCGTGCGGGAGGTGGAGGGGCAGATTTCTGCTTTTCCCTCAAAGAGCAGTGACTTCTTACAAAAGATATTTAAAAAGAAATACAAAAAGAAAGGATTGGAAAGGTCAGCCTTGTTACATCCTTGCTAGCAAACACTGCTCCACTGCAGTGCCAGCAGCCAGTGTCTGAATATTTAACAGCCACAGAGAAAAAGAAACGCTATACGTTCTTGTGGGAAGTGGAAGCTTTCAGCTCGCGTTGCTTTGTGCACCTTCAGGGATGGAGCACAGGATCTCCTCCTGCTGATATTTTGGTTTCATAGATGACAAGTGCATTGTGGCTTTTCCCCCCCCCCAAAAAGTAGCTGCGCATTAAGGAGATAAGTGGACTTCAAAGGGCTAAATATCAGAAAATGGAAGATGGCCACACATAAAGCTATGCTACTTCTGCAAACCCCTTTAGTAGCCAGACAAGGTCACTGATCAGGGTAATTTGCAGGAAAAGTCAATTTCTCAAGTACCCAAGGCAGGTGTTGTGCCATTCTGTGACAATTTACTGAAACTAAATTGAGGAAGTTGAAAAAAGCAAAGGTCGTGAACCAGGGGAGAAGAGGGAAGCAAATCTCTTTGACTGTAGTTTTAACTCCTTTTCAACCGAAGGGTATTTACAAACTCCCGAGCCTGTTTCCACTTTATCTAAGATCACACTTGTGTAACTCGGACCTTCTTATGAAGAACTGGGCTAAAATCTGTGTGCATGACAAAGGCTCCTTGTAGGTAACTCTTAGCAGCATAAAGGCAAAACGAAGAAGCGATCCTTTTCACATTGAAATGTTTCTTAGTCTTCATGGCAACAAAAACCTGTATGAAAGTAGATGGGATGGAAGTGAAGAGATGAAAATACAATTAAGAGAAGGAAGTCACCAAAATGATAGCAGAAAGAAAGAGAGTTAAGGTCTCAGAAGGCATCTGACTGCATCCGTGCTTTAACTGCACCCTATAATGCACTTGTCTTGGTAATTCATTAGAAAACGTAGAATCATTAGGGTCAGAAAAGACTACTCAGATCATCTAGTGCAACCATAAACCCACCCTCACCACGCCCTCTTCAAAGGGAGACAGACCCAAACACAACCTCCTCACTTGAACCCTTTCAGACTCAGAGCTAGACGATCTCAGACTGTTAGGTGTTTGAACTCGAAGAAACCCATAAATTATGAGGAACAGCAAAGTCAACATCTGAGAGCTTAATGAAGGTGTTTAGTAATTGTGCCACCTTAGTTTCTTGGTGTCAGTAGGTTGATACAGCTGTCAAAATAAGGTAGCATAGAGGTGAACAGGGACCGGTTCCTACCTCATTTGAAGTCTGTTTAAAGATCATCCACAGGTGTGAGTCAGGAATAGTTCACCACAACTGTAAAAATCCTAAAGATTTTGGAGTTACAGATCAAAATCAGATGATTTGTTTCCACTTCCTCAGAGAAGCCTTAATATTTCCACGTTTCCTCTTACATTAACTCTCTTCAGTCAGGAAAACGTTTAAGGCCATATTTGCGCTTAGGAGTATCTTAATCCCAGCATCCTTATAGCTCAGTTTGGATTTTCATCCAGACCCGGATCTTGCATTGGGCTTTGGTTGGGATACACTCTGCAAGAACATTTGTTTCATGCTATAATTTCACAGCTCATTGGTGATGCTTAGCTATGCCTCTTACTATGAAGCCTAGGAATTTTATGGGGTAGCAAAAGACTGTTCTCTCTACTTGTCTTCAGTGGGCAGGCATCCAAATCTAATGAGGATAAACTTCCCCCAGTCTTTCCTTGAAGGGAATATTTCAAACTATTTACAATTATTTCAATTATCAGGTCCAGCTTTGAATAGGTAGACAAGGAGTTGCTGACATACTTGTGTCAGACCTGTGCAGGCTGAAAAACCAGGGAAGCACTGCTGGCAAACTTGCTTGAGTTTGTATGTGTACACACGAGACTGTCCGTGTGAACAGCAATGAATAGAAAGTAGTTTTGAATGTGATTTCAGTGCTCTTTTTATGTTTGCAGAGGTGAAAGCAGGAGTCAAGGCAATGCTTGGCTCTGTGGAGCATGGGTGTGAGCTCAGATGTTCAGCTGCTAACATTCCAAACAGGGTCCAGAAGCATTCACACAACAGTATCTTGGATGTGCACAGTCCAGGAAAACCATGAAAGAGGAGAAAACTAATTCCACCAGAAACAACCTGCAGAGATCAATCTCAAATGTCAAAGACAAAGATGTTATTTCAAGAGATGGGCACTGAATGGGTGCACGCAGTTATTTATAATGGGGTACAGTAGCAACTCTGCACTGTAGATACCTGGTGACAATATGAATTTGTAACAGCTGTGGAAATAGCCATAAGAATCTGGGAGTTGTCTGCATTCTGTCAGATCTGTAGTCAAGGCTGGACAGAGGGCTAAGAAAAGACAGTGAAAATTACTTGTGCTAGCTGACAGCTGCAAGACTTTGGAAATGAAAACTGTTGAGCGATCAAGGATTTGGCAACCACGCTACAGCAGTTCCTGAAATGGAACTCAATTGTTCCAGCTTCTGCATTTTTAACTGCCTTTTGCTCCTTATCTGTGGTGACCAGCATGGACCAGCAACATTGAGCTCCCTGCACATGCAGTAGAGGCCAGTAAAAGTCAACTTCTTTTTGTCTGTGGCTCTGCTCAGAAACGATCTGCAGTTAGGAGCACACGGAGCTGGGAGCGATTGGCCCGTTTCCTGACTTTGTTTCTCTCCCACAGTACAGAGGTCTTAGTAGAAAGATTCGTTCAAATACCAAGAGGATGTAATTAACCTCCCAAATGACTCCAGCCCCACTGCTGCATCACTTTGGCTGGCTAAAGATCTCTTTATGACAGAGCAGGTAACCGCTTTGTGTGCTCTGGCTATTCCCAAGTGCTGCCGGTCATATCAGCTTCTCGGTCAGACCTTCTAGAAATACAATCTGTGAATTCCTTGTAAGTGCAAGACTATTTTTATTTAGCTATTTCAGGGCCCCACTGCCTGAAAACCAATACAGTTGTTTAACTTTTAGGAAAAGAGCCCTAATCTCTCTAGCTTCTATCCCATGTCTTTTACATCCTGAGACTGGAAACAATCTATATCCTAAACAGTCAGAGTTTCAGGAATGTTAAATCAGAAGGCTCTATCTGTAGTGGGCAAGGGGACATGAGTTAGTTAGTCAGGCAAATAAACAAACACAGTAAAACACACAAATAAAGCCACCACACCTGCAGGAATGTTAGATATGTTAAAAGGGGTTGCATCCCTAGGCGAGCTACACTGGTTCACTTTTCATCACCAATGACCATGTTACACATGCAGCTGGTGACATTACTTAGCCTCCAGCAAGGTCAGAGCACGCCGCAGAGTGAACAGAGGAAGAACTGTTCCCCTGTTTGTAGCAAAAACATGGTCAGAAGTGATTTGAACTCCAGCTGCAACCTGGCCTGCCTAATGATATCTAAGCAGTCCCACTGCTGAGGGCTGGCTTCCCTTTCTTGTAGAAGCATCTCACTTCCACAAGGCCACCTTTAAAACAAAGATACGTTTAAAACATCTTTTTATCTCCCAAAGTTTGTTTTTGTAGGTCTTCCTGAAGTGGACCATAGCAAAATGATTATTTGGTGATGGGTTACAATAGAGGTCTCTGTTACACTCTGCAGTTCTTAGACTAAAGTCACCAGGCTGTGTGGCAGACTGGATTTAAAGGGGTAGGTTTTGAAGACGCTTAGCAGGATGTGGTTCACTCCCGTACTTACTGGGGCTCTCTGAAATGCCTGCACACCCTTGCTGAGCCCATCTGAAGGATAGCTGCCTGACTCCTGAATACAGAATCATAGAATGGCCTGGGTTGAAAAGGACCATAATGATCATCTAGTTTCAACCCCCTTGCTGTGTGCAGGGTTAACATCTGAGCGTGTTCTATATCTGGACAGAGATCTTCAGGGATGCCACATTTAACAATCAAAGTGAACCTCCAAAAGCAAGAGAACTAAATGAGGAATTGAAACATTGGCTGATGTCTTCAAACTGTTTGTGTGAAATAAAGTTCAATGCACACAGCATACCTTTAGCACAGAGGTTATTATTTGTTTGATTTCCACTAATGGAGATGCATAAGAGTTCTTAAACCAGTTTGTTGGTTTGCCTGAATCTTAGAGTTAATCAAAGGCACTTCCTGAAAAACTTTGCTCCTTCAGAAAAACTTTGAGTTTTGGCAATCGCTAGAGGGGTTAAAAGAGGCTGTGCACAGGGAAGATAACCTAGGTTTAAAAAAACTATAGTCATCATTGTTCATTTATTCTCTTTATTGAGGTAATTTAATTATCATATAGACACAAACATTTGCTCCCATGCTGGGCTCTTCACATCTGTTAGTAGAGATTTGATTAGGTCTACACAAATGTGCTAGATTATACCATCTAGTTGGTGAAATTCAAGCCACCTGGATATTTTAGCAACATCAATAAGAATAATTCTCTTTTTCCAAATCAGTAAATCCAAGATATATTAAAAAGAATTAATTAATGAGTACCAGATAGGCAAAACAAACATTTGACAATGAATCATATTATCAAAGGTTTTGTGGGAGATCCCTCTCAGCTTATGTTTAGATGTCAAATTATATTACCAAAACTAAACAATCTGTTAAACCGATCTCTTAATGCAATAAGTCTCAGCACCATACTCTCTTTTTCCCGAAGTCCTCCATGATAACCAACAGTGCAGCAGTTAAGGACAACAGTAGCACTAGCAATAATGACGCCCTAGCAAGTCAGTACTATGAAATAGCCAACTCCTAATATTTTTAGTGTCCTGCATTTTTTTTTCTTTATTATTATTATTATTATTATTGGCTTGTAGGATCTGGTGATAGAAAATGTTAATCACTCAAGGAGCCATTAGGCAAGTGAGTCAAGCCAGAGAGAACTAACAACCTGAGTGTGCATTTCAGGGTTATGCTTTCAGAATGTGAATGACTGAAAAAACTCACACGGAATTTGTAGTAAATGCAGCTATTAAGATTACACACGATATTAAAATAAAAAGAGGTGAGAGAAAGCAGTGGTTGTTCACTGGAGGACTTCTCTCAAAATCAGTTTAGTGACTTACACAGATGTGCCATTCTTCTTTATTCTTTCTTTGGAAACAAACGTCAGGAATTAAGTTAGGTGGAGTATTTGTTTGGAAAAGAGAACTTTCAGCTGAAGTTGGATAGAAGAAGCCTTCAGTCTGGAAGCATTTATGAAGTATTTATGAAAACACTTTAAGCACTTAAGCAACCACAGAAGCCTTTGCATTAAGTTTTAGCGATTTCTTCAGAATGGGAGAGGTGAAATGCATGGCAGTCAAACTGACAACTGGGAGCAGGTTCGTAGACTGCAGTATGTGTGATACCTGTGGGTTCCTGGGCATGCATATATTGATTCTGCTCCCAGCGGGCCTGTCACTAAACATCTAGACGAGCAAATATGCCACTGGTTTGTTCTCATCCTTGCCTGACCGAGACCGATCACGCTGAGCAATGTTCAGCTTTCTGGATGAGGATCTCGGACTGAAGGCTCATGGCCGTGACCAGCTTGCGCTGTTTGTCTAGGCACAGTCTTGTCAGAAGTGGTGTTAAGGCTTATGCTATAACTTGTCACTGCAAGAGTGAGTTGGAGTAAAAGCTTTCTAAATCCATATAATCGTACTTAATTGTTTACTTAATGAAATTATTTTTAAAAGAGAACAATTGAATGATGATGATTCAGTCATAAGAATTTGCTTCTAAATCTCGAAAGTAGCCTCTTCTGAAAGGATTTATTATCAGATGGATGTGTTTTTACTCTTGGGTACTTAGACGCTTATGAAATGTGCCCAGTATATAATCATACCTAATGCAGAGAACAACAACCATGTGGCAAACCCATCCTCTCAAAGCCTTGAGAACCCCAAAAAAGTCAATAGGCTTCCTTTGGCCTAACATTCCAAATTAATAGGACAGAAACGGGAGTTATGTTTGTGAATGGATGGGCTTTGACCAGTACTAGAGACGTTCATGGGGCTGAAAGCTTTGGCAGAAGCTGTTTCTGTTGCTGATCAAATGGAACTCAGGAAAGGGGTTAGATTTATGGACAGTGAGTTATGCTCTTGGTCTTCCGCTGATAGCAGGCTGGAGTGGAGTCCAACCAGATAGCTGCTTTCTGCTGGTCTTTTGTGAAGTTTCTAGAAGGTCAATGGATTTTTTTTTTCTTTAAAAAAAAATAATAAATAAAGCAGGATTTTTAGAAATGCTTGAGTAACGTAAGCAAAATTTTCTATTTAGAGGATGCTTCACAAACCTTTCTCCAAGTCAGTATTAAAATGGTAAGAAATTTTAATGTCCATGACTGCTTAATTCCAGCATCAAAAGTGACCTAAAGAATTATCAGTTTGGTTCATGTATTGCACTTTGAGTTGCATTCCACGACATGGCGAGCTGGGTTTAAGGTTCACAAAACTGCTGGAGCTTTATGGCACCATTTCAGGTTCTTTTTCCAACTTCATTACAGACTGGAAATGACTTGAAATCATATCTTATTAACCTGAGTGCAAATTACACGGGGAGCAGCGTTACAGCAGGACTCAGCAATGGAAAGGCAGACCCTCCGGGGTTCTTACAGAGTCTTGTTTTGCTATGTACGGTCGCAAAGTCTTCCCACCCTGTTCAAAACTACAGTCTGTAAGTGTTGAATGTGATCACACACATTTCTTGCCTATAGGTGTGTCCTACTGTAGTATTACTGTAATTCCAGTAATAACCCTAATGCAAAAGTCTACAGTTTAAAGCTTTTTTTTTTTTTTCTCTTTTTTTTTTTTTCCTTTCCAAATAAGAGTAAAAAGAATTCTGCAGGACCTTTTATCTGTAGGATTCTTCTCTCTGTTCTGACAATAATTACACCCATATTCCTCCCCTCTCCACTTGAACACATCCATGGACAGCCAAGGAAGTAAAACATCGGTGCAGATGCAGTGTCTTCTGTGAAATGCTGTTTCAGGCTCATGGGATGGGTTGCATTTGATTAATATATGCAGTATTTTCTAGTGACTGGAGATTACCTCATTTGCTAAAGAAAGATAAGGATCAATTGTCCCTAGGACCCTGAGAGTAAAAGAATCTGAAAAGTACACTCTACAACAGAGAAAATAAAATGTGAAAGGGCTTGGAAAGGTGCAGCTTTAACAGATTTGATTGATTGCTCACTTGCTCACCAAAAATATTACAGAAGTATTAATTGGACTTTCTCCAGCACTTGTACCCAGAAATGAATGGGTATGATCTGCAGATGTATTAGGTGTCCGTTCTGCTTCTACAGGCAAAAACTAAGCTGAGGACATGCATGGGTGAGCCGTGCAGCAGCCATCTGGGTGGCTCTGGGGCTGGGCAGACATGGATGCTCCCAGACAGCGATACAGCAACCACTGTGACACGGGGGGTGGGGCTGGGACCCATAAGAGATAGTGGAGGCTGATGCCCAGGGAAGGCTCAGTGCCTGTGCTTTAATAACGTATTGCTAATCAGAGTTGCTGCACAACTACTGAAACACAAATGGCCCAGTGGGAGTGCTTACTTTTCTAGATCTGCCTCTCCCAGATCTCACGGAGGCGCTGCCCTCAGCTTGTCTTCTGTGCTGATAAAGCATTCTGTTAATACAAAGTTGCTGATTGTCCATAGCAAATAGGTGGTTGATGGGAGCAGAAGAAAGTCTGGAATATCTTTAAATGCGCTGCATATTGAATTCTATAAATATTGGGCTCTCTGATTACAGAGGATCAAAGGCAAAAAGAACTGATTGATACTGAGCCCTTAAAAGTCAATTCTTTAGGAAAATGCCTGCCCTTCTTTAGTCTTCTGGAATAATAACTGATGAAGTGATTTCAGCTGCAGGAGACACATTGCAGGCAGCTGCTGCTTGTGGGTTCAGAAGTGTTGTTGTGAAGGGGTAACAACAGCACAGATTTTACAAAACAGAAAAAGAGTTAAACATCTTTATGAGAAACAACAGCTAGGCACAGTCTGTTCACCAAACAGGACACACCTAACCAGGAGCTCAGGTTCACTCTCTATTCCAGTTATACGGGGTCGTTTGCGAAGCATGTTTGTCCACAGAATGATTCATGTTAAATATCTTTTATTGTATTCCTAACTATTTTAAAAAGTAAGCTTGAGAAAAGCTTAGCTAACTTGATAGTAATCTAGAAAGACAGAAAACAGGCCTTCTTGCCAGTTTGTGGTTAATTATGGTAAACTTCTATCTGTAATTTACTCCTGCCCATAATGGAAAAGAGAGTTTTGTTCGAATGTGCATTATATTACATGGGGTTACATCCCACGTGGTGACATGGCACAGTGTAACTTCATACACGCAGATAAAATGTGGCATATTTTTTCAATGTATCAGAATAGAATGCAGAGATATGCTCTGGTATAAAAGATGTTTAGAGAGGACCCATTTCTACAAGCCTGCTTTGTGCCAAATAGCAGTCTCTAATGGAAATGCTAATCACCATGTTTTTCTGCAACCCTTGCAGAAGTAAATCCAGAGTATCTTTTAATTGGGAGCCTTTCTTTATGGTCTTCAGATGTTTATAAATATGCACAACCTAATCTGATTAGGGCCAGACTCTACATGCTGCCTGCCTTAACAAAACAGGAGAAAGTTCTTGCCTGCAGCCTCTGAATTCTGCTCCTCTCTAAGTCTCCTGCATTCTGGTATTTCAGCATTTGAATGCTTGTAATAGAGTATTAAACAACAGCCAATCCTTTGTTCACCCCTCTTCTGTTGGAGAAAGAAGGAAATGCACTAGTAAGTGGGTAAAGGTAATAAGAACTTTTTTGAAGGACCTATTTTTCTTGTTGCAAAATACGTTTTAGTTGAAATGAAAATATTTCATGCAATGGTATCATTTTTAATGAGAATATAGATCAGAAGGAAAAAGTAGAATGGGACTCTTACAAAGCTTGCAATGCATAAGCTTTCATTTCTGAAGCAGAGTTCTTTAAAATTTATGCTGCTTTAAGAATTGCAATGACCAAGCTGAAATTTTTCAGTGTAGGTGAATATAATATTTCAGTTGCTTAAAGAAAAGTCATAGGGAACTTCTAAATTTTCTGTCTTTCATACCACATCTGAATTCAATCACATTTTAAGGCAGCGTATTGCTTCAAGGAATAGAAGGTCTATCCTTCTCACAGGTTCAGCTTGGGGAATTTCACTTACTGCTATGCAGCTCTGGGCAATATTAAAATTGCCTAACTAACTTCCACTTAGGTGTCGGATCTGTTCTTGGCTCTGTGCCTTCCAAACTGGCTTGCTGGTAGGAAACGGTAGACTTTGAACATGAGCTGAAACCTGGACTGTCTGAATACATCCTTCCATTCCTTTCACGAGTTTCATTTTGTGGCTCACTTACATTGACCGTGATTAAGTCTGGTAACAGCTTCCAAGTGAAATTTTGGCTCATCTGGCTCAATGGGATTTTATGAAACAAAAAAGGACAGATTTTTAGGTGTCTATATGTGGTCTGGGACCTCTTTCCACCTCCTCACTTCTCCTCCCCAAGGGATACATATTATGACCAAGTGTTGGTGGTGAAATCATAAAAATTCATCACTCGTTCACAGTGTGCAAGCCGTGATCAGGAAGACAATTTTTTAGTGTAAGGTAATGTTGACCTTAGCAGGAATAATTTGTGCCCTTCAGCATCTGCAGATGTGTAATAGTCTCCAGAGTGTTGTCTGACTGAATATATATATATAATATTTTTTAAAAAGTGTCAGCCAAGTCCGAGGTCCAAATGCAAAATGTATTGCTCATGATCACTAGGATTTGTGTTTCTGAAGAATTGTGGTACAGAGAGCAGCAAGAGATACAGATGCAATTGGAACGTTTTCAGTTCCTGATGAGGACAGTCCAATACTGCTCAAGTTGGGGAAAATTGCTCTCTTTCTCCTGGACCTACATCTGCACATTCACAAGAAGGGACATATCACTAAACAGAAATATGCTCAAAATCTTCTATAGGAAACATGTGAGTTTCCATCCATGCTGAAGGATTTCTGCAGAAATACGTGGTGCTATTGTATGATATAACGTATAATGGAATTGTCTTGTAAACTTTTATTAGGCAGATAAAATGGCCTTTACAATATTATGTATAAAAAGAAACACCTGTTTGTAAAACAGTATAGTGTCCCTACATGTGCCAGTTATGGAAGCCTTGTCTGTGCCTTGGAATGTCCTCATCTGTGGCTTTCAAAGCTGTAGCCCAAACTGAGTCCTGGCATGGCTACACTGCCTTTCACTGCTGAGTTTCGCACCTGGATGCGCAGGAACCACAGAAGATCTGGAACAGAACATAATTACTAGATAGGACATATAATGAGATGTCTGTCTTTCCAAATACAGATGTTTTCTCTCTTGAAATCCACATGTCTGTGGAAAGCTGACAGCAGTCTGTGTGTGATTGAAACGTCCCTTAAGCCTTGTGACAGTATTAGTGAGATTTAAGCAGAGCGTAAAAACGATGCAGTGGCTGGCTGCACAAAGCTGCCTCATCGTTTCAAGAACTGCAGTACCATTTCCAAGAGAAAAGTTGGTAACAAAGCAGTCCTTTTTTTGGGGAGCTTGGTGCAAGATGCAAGAGATCCAGAAGATGTGGGTGTGGAACTGGTAGAGACGCAAGAGATAGCTGAAGTGGTGGGTGTTCATCAAGGACAGTGCTATGCCTCTTCTGCTCTACCCAGAAGAACCCAAGAGACATCAAAGTGTCACTCATTTATCACCTGTGTAATCCAGGCTTGCTGAACTTCCTATTGACTCCATACAGATAACTTTGGGAGGATGCCAGTTTGTGACTGTGTTTGCTTTTGTGCAAACATCCAGTGTGAACCACCGATCCTTTCTGATATTTAGCAAGCCTTACTTCTTACTCACACTTGTGATCCACTTGCTAAATATGTCCAGCTAATCCAAGAAAAAGTAGTGGGCTATATCAGCACAGGCTAGTTTACACACAGGCTGTTTTTAAAAAATAAAATGCAATATATCCTGTTTGCAGGCGTGTATGTTGGAAAAATTAACACATACATATTTGCATATATCCTTATAAAGGCAGCATGATTATTCAGCATTGTGACAGGTCCCAGTCATGGCTTTTGAACAAGTATCAGCTATGTATTTAAAGCAGATTTGTAGCTGCTGTAATTGAGATTTCACTGAAATTAATAGCTATCATCTTTCTCTTTCTGTAGCCATAAAATACCCATATCCTTGTGCAAGACAAAAATTAATGGCAAAATACCTTCACGTGAAACCAAGTCTCCAGTGTTCACAGGCAAGCTGTACATCCATGTCAAGGCAAAATTCAACCACGGTGTATAAGCACAATCCAATATAAATATGAAATCGCTTCTTTCTCTTCCCTTAGTTGTTCTGCTGAGACAGAAATTCATCAAAAGGTGAATCACTCTTGCAGCTGATACGTGCCAAGACATGAAGAAATGGGAATGGCCTGTGAAATAAGAGGCAATGGGAATAAGAGTGAAAACAAAGGAATTGCTCAAAAAATACTGGATGCTATTTCATGATAATGGAAAATAATTATCAAATCCTATGAATCCTATGAATGTTGCATCTGAATTGCTGTCTGCCCCTGTGTGGAAATCATATGTGTCTAAAGTGTTGTGCTAGAAATTAATGAAGATAAAAATTAAAACACTTGTAATGTAAAAAAATTACATGCTTTCTCATAGGATTGAGACATAACACTCAAGAGGATTAGCTTATAAAAAGTCAGATAATCCTCACTGGCAGGATAAATATAACTTATAGAAATTTTTGAAGCATGCTGTCCAGAAGCGTTTCACTAAAATTAATTTAGCAATAAAATTACAATTCCAGCAGACATTTTTCAGAAGTTGTTAAAGACTGAGCAAAAATATTATTAGAACATTATTTTCTGCTGTACCCAAATTTCTTCTCCCTCTTGGCAGCATTAGGTCGCTGCTTACAGCTCTGCTTATCCCAGCAATGATAAGAGAGGAGAATAAATGAGATTTTGTGCTAGAATTTTGCCTTGTGGTATTTCACGAGGAAATTTCACAATACTGCATGGGTAGAAGGGAGAGGTAAGTACGTGCATTTGTTGTTTGGTGAGGAAAAAGGAGTCAACAAACTGTGGGAAAGGGGTTTGGGTACAGTTTGCTGTCTTGATGGGATGCCTCAGCGTGTGAACGATTCTTAGCTGGAGAAGGAGTGATAGCTGATAGGTTTTCACCAGTTATCCATTCAGGCTAAGTGAGTAGGCAGGCTAAGCAGTTTAGTATCCAGGGAACCTAAGGAACCAAATAATGAAATAGGAAAACATCTGGGGAAACTTGTGAGGGAGAGACAGAAGTGTTCTTTTCCTTAAGATCTTTCCCAGAAGAACTGATATAATGGTTACGAAAAACAGAATGAAGGTGAATTCAGGTTAAAGACTGAATGCACAAACTGGGTGACATAGTACCTATGGGCAGCTATGGCTACGACAACCAAGTTCTATGTCAAGTGTCATCTGGTGGGACAGGTCAAAGAAGAATTAAAGAAGAATAAATCTCAGGAGCAGAGGTGACACAAGGTACAGTGATGGAACTCAGGTGACTATTCAAAGGCATGATGAAGAA
This sequence comes from Alectoris magna, assembly GCA_030625065.1. Lineage (NCBI taxonomy): Eukaryota > Metazoa > Chordata > Aves > Galliformes > Phasianidae > Alectoris > Alectoris magna. The sequence goes on along the minus strand of CM060566.1, from coordinate 17,582,065 downwards.
GGTTTTAGAAAAAGAAGTCTCTGAACAGCTTTAAATTTGCAGATAACTTTGAAAAGGCTGAAGATACATGGAAACATGTAAGCCAAAATTTAAGATAAAAATAAAAAAAAATGACTGTTGATTTGAGGGGATGTTTTGATGGTCAGCTTTTCTTTCCTAATAAGAGGTAAGAGATATGAGGAAAAACATAAGCAAGAGTAATGAAACGGTGTCGTAGAAAAGGAAGATGGAAGAAAGATAAGAAAGGAACCTAGAACTGGAGGAATGCTGAGGTGAGATTGGGCAGCTGTTAGAGATATTTAAGAAAAGACAGAAGAAAAAAAAAGGAGGTAAATATCAGTCTCTCAAGGAATGTTTTGTGCCGGTTTATGTCTTTGGAAGGTACGTGCAGAGATGGTCTAACATGATAATAATTCCAGGGTAGAGGCTGAGACCTAATTGATGAGATCTTTGAATGGAAAGCAGAGGAAAGAAAACAGAGATAACAATGCTGTAAAAGGATGTACTGATTGTTTTAGAAGACTGGTGTAAACGTCTAGCACATGGCTAAAGAACTAGGTTTGAGCAATAAGAACAGTATTGAAGGAGAAATACTGTAGCTACGGTGGCTAGAATTGGATTGGGTTCAAACAATTTTCCTCATCAATTGTAGAAATGTTGTATTGGCAATAGATTGGAGACTGACTTTAGACCTCCTCTTTATATTTGAGTATGGAGAAAATTCTTTGTCATGCTGAAAAAACATATGTTATCAGAAGTGGCCACTGAGAGAATGTTTACTTCAAATATGTACTGAAGAAGAAACACTCCTTATTATGGCTGCTAAATGGTTCCTGTGGTGGCAGCAGATGCTTTCCCTCCTCACTGGGTCAATGAAAAGATGTGATTCTATTTTAATGATGCTTTTCATATATGGAGAGGACTTTGAACTGTGTTTGGAAGGTGATCATAGGGAAGAAACCCAGTTATAATGAATTTATGGAGTTTCAATTCAGTAGTAAGGTAAAAAATTAAGCAACTAGGCATTTCTATCTCAAAAAACACCAACATTAACATACCTGCTTAATAAAGAACACACAATTGCAGATCAATGTGAATCCAGAGAAACCTTTAGTTTGTTCACATACAAGTGGAAAAGTGTCTGGAATTTGCACCTATAAGTCAAAGAAGAAAATATTACAGGGAAGTGCTCTGGATATGCTTGGTTGGATGATACATAGTCTGGAAAATACAGTTTATATCAAACAATTTAATACCTGCTCTTGAAAGCCAATATTTTAGCAGAAAAGAAGTGCAATATCATTGAAGGTGTTCTTGGAGAAGTTAATGCTAGAATGAATGTGCAACTTTGTAAGCAACAAAGAAAATAATCACTACGAACAATTTACTTCCACATAAAAATTACGTTTACATTACTGACCTAGTCTTTATTTTTCAGTTAAGGTACAATCACTCTTTATGATTTGTAAACTGTTTTTAAAGGGTACAATAGTATGAAGTTATAACATGCACAAAATCATTTTATTTCTTTTTAAAACATGCTCACCATTTTTATAAGATAAGAATTATTTTCTTTTACACATCCTGAGTAATGGACTCTTTAATATACTACAGTAGCATGGTAGGAATACTTTAAACAGAATCAGGTCAGAAAAACAGGGTAGATGTGAAGCTGTGGCTGCACTAAACCCATACATTAAGGTTATGCATTGTTATTTTCTATGACATCTTTGCAGCAAGTTTATCACTGACATTCATATGCATTTACTGCGATCCCATGGCCTAGTTTTCTCAGTTGTCAGTTTAATATACATATTCCCAAACAATGGCAAAATAAAATTATCTATAATGACTCCCATCTGTCCCATACAATTATTTTATGATCTTTCTGTTTGCTTACATCACGACCACATCACCTTTGGGGAGTGTCGATGGGATATCTCTTATGCAGGGCTGAATAATTTCATATAAGCAACCGATTCATGTATATTTTCCCTAGTTATAACGACACTCTATTCAGTCAGTAAAAAGCTTGCAGACTCTTTTTAGGCAAACCTTCTTCCCAAGCTGAGGAGTGAATCCCACAACTGAGTAAATATTTTATTTTCATATATCACCACTAGCACTGTAATACAAACTTTTCAGAGTAAACAGCTTCAGCAATTGCAATTGTGATATGTGAATGGCATGCCTTGCCTTTGAAGTCAGCCTGTGCAGTGCAGAATCAAAAGTAAACAGTGAAACCTAAAGTGCTTCGGGTTTTTCCAGTCCCTGCAATCTTGGTTTGACAGCCCTGGCTGAGCAGCAACTGGAGACAGCCTTCCCTGGGCACAGAGCTCATGTACTGCAGCCCTAATGGGGACAACAGCCACTCGGATATGTGACACTGTTTTATGAAGGGGATGTTTGGTGATCTTATACTTAATGTTAAAAAAACAAAAAACAAACAAAAAAAAACCCCACAAAAAAACCCAACAACAACAAAAAGAAAGCAGCCCAGTTTTTACTTTCAGAATTGGAAGGAATAAAACTCCAGACACAGAGTTTAAATGCATGCAAACTTGGTGGTTTAGTCACTAAAATCTGTGACACATGGATAAATACCTGAATTTTCTGAGCTGGTGGAATACCTAATTTTGGTCACCCTGTTGTTTTGTTGTTGTTGTTGTTGTTATTGTTTTTCTGTAGCTTCTTGCTTGTGCCTTGAGCTTCAGTCACTGATGACCTCCCAGCACCTGGGAGAACTGCAGTGCAACCCTATGGACGTCCTCCTTGCACAGGAGACAGGGGATGGTGCAGGAGTTGTGGTACAGGAAGTCTGTATCCCAGTGGGTGCCATTGGTGAAACTGGTTTTGAAATTGCCGTGGGTTTGGAAAAGAGACATCAAGGCACATGGTGCCCCGCTGGAAGACACTTGGTGTTGCAACACTGCAAGAGCAGAATCAGCCTGATTCTCAGAGATTCACCACAGTACATGAAACATAAAAACAGCCCAGCATGCAATGACTAAACCTTTAATTGCCTCTCTGAATGATGGAGAGAGGCTACAATCTGATAAACGTGTTTAATTGCTGGCAATTACAAAAAAAAAAAAAAAAAAAAAAGACAATCTTTTTGAAATCTTTTTGAAATGCAGCAGGTATTTTGAAACATCATTTCAACACAGTAATGACAACTACGCTACTCTTAGGAAGCGGGTGACAGGAAATTTCTTCCATTAAATTTAATGGAGCAGGATTAGGCTCAGTGTTGCAAGGAATGGACACCTGCAGCAAAACCATGACGTGGGATTGGTGCGAGCCTCATGCTTGGAGGTGTTTATTTCATCCCTCTCTTTTGGAAAGGATAACTCTGTAAGATGTTGCCGTTCTCTTGGAACGATTGAGCTACTCCATGTCATTCATGGTCTGTGTTCATGGACAAGAGGAGTCCCATCCACTACCTGCAGAATTTCTCATAGGTGAGCGAATGCTCAGAACTCTGTTTATCTCTTCTTAATTAGGTATGAGAGAGTTCATGGAAGTCTGTTACATATTGATGGTTGGAATTGGTGGTCTTAAAGGCCTTTTCCAACCTAGGTGATTCTTTGATTTTATGAAAATACTCTGTGAAGATTGTCGGCAAAACTTGAAAAAGGTTTTTGCTAATTTCTGCATGGTGGTGTTTCCTTTAAACCTGGCAAAGCAGGAAAAAACCCCCAATCCCTCAGCTGATTTAAATCATGCTGCCAAGCCACTGATTTAGTGCTCCTAAATCCCGATTGGTAATGTAACTTACCAGAATCTCATAGCATGCTGTCCAAAAGTGCAGCTAATTTTAGAAGATGGCTGAAGTGTCCAGGGATTTACAGGAGGGGAGAAGAAGCCCTGGTGAGTGCTGTGATTTCAGTCTGCATTCAAGAGGAGAGGTTTGTTAGGGACTCAAGCAGTTCCATGCCTGATTATGTGAAAAATAGATGTAGTAATAGACATGTAACCAGCCTGTCTTAGGTGTTTTCTATATCTCGGTGCTCAAGGATCATCTGAGAACCTCATCATCTCCCAAATATACTTAGTATTTCAATGAAGTGGAAAAGCACTGTTATCTCCAGATGAGGATGGGGGAAAAGGTTCTCAAAGAATGAATTTGCAGGTGGGGAGGAAAGGCACAGAAAGAATAAGCCGGGTGGGAGAAAGAAGTGAATCCAGGTGTTCCTGCTCTCTCACCTCTCCCTCCCCTTGCCACTGTCAGCCAGCTAGGAGATAAAATTCACCCAGCACCAAAGCTCTGCACCCCCAGAGCTCTTCAAGAACTCAGAGCCTGATGGTAGTCCAGCACTGCTTCCTTTTCTCTTAGGTCACCTTCAGCAAAAAATGTGATGTTTGGGCAAGATCTTTTTGGATGTTGTGTCACATGAAGGATGAGGCAGACCCTGCTCTCAGATGCAATTAGTTAAACCATCCCAGGTGGAGCTCAGTGGGTCATTTGGTTTCTAGCACTGTTCACTTGGTTGTGGAGGTTGTCAAGTCTTTAAAATCTACAAACAGAACCATGCTGGTGGCTGGGTACAGTTATTAGGAGTGATGCTGAAAGCTTAAGTAGTTGAGATATTTTGTGCCAAGTGTTGCATTAGAGGGTCTGCAAAACCCTCAGCATGTGGATAGAAGGGGATGCGGTTGGTGAGATGACTTTGTTTTATGTATTTTGTTCTATGATAAAATAAAGCTGAAAGCCTGAGGAGAATGGAGTTGAAACCTTCAAGGAGAGCTTGTCTCTGGGCATGAGCCATGGTGATATTGGCTGCTACAGATTTGGGTTTGGCTGCTCATGTACAAGGAGAAGTTGAGAGTTTGGAGTGGTGGGATTTCTTTTTGCCAACTGATATTTCCATCTGGGAGGTCTATGCACCCCGCCAAGCAAACACAGCAATGAGAAAAGCATAAACAAGTGGTGAGACTTGTATCTCAATTCTTTAGAGAGTTCTCATCTACCTGCTTGGCTTTTGTTTTACTTATTTATTATTTATTACAAAAGGTGATTTTGTGGGGTACCTGTGTGCCTGTGTCACTTCAAGGGCTTGTTAGAAACATCAGCCAACAGTCAAACTGTCGGTGCCTTTCCTTGACACAACGCATACAGCTGTTTCATTTATTCTGGGGCTACCCTTATATGCCTATTCAGTCAATGGTGTGTTTGTTATTGACTTTGATAAGAGAGGTACCACTATTCCTTTTTTTCCATCGCATACATCTGGGTGTAGGTATGTATGTGTACTATAAGCTGCCTCAGCTCACAAGGTCATGAGAGAAGTGATGAAAATAACTTCAGAATGAGGGATGATCTCTTTTTTTGTTTGTTTTGTTTTTGTTTTTTTTTTAAATTACATTTTATTTCATTTGATTATTTGTTTGTTTGTTTTATTTTTTTACAAATTGCCACAGATTACTTCTGGAGTCTTTCTTATTATATACAATAATAAATATTTACCTGACATCAACCATGCCACACACTATACTGTAACCCATGCAATAGAAATATCAAGTGTCTCGGATTTAACCACAGTAAACTCTATATCTATGAGATATTTTTATTTCCCTACCTGCTGTGGAAGGTCTTGTATTTCTTTTAGGACCGTAATGGAAAGAACAGATTCACAGCTTTGGAATTCATTCTTTCTTGTTCTGAAACTGCCTGAATTTCATGACATTCAGACATGCAGAAAGTTCACCTTTTCTCCCCCAGGCATTTGAGAATGACAAATAACTGTGGTGGTGGTGGGGAAATCAATTTTTACTGTTATTATTATTACCTGTCTTACCAGTAATGGTTTATATTAAATTCTGCTGCTTTTCTTAAGTTATTACTTGAGATTAAGGCTGTGGGGGGAAAAAAATGTCTGAAAATATGGTTTAGATAGAACCAAAAGCATTTAAATGAAAACCAAGTAATACTAATACTGGTCAAAGAAAACTTTTTACTACACTAGTAACAAATTAGTTTCCTCCCATGATGGGCATATGTAATGAAAGTAAAACAATGCAAACCAAACCCCAGACTTAAACACCTTTCCTTGAATGATTGGGCAATAATGTCTTCTGCCGTTGAAAAAATCCAGCTCACCAAGCATGCGTTCTACAAAATCAGGTCACGAAGATGTAGATGGAAGGATGGATCCTAAGAGTCCTTACTACCTCTGTTCGTGTTAAATTTTTCCCCTCAAAAGAGATCTGAACAAATTTTAAGCTGACTGGTAGGCTACTGCTTATTAATTACACTATTAATAAGAAAAAAAAAACAAAACAGGATTTTAAGGTAGTTAATCTTTAAATAGCAAAATGATTAGGTCCATATGGTTGGGTGTTGCCAATAAGTTTCATATAAATCAAATAAAAACATACAGCTTTGTTCAGAAGCTATCATTAATACTGCAGTGATGGTAAAGAAGCCCTGGTTATAGACAGAAGCCCGTTATGCTCTGCACTGTGCAAATACAGAACAAAGATTCAGTTTCTGTCCTTAGATGCTTGTAGTCTAAGACAAAAAATATCAAGTAGTCTTACCAGATAGACAGAGAAGCACAAGGAAATAATTAGGTGAGAGTAATTAGAATTAAAAAAGTAATTGCACTTACTATCAGGTGTCTTCATGTTGCTATCAGAGGGAAGGAGGTGTTTTTGGAGGCATTTGAGAGGGAACAATGATCTGGGTTTGCTGATGAGCTTCTTCCATGCATGAAGGCTGGCATAGGAGAAAGGGCAAAGGTGCTCACTGGTAAACATAACAAATGGGTGATGACGGCAGGCATCGCTGCCTGATCAGCAGAGGGAGTTGACATGTTGATAACAGAAAAAAATGATAGGTGGAGTGTGGGTAGGTCATGAAGGGCCCTTAGAGTGAAGATGAATAGTGTATGCTTGATGCAGTGCCAAGTTCATGGATGATTCACTGTTCTTGTTTGAAAGTCTAAATTTCCACATTATTTTTATATGATTAATGTTATTGAGTACTTTTGACTTGTTTTCTCATAATAACAAACATTCCATTCATTTTACAAGGAATCTATTCAATGTAATTGATGGACTCATTGAGCTCAATGAAGCTGATGTCATGACATGTTGGTACGTTACTATCAGTTACAATAGTTCAGTGCAAAGTAAAGGTTTATTAAGTAACAATATAAATTGCTTGATTGTTTCTAGGTAAAAAGCATCAGACAGATTGTGGTAGTCTTGAGACAGGCAGTATTAATTGCCTGGAGAAAGTATTAAAAGCTATAGTTAAATACTGAATGCTGCCCAAATGTAACATCTGGTAGTGAAGTTGTTTGTGTGGATGTGTCTAGCTTTTTATCTTGTGATTACACATGATGACTTCTCTTTATGCCTTCCCAAGAATTGAAGTTTGGAGTAGGGAAACTGATCCCAAGGTGCATTTTCAGTGATAATGAACAAATATATTGAAGAAAACACCAGGTATGCTTTATCAGCATAATTTTAGCTATTCACCTCCCTTCACTGTGGAAGCATGGGCAGATATCTACATAACAAAATGATCTTTTTCCCATGCAGTGCTTCAGAGTATTCAAAGTATCTAGTCACATTATGCCTGCATAATTCTAAGGAATAGCTGTGCTTTCATCCTCCCTTCAGACCCTCTTTGCAACCTGAGTTGTCTCTGGCCTACCTATATTTACAGATCCTCAAGCAATGTATCTTTGCCAGAAGCATCTCATTGTTACCCAGTAACAAAGCATCTGAGAATCTCAGTTTGATCATGTAGGATGTACCTCCTTGTATAAGCAGCAGACAACATTCATAAAGAAACATCCTTACAAATGGGTGACTTCCCTCTTTTAAGAATAGTGGAGCAATTGCTGATAAAGTCAAAGAAAATGTTAAATGCCTTCATCTGTGTAGGATGAATCCTGTAATCCTGAATGAAAACTTATGCAAATCTTGGTGAAAATGTGCTTGCCAGCATTTTCATTGCAGTTGCTTTGTTCAGGGCACTGCAATCAACTGGAATTCATCCATGAACTGTGTTTATTAGAAGAATGGGAAAAACATGTCTGTGAAGAGAAATCAGATAGTGGGTCACTGAAGTGCTGTATCCGTGCATGTATATTACATGAAAAAATCTTCATGTCATTCATTCTCATCAAAAACGCCCGTAGACCTTTAGCTGTACAGGTTGCGGACAGCTAAATTCTGCTTCCTTACACATCAACAAGATGTGCCTTCTGGCAAGGGAAATCAGGGGCACGGTGTGTTTGGAAAATCCATGAGAAAGAAATGGCAAGATCACGATGTCTAGAAACAGAGATGAAAAAGATGTAGCAGGGGAAGGAATGCTCTCTACTTTAGGGATATGGATGAATGGAGAACAAAACCAAGCTTTTCCTCTAAAACCAGTGGATTGTCTTCAGCTACTACTGTAAGTGGTGGAGTGCCACTGATTTACTTAGAGCTAAGGTAGAGCCTTTTGGAAAGATGAATTCATGCCCTTTCCTTGAAAACAAGATATAAATACCAGAGAGAAGACACCCAGCTTCAACAATTTTGGCATACACTTTCTTCTCTCTGGACAACCACACCACCCCAGAAGTGGGCAAGCTTCTTCAAGAAATGTTTTTGAAGCATTCAACACTGAAAGTGGGTAAAGTAGGTGGGTTTTTTTCTTTTTTTTCTCTTTTTTTCCTTTTTTTTTTTTTTTTTTTTTTTAATATTTGCTTTTAGGGGGACTTATATATAATCCCTTTTAAATTACTGTGCCTATGGAAACTTCCATGATAAGACACTTTATAAATTAGACTGCGTTATACTGTACTGAAAGTGGAAATGTGAAGCTATATAGGCTAGCTGATATCTTCTAATTAGAGGTTGGTTTCTCCATCTAAGTGGATGTGTTGACTGCATTTCATCACAGAAGTACTGCTCTTTGCTTAATGTACATCCCCGAGTAAATCCCTCAATCTTAACACTCTTTGTATTTCTAGGTAAGGTTTCTACTATGTAGTATCTGAAATTTGTTATCTCTTCATTTTTAGGCAAATGAAGGATGAACGTTAAATTAAATGCAAGATTTTATGAAATGGGGGGCTTAAAGTTATTTTTTTTTCATGTACATGTATAGTCCTATACAGAAGAGCTGGATGCTATGTGATGGCTTTAGATACTGGGGAACTGGTTCACTTTGTTGTTAAAATATGCACAAAGATGACCAATACTGGCAACTGAATGGTTCACCTGCATTAAAGTGAATGTTTCCAATCAAAGCTCTGCCCATCTGCAAGACATTTTGACACCTTTTCTTTCTATAAGATTTCAGTGTAATTATATATTTCACATATAATGGGCCACTGCCAGGTTTAATATCTGACCAGCCTCAGCTGAGTCTTTATAAAATACGGCTAGAGATCAGCACAAGTATGAAGGAAGGAAGAATACTTAATAAAGAATGAAAAATAGTAGAGGATTTTGAAGGCCACAGATGTCCATTCTCATGCAAAGTGGAACCAGTTTTGAAACTGGGTTAACTTAATAGGCTGTGAATTATACAAGCTCTTTAAGTTAATCTGATTTCATAGCCACCTTAGCGTATCCACACTTAACTGTCTGAGGACCAGAACACAAGTCCTTTCAAGTGTCAGATGAGGTGGATATTTCTGCAAATTTCCTTGCCACTGGGGGATGTTGCTGGTGGGATCTGCTACCGAAAGGTATTTGAGCCTCAAACTATGACATGAATTGGTTGGTGCAGAAAACGTCATTGCCAGCACTTGTTTGCTTGGAGTGATGACAAATGATTATGCTGTTTCTTTCCATTGTGTGCACAGTTCTCTGATGTTATTCCATCCTCTTTGCTATATCACAAAGATCATTCAATTTCTGATTGAAGTCCCTGGCATCTTACTTCCAATGCCCTGCGGCATTAACACATTGCATGATTCTGTTTCAACATCCTCTGCTTCTTGGCAGAGATTTCCTTCTATATTCCAAGCCTAGACAGTGCATGAAAGGATTTCTGAGCTTTTATACAACAATCTTGGCTGTTTCTGTTGGTTATGGTTTCCCCCCCCCTTGCTTTTTTGAATTTGTTATTCTTGAGGTAGTGACTAGCAAGTCTATCTCCCCATTAGCTGTAATGAAGACATGAATTACACTGAGGTTACATGAAGGTAAATATCCCTGTGGGACTCAACACAGCTGCTGCCAAAAGTGAAGCTTTTTTGGTAACAGATTTCCCTGATAAATGAAAAATATAAAACCTCAGATTTGTTTTATCCCAAATCAGTTGCAAAACATACATACGTGTGTGTGCATATTCCTGTACAGGAATGTGTATATAACCCCCCATGCACTTTTGCGATTGAACTTTTCATCAAAGGCAACGTTACTTCTTAAAGCAAATGTTATTGTGAGGTGGAATTTTCCTTGGAAAAACTGGTTCTTCAAAGCTTTCCCTACCTGTCTGGAGCAGAACAACAACAGTCTGATTCTTTCCTTGGAACTGCTTGGGAGGCATTTTATACCAGTGCATCCCAAATACTGTGTTATGAATGTGTAGCATGTTTGGTTCTTCTGTCAGGAAGGACTAATAAATTTACACGTGCTCAAAAATCTCCCAAATAACTGATTCTGTCTTCCCCAGCTTAATGCAGAGCACATTAGGTAATGAAAGTAAACAGCAAACACGCACACCAATATTTCCTGTAGCACATAGCTTCATCCTCACCTAAATGCTAATCACAAGCTGATACTTGCCTGCATAAATCTAATCAGTTTCTTTCAGCGTTGCATGAGGAGTGATTCCTTTCATCCACATGGGAAAATGTCTAAATCAAGTATCACATTCGTGTCCTTAATAGTGCTGTTTTCTCTGAAATACGCAGGACTGGGCTCTCCGCTTCTCCCGAGTGTCCTGATGGCAACGTCCTCAAGCTCATTTTAATTTCCCAGGCACCCTGATCTAAGGGCAGGAGGGTTTGTGAGTGCTGAGACATATATCCTGCCAGGTACTGAGCAATTCACATCAAGGAAGGTGTTTTGTCACTGTGTGATTGGGCTGCGTGCTGATATTAGGTGTGATGAGATAGAGGAGCAGGACTCTGAGTTGATGCAAGCTGGTGCAGCTCTACCTGAAGGAATAATTCTGCTGAATGTTAACTATAACAGCCGTGTTGATTGCTTGGGGATTTCTTTTAAAGCAGGAAAGGTAGAGAAACACTGATTTGGCTGGGGGGTTAAGAGTGATCAGTTTTGTTAAACTTCTGAGCCCTTCCTGATGACTTTCGATGACCTTTAAGGTCCCTTCCAACCTAGGCCATTCGGTGATTCCCCACAAGGGTGTCACCTGGCTGTGCTGGCGTGTGCCCCAGCTGTGGGGACGCCTCCTGCTAGGTTCAGCCTTTCCTGAGGAGTGCAGGCACAGAGTGGGAAAGGTGCAACCTTATAACCAATAGGTTGTATAACTGGTGCAGGTCTCAGCACGAGTGCGTATGATGTGTGAATCTGGAAATTTTGGGGATCTATAGGTTTTTAGGATGAGCATCTCAGATTCTGAGCTCCTTTCATCTCAAATGGATCCAAAACTGAGCTTCAGTGCCTTCGCTTGCCCAAGCCCAACAGCAACCCATGCTGCGTCTGGCTTTGAATCTCTGCCTCAGTTCCCCTGACCAGGAGAGCTCAAGCTCAAAGAGGGGAATATTAAGGAGAAATGTCGGCACGCTCTGATCTCATGGCCGTGGAAGCTGTGAAGGGGCTATAGAAAAAAGGTGAATGATATTTTGTCGGTGTTGTACTTTTATATCAAATGTTTTCCAATGCTATTTCATCTCCTTCAGGTACGCAGCAACAAAGCATTAAAAATTTAGTAGAGGATTAAAACCGAAATAGAACAAAATGTGCTTTGTGTATTTTTTGTTAAACAGTTTTAAAAGTTGTGTGGCAGATTGGCTGCTGCACATTTTTTCTTGTCAAACTCCCAAAAAAGCAATTATGCAAGTCCTCATTACAAATGAGTCACTGGCATTGTTTTGTTTTATGAAATGGAAATTCTTCAGCACTGAATTGCCTCTGAGAGTGCAAAAGAGCATATACAAAACTCAAGCTGCTTCTGCTTTACTCCTTCATGACTCAAAAGCAGTGAAGTACAGATTATAAAACTGGTTTTAGTTTTAGAAGAAATGTAAGGTTAAGGCTTATCCATGTGTAGCTAAAACGGTGTTCTTGAGTAAGCCTTAATAAAGCACTGATGGTAAAGTAAAACTTGAATGAAAAATTGTTTTACTTAATATTTACCAGATAAAGTTATTCCCAGCGTCCTTAAAGCTAAAGTGCCTGAAATCTAACCTCTAAATTTCTGCTCCAAGAGAACTTGGAAGAGGTCATGTTTTGAGCATATGTGTAAAACAGCATTCCATAATTGATTTATTAACATATGAGGTCATATTTTTGATTTTCTTTTTGATATATATGAAAGCAAGTTATAACCATATAATCCTGTATGATCTATTCGACAAAAATCTGCTTCGAAAGTCCAAGAAAACAGTGAAAGAGGGAAAAAGAGGCAAGAAAGCCAGTAGAGCATATTTTGTAACGTTTAAAAGTTATTCTCCAAAGGACAAATTAATGAAATTTGCATTTGGTAAAGATTGTATTGGATACTTTTAATTGCATTCTTTCACATCCCAGGAGATGTGTTGCAAAATACATCCAGATAGGATAAAAAGTATATGTATGTATATATATATATATATTTAATTTAAATATGAACACTGCAGTTTTCAGGCCGCAATGTCATAGTGTCTACTGGGTTCCAAAATGCTACCTTAAGAAGAACTGAGATGCCCAAAATCTTTGTAGGCTGCTTTTTTTTTTCTTTCTTTTTTTTCCTTTTTTTTTTTCCCCTCCCTTTTTCATCTGTGAAGTCTTTTTCTGCATATCATTTCTGAAATGTGAAGCACATGCTGCCTTGTTCTGTAGCACAGGTCCCTCTCCAGCAGCCCCTTCTCACTCTCTATCAAAGTCAAAGTTCCCTTTGAAGTGCTGAGTTTTGCCTGAGCCCCGTGTGCTGCAGAGACAGTTCCTCCTCCATTGCATCTTCTGCTGGGCAGGGACACGTTGTGGCACATGTGCATGGACCAGTCATGCTGGGGACTCACCCTTGGACTGCTCTTGTCCTAAGCACAGGTTAATTACTATTAAATGTGTTAAATGCGCAGTTCAGTCCAACAGGTGCTCCCATTTCTGGCTTCAGCATAGTGGCTATTTCTAGGTTTAGGTCTGAGGCGCACTGGGGTGCACACAAGATGTGACCTCTAAGATCAGCCAAACTCACATCAGCCACTGACATGGGTTTTTCCAAGGCTCTTCATGATCATAGAATGGCAGAATGGCTTGGGTTGGAAGGAATCTTAAAGATCACCCAGCTCCAACTCCAGTGCTGTGGTCTGGTTGCCACCCACCAGCTCAAGTTGCTGTGGGCTCCATCCAACCTGGCTATAAACACCTCCAGGGATGGGACATTTGCCCACATCATCTGGTCTTCTACTTTATTCTGGTTTGATATGACAGGAAGACAATTAATTTAACATTGTGTGTGTGTGTGTGTGTATAGCAAGATTAGCATATGTCTCTTCTAACTACAGGATGGCTTGAAATCATTCAAGTATTAAACATGGTAGCAATCATGTTAGCAAACACAGAAATATCCTGGTAGACAATGCTTCCTACACTGAGCAGACCCTGAGAATCCAAAATTAATGAGTTTACCCCACCTGCACTCCAGAAAGGGCAGATGGAGTGAAGTCCGCTGCTTGTAGCTCATTCTGCCTCCTCGTCACCTGCTCCAGTAGTGGCCTCTGATCTTGCTCACGTTTCTGATACTCAGGGACCATTTTCCACAGGAGGCAGCTGGGCAGCTGAGGGTAGCACAGGGCGGCAGACCTGCGTCCCACTGGTAGTCCTCCAAGGGAGTGACAAGTGTCTCCCTTGGGCAGAGCTGCTGTCTGGAATGTTATTTAATAGGCTTATCTTGGGCAAGTTTAGGCATGAGTCAAGCACATAATATGAGCCGGAGTTTGTAATTTCATACAAACAACCCTCTCTCGGTTACAATCTACTCTCAGAGACTGCTGATGGATTGAACTTGATAAAACAAAAGAGGGAAGGACGGCATTATGCGAAGGAGAAAAACTGATTTACTCTGAAAATGTTGCAATAGAAAATTTGAGCTCTGTTGAAAGACGTTCCACCAGCTGTACGGTTGGTTAAGAGCAAGCCTTGTGAGTCCCCTGTTTTGTTTCAGTTCTAAAATAATTTTTTGAAAGATTAAACATGATTTATTTGCTACCCAAAATAAAGATTTTTTTCCCTCAGAAAACTCATTTCAAGTATGGAAACATTTCTGTGTGAGAGCTAAATTTCTGGGGGCTGAGCTGATGGTGGAATTTTCCATTGTGGAAACAATTAATAAAAATCATAATTGTGCATCTCTATAGAGATATTCGGTGGCTTGGTTTCAATGCTTAGCTGTTTCCAAGAGATTCCATTTATACTTAATTATCTTACCATTTCTGGAAAATATTCTGATGGTGTTCTGAGCACAGTTTGTGTATTGGCTCCCATGGAGAATATTGTGATATTTTAAGATGCTTGTGTGTGCTTCAGCTCATACCTTCCTCTCCGACACAATTTCCTACCTTTTTTCTGTCTATCTTCTGAGATGCGGTGATTCACTGCTCAAACTAACCATAGCTCTAGACTAGAGGAGAATAATAGGTGTTTGGCTGTATGTGCCACACTGTGCCTTACGAAATAGGGTCCTAAGATCTTAATGGCCAGTTCCCCTAAGAAAGCTCTTAACCAGAGAAACCCATAAACATGGGATGAGAGCACTGGTAACAGAAATCATTTCTAAATCCTTAAAGGATGGAGCAAGGACAAGGAGAGAGGGAGAGCCCCCAAGGGCCTATGGATGGGACTATGAATGCTGCAGTCCCAAATCCCAACCCAGTGTCAGAGCCCTCCCAAAAACTGCACCTGGAGCTGGTTGATGGGTATGCAGGCACAGAGCAGGACGGCTGCAAAACCAGGGCTGTTTGCTCGTGGCAAGTGACAAAGATAAATCTTACCCAGAGCTTCTACAGTTGTTCTTGAGATCATACAGTAATCATGGATATCCTCTTTGAAGAAAAAGTGCTTGTTTTTTTAAAGCCGTGTGCTGGCCTCTGGCAAAACATTGCTATGGGAAAAAGATCCTGACAGACAGATGAAAAAGATTTCAAGTTGTGTTGTACTGTAATTATCCTCCTGGAGTTATGCATTCACATAATTTTGGTATGACAGTGTGCTAGAATTTTTTTCCTTCCCTATGATTTTGATAGAGTTCTTACTGAAAAAAAAACAAGAGAGACAGAAAAAAAAAAGAGCCTTGGCATATTTATCCCCTGTCCTCACCCTGCTATTTTTAATTACTGATTGAATGAATCACCAATGCGTTAGAAAGGAAACAAGAATTTTTTGTAACTCATACTCGAGAAAATCCTTTAAATGACCTGAAATTGTCATGAGAAGGGACTGTGCCATTGTATGTATCCACCCTCAGGTTTCATTCAAGCCCCAATGGTTCTTGTTGGCTAACCCATGTCCAGAGGTAGACTGGTTCTGCCGCTGGTGTGGGAGTGCTTTAGAGACTGGAAGCTGCAGTAGCTGGAGTCGTAGTGAGGTTCTGTGTGATGCAGAATGAGGTGGTTTACTTTTGAGAGGAAAAAAAAAACCAACAAAAAAAAGATGACCTAAAATCAGTGTTTTTTAAAGGGAGGGGCAGATTTGGTGGTGTTCTTAGCAACCTGTATAATATAACGAACAATGATATTTTATCTCACATTTAAATAAAGATGTTAATTAGAGGAAGAAGGAACAGGTCTTAAAACGTTCCATGAACTTTCAAAAGCGGTCATAAAAAAGAATTGGGGGTTGGGGGGGAATAAATGCCATTCTGTCATACCTGAAATGCCTATGATTTTGCATATGTTTCGGGGAGGATTTTTTGAGCCAAAGATAGGAAGACGGCGACTGATCTGCAGCTACAATGGTGTAGTGCCCAATTCGTCCACCCTGAGTAGTCTCTCCCACCTTACATGGCTATTTTATTCGGAAATTTTTCAACTTTCTTTATTCTGAAGTTTTTCTCACTATGAATTGGAAAAAAAAAAAAAAATCTATTTTTGAAAATTCAAATGTCTGGATCAAACTAAATTGCTGTTTTCCTATTCCTTTCTATGCAGGCTTATCTTCATGATGCTTTAAAACGTTTCTTTCTAGCTACTGATGGAAGGGTTCTGGGCAAAATGGTTCCATGTCCAATTTTATTGTGGCAGTTCTTGCATGCTTTATTGCGTTTAAGAAACCTTCAGCCGATTATCAAATACAAAACAGAGTCTCTTTTTTTTTTTTTTTTTTTTTCCTAGTCTAATTGTTTGAAAGATTATTTTAATTGGGACTAAAATAATTGAGAGCGTGCACATTACATGTTTAATGTCAAGGACGGACTATATCATCCCCTAATTTGCAAGGCTATACCATGATAAACTGTTCAGAACAATCCCAGCAGTATTGTATCTTCAGAAACATGGGAGGTGCCTACAAATCTGTAACGCTGCTATAATGGTGGTAACAATCCACTGTGGTTTCATAGGGATAGAGGGAGGGTTCTGGCGTGGGGCATGAATGTCACAAACACAAAAAACATTTAATATCTTGTGGCCTTGTGGCTGTGGTCTGCCAAAGGCTGGGGTTGGGACTACACAGTTTCTGTGATAGAACCCAACTGTAATACTGTGGGTGCAACGCAGGGCCTGTTTCACTAACTGCAGTGCAGGGTGCTGTGATGGGCTCAACCACTCCTTGCAGATTGGAGAAATACTTTCCTGGTAATGCAGGTGATGGAAAATAGGAAGCAAGAGGGCTAAATCCAGTTCTGCCCTCCTGGGCTGCGTGGGATTTTTAAGCAATTCTCTGGAAATGATTTGGATATTTGTTTGTCTGTTTGTTCGTTCTCCTTATCTTACAAAGTTACCGAATGCTAATGAGATGTTTTTCTATTTATAGAAAATAAAACATATGGGAAAAGGATTATGTCTGTCACACGCTGCCAAGCTGATTTTATACAGCAACAGCTCTACAGGGAAAGTTTCACTTCCAGTTCTCCTGGGAAGCCAATCTGAGACTGAGAGCCAGAAAGCCTGGGTTGCACTCCCCACATCTGCAAGGCATTTAACCTCTGGTTCCTCTTCTTCATCTTCCATGTAATTGGTTTAACCACACTTCCCTGCCTCACTCTGGGTGACGCAGGGTTAATTAATGTGTAGAAAGTCCTTAAGATTCTTGGATGTAAGTTTTCTTTTTGATGTTTTTGTGGTGGTTTTAGAAAGGGGCATTCAAAGGTAAAGCTTTAGGGTTTACGAAGTGGAAGGTCACCTCTGCTACAATATCTGCTGCTGACGTAGAGCAGGAGTGGGCAGCATCACCCACTCATAGGTCACTTTGGAGCTACTGTTTAGTTCCCCCTGAGCTTCTATACCCTTTCAGGCCCTTCTCAGTGGTATCCCAGTCTGGAGGCGTTGTGCCTCCGACACGGAGCTGGAGCTGGTGGAAGGAACCTGTAGGCACACGGGGCACACAGTTGCACAGAAACTGAGATATCCCTTTGGAGAAAGGTATGACAGTAGAGAAATAGAGGGGTAGTAGTAGTGAGGATATCCTTAGTCATAGTGAGGATATCCTTAGTCATCTGTCTGTGTTTGATCCAGTGAGGTTGGTATTCATTGGAGGTTTGAGAATCACAAACAGGAAACTTGGACTGAAGGCACTGTTAGCCCATGCAGAGATAAACTGTCATTACATGGGATGTAGAAGCTTTGCTTTTACTGCAAAGTACCAAATCAAAGAGACTTCTACACAAACTGAAGTTTAAGGTAGAGTAGTCCAGGTCTAACCTGTCTGCAATGTTCCAGCGTGCCTGGTAAGCAACATTTTCCCTTGGATGGCTCAGGATGCTCACAGGCGATTCATCAGGAAGGTCAGTGTGAGTATGTAATCTTCAGATTCTCACTCCAAGTTTCTCCTGAATCTGTGCTAGCATGTATAGCATAAGTGCTAATCATCAGCTGATAAATGGGAATGGTGCTGCTGATCCCTGGAGGATTTGGGCTGCAGTATTTCAGTGCTTGGGTCTTTCCCTGCCATTTGCTCCCGCCTCTCCTTCCCACTCCTTCCTTCCTAGACATCAGTGAATGAAATAAGAAGATGCTGCTGAAGTCACATAGGGTCTACAAGTATGAAAAGTACATGTGTGAATCTGTGAGAGTCTTATTTGTGTCTCAGTCTTGAAATTTACAGTGCATGTGAACTCAGCATATAGTGAAATAAGCAACAGTGTCAGAAAGAAGTGCACACTGAAGCAGAGGAAAAGAGGTGCCTTCCTCTCATATGTAATTGTCACTGAATTTGAACTTTTGCTTTGTGCAGCCAAAGCTTAGTCCCCTGAGCAAAACTGGAAGGAATGCTTTTTTATACAGGGGATCTCTGCAGGGCTCAGTTCTCCTGGCAGGCTCTGTCACAGCTCTGGCTATTATTTACATGGAGAAGTGATGTTTGCTTCTCCTGTGCTCAGTGCAGAGAGAGGATTTTGTCTGATGGATCTGCCATGCACTCACCTGTCCCTTCCTGTGGCTTGTTTATATCCAAAGAAGGCTCCTTCTCTTTACCAAGCACTCCTTCCTGCTCTGGCGCCCCCCTCCTTCCTTTGCCCAATTATTAGCATAAATCATAACCTAGCAGATGAAAAGAAATTCCCAGTCTTTGTGATCTCCTGCCAGAGTTCTCCCAGTTTTTCTTAGTTTGGGAAAACAAATGTGCATTGCAGCGTGTCCTGAGGGTTGACAAAACTGGGCTGTTTCAGCCCGGCATTGGGAATGGATCCTGAGCAGGAGGCCCTGCTGTGTCCTCACGTGGCACTTGGGGCCTCTACTGAGGGACAACCCCTGAACCAAGTCTGGGTGGCACAGAAATGAGAGAGGAGTGCTGTGGAGCCTTCTTGCCTCTCCATGAGGTCTCAGAGGTGTCTGCAGTGCCTTGAGCCCATGGTGCAGGGAGGAGAGGTGGGGCAGGGGCTGCCTCTGGGGTGTGGGGTTCCTGCTCTGCCAGGTGTTGCTTCCTAGTAAATATCCTAGATGAAATCACTGCATGTGGGGCACCCCAAGATTACCAGGTCAAAGAAGTAAAGAAGCGAGCCTGGTAAATTTGACTTCAGTGCAATCAAATGGTCGCTAAAGGCAGATAACAGCTGAGAAGCCAGACTCAGCACTCTGGAATAGCATACTATGATAGGTCGGTCCAAGTCCATATGGTCTTATTTTATTATTCCTAGCATGGAATTTTAAGGTGGATTTTTGAAATGGATACGGCTTCCAAATTTACTCTGCTCAGAACTTCAACTTTGCTGTTTGATATTTTATCTTTATTTGACATTTTTTATTAAGGAAAATGCATGTCATGTGACCTGGTTTGATTTGCTTTGCCAGGCAGCCACCTTCCAGGGCAGGAGGTATGGAGAGGAGTGCTTTCTTTCACGAAGCCCAGCACTAGAGTTACTCCAACTTAACTGGGAGAGCTTGACTTCAAGAAAATGAAGTCGGATCTTGTCCACTTAATTTGCACCTGGATTTGCACAGGTTGTATTCATTTCCCCAGCTCTCCACTGGCTAAGTTCTTTTTCTCCATAATGGCATAGTACACTGGCAACATAAGTTCTCAAATCCACTGTTGCCTTGAAAACCTGGACATTTCCATTCATTTCAAGGAGATCCTAGCGGAAGACCTACTGAGACCATTTTAAGTGACATTACTTCCTAGTTAATTTAATTATTTAAACTTTTAAAGTAAGTGGAAGGCTAACATTGCATGTTGTCCTTTCACTTGAAATCGTTACTCACTTATGTTTTATGAACTGAGAGTGTTACAGAAGCAGCTGATTTCTGCCTCCATGGGGAAGAGACACACATATAATTGTTATACATGGGATCAGGTTGCTGGTACAATTCTTGTCATTTTAATTTGATCTGCCATGATAGGGCTCGTAGCCTGATTGGCATCTCTGAATACTCCTGTAATATGAACAATAATTATAAAATCTCAGACAAAGAATCATATTCCAGTATCTTTTCTGAAAGAGTTATCTCTGGGTCTGTCAATTCATTTGGAGGAATTTCTTGGAAAAGTAAACACTGAAGAGATGTGAACATAGTAAAAATATATATATATAATCATTTAAGTATTCAGATGGATATTTGTAGGAAGCATGTTACAATTTCATTCAGCTTTACAAACAGGATTACATGAGTAATCTTCAAGTAATATCAGGATAAATCATTCTGAAAAAAGCCCCCTATGTTTTAGGTATCAGCAAGCTTTCACTTGCTAGCAGGCATACATGTGCTTCTGGCCCACCTCTCTTGCAATAGCCAAAATACAAGGAAAATCCCAATCTTTCTTTAGCCCCAAATTTGCTATAATCCTGATGAATATGCGTTTTATATGTAACTCCAGAATGTGCTCAGATGCAAGTTTAGATTCCTGCATCTTTAAGTCAGAACAATGAAGTTAAAATGCCATCCCCATCCATATATATGCATGCTTTTTTTTTTTCCCCCCTTGTAAAATCTCACCTTTCCAAAATCTCTTAACTCAGGTCTGTGAAAAAGCATTTCAAAATAAGCGAGATAAAAGTTAGTCCAGTTTTGGAAAAGCTTTTAGCACATGCACCTGCTCTCCACACAAAAAACATATCTAAATTTTAATTAGTAATTTGGCATGGTCTGCTCTTCTTAACTAGCAGTGTCTTTTATTTCTTCATCTGACAGCTTCCTCGCCCTCAGGGTATGATGGAAAATGACTCATTTTCATATAAGGTAGAGGAGTTTAGTGAATATATGACCTGCAGATTTTCCTAATATTTTTATAATATAACGTACTTTGATGCATTTCAAAGATAATCTGTCTGAAGCTTTGCATATTCCTACTTAATTACAGTATATCTCAAGATGATTTACTACAGTCAGATAATTCTGGAATAGTGTTGCTGTGGAGGGCATGCGATACCACAGGCAGCCGAACAATTAGCCGTACAATTCATAGGGAAAATTATCTTTGTGTGTGGAAGGAGGGAGAGTTGGCACAGGAAGTACTGCAAACAAAAAGAGATATACGGCCTCATCTGATGAGGTCTCTCTGACAGTTTCAGTGAATTTTGGCTGAAACCCAAATACTATTTAAGAATGATCTCAATTACAGCCTTGCAAAGTAATGGGTGATGAGCATAGGAACGCTGAAAAAATATTCTGAAGAAATTTCTGAGCTTATTGATTTCTAGTTTTATGCCATAATATTCTTGTAAAATTTGGCTCTTTTCTCAGGGCCAGAGAAGTCTGGAATAACATTTTGGCATTTTTTTGGACCATACGTGTTAGCGTTCCAGTGACTCTACATAAAATTAGCCTGGAATGAAGTGATCAGCAGTTGAAAGCATTTCAAAGCTGTAGTAACAGATCCAGACTTTTAAGGCCAGATGAGGACCGCTAGACCATCCAGGCTGACCTCCTGCATAACACAGCTGCAGGCAACTGGAGATAAATACTCACGTCTTCAGCCTTCCATTATGGGTACAACAGCCCAAAGCAGGTGAAGTCTTTCTCTGTGCATGACGAGCCATCAGACGGCCCTGGGGTCTCCAATGCCAAGCCACGCAGGTGTGTCCATTCACAGACATTTGGAGAAAACTCTAGGCTATGAAGTCATTATTGGAGCTTTGCTAGGATGTAGGAATCTCTTGACTTAGAAAATGGGCTGTACTTACTTCTGACTTATTTTTAATTTAGCTAGTGTTGTTGCGGAGACTGGCTTACTGTGACTTGTTTATTTTTGGATGATTTTACTCTTTCTAGGAAAAATTCTAGAAAAATTAATACTAGAAAAAACATACCAGAAAAAAACTTCTTTCCACCTCTCCAGTCAAACGTTAGCCTGGCAAAAGAGTTGTCTGTAAAACTTGCAGCACATCTGCAAATATCAAATGTCCACGAACAGGCAAAAGAGTCACTCTACTCACTTTTTTGTCAGATGGTTTCATTTAGAACCCACGGGGTCAGGAGTCACAGCATGACCTCATCAAATTAGACTCAACTGAGAGAGGTGTTTAGCACAACAAAAAGGAAGTAATCTGAAGGACATTAAATGCAAATGAGACTGCCATGTGCAAACTTCAAAAACACCTGATCCAAATGAGCAGTGTTGACGGGGGTCGAAGGGGTGAGAAAGAAGGTTTCATATTTTGGTTGCTTTTTTTTGGTAAGGACTATCAGCAATATTACATCCTGTAGGACTGGCTGAAAGTCTCACAGGTATGTGAATATTTAAACTTTCTAATACCCATTTTTATTTTTGCCAGGTGGGAGTATGTCAGTGTTTACTGTCGGGAGTTTGGTTGGCTTGTAACTCAGACTTGGTAGCCAGCATTTCACTTCTAGAGGACTTGTTACTAAACAGGTATTTTTAGAATGGGAGACTCTTCATGGGTCTCATTTTTAGAAGAAAAGAAAAAATAATTTTGAGTGCTTAACTGAAGAACTACCAGGAAGCTTCATTGCTGATAGTTCTTTATATGGAGAAGAAAAAGCTTGTTAGAAGGTTTGCAGATTTTCCCTTCAGGACATTAATCCATGCCCCCATTGGCTAAGATGTCTTTCAGCCATGAAGGCAATGGGGCAGTGAAGGTCTTGTTATAATGGAACCAGGCTATTTCCAGATAATGTGAGTCAGATTGACTTCAGGAATTGATCTGCTTTCCAGATGTTGGATATACTCAAGTGGAGTAGTGAGACAGAGATGGCAGCTAAGCATAACGAGAATCAGAGTAAAGAAGTCATACGTGCTGTTTGTGCTGAGTGGTGTTGAGGTTTTCAGTACTGTGGATATCCTTTATCAAGGATAAAGCTGATAAACAAAAAGTTGTTGCTGAGAGACACGGGAATATCAAAGTGCATTGGGAAATGACTCAAAACAGGATCAAAATAGAACTGAAAGAAATATTTTGTTCTGCTTGTCCATGAGAGCACAAAAGACTAGAATGTGGTGAAAATGGCTGGTGATCAAGGGGGAAGAAAATAACTTGTATTCTTGCTTCTAGAAATCTAGGACAAAATAATGAAAAGAGTACAAGAAATAGAGTGTGGCTCAAAGAATTTTAGGTATTATAAGAGCTGATAACAAACCTGAAGCCTACATCTACTCCAAAGCCGACAGAAATAACGCAAGCTCTGTCCAAGCATTCAGTTAGAGGCTGTTGTCTCTTTCTGTTTACCTCTATTAATCTAGGTTTGTCTACATCCTGACAGCCATGAGATCAAAACGAGCTGCACAAACAGGTAACCAAGTTCTGTGCATGCCAGTCATAAGGTACTAGGCGTCTGCACAGACAGCCTTTAAGACAGGCAAATAAGGGGATGACACGTGATGTCTTTGTGACCTTTTGCCATTCAGGCTGAGTGAATATCCATGTCAAAAAGGCAATGTTATTTTATTTCGTGATAAGCACATACATTGCATTACACAGCTTTCAGGATTCTCTTCCTACTTCCGTGTTCCCCTTTTATAGCTGGTTGCAAATTATTAAGTCTTCTGCTCCTCTGGGGAACAGGCAGAACCTGCTAGAAGAGAGGGGGCTGCATGCCTTCCTCCCACTGCCTGAGGAAGGTACTGCTTTTATTTCCTCCAGCGTGGAGTGGTTTTTTTGAGCCTTCTGAGAGGGTGCAGCTCATGGGAACAAGACCAGCCCCACGATCAGGTGTCATTTTCTTAACCCGGCCAGTGGGTCTTATCTCAGAATCAGGCCAGCTGGCAGCAAGCTGAAGGCAATTGCTGGCGGTGCAAGCAGTCAAAGGGAGGTAGCAGGAGATCTGTACAGTCAAGCCTATACGCTCAGGGTACGGGGGCTCACATCTGGCTGCAAGATGCTTTGAACAGTTTGTTGGACAAAGGCGTTTGGTCAAAAGAGGTCAGGGCAGGTTCAGTTGTACTGCCAAGGGTGAAAACTGTAGTGAAAGTCAATAAAAGGCTCTCATGGCTTCTAGTTTACCCAAATAAGGAGAGAGAAGAATTGTTAACATAGGGTTTTCCCTTACCTTTTCAAGGTCATAGGAAGGTTAACGCAGCTTCAAAATTGCTGCATAAGCTTGCAAGGAAGAATGACAAAATGTGGATTAGGAAAATACATGGTCTTATTTTTAAAAGGTTGTTCGACTGAAATAGTGGATGGTGGTGGTCACCAGGAGGGTGAAGTGCAGGCGCAGTGGGGACAGTGCTTGAAACCATTGTTTGAGCATCTTTGCGCATCCTTTGACAAACGGTGTAAATTTGGTGTGCGTGGGATGGGGAAGTTAGAAAAACCTTGTGCAGTCTCTCAATCAAGGACTGAGACCACCTCAGATCTTCTCCAAATATTGCAGCACAGAGAAATATCAGGGAATCTCCATCATTTTTCTCTCTTCAACTTCTAGTTGTGTCAGTTGTTGATACTGCATTCCTACTGTCTGTATCATCTCTGCAAATAATACAAACAGAATTCAGAGAAATTTGTGAACAAACACCTTGTGGTATTTACAAGGTGCTTTTTTTATGAGTTGATTTTTCTTCTCTTTAAGGCATATTTTGTCTTTATCTAGCAAGGTCCCAGCTGAGAAATGGTTTACTAGGTACAGAATATTAAGTATAAACACTGGGTGGCCATAGCAGAAAGGTCTGAAAATGGTTTAAAAAACAAAACCCAAGGAAATCTTCATACATAAAGTTATGGGGAAAAAAAAAAAAAAGAAAGAAAATTCTGGTTCTTGGTAAAATGTATTTCATATGTGTGTAGTTTGGAAAACGTCTATTTTCACACACATAAATGTGAGAATATACATATTTGTTCCCTCGCATAGTTCAGCTTTACATGCATACCCATACATTTCGTACAACATCTGTTTATTATACTGATACGTGGTTTTCAACACTATTGCAATGTTTCGAACAGTTCAAAACCAAAACTGCTTAATGCGAAATCCTAATGCTCCAGCTGGAGGTAAATGTCACTCCTCTAAAATAAGGAGCTATAAATAAAGCTTTCTTTTTAAAAATTGTTTACACTGGATAAATGATATTTTTAACTAGCCCACTGTCCTGAGGACATGGAAGCTTTCCATACATATACACAAGATTTGGCCATTATTTAGTGGAAACAAGACCAAATTACCATAGGGTTTGAAAGACACTAAGCAGCCTAAATGGTTGAACTTAAAAGTTCAGTTCATTTACGGAGATGTTACTGGTTCCAGCTGTGTTCTCTGCATGGGGATAGGGAGAAAGTATAAGTCTGGCTGGAAACAGAATCAGTTAACATAGATTTCTGTGTTCAAACACTAAATACACATCAGAAACTGAACAAAGAAGTGACTGAGATATACAACATCTATTCAGAATAAAAGCAGCACTACTAGTTGAATCATGACACAATAATCTGAGATACTTTACCTCCTGCATTCTTCCAGGGAACTTCTTCAGGTGACACTTTGTTTAATAATGCAAAATACTCCTATACATAACCTTTAGAGTCTCCCTTAAAGTCTTCAGTGATGTATTTTCATCACTGAAATTTATAGTAATATCAGCATCAGTAATTTATGTGTTTTAATTTAAAGCATCTGGTTTTAATTTATATAGTTCAAGGTTTTTTCAGCGGTTGCCCATGAGTAAGCATTTGATCTTGATACTATATTTTGATTTTGTATTTGATGACCGTCTTTTCAGTGTGTGGGTTTTCATTAGAAGTTAAATCATTGTGTCTCAAACCAAAAATCAGCTTTTCACAAGTGAAGTGAAATTGATTTTAAATAACTGAAAAGACTGTTCTGCAATTCAATCAGCTCCAGCGATGAGAACAACCTCGCTCATTTCACATTGGGTTTCAGTCATTCTCACCTTCAGTTTTTGCTGGTTTGTGTTGTTTTTTTTTTTTTTGTTTTTTTTTAAACTTTGGTTGATTGATTCAGTGCTTCTGTGCTGGATAATATTGAGATATAAGAAAACCCCACCATAACAGTGAAGTTTTCGTATTAATTTACAAACAGCAACCAGGCACAGTACTTCCAGTTAAAAAGCAGTGCTCTTTCTTTGTGGGACATATGGCCTTGAGCAGCATTCTCAGCTTGCCTTGTGGTTTTAGGATGACTCATGAATTTTGTTGGTTTTTGAGAAGACCCAGTTGCTGGAGCCTTGTGAATGCATTTGAATTTTTCTTCCTTTTTCATTTAAGCAAAAAAGGGAAGAATTTTCTAGTCACTTGGTTGAAAAGGAGTGGTCAAGAATGCAAAGCTTGAAGGCTTAAACATTGGGAGATGTTAATTAAGGAATTGTTTCTCTCAAAATTTCATAAATGAGGAGGGACTTGAATGCGTGCGTTTTACTTGTGGAGATGTCTGTCTATATATGTCCGCACCTCTTTTATATGTGACTGGCTTTCTGTGATTGCCTTTCTGTGATTATGTCCGTGCAGAGCTCTTGCTCCAGAAAGTCTCCATGGTGTATAGTCAGCCAGACGTAGGCTCTCTGTTGGTAAAGGAGAATCCAGAATCATGAAAAAGAAGGTGACTAGATACTTCACAACGCTTCTCTTGGTTATTCTTTAATTAAATCATTATTACAAATTAGCTACAAATGTAGATTCATAGGTATCTCACCAAAGAACAGTGTCTTAATCTGTTCTCCTTTCCAGAACTGATGGCAGGTATCAGTGAGACATTCAGAGAAGCATATTGTTCTGTCAGAACTCGTTTCTGTGCAAATCACGATACTGTATGTTATATTTGAGAAGGAATACAGCAGATTTCCAAAACTGGAAAAATTTTGCTGGGAGACTCTCTAGCTGCCCTACTGTCATTGATAAGAAATGCGTTAGAATAATCATAACCTTGGACCAAATCATCGGTAGCTGGTCTTTTTGAAGTAAGCCTCCATGATTTCTTGTTTTAAGAAGTCTTGGTTTCCATCCCAGAAGCCATCTGTGTTGGGATTGCTTATGACTGCAGTAGTTTTATCCTGAGAACACAAGTAAGACATCCGGAGCTCCAGAGGTGAATGTCCTGCTTCTTTGAAAGGCCAGAATATGTTTCTTTAGAAAGGAATCCAAAATTATTTGCCTTTGGGCGTTAAGAGCTGTAGGAGTATTGGAAGGTCTCAGACCGTAGCCCTGCTGTAAGCCATTTTAATCAGAGTCATGGTAGCAACTTTATTTTGAGAAATTTAAATTAATCTCTCTTTGAAAAAAACAAAACACAACCAAAAAACAAAAACAAAACAAAACAAAAAAAACCCAGCCATGAGAGATTAACAAGTCCAAATCTTAATTAAATGCTATATTTTAAATTCTGTGAATAATATTGTTTAAGAAACATTTAATCATTGTATTTTCTTGTTTAGGATTAGCTGTTTAAAGACAAAAGACTCTAGGCTCCAATTAACTGCTGCCAAAAATTAATTTAAGTAGCCTAATTGACAACTTGCTTTAAGCTACATAAAATCTTGGCATAAAACTTATTGTCGAGGGAAAAATATTCCTAATTTATTACTTTATAATAAATGAAACTATTGACCAAAGTGCACTTGCTCTACTGCAGCTGTTATGTAAAACAACAATACGTAGATGACAACGATAATGAGTCCTTGTCCTTACGTGTAAATACAAGTTGCTCAAAAATTGCACTGGTTGTTAATGAATGTTTGCTGCAACGGGGCTGCAGGGTAACTGTGGAACAGGCGAAAATCCTATTTGCAGGCAGCGCTACTGAATCCTGGTCCTTCTTCTGTGCGGCAGCTCCTGTTGTGCAATATTTGTGGCAGCAAACGCGGGCTGCCAATGGGCTTCGGAAGGAGCTCACAAGGCTGCTCTGCTCACAGCACGAGCTGAGCCTTCCACCGCTGTGCAAGAGGGAAACGTAAATTGTTCCACATGTGAGAGCAGAGCGCGGTTGCTGCTGGGAGAAGGTAGCAAGGCTATTAAATGTAAAACCACGGCTGAACAATCAAAATACTTGTCCGCGAGTGTGCGAGATACTCGGATATCTGTGAACAGGGAGAGAAAATTAAAAGCTGCAAGTACATACTGTAAAGCTTTTTAGTTTCTTGTTTATGGTCGCAACGGGCCAACTTTCAAAGCCACTTCTTGAACCATTGCCCGTGGTTTTCCACCTGCAACTAGTTAGACACACAAGTCCCATATTTCCCGCGCTGGCACAGCTCATTTGCATCCCTGACACCCAGCTGTTTTGCAGAGGTGCTGGTGCATGCATGGGCATGAATCTCCTGCTGGATGCTGTGGTGCCGTGCTGCACTGATGCCTCCTGCCCATTTGGCTTCTTGCTATCCATCCATTTCTGTGTAATGTGAGCCAGTCTACGAAATGTATCGGCCAGTGCGCTGTGCATTTCTGCTGCTAGGTCTGAACAAAAATGATTGCATCGAGTAGGTAGCTTGCTGGTGTGCAAATCTGCCAAGGAGCCTCTTTGAAGGCTTGAGAGGTTGCTTGCAAAATATGGTACCTTGGCTCAATTTTCACTGTCTAGGCGTATTTCATTTCAGAAAATCACAAGCTACCAACAGAACCATGTCATTGCGATTTTTCAAGCATTTTCTTTTTGTGTGCGTGTGTTTTATATCTCGGTGAAGTCACATCCCCCCCAGCTATTGGAACAAAGCTCAGCTGAGAGCTCAATGCACCAAACAAGAGGAAATTACAAAAGCAAAGGTTCACCTCTGAGGACACTGGTGTGGGCACTTCTCCCACAGCACCAGCAAGCCCTGAAGCAGCCATGTTTATCCCTCTGAGAGGCCTGGAGATGTTCAGGGTCTGGTCCTGCTGGGGCCCCACCAAACCAACCCTACCAGCAGACACTGAACTGCCAGGATGACTGCACAGTGCTGTGGTGCTGGTAGGGCATCATGACCCTTCGCACCCGTCCTTCACCCAATAAACTGTTTAGAGTCTGAGATGTGTTGTTGAGATAATGAGTGCTGAAGAATTTACAGCAGGTGCTGTTTGGAGAGACTTTGAACAATGCAGAATTACCTGTGCTCGTTCACATCCATTAATCTTCTGTTGTAAAAATAGCAGTAAGCTGTGATTTAGGAGCAGGGAGGAGCAAAGCTGGAAGCCCTGAGGTTAAGGGAGAGAAAGATCAGTGCTTGTCATTCGTTTTCTCTCTGCCTGTGCAATAAGTGACTGAACTGCTGAAAAATGTCACTGCAAGTTTGGCTTAGAAAGTACCAGATTTCTCTTAGTGCTGCTTCTAGTATCATTTAGTGTCTATATGCAAGTCTTTGTGTCTAGCACCCAGGAAGAGCTCACAACCTGCAAAAACCCACAAAGCAGACAGGTTCATGCTGAAAGACTGGGGCAGACACCCAACAAAGGTGGGTGCTAAAGCAGAGCAATTGCCTGAAATGTGAAGGTAGGTAACAGAAGTTAATCATGATAATTACCACCTGCTCAGCTATTATCTCGGCCACTGTGCCTGATGTGTTTGCAGTAGGTACCCTCAGCTTCAGAACAAAGTCTTATTATGATGGATAGGTTCTGAGTTTTAATTTTGGAGCATCTGAAAAACCTGAGACCTGAGCTGAGGGGGATCCTTCCACACTGCCACAGGCCCTGTAGCATCAGGAGCCCTTTAAAAAAGTGATTTACACAAACACAGCCCTGGATTTTCTTCCTGCATGAAAACGAATGAGCCGGCAGAGTATTCATTTAGAATAATCCACTCATTAAAGACATGTATTTGTTATAAAGGTTGCTTATTTAGGGCCTTTCTGCCCCTGCTCTTCAGGGCGCAGCTCCTTCCCATTGCTGCTTTGCTTTTTACCCTCAATTTCACTGCCCTGCCTGGACTCCCTTGCAACCCCATGGCTCGCAGAGCATTTCCTTTGGGTTGCTGACTGTGGGTTGAGAAGAGATTCATCAGAAACAGTAAATTTGAGCAATTTGCTTTTTTAGGGATGTAGGAGATGGAAATATTATTTTAAAAATATCTTTCAAATCTGTAAACTCCAGACAGTGTTTGCAACAAAGCATGCTGTACAAGTAGTGCTGAAATAGTAATTCTGGAAGTGCATGGGCCTCTGTTTGCCTGCAGAGCACAGGTTGTAGGCTGCAGTGAAATGTAAGGTTCATGACAGAGGAGGCTGTCTGAGGGATTTCACAAGACTGTGCTTCTTGAGGAAATAAACTTCATCCTCCAGCCTGATGCAATCAGTTTACCAAGTGGTAAATAGCTGCGTGCCTCTCGTGCAGTTTTGCAAAGTGTTTGTGGATATTCTCAGAGGAAAGGTGTCGAAGATAAGATCTTAATCAGTGGAATCTTGAAAGTGTTTGAGAAAATGGCTGAATGGAGGATGCATTCAGGGCAGCTTCAGGAGAGGGAGTGGGGCAGCCCCGCGGACATGCAGCACCATCACCCCCTCCAGGAAGCTGTTCATCACTGGGATGGTCCATCTCGGCTCAGCCACTCACGGATGACAGCTCCCGAGGATCTTCTCCATGCTTGCAGGTCCTGAGGCACTGTGCTGGGAAGATCCTTTGTATCCATGCGCTGGGTTGCTGTGGGATCCTTTGGGAAGGGAGTTTGGATGAGCTACACTTGAGGGGTGACCCAGGAGATGTCCACGAACAATCCACGGTCTGTGGAGGGAACAGCAGGATCTCTGCTGAGGAGTTAATTCCTCTTACATAGCAGTTTCTGTTGTACCTGAAAAGTCTGCCATTGTAACCTGCAAACTGTCCATGACCAAGGAGGTATCAGCAAGCAATGGTACAAGTGTGGTCTTTGTGCCACTAATTCCTGAAGCCAAACTGAAGTTCAAAGAAATGTGAATTGATGCTCTTTCCCACCAAAGATTTCCTGAAACATACTAATTTTCCCCAGGCAGGAAGGCAGAGAGAGTTAGATTGCCAGCTCCCAGCAGCTCCTTCTTGAATAAATCTTATGGGTCACTGCTCTGACAGAAGCAGGGAACTTCAAACTTGAGAGTGGAATTTGCATCTTATTTTTATGATGAAGGTGGATACACCTTTCCCAAAATAAGGTGGGGATTTCCTCACATCCAGGTGTTTTCCTAGTAAAAGGGCTGCTGTAAAAACCTCATATCAGAGTTACACTTCTGATTTTCAATAGGCATTTGCTGTTTGGCATTTCCTTAATGTGAGATTGTGAAATACCTAAAACAAGGACTGATCTGGAAGGATAACAAACACCTGAACTGCTACTGAGCTCAGCAGTAATTGTGTGCTCATGCACCCATCGTGAGCCAAAAACTGAATTAGAAACTCAGGGCTGGGTTCAAAGGGTGCTAAAATAGGAAGTTATCTCAAGCATTTTGATATGATATCCAAAGGATTTACCCAGGTCAGAGCAACCTGAGGGATTCACTTGAAAGTGAACCTGCTTGGAAGCTTTCCTTCATCGTGGAGAAAGCAATGCTGTTCCCACAGCGTGGTGTTCCCACACCACAGGCGGTGTGATATTCAGCTCACACAGTCTTTACAGTACATAGGACAGGAAAAGAGGGTGATAGGATAAAGGTTAGGAAATAATATTCAGAACAATGCATGGGTTAAGATCTTGTAAAATTTCTATTTTCTTTACAAGGATCTGAATTATTTTAAAGAAATTAGGTGGTTGCTAAGCCTTCCTGGGAATTAGAATACATGTTAAAGAAAAAATAATAAAATTAAAAAATTTGGCCACGCAAGCTCTCACATACGATGGGCAAACTGCGCTTCTAAAGGCAGAGCCTGTTTGGAGCTAAGGAAGCTGTCGCCTGGGCTCAGGGGGAAGTGACAGCCATCAGAGCTGCTCTGATCATTTAGGAAATGAATAAAGTTGAAAGGATGTATATATTGTATATCAGTTTATATATTTGAATTTGTTTTATGTAGCTTTCTAAGATACATAGGTGACAGGGGTGATCTGATGCTTCCCTCAAATACTGCCCACGCCATGATTTGCATGGTGTTTGGAGGTTAATAGCAGTTTTTCATCAGAAATGTTGCATTTTCTATTATCTCCCACTCCCTGCTCTGCCCCGGATATCCTGTAAGATTTTTAGGGAAGAGAAATCTTAATCTGGGTTGCAGTTCTGGTTGTGTTGGTTTTCCTTAGCATCTTATTTACCTTTGCATCAAGACCCAGTGTTGTGTTTAACACACACTGCAATGCAACCACTGCTCTATGTTAGGTTATTTTAAAAAATAAATAAATAATGAAAGAATGGGCTGATGCCCTGTTGCCAAGAGTACTGAATGGGGCGACGCTCAGCGTGGCTGCCCAGGTTTGAGGAGCTCAGCAGCCCCCAGTCCTTGCCTGGTGCAGGTGGATGTACCAAGCAGCCAACATGAAGCCACTGGTTTTTGCTTCAGTGGATGTAGTTATCACTAATGGAAGAGTTATTGTAGGTAGTCTTCTCTGTGGTTGATGCCACTCAAAGGCCTTCTCTGCTAATCTCAATAGCCCTAATTTCTTTAGACATTCCTGGACGATCTTTCTCTAGATACAATTCATCCCTCTGTTTTGAGAGAAAAAGCCGTTTGAAACCACTAGAGCTTCTTTGTTTTCCTGTTATGAAGGGCTTTGGTGCCTGTGAACAAGTTGGGAGAGACTGGGAAGGAGGTGAAGGCTTCAAAGCCCACCATTACCCTGCATGTCTGCTGTGGGACAGCTGGAGGGCTTGAGTTCCTAGATTTCTAGATTTCCTGATTCTGCTTCTTGTTGCTTAGAGAGTTCCCTATAAAAGTGAAAAATAAGATGTGGTCCTGAGTTCTAGTTCTGCCTCAGCCTCTGACACACTGACAAAGTGCCCTCATCTCAGTTTCCTGCAATATCCTCTTTATTGTGTAAATGTATCATGTAATGTCTATGCAGTGTGTATAGCATTAGCAAGAATCAAGACTAGAAAGACAGAATCACAGCAGTTCCCATTTCCCTGCACGAATTCTGCTATTCCAGAATCAGTCTCGTAGGCTATAAATACCTTCTACCAGGATTTCGGGATGTGCTACATGGAAGTCATTGGCATCAAACAGAATGGGACCCAGTTCTAACTTTCTTTGGCCACGCAAGCTCTCACATACGGTGGGCAAACTGTGCTTCTAAAGGCAGAGCCTGTTTGGAGCTAAGGAAGCTGTCGCCTGGGCTCAGGGAGAAGTGACAGCCATCAGAGCTGCTCTGATCATTAGGCTGCGTGTCACTTCAGGGTAACTAAGTCAGCAGCAACTCAGACACAACAGCAGTGCGATGCACTTTATTATTCTCTTACCTTTGCATACAGCCCGCCTGAAAAATGTCACAAAGTGTGACTCATCACATCTGCATGAAGTTATGAGAAAAGTAAGCCTTGTTAACCTGCTGTTTGAAAACCAGAACACTTTTATCAGTTCATATAATTGCTAACCCCTTATTCACTGTTCAACACTGAAGGGTTCTTTGCCTCCTAAGATCCCACTAATTGCTGACAGATTTGATTTCTCTGTGACAGCAGGAGTCCTGTTTCTGGCCTTTACATCAAGTAATTGCTTTATTTTTCTCCCTCTGCTCTGAAAAACGGAATTCCCTTCTCCCCTGCTTGAACCTCTGTAATGACTTCTTTCTATGTTATTAAATCCTTGCCATTTAAATCACATTTAGAGATGTTTTGAATAACTGATTCCAATTACTAAGGCTCTTACTAAGGAGCAGCTGAAAATGCAAGTCATTACTTGCCCACAGACAGGCAGCTACACCTTGCAGCAAAGTCTCTGGTGGACCATATTTTATTTCTCCTCGGTGAGGTGCAATTTATACTCACAGGAGGCGGGTGTTCAACAAATATACAGCCGCTGGAGTTCTCGTGACTTGTCACTTGTGCAAAATGGAGGCCCGCTTTTATATTTATTTTATAAATAGTGCCATTCCTTAAAGAAATCCTCCTGTCCTTCCTCGGAACAAGGAGATGAGCACTGACCGCAGAATGACCCACGCAAGGTTTCTATCCAGGGATCTAATAAAAAAGCATGGCAAGGGAAAAGGAAACAGGACTGCGGGTTGTGCATTCCTTCTGCGAGGCACGATCAGCCTCTGTTGTTCTTACATTGTTTTTTACACAGGTCACGATTCCTTGAATCGACGGAGAACTTCCCAGCAATAACAGCTTAGTTCGGTTATTAATCATGCTTGTAGTCATTAGCGCCTTTGTAGAAAAAAACTGTGTGCCAGGAGATGATTATTTGACAAATTACTGCAGGGACCCAGCATAATAACTTTGCTGATACAATCAGCGTTGAGCCATTCTAAAAAAAAAAAAAACCAACAACCATGTACGAAGCAACTTCCAGACTGTTTATGAAATACACCATAAATGAGCAGGGACGGACTTTTAAATACTTTGCATGCAGTTCTTCACAACTGCACGCTCGGTTCATTCTCATATGCAGGAACTACTGTGGCACATGGAAGCAGCTAATGAACGAAGATAATTCATAATAACTGAGGAATGCGCAGCTGTCTCTAATTCGAGGAGTGTGGATGCTGCAGATGATGCTGGCTGGAGCTGTGCTGGGAAGGCTGCAGCCCGTGGGCAGCTTCCACTGGTGCAGGCTGAACCGGGGCACTGGAACCTGGACAAGAAACACATAATCACTTCTGTATTCGTGCATTAACTTTCTGACACTTCCTTCTGTCTAGCCCTGATAATTAGCCCTGGTTTACTTTCACCAGCAGAGTAAAACTACCACCAAGTGGAATAAAAGGTATGCTGATAAAGGTACAGCCCGACCACTGCTCTCACACCAGCGGCCAGGACTTCTGCCAGCACAGCTCCACAGCGATGAGCTCTGCTTTTCTCAGCCCTGACAGCACAGAAGCCACACGAACCTCTCAGCTATTTCACTTGCTGTGTTTCAGGCTGGATATGAGGAGATTTTTTTTCTCAGGAAGACTGGCAATGCAGTGGCACGGCCTGCCCAGGGAGGTGGTGGGGTCACTGTCCCTTGGGGTGTTCCAGAGCTGTGGAGATGCGGCATTGAGGGCTGTGGTTAGTGGGCATGGTGGGGGTTGGGGCTGGTGGTTGACTAGATGATCTGAGAGGTCTTTCCCAACTTTAATGATTCGATGATTCTGTGATTTGCATGATAACATTTCTCTCTCAACATGCAATGATTTTTTTCATGCAACGCTATTTTGCTTAATAAGGAGATAGATGTATTCACACCTTAATACTTTTATTGTACTTGTTCTGGAAATCCATTTGATACAGTGTAAGGTGTTCCTATATTCCCGCAAAGGTGCAACAAGAAGGTCCACATCCATAGCTGGAGGGACACCTCAGCGCCTGGTGTCTGAAGGAGGACAGCCCCATGCTGGCAGCTCTTGGCTCTTGTCTTCCACGTCCACTCTTGCACTTCCTGAATTGCTTCAGAAATGTCCTTGATCGCTCTGATTTGCAGTGCGACATTACCAGCTTGCTTCAGAGATGAGTTGTGACCTCTCAGTATCTAGAGGGCAAGAGGTATGAAGAGCAGCTAACCTAACTTGGTCTTTTGGGCCCAGAGCTTGGAAATGTACTGTGCTTCTTCAGGTTGCCTAGACTTGTGAGCAGCTTGCTATCTGTACATCTTTTTGCATGCACCACTCTTTTCCATGCACCGACAGATAACTATTCACTAAGCTCCAACCTTGCTTTCACTGAAATAAATGAGCATTTTCCCATGGACTTCAGTAGGAATAGATATGGATCCGGAACCAAACTGCTTATATTAATATTACCCCAATAATACCATTTCATGCATATAAAATCATAGTTAATGAGCACACTAAAGTAGGTAGGTTCATTTGGTATTCAGAGATAACCTTCCTAAATATGCAAAGTGACATAAAAATCAGATTCTGATGAGTTCAAGAGAGCTGTTTTCTGTTCTTATGTGTGGATGTTGCTCACAGCTTTCCTTTCCAATTAATAAGAGGAGCAGAAGTGCCAGCAGCAATGCCCACCCCATCCCCGCTGCCAGGCCATAGGGACCAGCTCCATGCCCGCACCTGCAATGAGCCCCAGCAGGGCAGGCTCTCCACAATGGTTAGGAAAGAACAGCAACGTTTTCAAAAGAGCCAGGATGTCAAACTTCACATTTGAAAGTCTCCCCAGGAATCCCATCTATCTGCCTTCTTAGTCACTTTGAAGGTTGATGATTAAATCCATACTTACAGTGCGATTCTCCCACACATGGGGAGCGATGGGAGCTTTGTCATCACCACTAATGGGGACGGGATTGTGAGGAATGAAATGTGCAAGGAGTATGTGAGGGGAAAAAATAGGCTCAGAGTCATCAAATGAAAAGAGCCAGCTGAGTTCTTAAATTTTGCTCACGCTTCAATTACTGAAAATGATAGAAGCACTTTGCCACTTTTTAAATGGTTAAGCTTAAAAATGGTTGGGGTTGTTTGTTTGTTTCTTTTGGGAATGACTTACAGTAACCACCAGATATAAATCAAGCCATGGTTATGGTTTTGCTTTTCTTTTCTTCTGCAGCCGCAGCTTAAACAACCAAACAGCGGGGCAGCTTCACAGCAGCCTGAACTCACACTGAGTGCTCTGGAAAGAATTGCACGTGGCTGTGGCATGGCTCAGTCTTTTTGGGGTCCCTCGTCCCCCTTCGCTGTCCCCTTGGGACCCTTCTCTCCTTGGTTTACTGAGGAACGGTGCTGGGAGTTGAAGGATGGTCTGGATTTTGTAGTTATTTTGGGGTAATATTCTTGCTGCACTTCAAGAAGTCCAGTTTCACGGCCAGTCTCCTTGCGGATGCCCTGGCTCTGATGCTGGACAATGTGCCAGAAGGAAGGTGAAGAAGGAGCGGGGCTTTGGCTGCAAAGTCTACAGGATGTAGGCCTGCCTGTCTCCTCCCTTGTGTCTCAGTTTGCTGTTTGCAAAATGCTAATTGTAGCTCTTCTGTGTCTCAAAGGCACACTGTGAGGATAAATGTATTAAAGATGTGCAGTAGTCGTGGTCCACGTCAGGGCAAGAAGTCTTAGGGAAGATAAATATGTCTGTAGACACCAAGTAGTCTCTTTCTTTGATGCTTTAACACTTTTGTGGCCATTAAAGGAATGTCGAGTTGTACAAAGGCTGTCTGGCAGCTCTAATATTAGCATCTGCACTGGAGCCACTTCTTGGAGGCGATGCCTGTTTGCATCTCTGTGTGGTGCTGATGCTGCTGATAACATTTTTACATCTGATGAACCAAGCTGCTATAAGCTTGGTCTGTGTATGTCAGTGAACCGGTTGGCAAAAATGAGGCGAAACACAATTCACTCATCTGAGAGCGCGAGGAGAGTCACCAACACCATGAGCACGGTCACCAGCTGATGCCAGGCTGCCCTGGGGACCAGCACAGTGACAGCAGCAGCAGGGTATGGCTGGGCCACCTGCACCACCCCACTTCTTACCCCTGGGCTCTTACTCAGGCTGCCTCAGGACAAGGTTAGTCTTTGTTTTTATTATTTCTTTATTACTTCTTGGAACATTTGTCTAAATCACATTTGTAGGTATTTCAGATTTTTCATCCATGTGACACCTGAGCTTTATTTACTTTTGAAATAAGTCATCTCATTAACAGAATTCATTATCCATTATTACTGTCATGTCACTCTGGCAATAAAAGGCATGACTGTAGAAGCATTCAGTAGCTTAGCTGGTAGCATAGTGAGCTATTATGCTGCAGACCTGCATTCATGCTGCACTCTGGTATGCCAAGGCTGGCAGAGACCAGGAGCATCAATGAGGTAATAGTCTTAATCTCCAAGGGGAGGATTATGTTGTGCTGCACTGCAAATACCTCCTACCGTCAGCAGGATAATGCTTCCGATGGAGCTATAAAATGTTCAACAAATAAGCACAGGTGCTGGAAAGAGGCTAAAAAAACCCTGCAACGTTCCACCATTATCTGCAGATAAGAGGTGGAATAAGCGTTGTTTTCCATTTAATTTGCCAGCATGGCATGGGCAGCCACTTAGGAGTGAAGTGCATCTGGAGTGGTTGGGTCTGTTCTTCGCAGAATTGCTGTCTGCTCCTGCTGGCTGAACAAAGGCACGTAGGTACATGTGACATGAAGTGAATGCAGGCAGGGGATCCCTGCCTCGATGCAGCTCCTCCCACCTTGACCCTCAGCCCATGCTTCATGGGCACGGGAAGGGGCACATCCCACCCCACTGGAGATGCGCCCATCCAAGTGCCCCTCTCAGCAGTGAGGACAATGCCAATGAGCAGTGCTGTTTGAGTGGGAAGCAATGTGTTCAACCTCATGGTTACCACTGGAATCTGGCTGTGAAGCTTTGTTTTGGACCAAGCTAACATTAATTTATATTTATTGCCCTGAGTTAATTCGCCAGGAACAGAACTGCATTTCCCTTTTTGCCCAGCTGTGAGGGACCTGCCCAGACAGCATCTCACACAAGGAGAACTTTCTTTCCCTTCTGTGTGAAATACCCTTCTTGGATTAGAAATGTCCAAAGAAACATGTCCAGGGCCCTGGATCAACAATCCTGAAAAAGTTTTGTTCCATGGAAAGTTTCCATGTTTGCAAACATTGTCATGTTTGGGGATTGCAGCAAGTGCTGGAACACTGAACTTGCCCATCAGATTGAAGTCCCTTTCAAATTTTTATCCAAGCTCCAACTCATTCAGCCTTAAGAGATGGGAAGAGAGACTTCTTTTTGGCAAATTCCTACTAACATGTGATTTTAAAATATTCAAACTGTGGCTCTGACTGCATCCAGTCACGCAAAAAGAGACATTAAGTAATTCCCTAGCATAAGTTGTCTTTCCTACGTGTGGGACCATAATAGCCTAGAGGAGTGCAAAGAACTCAACATAGTTGAGGGCATAACTAAATAGCTTTGTCAGCTGGGAATGGAACAAATGCACATCTTGATACATTTTGGTACTACTTCAGCTTCTGAATGTTATGCCCTCTCTTCTTTCCCTTCAGGAAGTGTGCCCAGCACTACACAAAGAAGTAAGCAGCAATCACTGTCTTGCACCTCAGGGATCATTAAGCTCCAACCCCCCTGCCGCATGCAGGGCCACCAACCAACATATCTAATACTGGACCAGGTCGCTCAGGGCCCCATCCAGATTGATGGATGAATTCCTCACTCTGGATTGATTCCACCATTCCTGTGTCTGCATCTTTCTGTAAATTAAATAAACCCTTTTCTCTCACTTTTTCCCCCCTCATTCCACATAAAAAATGCCTAATTTTGTTCATTAGAAAGTTAAATGGTTCTCCTCGTAATTGAAAAGACTGAAAAAAAACCACACAAAACAAACAAAAAAACACTAAAGGTTTGGTTTAATACTTACAGTGCAGTCACAACAGCTTTTCATGATGCAACTTGATGACAGGTTTCTTCAAGAAAGAATTGGGAGCTTTCCTGAGGCAGGACTGCAGGGTCCGGCCTTCACCTGAGTCGTGCTGACAGCAGATTACTGCTACTGAAACAAGGTAAAGGGTCTTTAGGGCGATTGTAAGTTTAGAACCTTAGCAGGAGTGGGAGTGAGGCTGGTAAAAATCAATGCAAAATTGCTCTCCCTGCTTATCCAAGGGAAGCGTGGAGCTGTGTTAGCACGCAGAAAACAACAAAATAGCAAACAAGCACTGCTTACCAATGCTTCAGCAAAGGACCCCGTGCATCCCTGTTGGCTGGTTGGCTTCCAGCAGCCTTTGGGAGCACTTTTATCTTTCCGCCGCTCTGATTTAAGATACGGAGTTACTTAAAACCCCCTAACAGTCATCTAAATGTCAAAAGATGAAAAAATAAGTTTCCATCAGGCTCTGCTTTTTATAAAAATATATCAATTTAATAACTTTGGTTTAAAGAAAAACAGAATGATCATGTTAAAATACTGCCAAATTTATAAACTTTGACAGTCCCACATACTGAGATGAACGGGCAAATTTATTAAATAAGAAATAAAATACATTTTCTCCCTGCATTCATTGTAATAAAAAGACACACACATCTGTCCCAAATTTCTTTTAAGGCACAGAGTGGCTGATGCTTACAGGAAAATGCTGCTTTTCTGCTGGCTTACCTCAAGACAAATCTGCAGCTTTGCAGTATCAAAATTCAAAATGTAATCAGTTCAAGTAGAACAAGAGCAATCGTTTTCATCCACATTAACCCTTTGATGTCACAATTCAGTATCCTGCAGTGCGTATGTAAAATACCAGAAAGCTTGTGCAAGTCTATTTTGTTGGGTTGGTACCATCCCATGGGAAAGCATGGGCCGCATTGCAGCAGGTTCTGCTAGGACGGGAGGCACAGATTTATGTGCTTCCCGAAAGATGCAGCTCTTACTGTTGGCAAAACGCCTCGGCCTCCTTGCCCAACAACTTACAGCAACATCCTGAGATTAAGAAGTTGTTTCAGGTGTACTTCAGCACTAGATTATGTTGCAGTTAGAATACAAAAAGAATGGAACGTCTTTCAAGACTGAGAACACAGCAGTCCTCCGTCTCTAGCGGTAGTTTTCACACAAAGTCTCCCGCAACTCCAAAAGAAGGGGTGTATGCAGTAAATCCTTACCTACGTGCTCGTGTTCTCCTCTCAGCCCAAAGACACTTCTTCTGAATCTAAAGGCTTCCCATCTACTCTGCTGGCCAGATGGCATCAAGGGAAACCGAGAAAAGCAAGGAATGGCCTTACTGGTCAAACTAGGATGGGAATCATGCAAGCTGAGCAGGTGCATAAGCAGCTGTTTTGGGTTTTGTGCATAAGCATATGCTGGTCCCATACTTTGGGGAGCCAAGCATTACAAAGCTGACCTTTGTGAAAATTTTAAAAACCGAAGGCAGGAAAGGTGTGTCAACACCTAGTTACAAAGGCAAACCTTCCTAACAAGAAGCAAGAAGGCATTTACTGGGGGGTAAATAAGGGTCAGCTGGAGTCTCCCCATTAGCACTGCCCATGAAGTCCTTGTTCTGATGGCAGGACACAGCTGCAGCTGCCTGGCTAGGCTGGGTTGTGTGTGCCCTGGCACAGGCTCTGCTTGTGCTGGCCAGAGAGTGCCTTTCTGCTATTGCCTGAAACAGTTCTGCAAACAAGGCGAGCTGTATGAGCAAAAAGCACTTGATGCCAGTATAAGCTGTGTTTCCCCGAAAGCTTTTGCCAGTGTGAAGTGTTTCTAAAAACTGTAAAAATAAAAACCCCAAAACATCACACCCTTGACTGGCATTGGCATGTGTGCAGACGTTTTAAAGGTATATTTGGCACAGGTTTGCTTTTGCTGGATAAGGCCGTACCAATGTAATTGAAGAATGTTATGTTAATAATAAATGGCATGCCTATTAACATATTTAACAACATTAATAAACTGGAAGCTGTCAAACTGGTGTTATCCTGAACAAAGGCCATAATAACAGTAAGTGGTAATTCTAGGGGACTACGTGAAAACACAAACCTTTCTTCTCCTAGAGGGGGAAAGTGCTGAAACTGAAAAATAAAGCAATATCTTTCCCATTTTTGCAAAGAGCAACCTTTAAGCAGGGAAGCTCAGTTTGGAAAGGCCTAGAACAGAAAACAACAAAATAAGGGAAGAAAAAAGAAATGAGCTTGTGCTACAGTGGGTTGAGGCCTCTGGATTCCCAAAGGCTATCCCTTGCAATGGAAGTGCGTTGCTCTCAATGAAACGGGTATTGTGCATAATTGTCTATTGAGAATCATCTAAAGTGACTCGAGCTGCCACAGCAAAACAAAGACTTCCAAGAGAGAGCTCCAGAGGGAAAATTAGTGGCCATGAACACACCTGACTGGGACACAGCAAAAAGAACCAGTGGGCCAAGCTCTGCATCTGCCCAAGGAGTGCAGAGACAAATCCTTAAGAAGTAGGATTAAAAAAGTAATAACCTGAATAAAGGTTGCAGAATCCATAACTTTGCAGATAGATGGGGCTTATTACAATACTGGACAAATACAACTTGTGTGACCTGCTGTAACTCAACTGTACCACAGCTACATAGAGAAATGCCTTAGTTTGTTCAGCAGAGGTGCCTGGTTCTTAGAGCATCACCACCTCTGCAGTGTGGCTTTATGCTGTGGCAAACAAGTGTACTCCAAAGCATACTCCTGCCTTCTTCTGAGCTAAAACATGATGGGAGCTATAAATCAAGGAGACTAAGCAGGTGTGCTTCAGGATGGAGCATTCACATCTCAATCTGCCAGCTGTGGCTTGGAGAGGGGAGGCTTTAAATACATTTTAGGACCGTATTTCTTCCCATTCAGCCTGCATGTTTTTTCCATAATTGTATGCAAGTTAGAAGTGCATTCGGACCCAGACCAGCTAAAGCTCATAAGTATTTCCAAATCATAGGTGCAGCAGAAATGCTAAGTCATGGCCTGAAGTAGTGACTGAGCACCTGGTGGGAAGGCAGGGTCAACCCAGGGGAGCTCAGGTGCATGCAATGCAGCCAAGTGACTGGAAGGGGCAGAGCCAGGATCCACCCCTTCCCAGACCTCATTTAAGGGTTGGCAGGGCGGGGTTTGAAGGTAGCTGCAATCTTGCTGGAGATCCCTGCAAACCAGAGATCTTGTGAAGGTAAGCAGCTTCTTTTCTTTAGTTTTGTGCCCATGGCCATTGCATTTGAATGTATTCTTATTTGCTGCAGTCTAAGACTGTGCTACCCTGCTGTTGTTGCTGTGCTTTCCATTGTGTTATAATGGGCTTGTGCAGATAAATGTTTGGGTTTACGTGGTTCCTTTAGCCTTAAAGCACCTTAGGCCCAGTTTCCTCCTATTTGCAGTTTTCCCACAGCATCATCACTGAGACTGAATTGGCTCTCCAGGTGTATGTGTTTTTGTTTCCCAGGGCATATCCTGAATTATGTGTCTGTAATTCAGGAGGATTTAGGACACCTGATGTGTCGTGTAATACTTCAAAATTACATTCCGCAGCCTGGCTTTCAACATTTAAAATCTGGAGAGCCTAGATGAAGTGATTTTGGGTGGAGTCCCTTTGAGCTTCCATTAAGTGGTTTTTTGGTTAAGGATGAGCCGTAACATCAAGCAAACCTAAAATCCTGGCTCTGCCTTCTCCATGCACTTGATATTCTAATCCACCCCCACGTAATCTGTTCCATCACCTACCTTTTGGTGTAGGTGTGTAGTGCAGATCTGACAACAGAACGCTACTATGCACACACCCACATGCCGCTTGCAGACAGAGTGGTGCTGTTGTATGACTTCTGCACGGATGTTGAGCTGGAGCATCCTCTCCCTATCACCCTTTAGTGCTCTCCACCTCAGAACTGGGCCAGAGAACTGATTTCCACCAGGCATGCTGTTGCATGTGCTCTGCTCCCTTCTCTGAATGATTCGGCACAATGGAGAATGGGCATACTGAGTGCGTTTGGTGTTAGCAGAATGGAACTCTTCCAGCTAGACAAGTGAGAGTAGAAAATCAGGTGTCCTAGGCTTTGGCATGCACAGCCATCAGCTGGTGGTTTGGATTTGTGGACATGAGCAAGAGAAGAAGGGGGCAGGGATAAGGATTTAAATTCATTGATTTCACTCAGTAGTCCATGGAATTTAACATACAAGATTGCCGTTTTAGTTCAGATCCTGCTAGGGGGGTTTACTCTCCATTAAGAGTTATATTGGCAAGTTGACAAGCTTCCCATTTCTTATTTTCAAGAGAAAAATCAGTGTTTTACTTTCACAGAGAATGGAATCTTATTTTCATTTATGCTGGAACTGCAGTTCTGAAACCAAATGCCTTCTTGGTCTCCTTTGTATTTGTCAGCCATTACAGTATGCGCCAAAGTCACCGACCCTGGGGGTGTTCAAGGAACAATTGGATGTTGTATTGAGGGACATGATTTAGTGGGAGCTATTGGTGATAAGTGAACGGTTGGACTGGATGATCTTGTAGGTCTTTTCCAACCTTGGTGATTCGATGATTCTATAAATGCAGAGTTCCTGAAAAAGTCCTTAGCAGGGTGCAGCTCAAGAAGCAAGTATTGAAAAGGACTGTAGCAAAGCCAATGGCAACTGCACTTATGACAGTGGTGATGCATGCCATAATGGTATTTACCTGAAGGAAACCCTTCTAATTTTGAAATCTATTTTGAGATTGTTATGTCATGTTATCTGATTATTGCACATCATGTTAGCTGATCCCAACAGCAGTTTCATCAGCTCAGAATTTTTTCGTATCACCAGGGCTATGCAGATATGAGCTGACTTTAAGAAATCAACTCAAATCATGGCTTTGCACACAAGTTAAAACGTTGTTTTATCAGACAGATTTTTCTAGCTGCTCATAGTGACAGAAGTACTGTAAACCATTCACAGTGTTGAAGCTTTAGGAGTTGACCAGGCTTGATAAAGTGGTTCTATGACACTGCCAAGAAAAGATCTGATGGCAAATTTCTACTAAGAATGACGCAAATATCTCTGTGAGAAATAACTTCACTATTTCCGGCCTAGTGAAAAGCAGGTAAAACTGAAACAGCCATGCTCTCCTTCAGGCAGTTCTTAGTTGGGCTG
Organism: Alectoris magna; assembly: GCA_030625065.1. Lineage (NCBI taxonomy): Eukaryota > Metazoa > Chordata > Aves > Galliformes > Phasianidae > Alectoris > Alectoris magna. The sequence continues at coordinate 17,537,375 of CM060566.1, read as the reverse complement.
GCGTGTGTTTGTCTGCAATTCCCCACACAAATGACTTATGCAACTCAAGGGCGATATGTTGGGAGTTTCTATTCAACAACAAAGCACATCCTCACTCTGGAATTCATGCTTTATTTTAAAAGTTTTAACTAGTACCTGTTCACTGGGTCGTTAAATCAAACTAATGAAGTCATGAAATATTTTTCCCTCTGCCAAGAAGAAAGGAAGGAATTTTAGGGCTTTCCTAAGGATTTGCGATGACAAACTTGCCAATCAATGCTTGTTGTGTAGTGAGTAGAGAAGAACTGACTATGTGATGGTTTTGTTTTTTCTTTAAATTTCAGAACAAAGACAGTATAATAAATGTTGATCCTGGAAACTTAAATATAGAATATGCTGTAATCCAGAGTTCATTATGACTTCAGGGAATGCTAATAGTAATAATAAGGCATTACACTGCTCTAAGAAGCTTCATATCTAGAAGGTAAATACTTAAAAGCTTTCATACATCAGCAAATCCAGAGGCAGGAATAGATGTTATTATGGCTTTAGGTGGAGGGGAGTTCTTTTTTTTTTTTTTTTTTTTTTAAATCAGCTCTAAAATTTGATCACAGAAGAGCTCAGTTTCAAAAGGGAGACTTGGTGTTGTACATGAGGGTTAGGACCTGCATTTCAGGTTCTTTCTACCACTTCTGTCTTGGCATTCCACACTACGAAAACAGCCTTAACATCCTTACGAATCAAACTGAAGTTAAAAGCTCTGATGGGCATAAGGAGCAAATAAGTGCGTAGTGTGTCCCTTTACTGTTTTGTTATCGGAGACCACTGTGATTTTTAAGTCATTTTTTGATTTTTTTTTTTTTTAAACTCGTATCACATTTTGGTCGTTTCTATTCTTTGTGCAGAAGGATCCTTGTCAAAGAAAGCAACCACAAAACCACTTCTGACAACTCACAAAACCTCAGTGGTTAGAGATATGAAATTAACTGTCAGCCTCAAAGCAGTGAATAGCATTTGAGCCCTAACTCAACATAAATTCAATGTATACTCTATGATATAACTCTGAAACTAGAGTTTAATTACAGCACCTCTGATCTAATTCTTGGAGGTTTCTGTTTTCATACCCCGCTTCAAGTCAGTTAGAGAACTTCAGTCACATGATCTACCCATGTTCCAGTTAAATATGCTGCTCCGTGTTGGAGAGAGGGGAAGACTTGCTCTTCGAAAGAAAAGCAATGTTAGAAATAAATCCTACAGAATGAACTTTACTGTCAATTTTATTTCATAATGGTAGCTTGGCCACCGTGAATCTCCTCTTTTTAGGGTTCTTACCATCCACAGAAACAACACCCAAAACAAGTAGCGCAGATCACAGTGCCTGTTAATCGGCATCAATATTTGGTTTCTAGAACCAGTGTCAGGTGTTATAAGTTACTTTCTGAGGATTTAGTACTGACGAGTGACAAAGAGTGATCCAGCACCTTACTGAAAAACGAGGCTGCTGCTGAAGGGGGTTCTCAGGCAAATTTTCTGCAAAACTACAGGCAGAAAAACAAGAAGATGGGAAAAGCATGCCGAAGTAGCCCCGGAATTGAGGGAAAGGTAACAGCTGGATTAATGTTCAACTGCTTCATTTTGGGGTTTGCCATGAATAATTAAGTTCAATTAATAAATAGTGCCCCCAAGATAGGATCAACCAGACTTTGGGTGTGGTGCTTAATCACTCCTGAGTTGGGGAGTAAGGCCAGCAGTCTATAATGGATTTAACTAATTCTTTTAATTGCAGCTTCATTTGCCTGATCTTTCTAAGTGGTATTAATCTAGTGATTTGCAGAATAAGCACTTGGAAAAGACTTCCCCAAATCACTTTAGAATCTCAAAGATATCCTCCTCTTCTTAGGCTTTCTTCTGTGGGAGAAGCGATTCCAGACAATGGAAATTCTATTAATTTGGCTAAGCATTCAGTCTGAATGGATGGAGAAGGAGAAAATGAAATGTCACTAAAAAAAATTCAACCTCTAGCATCAACATGTTTGTGATGACAAATTCTGCAGGGCTCTGAATTATTTATTGATCGGGTATTTTGTTAGTAACAGAACTATGACATTTCAGGTTGGATTTTTAGGAATAAATTCTTCTTTGAAGGAGTGGCAATGCCCTGGAACAGACTGCCCAGGGAGGTGGTGGAGTTCCTGTGTTTGGGTGAAAGGTAAAGACGCTTAGGGATGTGGTTTAGTGGGCACAGTGGTGATATCACAAAGCTGTGGTGACCCTACATCAGTACTGCAGAGGGAACTTCTGCTCTCATGGCCCAAAACATCACCACTTGTGGTACAATGGCCTGGACTGTTACCCACGCAAACAAATAGTGATGCTCCCACCAGCTCAGCACCGCTCTGCCGTGCCTTCAGCATACGGGAAAGCTCATCCTGTCTTTTAATGTCAAGCTATGAAAAATTTATCCAAAAAACAACCAACCATGAGTAATGTGGGCTGTCCAACCACGCACACAGCTGTGCTGACTTAATGGGGGTTCGCCCTGATCTTTTTTCCTTCTCCTCCCTAAGGGCCGCTGCCTCCATTGCTGCACTCTGCCTGCATTTGGGCTGTAAGTAATTAGGAAAAGCTTTTTTTCCTCTGTGTTTTTACAGCACCAAGCACAGTGAGAATCCGAGGGTCTCTCACCCTACTGTCCTATCAATAATCAGGAGCAGTCATTATCTTATTCCTGTTACCAAATCAAAGAAATAACTGCTTCGAAGCAACTAACAGATGCTGATGCAAGTAGCAAAGCGCCTGTGATACCCACAGCTCTTTTTCTGCTCTTAGCTAGCCACTAACTCACTTAATTTTGTGTAGTTTAGCACATTACAAGATTGTTCAAGAGTGCCATAAATGATGTCAGGCACCATCAGAAACCACTTCAGAAAATCATTGCCTGTAGCCAGATCAAAAGGTGAACACCTGGAAACTTGCAGTTCTGGGAAAGCAGAATAAATCTTTTTTTCTTTCTTTTTTTTTTTTTTTCCCTTTCTCTTCCTCTCAGAGATTTGTTTCTTTTGCCTTAAAGAATTTGAAAGGTTTATTTACAGCTTTTCAAATGACCCCTAATCTATTTAGAAAAACATAGCATGGCAAATTCATCTCGGGTGTAACTCCATTTGTTGACTTAAGCAGACTCGTGCCAGAAGGGAGCCTGGCCCAGGAGCTGCTCTGAGAGACAAAAAAAAGGCATTTGAATATAGCGGTTAATTGGCTTGTTGAGTCCCATCACAGTGTCCTGGAATATATTTATTAAAGATAAATCTCTTATTTTGGTAAGATGCTATCAGTGACTCATGGTATGGCTTTAACCCTCGCCCTGTTCCAGGCATCGCTGCTGGAGGCTGATAATTTTCACAGCACCTGACAGCATTTAAAGAGACATTGTGTTACATAGTTTGGTGAAATGTAAGACCATAAATAACTTGGAAAATTGCTTATTCTGACAGCTATCAGCGATACAGATAATTAAAGAATCCATCAGGGTCAGCTTTTAGGAAGCAATATAAAAAATTATTTATTGTGGTGCTGCAGAATTTAGAGATGTGCTGGGAGCTTGTTGCAGGGTCTGTAAGTAATATTAAAACAATGCCCGCTCTTAGATAATTTAACCAAGACAGAACTTGCTTGCTTAAGCTTACACACTGCCGGAGTTATTTCTTGATCAGGTGTGTATCAGTTTATTATCCCTCTCAAGGAGGCCCAAACCATGAGTCTTTTTATGGTACCCCTCAAAATGTGGGGTTTCTCTGTGCGCTGCACCCAAATCCTGTGCTTCCTGCACTGTCCTGGCCTTGCAGCATGGCTGCAGCTATAACCCAAACAATTTACAAGGAAATCCTGAAGCCACAGAGCGTATACAAACCCGTTTCCAAACTGGACTGATAAAGACAGCACTAAGATGGAAACTTGTTTTGAAAGTAAAAATGACCTGCGGTGTGCGAGCAAACTGATTTCTAGTGGGGGGGGGAAAAGAAAAAACACTTATAAATGTGTCATCCAAAACAGAGTCTTTTAATGAAACGTTCAGATGAAGCTGGGCATAAGCACATGCATCGCTGCTGAAAGCAAATGATTTAATATGTATGCCAACGCTTTCTAAATTTCAGCCAGGATGAAAATATTAAACAGAAAGGAAAAATGTAAAGCAGTATTCTGTATAAGGCTGCTTTGGTATATGCGAGATACAGTTGAATCCATACACTGAGAGAAACAGCACTCTCTCATATGAAACAACTGCGTGTAATACAAAAGCAATGAAGATAAACATTATCAAAACCCAAACTATTCTTTTGAGATAAAATAAATGCCTGTATGATTTCTGTTTGAGTCGGATCCGCCATTACTGAGATTTTAATACTGACTTCATGAGAGTGAGTCTGGGCTCTGTTGCATGGCATTACAGACTGAGTTTTGATCTGGAGTTATAAGGTCTGAAAACTTTTGTTTTCCCTCTGAGCTCTCTTGTATGAAGCACGCACGCTTTCAATCCTTTCAGTGCATCCAGGCTACGAGTGACAAATTTAATCTGACGCGAAGCATTCCTATGTTTGATGTTAACTGTAATAACAGCTTCATCCAGTTAGACCTCTTAAGGCTTTGAATAAAGCAGGTACTTGACACGGAGTTTTCATTTTGTTTCTGTATTAGTTGTATTCCTATGAAAGTGTGAAGTGATAAGTAATCTGAATACAGAGTGTTTTTTTTTTCTCAGGATTTCCCCTTTAGTTCACATGTACTACTACTGCATAATAAATAGGAGTTTTAAGTGTTTGTTCATAGAGGTCTTTCCTTGAACTTAAGCATAAGTTATCTAAACAGTTGAAAAAAGATTTATAGTTATGAAGAGGCCTATATGTCAAGCAAAGTTTTATGATATGTTCCATAATAAATTAGCAATAAATGGATACAGGTGACTGTGGAATTTATGGCCTTTAATGTTTTAATGCTTCACTAAAGAAAAACCTATTATTAAGGTCCTAAAGGGTAATACAGGAATACCATCTACAAATTGTCAAATTAAATAGCTGTTGCTAGGTATTTGAACAGTGGGAATGTTTTGGTTTGACCAGTAGCGGGGGCAGATTGGTAAGAAAGAGAATACTGGATCATCTCAGAAGTGTAAATGGAGGTTTTATCCTGCAACCTTACTGCAGCATGTCCCATCTGCTCCAGCAGTTGTACTGAAAATGATGGGCCTGATCCTGCAATCGTCTTGTATTTGAATAACCTGTAATTAGCCATGTAATCTTCCTAAGCCTCTTCACAGGGCTGTGAACTGCTCATGTAAGTACTGGCTATAGGAGTCACCCCAGGTTTGTAGATGGACAAAAGCTGGTGAGTGAAGCACTGTGCCCCTCCTTGGGTGAGACCTTTTCAAATACTTCCAATCGCATGAAAACGACTGTTTGAATTAAAGGATTAACACCCTGTGGGAAAGGAAATTCCCTTAGAAAGTACTTGAACAAATACGAAGACTTGACTCGATGCACCTGTGGCAAAGCCCATGAACACTCTCTGTTAAGGTTTCCTAGATAGTTAAACCCAATCAGAAGACAAAAACAAGGATAGAACTGGGAAGGATCCAACCGAAGAGGAAAACAAGCCCTTGGGTCAGTGCAGAAATAGTATTTGGTGTGGTAAGGGAGAGAGATCTATCTTTGAGGAGCAGTCAGGCCAAGTAATGAGGGGAATGTCCAAACCCTTTGGCACTTGCTGGCACGCTTGTTGCAAGCACCAAGGATATATCACAGATCCAGCAAAAAAAAAACAAGGTCAAAATTGCTGTTTAAAATGACACATATCCAAGCCATTAGCACAGTGTCTGCACATTAACACATCAGCACAAAGGTAGGGCCCAGGGAGGAAAAGAGGAGGGGGAAAGAGTTATTCCAAAGTGCTTTGGGACCACTGCTGGGGCAGCTCATCTCTAAGAGGAAACACATGTTATCCAGTCCTGTGCCTAATAGGGTTGGACAGTAATTAAAAAATATATTTTATTTGCAGAGCTGGGTCTTGAAACTAACAACTCGTGCCATTAATCTTAGTGATTTATGGTGAAGATTTGACCCGGGGTCAGCAAGTGGGGTTTTGCTGGTGGTGCAGGGCCATGCACTGTGATGGGATGATGCAGTCCTCAGCAGGACCAGTGTTACCAGTGACAGTAGTCGGGAAGGGAGTCATGACAACTGAACCCACTGCTCTTGAATCCCCTCTAAAACTGCTAGCACTTCCCCCAGAATACAATATAGGTGAGACAGGTTGCTGGGTGGAATGGGAATTAGGAAAGGAATGGTTATGGCCAGACTTGCTTGTTTTGCTCCTGTCAGAGGTGGCTCAGCAGAGCCTGTCTACTACCGAGCTGGAAACCATTAGATTTGCCTTCCTGCATGTAAATGCAAGCTAGCAGCTGATAGGTTGTCTAAACTTGAAGCTCTACCATGCTAACTGTGTTGCAGACGTGTCTCATCTGTCCTTCTTTGGAAGTCTTCTGGCCCAGAGTGCGCTGCCCTGTTCCACTGGTAAAACCCAATAGGCACAGGGGTTGTGACCAGCACTGCCAGGCACAGCTCTTGCTCAGGTGGAGATCTATACACAACCAGAGTTGCTGTGACATAACAGCTTTCTAAGGAAGTTTCTGGAGGGCAGTTTTTTAGCCAGCCTCTAGCATGACCTTGGAAAATGTCAATTAAGCCCTGTTGTCTTTTCATTTCTCTTCAATGTGGCTTCAGTAAAGAGAGAAACTCTTCACTCCGGATAATTGTTAACTAACTCATTAGTCTTACTTCTTTGCTGTACTGTCATGACACCTCTAGATGTTCCTTCTTGTTTTGACAGGGTTGAGGATCTCTTAGTTTTCCATACTTTGGGGTGATTCTTAATAGATGGAACACCTGTGATTTCATCTGGAAGCTGCTTTTATCCTCACCCTGTGTACAGCTAACTTCCAGAACAACCTTCAGTCCATATGTCTATCAGCTGTTGGTTGGGCCCAGCAGACATCCCTACCTTTTGTACAGACATGAATATGCGTGATGGAAATCTGATTTTTCAGATTCAAATATTATGGATATGTTTCCTTGTGCCTTTATATTATTCATCACTTGCACAAGTTGTGCTGTTACCAACACCACATGATTACATAGAGATCCAACAATTATTTCTCTGTATAAAAGCTCTTATGAAAAAAGCAGTCAGTTGTTTCCCTCATCCTTCTTCTAAATAAAAAGTTACAAAAGTTAAGATAGATTTGCTAGATCAGCCCGGTGTTTGTTAGTTTACATGTTTAGCCAGTGTAAGTATATAATCCAGATAAAAACTGGAATAGTACTGTACTTCATTATAAATATAAGCTTCTGTGATATTGTTTTCAGGTTATTCTGTCATTATCTATAATTCTACCACAATAAATCTTTAAGCATGCATATCACGTAGCTACATTTCTTGAGATTTCTGATGTATGGATATTTTAATGGCATCTACAGTAGTGTTTAAATGAGAGTAAAGAAATAAAATTTATGGATTTCAGATGCTTCTGTGCTTAAAAGCAAACTGAAATATATGAAAGTGTATAAGTGATGAAGCGTAATGAGCTACAATTGCTTTGCATTTGGGATTTTTCAAACATTTTTAAGCAACAGGAAAAGAACTGAGATAAGTGTTGGAAAGAGTCATCCTAAGAGATGGTACATGTACCATAATGATGAATAAGAAACAAGAGAATCATAGAAAGGCCTGGGTTGAAAAGGACCGCAATGATCATCAACCCCCCTGCTATGTGCAGGGTTGCCAACCACCAGACCAGGCTGCCCAGAACCACATCCAGCTTGGCCTTGAGTGCCTCCAGGGATGGGGAGAAAAAAGGTGTGTGTCAGTTCATATGATATGATGTTAGATGTGTCAGGAATTCACAGGAGAAAAAAAAATAATAAAGCAAAGGGTACTCATGTTGAAAAACAGAAATGAAGAGGAAGAAAACAGAACACAAAACCAAATGCATCAGCCTCAATCTCTGTGATGTCAGTGATATTTTCCAGTTTAGAGAAGCCCAAGGAACTCCATAAAATTAAAGGTACGTTTTCCCATAGAGCTTCAAATAATACAGCAAGACTGGGTTACAGCCTGGTTTCTTAGGTTGATTTATTTACAGTGTTTGGTGTTTTGTTTTTTTTTTTTGAGTTTTTTTTTTTTCATTTAAAATTTTTCCAATCTGTTGATAACAGAGAGTGATATTTTTTTTTGTTATACTGATGGCATATGCAGCAAACTGATTTTTGTGTCCAATTCTATACAGTTCATGTAACAGGTACTTTAGAAAATACAATAGCGACTCAACAGCATTTTTTGCTGGGATTCATATAACAGCCAAGTTAAGTTCAGGGCCATTTATCTTTTCTTTCCTGTTATTTATTTATTTTTCATTTCCCTGGCCGTATCTCCTTGTCTTTTTTTTTTTTTTTCCTTGTTTATTTCAAATCAAGAGAGATTCAGTGGAAAAAAAAAAAGAAAGAGGAAGTTATGCTAATGAATTCTGTGCTTCCCTTATAAAGATACAAGCATAATCTTTTGCTCGCATGCCTACTGCAAATTCAAGCATGCAGGATCAAAATTTGGAATTTCTCTCTCCCTCGAAATAAAACAATTGTGTAAAAAATCTCTAGAATGCACATTTAAATCGCAGTGGAGAATTCAACACCTTGAAATCGATAGTCAAGTTTAAATCTAAAGCTGAGATTGTGCTAAAGAATACTGAGTGGTGAATGTAAGTCAGGCTTTTGTCTGTGAATGCTCTTTATGGAACACCCCCACCCCAGGACTGGCAGAATGAAGTGACACCATTGAGCCATTGGGAACAGAAGCAGCCACGCATCCTGGCTGAGCTGGTGTCAGCTCCTGGTTTTCTTGCTGCAAAGCTGAAGTTCAAATGTATAACCCTGCCTTTGTCATTTGACAGGCAAACGCGCTCAGGCCCCCAACATTTGCACTGCTGCTCTTGCTGCCATTGTTAAGAGAGCCTATTGCCTTGTAAAAATGTAACTACATGTGTTTCATAAAAATCTATGTAAGAATAACAGCACTGGGGTACTTACATCTTTCTGGAACAATTGAATTCTGAAACAAGCATCTCTGGTTCTTCCTCCTGCAAATGGATTAAATTACATTTCACTAGGTAATAAAGTGTGGTACAAAAGCCTGTCCAATCTGTTTTCATCTTGTCTTGTACAAAGTCTCAGATAGGCTTACTCATTATTCAATCTAATGAGTCTGCATTTGGCATATATTGAATGTTAGTGCTCTCCTTGAAAGCTGCAGAGGTCAACTGCTCCTCAATATCCCCTTCCTTCCTTTTTGGGCATGTTTTTACCAGGAATAATAAAAACAGCAGAACTGAATGTCATAACATCCTACAATGGAGGTGCTGGTGTAAACCACAATGATGAAATCATGGAGGCAATTTTTTGTCTTCAGCCTTGGCCATCCCTATGGAGCCTTGTCCATAGCTAGGGATGTGCATTGGGGAAGGAATCTGCTCTTCATGAAACGCTCTCAGAATTGAAGGTCCACATTATTAAGCATTATCATCACTGCTAATTGGCGGTGTTTGTGTGACTGTGGCAATGTATGAGGAAAAAACCTGCTGGCAGAAGCTGAAGTGGGGATGTTACACCATTCATTTAAATGCTTTCCAGGATGGAAATATTTTAATTTTATGTTAACTGTGAGTTAAGTCGTGGTCATCAGAGTCCTGTAAGTGGTTTAGTTGCAGCAACTGAAAAGCAAAGTACTATTGAAAACAGCTTGAAAAGATACTTGGATGTAAATGATAGGCTCTGCAGCAAGGAATTACGAAACTTACTAATCACACACCAAGATGAATAGCATGTTGATACAGTTAAAGTATTTTCTTTGCTCTCATTTTGCTCTATATTTTTCTAGTCGCTGCGCTCAAAGTAGATGCATCGCATTTTGATGTCGTTTGGCTCTTTTCAAGGTGTGAAATTGGCAAGTACGGACACCAAAGGAAAAAAGTTCCTTTAATACTGCGCCGTGCCACTTGAAGCAGCATTACCCTCTGGCTCAAAGCCAGCAAACTCCAGTGAGAACTATTTTATAGCAGATGACTATAATAAAAGATATTTAAACATGGCCTAACAATGGATTAAACTAGTAAGACATAGTTTGTGTTAGATCCCAAGGATGAATATCAAAAATAGAGGCAATATTTTAGAAACAACAGCCAGCAGTGAAAAGTTTATTTCTAATATAAACCAGACAGTCCCCAAAATAATTTGTGGTTTATTTAATTCTTACCGTTCATCTTGTGTTCTTTTGAGTAAGCTAAAGTAAGGCACCCGCCTCAAAACAGCAGCTGGTTTAGATTTTGATTCTGGATCTCCAGTGAGCTGAAAAACTGTAATCTACATCTGCAGGGGTGGGGAGTCATTTCTGTAAACAGGGAAATAAGGATTCGTTGTGGGGGGAGGGCAGCTTATCCAAAGGTGCATTTGGGAGAAGAGGGAGAAAAAAACAACCTCGCTAACACATTATAATAAATTACTGTTTTGTCATTATCTGGTTATATTTGCACAAACATCAATTGCATGTGAGCCCTGAAAAAGAATGTCTCATTGCCTTTAATATGCGCTGCAGTGCGCACCCATACAAAATCATTACTGTAACAAAACCAGCTGCCTGTAATAGAAAGCAAATGATTTACAATGTTACTGTAAGAAACTACTTTATTTCACATTATCATAAAAAGAACAGCACTGAAAATTTGCATGACAAACACAAGAATCCAGGAAATTCCAAATCTAATTCATTTTTAGGTTTTAATAGGTATTAACTTACGAAGGTGAATTGTTAAGAACATTTCTTGAAGAATATTTCCAGAGAGTTTAGCTGCAATATTGGAAATCGCACTTACTGAAATACAAGGTAGTCCAGTAGAGGAAGAAAATGCGTAAGCTTTAAATACGTAGGTCGCTCCAAAAGTAATGCCTTTATTTATTTCCAGGCAATCTACAACACGTACAAAGAGCACGATAACACTATTTGATGGAGCAAATTCTCAGCTACCACACAACAATTTTTCAACACTGTCACCACCATTAGCTATGCATTGCTAAAGATGAACGCGAGCCTGCATGCTGTGCTTGTAAAAGTCTGTACCAGAGGAAGTGACCTACTGTCTCTGTCACCACTGCTGAAACGCACCATTGAGCACTTCACTGTGCTGACATCCACTGTTTGGTCTCTATTAATGTTCAGCAAGCATCAATGAATGTCAATGGGTGCCATGTATTATTATTATTTTTTTTTTTTCTGCATGGAGGAATTCAGTGACACACCTTTGCTTCACATGCACTTCCATGTCAGCTGCCATTTTGTCAGACTGCCCCTCTGCTGCCATCTGTCAGACAGCAACAGAATGTAACAGGATATTGGTGGAAGGGTCGAACCTCTACTGCCATGCCACCAACATCCATCTCTGACATCACAAGCCGACATGATAAACTAGGAGGCATTACTTTCGGAGCAGCCCTTATGGTTTGCATTCCCTGAAGGTCCTAGCGAAGCATGTTTATTTTTACCACAACACTTGGGCTGAAGGTTCTCTGCTATCACAGATATTTCTGAAGCCATTGGGACATCACTCCCTAGGACAAAAACTGCCGGCTTAGTGACTGGTGTTCTTCAAACCTCAGTAGATATCAACCTGCATCGTTACATTTTTCAACTGTTATGAAATTAGGACAAATAAATATAAGCAGTTTCAAACCTATACTCTACCCAGTTGTATGAAGTAGCTGGGTTACTCAAGGGATTTACTAGATTAGATGGATACCCCATGAGCAAGGACACAAACTCTGTCTCATGCGAGTCATGAAACAAGCTTCTGTTGCATCATGGCAGATATGCTTATTTTGTGTAGGTATTGAAGGAGATAACACTTGTTGCAAAAAAAGCAGAGGGCATGTAAAACAAAAGCTAGTCTTGAACAAACGGGGCTTTATAAGACTTAGGCAAAACTCAAACAAATGTTCAATGAAAGTCACTTTTATGGCTTTACTTTGGTTTATCGCAAGGCAGTAATAAATGTGTCTCATTAAAAGCCAGTAAAAGAACACCACCTACACCACCAATTGCTGTAACTGCAGATATAGCAGATCTGGAATAGTTACCTAAAGACCCTAATTTCCTAGCATTTAATGCTTCCCTGTCCATATAAACTAGCCTTCTATGGATTTAAAGACTGTTGGAAGCTAAAAGCAGCAGCTGTTGCTGGGAAAACGACACTTTCAAAGCTCTGTTTCTTTCTCAAGGTGAATTTGGAGGAAGGTCAAGTGAACATGTAGCTCTTGTTGGTTAAAAAAATGCCGGAGAACATGCCAGCAGAAAGAGAAGCAATTCCTCTAGTCTGCCTAGAGCACGAGCATCTTGCCTCCACTTTATTGCTCAGCGGGTCAAATTCATTCCTGGTGAAATGGCAGTTCCCATGGTGAAGTTGCAGGAAAATTCTGAACCCTTCTGGCACCTGTCAAGAAATAGGGATGTGAAAGCGGGGGGAGGAACTGGCATGTAGAAGCTGGGATTAAGGGTGGGAGCCACCACATAAAAGGTTGTTCTTGTTCTGGTTGTTAGAACTTTTTTATTGCATAGAATTTACATACATGCTTATTAAGTGGTTTAAAAAAGAAGCCTGACAGATATTAAACAGCATGCCACACTCTTTATGCTGCTGCCATACAGATGTGTCCAAAGCATAAACAGACTTACATTCAGCACTTGATTGCTCTATGGGAGAGGATCTCTCTAGTAAACTTCTCCAAACTTTTCAGGACAATTAGCTTGAGAATTGGAAACGTCTTTTTTTCCTAATTTGATCCTTTTCTTGATCTCTTGCTGCTTTCCAATTATAAAGAGAAAATATATAGCAAGTGTTTTAATACCCTAGATTGAATTTCCTAAACCTAAGCTAGCAGTAGAATTACTGGGAAGGGGATTCTGGCACAAGACATACAGCTGTGTGTGAGCTGGTGGGAAAACTACTGGCATATCATGACTAGTCTTGGTGCTCACACTTCAAAGAAGGCATGGAAAATTGAAAATAGATCAGAAAAGAATGATTTCAAGGTATGTAATATCTGCCTTGTAGGGATCGATGTATGCAAGCCTACTCGGTTTACTTTATCAAAAGAAAGGTTATGAGACTTGATGGTAATATATTAATACCTACAAGTGGAGAAGATTTGTAATGGCTCTGGAAGTTAGCATGTAGAAACGCATTGGCACCTAGAAGCTGAACATGGACAAAATTCAGATTACGCATAAAGAAAACAGGATTAACAGTAAAGTTAACAAGTTATGATGAACATTTCCACAAAAAGATTGTGGATTCTTCACCCCAGCAGCTTTTTGATCTTTGATGTAATGAGAAACATTGTGCTTGACCCATGAACTGCAGGGTGGGTGCAGGATTTTGAGGTGATACATTCTGGCCAGAATAAGTTTGTTGATCAGAATGATCTCCATGGCCAAGCACATGAATGGGGCAGTCCAGTCTTGCTCAGTTGAATTAGCTGGCAAACCTGAAGCTGGTATATGAAGTACATTAAAATCCACATCTCAAAAAGCCTCTCAAGTCTGGCACATCTGAGAAGCTCCGTCACTTGCACTGATGCCTTTTATGCCTGGATTTAGGAGTGCCTGCCCTCAGAAGGGAATGGATCCTGTAGGCATCCTTAGCTCTTGAGTCCAATCCCAAAACTGGTGGACTGTCCAACAGGAAGCTTATTTACTTGAAGCTTATCACCCTACCCTTTATTTTCAGTTTTCACCATGTTTAAGTTGTGAAGATCCTTCCTTAAAGATCCATCCAGCTTGCAATAAGGAAATGGTAATTGCTCTATTCTGTTCTCTTCATACTTCACCCAAACCATACTCTGAAATTCAAAGGGAGATTCTTTTTAAAGTATTTTGAAGTTTGTATAATAGTCGTACACCTGGTAAAAGCCCTTTAATGCATGAACTTGTGTTATCTAAATATTTTTGTGTCTGTCATCCATTTTCTCAGCTTATACTTCTGTGAAAATATTAAAATATAGCCAGGTAATCTCTTATATCCAATCTCATTTGTGTCACGCCCAATCCAACTGCTGTAATCCTTCTTCCACCTTCCCACCCCCCCCTTTTTTTTTCTCTCAAAGACTCATAAATCTTTTGCCACTGGGTAGAAAACTCTGGAAAATGTCCTTCTGGGAACGCATACTGGGTACTTAAATGCTGAACTGAATTTCTGTGATTTAAGCAATTTTCAGGGATGAACCTGTACAGTGGTATCTTGGCCAGGATGATATTTAAATTAGCACTTACAACTGCCTCTGAGTTTTGTTGAGTAAAGGCTATTTTCACAGTGACATTAGGTTCGTGCCTCTTCTTTGAGTCAGCAATCTCTTTGCTTTATCATGCCATTCAACCCTAGCTGTGGTGCAGTTAGTAACGCCTCATCTACAAATTTCTGTGACCTCTTGATATAGTCCCTAGGGATGGAAGGTAGTGGTAGGAAACTTTGCAGATGATCTTGAGATAAATGAAGCTGGCACATGCAGTTGTCAGAATGGAGTATTTAATTATACAGCCTTTTCTACCAGAGAAAATGAAGGTGAACATGCTGTCATAGTGATGTGGGGGAGAGAAAAAATGAGATTGAGCAGCAGCAAAGAAACAAAGGAGAAGCTAAAGGAAAACAAAATATGGAGATGATTTAAAATCACTTATGAGACCTGTGCCTGCTAATGCATTTTTTTCAAATGATCACGACTTACATAAAATGCATTTGAACATCTTCTTCTCATTAGAAATACTGAGTTGAGAAAGATACAACCAGTATCCCAGTGTGTTCCTCTTGCATGGGCTTTGAACCAGACTTAGAAAGTTGCATCCAACACTGGTATGCCTTAACATCATATGTTACTGGATGATGAGACATCTGTGTTCTTATATGGACAATCATTTATTCCAACATTGGTGAGAGTGTTTCTAGAGAACAGTTGCTGATGTGTTAGCATGGTTCCTGTTTTTCTACCGAGACCGGTATACTCCACCTTTTATTTCATACTTTGCTAGCAGATGGTGTTTCAGAAAAGATTTTATTTTCATTCACTGTGTTTTCATAGATAATGCTGTCAAACATCAATCAAAAAAAGGGAGCGCCACTGGCTTTAGCCCATGAAATGAAAGGCATAAGGTAAAGGCCAAAGTAGGAAAACACATCACTTGTTCATCAGATTCATTCAAAGAGGTGAGTGAAGAAGCTCAGAGGGTGGCCTTTGCATTCTGGCAATGTTAAAGTGGAAAGCTTTCATGGAAGTTCCTCTATTAGGAGCAAAGAAAGAAACATGATGGACAAATGTATGTACCCAACAGGAGACTGTAACAGTAGGTGACCGTTTTCATTTTTATTTACTCAGATTCCAGAAAGAACTAAATCTCATTGCAAAGCTTTGCTTTCAGACACAGCTTATTTTTAAAGTGACAGTGAACAAAACTGACAGAGCAGGCTCGGTGCACTTCTAGTGCAGGGGAAAGGGCTTCAGAGCTGCACACACTAACCAGAGGCTAAGTTCTGCTCTCAGTCACACTGGAGAAAATTCAAAGTAATTACCCTACTGACTTCAGTAATAATTTACATTACCGTAAATGACAGCAAAAATTGGACCCAATATAGAAATAATTTATACAAGGCCCGAAGTATAGTTGCACAATTCAATCTGTAAATAATGCCACTAATGCACATATGGCTAATTTACATCCAGACTATGAGAACATATCCAGTGCTGACTTCCAGGACGCTTGAAGCACTAGGCAGTGCCAAAACAAATTTGCAGTATTCCCATAGCCCTCACAATCCTTCCAACTTTAGGTGTTGGGAAGATTCACTACGGATATTTTGGAAAAGTGAAGTTTTATCATCTGTTATATGTCTAGGTTTTCAATGATTCCTGCAAAAAAAATAAAAATAAAAAGGGCATAGAAGGCTGTCAAGATGCACTCCATGTCTATTTGCATGAGCTCTGTATGCTCGCTCATCTCAATGAGTTGTTTTCATCTAATTTGTCTCTTACTGGGAGCAGAGCTTTAGAAGCAGCTTGAGTTTTCTAAGAATAAACCATGCTTCAATGAAAGGAAGATTGTAAGCAACACTGGAGAAGAGCACTTGGAGTACATACATTTAATGCACATAAAACTTTACTACATCAATTTAATTTAGATTCCTTCTATAATCATATATTTATATTAAGAACTGTCTGGAGCCAAACTGAAATTCACATTGCTAGAAGGCAAAGATGATATAAAATCTGAATTATTCATTAACACAGCAAGAGGAAAAATTCTCCCTATACACCAAATATTGTTCTGAGCTCTACACCAGCTTTGCAACATGGGGTGAGGAGTTAGACAATCTGTGTCTTGATTTACTAAGACTTGAGAAAAACATGTATTCAACTTAAGCCTAACAAGTAAATAAATCCTCCTTTCTTCCTAAAACATCTTATGCTATTTTATTTATTTTTTTCCCCTGTATTATCAGAGTATAAGGGTTCTCCTGTTACCAACACATAGGAGGTGTTGAGACCCCACGGTTAACTGCAGATTAATCACGGCTGACTTGGAGCTGCAGGTGGATTTCATTAGATCCTTCAACAACAGAAGAGAGATGGGATAGGTCTCTGGAAGGCAAAACTCTCTGGGAAGAAATTTTGGGGGCCTGGGAAAAAAAGTCTTGGGAATGAGTTTAAATGTGTTTGTTTTAGTTAAGATGATCCAACCTCAAGAAGAAGTCTTCTCACCCTTTTCAAGCAGCTTTTCTTTAAGGCAGGTAGATAACTTCACCAGCTTGCTGAAATTGCTAACTTAGCAGACAAGGAAATGATGGAACTATAACAGTTCAATGCATCTGAAAGTAAGTTCCTTTTACCTGGTCCCAGGTGGTAGCCTACTAACATTGAACGCTTATGTCTTGTAAACAAGGGGAAAGAAGCAGAGAAGGTCAGAACTACAGTTATTAAAATTTTTTGTTAGGACACAGTTTTATGGTATTTGCTGAGATTTTCCTGCAGAGAGTTGGTAACTTTGGGATAATATCTGAGGTAATGGTTTCTGAGTTCCTTAGAGACCTATAAAGAGAGAACAAATGTATGATATATTTAAGTATGGGGAAAATACCTTTAAACCTCACTCAGACAATGATAAAAATCTCTTTTTTTTTTTTTTTTTTCCCCCTTAGTTCATTAGGACAGCAGCAAAAAGGTCGTAATTTTCAAGTCATTTGTTTCTACTGCTAACATTTCTCTGTTTCTGTCAAGTACGAAAAATATTATTCTCAATAGAGATGGTGAAATTATCCCTGACTTTCATTATATTTATGTCCAATTCCAATGCATGAAAGATATTCGCAACCTTCAAGCATTAGATATGTACTGAAAACAAAAGAATGTGCATATTTAAGTCTGAAAATAGATGTCATATAGCCAGTACCTCTGGTGTAACTCTTTAGATTGAACCCCAGTTTGAGCTTCTGTAATTTTTGGATGGATGCTTCTCTAAGGGTCTGTTTGAAGATCTCTATTAATTTCTAAGAGAACTAAAGGTAAACCTGGATCCAGACTCCAGGGACTGCATGTTTTCTGCTGCCATCTCTTGTAGATGTCTTCTTGAAGATGATCTGAATGCCAGAGATCTAGGGCCTTTCAGTGTGCCTAAGGTATCATACATGTATTTTAGGTTAGAAGTGCTCGGGGGAGTTTGCGTGGCAGGGATATTGTGACCCCTCTCCCCCCAATAAATAAATAAATAAAACCAACAACTAAACTGAGTTGCTTTTTCTTACAATTTAAGCAAAAGCTGCTGAGAGCTAGGTGTCTTCATGGTTTTAAAACAACTGAATTGAAACCTAACCCAGACACCCAACTAACATCTTGAGACACAGGCAGTTTGGGTCAAATCTGGATGACTGGCAAGTTTAATTATAGCATTTGATGACTGTTTTACAGCATTTAAGCCTCTTTGAACTTAACAATGGATGACAGTGTTGAAAGGCTGCGAAACAAGTTCAACGAAAAATGAACAAAAAGGATGGTTCTTCCAGGACTCTTACCTGGTGTTTATTTAAAGTCTGCTATTTTACACGTCCAAATGCATCTGTGACTCCGTATTTCTGGTTGAAAAATGACAGGTTTCTGTCAAAACAGCGAACAATTCCATGAGCATCTGCCTTATTTTGACTTCTTGTCCCACTCTTTATGCATGCTTTTCCTTTGCTATTTATCCCATGATTCTGTTTACTGAAGTTACTTAATCAAACCAGTGAAGGAGGAGGTAGGGAAACTACATCCTAAGTGAAGGGGAGGATAAACTCATACCTGGCAGGAGGGGATAATGGCTTACTAGCAATGACAGGGCAGTAGCTGGGAGCTTCATACTAGCGTGAAAATGTGTGTATGGTTGTTGAGAACTACAGGGGATTTCAACCATAGCGTTGAGGCCAAGGCATTTGGAAGATGAAATCATATATCTTAGGATACGTGCCATAATGTGAAAGGCAGAAGAGAGCATGCACAGCAGGGCATCGCCTGGCTTGTCCAGCCTCAGAAAACCAGAAATCTCCATACTTGAGAATGCAGAATATGGGTTCAGGACTGAAATGTGATGAATATTCATCTAGCTTTTAATATTTGCAATCAAGATACTTTCAGCTTAACAATTACGGTGTTGTTTTCTTTTTCCTCTGCAAACCTAGAGAGCAGACAGAAACAGTAGCTTGAGGAAAACTTTCCAATTCACAGTGGTGGGTTTGATCCGAGCAATTTGATTTCTGCAATCAATTAATTCTGGTGAATTCCTGGAGAAGTCAGTAATTGAAACAGTAACAAAAGCTAAGATAAAGTTAACAGACAACTATGTTCAGTCTCAAAATTTGCACAGCGTCTCCAGTAAATGTGTAATCTGGACAGTTGCAACAGCTACTGAAAGTTATAGTCAGCTAAGGCTGAAAGCAGAAGCTTGTTACATGTCTAGACACAACCAGCCTGCGCCTCACAGCCACATAATGTTCAAAACAAACGCATCGCCCGAGATCTGCCAACAAAGAATTATTCAGCAAATAATTTCAAAGAAAGCACTTAAATTAAGTAAATAAAATAAAAATCAGAAAACAACAAAATGTATCCTACTTCGTAAACAGAAGTCAAAGAGAAATGAAATCACGAAATTATCTGCTACAGTTCACCACTGCAAGCACAACTGCTCTGATCCTCTTTAGCAAGTATGCAACTGGAAATGGAAAGCAGAGGATAGAACAGCCTCAGAGCAGCGTAGGCTGGAAGATTTTCTTGCGTTTTCTTTTGCAAAGGCAGACAGACTATCAAGCCTGATGTTTAATCAGATGTACTGCTGGCTCAGGAATGAGAGTGGAGAGGGTATTTCAAAGTACTGAAATTGTCAAAAATCCACCATAATTCTTAGAATTCCCTTTTTTGAAAATAAAATAAAATAAAATACCGACCCTTTGGGCCAGGAATGCTTGGAAGAATCTGTAATAGAGATAGACGGCACACATGAGGATTATGGATTCATATTAAATACACCATAGATATGCACTGTTGTTCTGCGTTAAACAATCACTTTCTAAACAATCACTTTTTCATCTTTCTCTCGTCAGTGCATCTTGTTTTCTGTCCAAGTCCACTTATTCAGAGAATATTCGATCGTGGGTTTTCTTCCACTCTGTGGTTTTGTTTCTTTCAGAAGATTTCTGAGCTCAGAATATTACGTTTGGAGCTCACATTCCAAAGCGTATCTTTAGAGCTACATCACAATAAGAAGTATTTCCCCGTGAGGAAGTCTTGTAGCTCCTGTATCGTTCTCTGCATTGTCCTTTTCCTCGCCTGTCTCTACCTGTGTAGGATTGAAGAAGACACCTGAGAAAAGAAAGGCCAGAACACTTCATGCTGAAGAAAAGCCAACAAAGCTGGAACCACTGGTTTCAGAACAGTTTTTATTTGCACTATTTGTTCTCTAGTGTTGGTGCTCCCAACTTCCCGTACTTCCTTTCCTTTAATGATAGTTAATGCACCTTCTCTCACATTGCCAGTCCATTTCCTATTCCTTCCTAAACATACCAACCAAAATAAAACCTGTGTGATTAAGGTGCATTTTGGTGATACGAGCCAACTCAATGAAGGAGTGCAATGACCTTGATAAGTAAAAAGTCAAGTTCTTTTCACAGTGATAGCGTGAATTATGGATCTTGCCAAAACCACAATCTAGGACAAATTCCTCCCTTCACCCAAGAGTCATTTGAGTTCTAATGATCTCTTTCAGAGTCTCAGGACTTTTCTTCTCTTTTATCTGTTGTTTTGTTTGTGTTTTTTTTTCCTGCTTATTCCAATCAGCAAAGAGACAGTGAAAAGAGAACTTATCCATCACCTCTCAGCTTCGTGGTACCCTTCCCCATGTGATCTGTTGTTTGGTTAGTGCCCACTTCAAATTCAGGCAGAAAAAAGGCTTTCTCAAAAGATCAGTCATCATTATTAGCATTCCTGCTGTACTGCTAAAGCAAAGTATTTAATATTAATGACCACTGATATTCCTGTGCTGTTTGTCCTGCATGCAAGATGCTTGGTCTCAACATGGAGGAAAAGCAAAAGTGAAGGAACAGTATGGTCTCATCACCAAAATGGTACGTAGAAAACAAAATGGATGTTTCTTGTTTGATACTCACTAACTCACGGACAGCGATAAGCAAAACCTACAGTGTGCGCAGCCACTGCATAGTGGCTGTGGTTTAGCAAATGGGAATCCAAGTCGTTTCTGGATTAATGCTCTAACATAGTGCCAGGGGACACTGTGCTGCTGGAGATATCATTATTTAACTAAGATGTTTTGTCATTTATATTGCACATTACATTCAAGAAGAGGACAATGTTCCTATTCCAAAGAGGACAGAATCAAAAGGCCAGATTGCAATTTGACCCTGGAGGGGTATAAGAGTGAATAAAATACATCTGGTGCACCTTTGAGCAGAATTCACTCCAAGCACAGGGGTGGGAGAAAGGTTTCCCCAGTGCTGGCTCCATCAGATGAGCAGAGAGAGAAATGAGAAGGGGAGAAAGGGTCGTCTTCCCCCCCTCCCCCCCCCCCCTTGCTCTCACATGCCACGCTGTGTGCAAGGACAAATAATCCACCGCTGACTTTGAAGGCAGGAAGGGCAGATTGTGTACGCTACTGGTATTCTGAGGTACAAAAGTTCCTCCACCTTCCCCTGTTCAGCTGCAAGCATATGTACTCGAGCCTGTCCCGATTTAGAAATATACAGTAAGAAGAAATGATAGAATACCAATAAATGTCAAAGAAAAAACACAAATCCTGCCTGCTATAAGAGCTCATAAAACTTTTTCTAAGACACAGCATGCAAGACATGATGTTTGACTTAAGTTCCTGATTAAATAAATACATTCTGCCTACCTAAAATGCATTTCTTGTTTTGATTTGACACGAGCATCACCCTCAGTCTAGACTTTAAGCAACGAAGAATTCTCTGTTAAAACAGAACTCATATGGGGTAAAACTCACTTGAGAAATAATCTGATTTACATATGTCTTACTGTTTCCCAACAAGAACCCACTGGCTTTCTCTCAGACTCCTGCAGAACACTTTCATTGTGATCCTTCCTTGCTCTTCCAGCCATTTTCCTGAGACACTGCCATGCTGTGCACAAACACAGCAGTTCAGCCTGGGAACTTGTTTAACAACTTGTTTGGGAAAGACACCCAATGAAGGATGTGGGACTTTGGCAGCAGTAGCAGAGAGCAAGGAACTTCCAGGTGAGGGTCAAAGGCAATTAATACCAAAATGCTGATGCGCAGCTGTAATTTGGCCATTGGTTATCTCACCAAACAAACTAACAGAGATAATCACAGCATTAATCTTCAAGAAACCCCAGTCCTAGATGACTCACTTACATACTTTTTCTAAATAAGACCCCAGTAAATGTTCTGAAGTTGTCATTTCCAACTGGACAGTCTTCCAACATCAACAAGAAGTAGATGCTGTGTGGAAGAGGAACGAATGCCAGTGCCGTACTAATAACTATCGGAGCATGCAGACAAATATCCAGCTCACAGTCAAAACTTAAGGGTCATCCAAGTAGTTATTTAAATTGTTAAAGATAACATGAGCTTGGATTCAGCCTGTAAAGGGAAACTAATGACTGTGCGCCGAGCAGTGATCCCCAACCTCTCCCGACCTCGGACAATAACTCGCTCAGCGTTATGTGGTGTGGGCAACATCTTACTTTACTCTCCCTAATGGCCTTCAACTTTAACTTTTTAATTTCCTGTAGCTCAGAGCAGCAGGAGAAGGTTTCCCAAGCGTTTGTTGCTCACGAACCCGCGGGCCAGGGCTGGGGACATGCAAGGGGAGGATGATGAAGCTTCATTCTCTGCTTGCTGTGGGTTACATGGATGGGATACAGAGCCTTTAACCCTCACTGCGCACTGAGTTTTGGGTAGAAATGATGCTGTGTCTGTCACGCTGCTTACTGCTGCATATATATGCGTGCACCGACTCCACAGAAGTGCACCCTCAGAACACACGAGAGTTGTTTTCACATCCTCACTTTAATCAAGCAGAATGGTCAGGGTGGGGTGGGTAAAAAATCAAACAAGTTCCGTAACTTCCGCAGGCGGTTCGCACCAGGACAAGGGCCCGAACTGGGCCAGCCTGAAGCGGCTACGGCGTACGTGCGAGGGGCTCCTTCCCTCGGTGCTCACGGGGACGGGGCGGTGTGGAGCGGCTCTCATACCGCAGCGCAGAGCTCTCCCTCCGCTCTACAATGCGGTGAACGAAGGGCGCTGCGGCGCTCAGGCGGAACTCAGCCCCAAGCCGGCCGTTCCCTTCCGCCTCGGCCGGGCACCGCGGCCGGGAGAAAGGGAAGGGGAAAGAAAGGGAAGCACCGCCCGCCCGGCAGCCGCGGGGAGGGGGCGAACCCTGCCCTCTGCCCTCTGACCGCCGGCGGCGGCGGCGGAGCCGGCCCGTCAGGCCGGGCGGCGGCGCGGGGGGAGCGCGGCGAGAGGCTGAGGCGGTCGAGGCGGCGGGAGGGCAGCACGGCGCGGAGCGGGGCGGCGGCGAGCGCGGTCCCCCTCCGCGCTGCCCGCCGCCCTGAGGCACCGGGAGCGTAAGGGGCCGGGGAGGCCTGCGGGGCCCGCGCTGCAACGGGGGGCTGCGGCGCGCCGGGCCGGGCCGGGCCGGGCGGAAGGGCCGTGGGCCTGGGGATGCCCTGGGGGCGGCGGGACCCGGGGTCCCGGGGCGTGCGGGAAGTCGGGCCGGGGGCAGCGCGGGGCTGTGCCGGGAAGGGCGGCGGGGCCGGCCGAGCTACCGGGAGCCTTTTAGTGATGGAGTCACCCGCAGGGCTGCCCTGGGGGGGGGAGACCTGAGCAGTGGTCGGTGCCTCCTGAAAGAAGTGCTCGGAGGGGAGCACCTGGGGTCTGTGGCAGGTGCCTCCACTGTAAGTGCCCTTACGTAGTAACTTGAAGACTTAGAGACTTTGTTTTGGTTATTGCTGCTGCTGCTGCTGAGAGCTTCAAAGATGATGCTGGCAGAGCAAGCCCAGAAGTGGTTCCCAACTCACGTGCAAGTCACGGTTCTTCAAGCCAAAGGTCTGAAGCCCAAAGGCAAAAGTGGCACCAACGATGCGTACACCATCATCCAGCTGGGCAAGGAGAAGTACTCCACCTCAGTAGCTGAGAAGACCCTGGATCCGGTCTGGAAGGAAGAGGCCTCCTTCGAGCTGCCCGGATTGCTGATGCAGGAGAACCCAGACAGATACATCCTGTACCTGACTGTCATGCACAGGTCGCTGGTGGGGCTGGACAAGTTCCTGGGACAGGTGGCCATAAGTCTGAACGATGTATTTGAGGACAAGCAAAGAAGGAAAACAGAGTAAGTGATAGTTGTTTCTTTGCTTTAATTGTGGCTTGTTTGCTTTGTACTTTGGAGGAGGGCAGAAATTGAAGTCTTGTTATCAAAGTATTTGGAAATGAAATTGGGACATTTCTTTCTTTTACGGTGTTCGAAGCCCCAGGGATGTACAGTTATGTCACTGGGGACTGAGAAGTTCTCTGTAATCACAGCGGTCATTCGGCACAGGGCAGGGCTGTCAATAACATTAACGTTCTTTGACAGATTATTGTGTACAACGTGAACTCATCGCAATCTGTATTTCTAATGATTTTTTTTCTCCATCTGCTCAAGGCAATATCCCCATTCCACGTGTGCCCCAGTTTGAACCATGTATGAGATTCAGTCTCTCTTGAAGCCCGATGTCATTCTTTCTAAAAATGCTTTTCATCAACTCCTGCAACCAAGTGTCTTTACATATTTTTTTATTTATGTTTTAGCGGCCACTGAACTGTGACTTATGAAGGCTTGCCACAGCAGTGCAGTGCTTTTCTGATCCTGATTAGTCCTAGGCCATGATTCTTGCTATAGCAGGCCTCTGCGGAGAAGACAGAAGAGAAAGTGCTGCTATTGTAGTAGCTTCCATCATTACATACAGAATCATTTGTTAAAACTGCCATTTGCCAGCAAATTCTAACAGTAAAATGCAAGAAAACAAAAAATAAAAGTATCACAGCAGTGTATTAGGCTGAACAGTAAACGTGTCAAACTGTTGTGAGGTTTTTTTGTGAATGTTTCTCAACTTAACTAGTAAAATTGTTAGCATCTCTGGTGAGGATATGGTTGGACAAAGATATTTGGTACCAGTGTAATTTGTCCTTCAAAGTTTGTGGAAATAAACTATATAGCTGTAAGTGTACTGTTTGTATGCCTGGTACTGTTTTTTGTAGCCAGACGTGTCCCACAGAAGTAGCTCAAGAACAGCATGGAGACTTCTAGGCTAGCTATGTGTAGGCAGAGATGTTCTGCAGTGGTTAAAAGTTAATGCCCAGGTGTCTTTACTCCTCTCCTCTAGAGGTTAATATCTCATCCGTTGAGTAGAAGGGATCCCGTGCCCAAACCTCAGCTGTTAAAACTGTCTAAATCTGGTATTTCTTGTGTTCGCTGTGGCGGGTTTACGGTAAGATGCTGGACTTTGCATCAAAGTGACTAAGACTCTGGCATCATTTGTCTTTTGCTGACTGTGCTATGGAGGCGTCAACCTCCAGCAGCCAGAGAAAGAGTCAGAGCAGACAGCTGGACTAGCCAGATCATGCTGATCAGTGCCTGAAAGCTATCCTAAAACCTGGCTCTGCTTATGTGCGGCGGTGGTTGAGGTTGAAGGAGCACTGAAGACAGGTCAAAGCTGTCTTTGGATTGCTTTTCTTTTTTTCTTTTTTTTTCCTTTAATTTTTTAGCTAAATGATATGTTCACTAAACATATACAAGAGAGCAAAGCAACCTTACAGAATCTCTTGTGGGTTTATAGTGTGAACTAATATACTTTTTAATTGCTTATCTTTTTAAGGGCAGACCAACAGCAGTACAGTTATCTTTATGCAATATGTGGTAATGCCTGTAGCTTTAGGCTCTTAATTTCTGTTTACATTGGGTTCAAGAAGTTTCAGTGCTCTTTAGACATGGATCTTAAGTACTCTTTAATCATCAGTTGTAATTATCTTGCAAGTCAGTAGACAACTGCTTTAGGTTAACACCTTACTGCTCTGCAAAAAAAAGGTGACTGAAGAATGTAACAATGCTACTAAAAGTAAAAACTTTGCCAATCTAGATGAAAATATGTATTCACAAGCTGGAGGAAAACACGTAAATTATTCATGTATTACTATGAATAATATTTTCCTTTGGGGAACCATACACTTAGCATCAATTTTACTAAAAGTGTTGCTGGAGTATTACAAAACCATTGCAAAAAAGGTGTGACTGGCAGAATAGACGCAGTGCTTGTTGCAGTGAAGTAAATATGCAGAGGCTGTCAGTATTTTTTAATAGGAAGTTTTGTTTAGTGTGGTTTCATATGTGTTCTTTATTCTTTCTTTCTCTGAAGTGTGAGAGAAGAGCTCACGCTGCATGAATGTGCAGTGATGCCTCCCCAGGCTGCCGCTGAGCCTGCTGGGGCTCTCCGAGCTGCCCGTGAGCCGTACTGCAGGAGGTTGGGGCCCCTTGGGAGACATTTACAAACAGCCTAAGATCTGTTTTCCGAAGTTACTTGAGCATTTAAGATTGGAAATCTTCTTAAAAGCTGATGGGTGTTGGGCTTCTAGATCCTAACAGCCCTACTTGTAAAAGTCTTATATATGTGTAAAAGCGTGGCTGGGTGGTTACTGGCAGCTTGGACAGTACATGCTCTCTTACTGCCAGTTTAAATTCTTACGAGGTAGAGCCATTGAGAATCCACTTTTCCTATCAAGGTCTTTATGTGCTTAGAAACCTAGGAAAAAAAAAAAAAGGGAAATTGTTTTGGAAAAAATAGTTTAGTCCTCCAGCATTCAGATGTTTTTGAACAGTTACCATGGTTGTCCATTTCTAGTGCCTTCAATGCAGCACGTGGATGTTGTTGCTGTTTCTCATAAGCACTAGTTGGGGAGGTAGATATAGTATTTGTGCGTGTTAGGAGGGCATACTTTCAAAAATAAGTTCACAAATGTGATCCCAAACAAAACGCTCATTCTCTTTTCCCTTTTATTAAATCCTTTTTGATACAAAATATCCCTGGTCCTGAGTTGGCAATAAACAAAAGGTAATATATTGGAGCTGAAGAGCATCTAGCCGTGACTGCGCTGTGGGAACTGAGATACCCAGTGCCTTTTAAGACTGAGTCCAATGTCTTTATTACTGAAGCTTTCTGATGGTTGAAAGCTGTACTCATTGTTTCAGAAACACTAATCTGTTTTATTAAGCAATGTTTTTACTTTCAAATATGTTCAACAGGCTTGCGGTGTTATTAAATCCAGAGTTATTTTCTTATGTTGATGTAACCTTAACATTTCTTGCTTTGTTTGGGGATGAATGAGATCCAGTTATTTGATGAAGTGTCTATTGGTAATATTTCTACTTTTTAATATATTTAATAGCTTCCTCTTTCCAACACAGCTGTACATATGGTGCTGTAAGAGACAGACTTGAGAGTCACCGGGGTATTGCAAAAAAGATATTTAATATTCTGCACAATGCTGAATCCTGTCAGCAATTCCCCAGAGCTTTTTTAGTAAGGAGGTATGAGAAGTGAAGGCTACCAGCTGATTCTGAATTCCTAGAATTGAAGAGTGCGGGGTGTGTGACACCCAGCTTTTTGTATTTTATTTTGTATTTTATAATTTGGAAGCAGTGCATTTATGAATTCACCGCAACCTGAAAAACGTATTGGAGAGAAATAACCCTTCTTTCCCTATAGCATTTTTTTTTGTTGTGTTACTTGTGACACCGTAAGAGAAAGACTTCATACCGCAAAGTTTTTAGGCAGAGGCCTCGTGGTAAGATTTGCGCGTTGGGTATTCTAAGAACCTTGCTCCAGAACAAGATTTAATGAAACAAAGCAATGTATCTACTATAATTCAATAGTGAAAATTCTGTATGCATCCTTTTTCTTCCTGAAACTGGTGATTTTTCAATTTCTTAAAAGTGAAAACTCCTGGAACAGTTCGATGCAGATGTGGCTCAGATGGCCAGTCGTTAGGTTTCTTCCTGAGACCTCAGCCAAAGCATGTGCAGGATCCCAGCTTATTTTTTCTTTGTCTTGGTGGAAGAAGCGCCATCACCCCGTGGTACCTCTGTAGGTGTGTGTCTCTGGCAACACTCCTTGTAGTTGTAAATGGGCAGGCTCTTTAACTTACACTGTTCTTTTCTCCTGAGTTGAAAGCGAGGTCCGGATGCTGAGAGTTTTTACTGAGCTGCTTTTAACTATTTGAAAAGCGTGGGAGATACAGCTTTATTGGAGATACACTGAGCACAATGTTGCTGATCGTAGATTTCTGCCATCTTTTAATTGCTTGCAGGAGAGTCCTGGGGCTTTTTCCCCTATTTTAATTGGTAAATACATTTTGGTATTTGTCTGGTATTCTAGAATAAACGCACCTCTTCTGCTCTTGCGGTTGAAATTTAAATGATGTTAAATTAATCTGTTGTTTTAAAGCACATATTTGTAAAACAGTATGAATTTGTAATTGTTTCAGTTCAGTTATTATTCATCATTTCCTTAGTACTGCTGATGATTGAACAATGCTTAACACCAAGCAAGTTTTTGAATTACCATAGAGCAAAAAATAGCCATTTACTGTTGTGTTTTAATTTACTGCAGTACTTTTCAGTAGCTTTTCTTAATGAGTGTGCTCAGTTTTTTTTCTCCTGTGTGCTAATGTGCCCAGCAATAGAAAAAGTAATTTCTGCTAGCTTTTACCACGATATTACTTATTTTGTCAGCACTCGTTTGGTCCTTATTGCCCTCTAACTGCACCCTGTTTATTGCCCATTCCTTTGCTGGCTTTCTCGGAGAGCTAATTTTATTCCATGTTCAGCTGATGCAAGATGCAGCGCTGTTCTGGAATGCAGAATGCAGGGGGAGGCAGGCAGTGGTAGTTATTACTCCTTACAGAAATTTTGTTGGAGGACTTCTTTGATTTGTGACTTAATTCCTCCTATCCCTGGTTTCTGTAATACCACATTGCAGCAGTGTTGACAAAAATGTTTATTTGAGCATTATACAGTAAAGGAATCTTGGCCTTATCTAAGATGTTTCTCCTCTGCTGACATCAGTCCTATAAAATAACCACAAGCAACTCATGAAATGAATAAAAAAAACCTAAGGAGTGAACTGATCAATACCACTCTATTGTAAGCACTTTTCCTTACAACTGCTGAGCTTCCTGAAAGGTATGGAAATGTTGTGACTTCCTCCAAATTAATGTGAATTCCTTCTTGGCAGCCCCCCCTCTTACACAGAAAGGTTCCCCTTCGATTGCCTCTGCCCTGCCCGCATCCGCAGCAGCAGAAGCAGGAGTGGGTGGCTTCAAATGCGACTTGAGTGATGAGTAAGCAAACAGCTGCTGATAAACAGGTTGTCACGGGCTCTCACTGCTCGCTGATGAACAGCCTTTTTAAAAATCGATACACAAGAAATAATCCACAGAAATAATGAACAGCCTGGATGAGACAAAAAAGAAGGGAAGTTCGTAGTGGGGGACAGAAGAAAGATGGTTACAGAGAAAAGCAGAAAGTAGAGCCTGGTTGTTGCTTTATGAGATTATAGCAGTATTCTAAAACGATCTAGCAGTATTCCCAGCATTTACATTTCGGCAACAAATGTGAGCATATACACTGAATAAGTCATAATTCTGACTCAGAGGCTGAGTGCCATCTGGATTGAAATGCTTGCACTCCGTTTTCTGCGCACACACATGCTTACACAAAGCTGCAATAAGTGGTCTTAATTCTCATCACTTCAGTTACTTTGTTTCTCAAATAAAAGTTTTCACACGTAGCTTTTAAGCAAAATATTAACCAGTGTAAACGAAGACCGCGTAATTACTTTGATTCCAGCTGATGTCAGTGAGCCCCTTAGTAAGGGCATTGTGATGTGTGTCAGTTCCCATATGTTTTGTGGTGTAAAATGTCAGTCTGTAATATTTATTTTTAAACTCTACTTTGTGTATCTCATTTCGTTTGGCTTCCAGAAAGTAATAATATTCATCTTTGTGAATGTCATCACTTATCTTAATAAGTAATCCATTCTCTTCTTCATTTCCCCTCATACGCTGTGTATGCCATTTTCCTACTTTTCCACCTCTTTGGCCAGTATGTTGATGTGATATCTAATTGACTTATTGGGGGGAAAGAAAATGGTTTCTGAATTTTTTTATTTCAATTAATTGGCTGCTAATGAGTATGTTAGATGATTCTTGGCTTTGAATGTTTTTTTTAACCACTAGCTGGATAAATCTAACATTTGCTTTAAGCTTTTGTGAAGTAAGTGTCTTCAGCATACCTAACTTGAACATACATAATCTAACATGAAGAAGCAGTTCTTTCCCGTGACAGCTGGTGGTCATGTTCACTCATTGGGATTTTGATGATCGTTTTAGAGATTTTATAGGTACCTGCTGACCTCCTTGTAATGGTGTAGAAGAATTGCTTAGCAGATCAGGCTGCCGGTTTTAGTTGTAATATCGAGGTTAACAACCTTGTAGGTGCTTTGATTGCTTGGCTTTTTGCAGAGTTCATTTGGTGATTTGGGAATTAAAATCAGGATTTTGCAAGAAATCTTTGAGTGTAACCTAAACATTTCAGCAAAATGCAATTAGATCAACTCAGTAGGTGTTTACAGAGTGAAGGCAGAGGAATGTATTTGAGAAGCAGTGAAGTGAGGGAGAAAATTCCTCTGTTAGTTCACCTCTTTGGCATTGGCAAGGAAACTGAGTCAGAAGGTCCTGCCAGCATGCAGAGTGAGTTTATATTATACTTAATAAAATAAAAATGATCAGAAACCTGTGCAAGAGAGGGAAAGCCCATCAGCACACTCAAAGCCATATGACAAAAAGAAGCACTGGTTGTTCTAATGGAAACCATAGGGAAAAAGTAGAAATTGGAGGGTGTATGGACGTTGTCCTACAGTGCACTGAAAGGTGAGAGCAAGCAGTACGAATGTGATTCAGAAGGCAATAGGGCTCCCTTTGAAGTTAGGAAAATTTGCCAGACTTTGTACAAGGTCTGTTTAAATAAAGACTGTCTGCAAGACTGGATGTAATATTTGGTTATTAAATAAAAGGGCATCTGCTCTCATAAAAGCCACCCTGTTTTTTTTGTTGTTTTTTTTTTTTTTTCATGTGTTATTGGCTATTTTCCTACTTCGTGCAGGCTTTCTATAGAATAAGCTTATGGCAGCCTGACAAATGGAGTATTTATTGTGGCTAAAAGTACTGTAAACAAAACCAAAATAGCAAGTTTTATTGGCTTTTATAATGCATTACAATTTTTTAAATTGGCAGTGGTGCAGTGGAATTTAGTATTTTGGGACCCAAATGTTATCTGTAAACAGTGGACTTCATTTTCCAATTCTTTTTCTATTATGTACAGTACTGTTGTTCTATTTGTTGCTCACGCCCATGTGTTGTAGAAGCAGATTCTAATAAGAAACACTTACAGACTCAGTTACTCACTGATGTGCAGCTCCACACAAATGCATTCCTCCCATTTGTTCTCATCTGTTTATTAAAAAAGAAAAAAAAAAAGAAAAAAAAAGTAATAATTACTTGTTGTTGAGTTTGAAGAAATTCATCTCATATTGCCTTGTATGAGCAGAAACTTATGGACCCTTCATTATAAGTGATTCAAGGTAAAATCTCCAACGTAACAAAAAAACCCCCACCTCCTTTACGTGCCTGTAACAAATAAATATATGTGTTTTATACAAAGACCTGACCCAGCAATCATTCTTCAAATAGAAATTCCACTGAAGTCCAGAGGAATTTTGCTAGAGTAAAGCGTTCATGATTAAATTCCATTGAGATCAGAAGTAGTGTAGAATGTGGTACCACCACATATAGGGTCCGGTGCCTTACACGTCTCCACGGTCTTATTAACGTGAGAAGAGTTACTTTGTTTTCCCAGCTGAACTTATCTTCCTGTGAAGTCCTTCAGAGTCTGCTTGGAAAATAGATGTACAAAGCACAGAAGGCAATGTAGTTTTTGTGTATGGAAGTTCTGCAGACCTGGTAAATATCAAAGTAGCATGTGCGTATACATCATTAACAAGGAAGTTTTGATAGTAACACAGAGTTGTTAATTCGTGATAAGAATGCCAATAATTGGGTTAAATTTAGTTTTAAATGAAAAGGCTTTCTTGAACATAGAAAAATCTTACGAAGCTGTTGATATTGTTTTAAATCAAGTTAACCAGTGTCAAACATCAGCTTGACATTTCTGTAATTCCTAACTAGAAACATGAAAATTCATGAATCTTATCAGAGATACAGTATGAAGGCTTAAGAGATATGAGAGGAGGGAAAGGGAATACATTTCCTTACATTGCAGGGTGAGCTATGAAATTTGAATGTCAAAAAATGAAGTCCTGTCTGCCTGTTAAGCCTTCTAAAACACCCATAAGCCTTATTTATATTTAGGGACTGTGTAAGCAGTCCTGCGCAGGACTTGCTCAGTGTTTTTTGGTGGTTTTTTTTTTTGTTTCTTTTCATACAGACCAGACAAATTTGGAAATTTATAAGCAAGGGCTTGCTTGTTATGTTTGTGGGGTTTTTTTTCTTGTTGTTGTCGTTGCTATTATTTTTTTAAGCGAATATAAGACCATATTTTCTTTTAAACAAAGTACTCTTTGTTGCCTTTCCATTTTTGTGTGTGCGTGTGATATTGTAAAAAAAAAAAAGGTTTACTCTTGATTCTGTTGTGTATGTTTCCTTTAAAGACTCTGTAGATGAATTAAGGAGTTTCTGGAATCAGTTACCAAGAAGTGAAATCTTTGTAAGTAAAATGAAAAATGATCCCATCTTCTTCAGACTCTTAACATTCACTTCTTGCATTTCATATAAAACACATAAATGACGTTATCTCGCAACAGAAGGAAAACTATCTTCCTAAAAGTTGAATTGTCCTTCACTGATGTCCAACCTTTTTGAATTTCTTGATCTCTTGGTCTGGGGTCAGTGTCAGGATGGAGATTGTCTGATATTTCTTAATTACTCTGCTGTAGAGTGGCATATAAAGCTTCTTGGATATCACAAGGCAACAAAGTCACAATACTCTTTATCCTTTCATTATTTCTTTGGAAGGTCACCTTTGTCAACTCAAAAAAATAGTATATCTCCCTGAAAACTTGATTTCTTCTGTCACCTTTAAATATATTTATGAAATCTGAAAGGAAATTGAGGGCTATTTTTCTCCTTCCCTGACCTTGTTTTGTGTATTTGACAGTATTGAATAATGTATGTATAACTGCATAATCAATTTTGCATCTGTGTTGATAGACAATTTCATTTCTTAGTCTCCAGTTCAAAAGTTACTTCATCATGATAATGTACTCTTGTGTTGGTGTGTGCGTGCATGCATTTCTACTGACAATGTGTTCCCAGAAGGAGTGGTGAAGCAGTAACAGGAGGGTGTTGCTACTTGATATTTAGCTGAGCCTTTTTACTCATCTAAATTACGTAACCAGAGAGCTAGAAATATGAGTTAGAACCTGTTAGATAGCTTCAAAATTAATAATTTCATAAAATTTATAAGAGATTTTTCCAGGGCTTCTAATTCAGCATCACCTCGAGGCAGGTGGAAGAACTTGTCCTTTGGATGACTTGTCTTTCCCTTCCCAAACCTCTTCAGGAAGGTTGAGAAGTAGTGTTATTTCTTTTCCTTAATAATGCCAACCAAAGAAATCATTTAATATTTTTCATGTGTGAGAAGAAGTATAAGAAAAGCTCTCATGTTCTCCAAAAGGAGAAAGAACAGCAATGAGAACATACGCAGATGTGCTTAGAGTGCTTCTGTGGAACTGGAAAATTGGAAATGTGCCCTCGTGCCCCTTTTGAAATAGGAAGAAACTACTGATGGTGAGTGGGGAGAAGGTCGGTCATTCGCTTAGGTAAGGCTGTGGAGGGGGGACTGAGTCTTAATTTTACTGGTGAGTCCAATAGGCAGAGGAGCAAGGTGGGCAGGTAGTCAGACATCTGGTTGATGATAAGGTCTTTGCTGAAACTGAGGAAACACATATCTTTATGAAACAAGCAACCTCTTCAATTGGAGGTTTGGATCATGTTTCCTAAGCCTGTGGAGGGGTACTGAAGTAAATCCTGCTGATTCCCTGCAGTGAAGGACAGTGTTGGATACACTGATGCTGTTCTGCCTCTGGTGTTTGTGACCGGGGGTGCAGCTGCAAAACCAAAATGATGGCCGGGTGTAAATCATTCCAAGGTCTTGGATATTTCCTTATTTGTTTCTGTAATGAATATTAGATACAAATTCTTTGTAAGCAGATGCGATCCCCTTAGCTTCAGTGAAGTTCAGTAAGCTTCTACTGAGTTGACTTGGATTCTTGAAGTGAACAGAGCAGAGAGCTTCCTGCTTCCTAGTTATTGAATGTATCCTCTTTCAAAACCAAGTGTGGACCGAAAAGTTTCTCAATATGGGAATATTTTGATTTTTGATGGGGAAGTTGGCTTTCATATTTTTAATTATATAGCAAGACTTTAGTCAAATAACTAGATTTTAATAACTAGCCTCTACAGAAAACAACTTAACTTGCTCTTTTTCTCATTTAAGGTGGTTTCAGCTAGAGTCCAGACAAGGGAAAAGAACGAAAGACAGAGGAGAAATAAAGGTCAATATTCAGTTTATGAGGAATAACATGACAGCAAGTATGTTCGATTTGTCAATGAAGGACAAAACCAAATCCCCTTTTGCTAAACTAAAAGACAAAATGAAGGGTCGAAAAAATGATGGGACATTCTCAGATACATCATCTGCAATCATTCCAAGTACTCACATACCTGATGCAAACGTTGAGATGTGTAGTGGTGAAGTACAAATGAAATCAAAGCCAAAAAAACCTTTCCTTTTGGGACCTCAGAGGCTATCTTCAGCTCATTCGATGTCAGATTTAACAGGATCACATGTCTCCTCAGAGAAATTAAAATCCAGCACAGTTGGCTACTCTCATCTTTTCAAGCGTCAACTAGAATCTTTTGGTTCAGTTGATGAAGGAGGTAGGTAAAACTCATGCTACTCAATCATGAACATTGCAATTATAATTCCCTGCTTCTAGAGCACGCAAAAGTCTGTTTCTTTATGAAGCAATCATCAGGCCAAAAAATAAGGAATTATTGCTGGCCTATTTTTTCCACTAGTTGGAAGTAACGTAAATGCCATCAAGAGCATAAGGAATAATTTGCATTGGTCGTAATGTACTATAATTTTTAATTTTTCTCATGTCCTCATTTGGAGAGTGTGTTGCAATGAAACATTGCATTCAAGAGTGAACTCTAGGCAAAGGAATATAGTGTGAAGAATGAGTCTTTTTAAAAAGTTAAAAACTATCACCGAAGTTTTAAACCTGATTTATACAAATGAGTGAAAGTGCTTTGCATCACTCAAAGTTTTTACACAAGAGATTACTGTCACTTTCTGGAATGCCACACTAGAACTGTTTATCTTCTATAACCTAGTTCTCATACAGAAAATTAAAAAAAAAAGAAAAAGAAAAAGCTGTAGTTTCTTCCCTAAACATATCAATACCACGAAGACAATGCCAGAGCTGTTGATATTTTAAATGTAGATTTGTTAGTCAAGGGTGTTTCAGGCTGAAACTCGCTTTCAGACCTTCTATAGCGAAGCTAAAATGGTTTGTCTGTGTGTTATAAACTATGCTGTAGTATCTCGTCGATAAAGCACTAATGGCAGATTGTTTGCAGGGAGTCTAAAATCTCCGCATAGGAGGACATTAAGTGTTGATACTTCTAAAATGAACCAGTTGGACAGCACGGCTGATGAAACTGCACTGGAAGCACAAAATGACCCATTTACCAACGTGAGTGCTTCATTACCCCAAAAATTCGCTACACTGCCAAGACAGAAGAATCCATTTGAAGAAAGCCCAGCAACGTGGGATCAAAACATAAGTCTGTTTTCCAAACCCGTTGAAATCAAAAAAGAAATTAGAAAAGAGAAAAAAGAGAAAGTTAGTCTTTTTGAAAGAGTGACTGGCAAAAAAGACAGCAGGAGGTCAGATAAACTTAGCAATGGGGGATCAGAGAGCTCCACCGACTTGAAATCACCGAGTGCATTTGGTGAAACTCATCAGGAGAGTTTTGATTATGAGTCGACTAATCCGTTCATGACGAACTTCAAGCCTACAAGCATCTTGCCATCTTCAAGGTAGGTTTTGGCTGTATTTTGATCTGCTATCTTGAACGTGTTATATCAATGAAAGTGTGAAGTGTTGAGGGGCGCAGTCTTTGTGCTTCCTATCACATATTTTTATTGTTGCTAAGTAACATTTATGAACCTTTAATGTAATCTAACCTTTTCATTCTATATTTTATTTAGAAGTTACATTAGTAAATGTATTATAACTGTGACTCTTCTTGGGTTTGCATATGCAGAAAAACTTGCTCATTGCTAGCTATTGCACTACTTTCAGTCAAAGGCAAGGTTTTAAAGGGAGGAGTTTTAATTGTAAGGGTAAGATGGAACAGAGTAAATGAAAGATTTGAGCAATGAAAGCAAATGCTTTGGAAAGAATGGGCTTAGATTCTACATATTAAACCACAAGAACCAGAGACCGTTCTGTTTCTAAATGAGAGCATCTGCCTGGCCCTTATCATGCTTGGAATCATTTGGCTCACTGTAGCTTTCCTGAGTTCATGTGTATTCAGGGCCTTATACCAGGCGGCAGTTTATATGCTGAACAAAATGACTTGAGTTACAGGGGTTGATAAGAAACTTTGATTTAAATAATCTATTTTAATCTTTGTTTGCTTATCAACAGTTTACTTGTTTTCCTTAAATTAAAAAAATATGTATATACAACATTTCACTTCACTTTTGGCTTTTGTTTACTAGATAGACTATATACATAGAGGTATATGCACTCGCTGCATATTCTATAACCAGTGTTCATGATTAACCAGGTAATTATTTTTATTCATTTACATTCCTAAATATTTTTTGTGCATTAATGTCAGAAATTAATTAGCAGATCAGTCTTATTGTATCCCAACTTCTTTTTATTCATAGGTTAGAACATATACGCTTCTGTTTTAAACTTCAAATCACTTTCTCAACAAAACTAATCTTGGTTGTGAATTAAGTAAACTGAAATGGGCCAACTGTAGAAAAGATTAGTTGTCTACAAGCTCATACAGACTTCAGTGACTCATCTTCTTAGTGCCTCCTACAAGTCAAGCCAGTTCTACTGTCTTAAATAAAGTATTTACAGCCAGAGTCTTAGCATATTATTTATTTAATAAAGGATTTCTCTAGATTAAAGGGAGGTTAGGATGTAGCTTGCTTTGTCAGAAGTTAAACTTTCATTTAAATAATCTCATTTAAGCAGAACTAATTTAAATAACAATTAAAATTACATAGCATTTAATATTTTTTTAAATGAAAAAATGTGTTTGGGCAGATGCTAGATATCAGTAGTGAAATCTTTTGAAGTTCTTGAATGCAACAGATCTTGATAAATATAAATCTTAAACAGTAATCACGATGGACTTGTTTTTTCTTTGTTTTGTAATTAAAAGGCTCATCACAGTGCCCATTCAGAAGGGTTCTGGTCTTTCGTTCCCTTTTCTTGTGTGAGTCTCTTTTACTAGTTCTTGACTTTTATGTAAACATAGCTACTTGTCTTATCAAAAGTTTTTGTTATTTCCAAAAAGCCAATAGTAGAAAACATTGTGACCGTTTTTATAAGTCAGCTACTCTGGAATAGTATGTATCATGCGGTAATTCATGTTATAGGCTTTTATACCCTCCACTATTATGGTCTATGAGCATCTTTAAAAAAAAAAAAAAAAAGTTCACTTTCTTTCATATGTATCTTGAACAGTGATTTTCTTTTGAAGCGGAAACTAATTCAAAATGTGCATATTTAATAAGTTTACAGTTTAAGTTTACCTTTTATCTGCGGAGGATTTGTTGAATAGAATCCATTTTTAATTTTTGGAGTTAGTAATACTGTGAGGAAAGAATTGTACAAATCTGTGAGCACAGAATAAATGAGGTTGAGTAACAAATTCAGCATGCAGGAAGCACACACCGGGAATTTGGATTTTGTGTTGCTGTTTATTTACTCAGCATG
The DNA here is from genome assembly GCA_030625065.1 of Alectoris magna. NCBI lineage: Eukaryota > Metazoa > Chordata > Aves > Galliformes > Phasianidae > Alectoris > Alectoris magna. Next base: position 17,499,537 of record CM060566.1, on the reverse strand, counting down.
CTATTAAGCTTTTGATGGGTACCATCTTGCAAGTGAAACAGGCGGCACGTTTTAGTGAGGTGTGTCCAAAATCAGTGTTCTGGGGTGGATGAGGAGTTTGCTGTGTAGTTCATCACCCAGTTATCCCTATGTAGCTATGCCTTGCTTTGATTGATGGGATGGTCATGGATCCCTGTCTGATGAAACTGAACAGGAAGATGTGTGGTTAGGCCACAGGGCCAGGCTGAGGCTAGTAGTAAAAACTGGAGGAAGAAAACAAGAAAATTCCATGCGCTCCCAATATACCTCTTCATCCCCAAACCCACAAACCACTAAACCAACCAGTCCAGGTCAGTAATATGTATAAATAGATTAATTTCAAGCCTTTTAATATCTATTTATACCTCAGATGAGCCACAGGAGACTTGTTTTTGTTTCTTTTTTTTCCTCTGTCAGCTGGTTAACAAGATCTCACAGGGTATATACAACCTCATGAGTGTAATCCAGTCATTATGAACCATCACTACATGTTTACCTTAAATTGAAGGAGGAGGTCTCAGTTTGGAGACACCTCTGTACCTCTTGTCTTTCTCTTTTGTTCTCATTTAGTTTCAGTGATTCTTCTCTCCCGGATCCTTTTGTGTTTTCTTTGCATTCTTGTCTCCCTGCGTAGCTGGGATCTATATAACCTATGGACTGATCTTACCTGTCTTTGTAATAATAAACATTTCAGCAGTCACCTCTTTTAATCAGCATGTTTATAGTCAGCGTCATCATGAGATGCTCCTTCTGCTGCTTGTATCATTTCTAGATTTGTTTTCTTTTTTAATTATTATTTTTATCAAGGTCAGTGTGGTTAACTGTTTTAGGACATCTGACGTTTGACTTTGCGTGGCTAATCTCTTTAGAGCAAGGTGGCAAATTTTAGGTTAGGAATCAGTGGATGTACAAAAGACTAACAGTAGAACTTGAGGTTATGCATTTTTGTTTAATTGTTTTTGTTGCTGTATTACCATTGTTCTTGATTTGCCATCAAGGCAAAGACCACTTCTGTCAGCAGCAGCAGTTATGAATCTGGACAGCATTAAGACAGCAGAGAAGTAGGCATGCATTCCTATCTGCAAAATGGCTGTGGTAGAGGGACAGATTGGACGTTTGGTGGGCAGCAGCATCTCTAATCACTGTAATTAGATTTGCTAGGAGTCAAAGCTCCCAACTTTCTGGTGGGAGACTATTCTTCCAGTGCTCAAATGTAGAATAAAGCAGAGTGTCAAATGGTTGTAATCAGGTATAAGGATGAGGTTGTGTTTTAATGCACAGTTGAGAAACCCCAGTTCCTTCCAAGATGGGAAGAAAATATATAGTTTCTTCTGTTGCTGGCTGCATGGCCATGCATGTCTTGATCCTGATATCTCTATACGGTGAATAACATTGTAAAGCAGCTACTCAGCAAGTTTGTTGGGCCTTGGGTCTTGCCTCAAGTCCGTCTGAGCTGTTTTGGTTGGATAGTCTTGACCAAGCCACGATTATGTGTGCAGAGCTGCAGCTCGTAACATCGCTGACTGCAGGCTGGGGGAGCTTCCCAGCAGAGCTTAACATTATCTTTAAACACATTCACTAACAATTAGTTTTGTTGTCTTGGCTTTCAAGTGGTTAATTTGCAGTCAGTAGCCACGTGGATTTTGTATTGAACACAGTTACAGAAATTGACAGTAATCCTTGCAAACAAAGATTTTTTTATTTGCAGTGACCAAACCTTATGCGTTGTTTCTCAGAAATTGTTTATGTTTAGGAAAATACACTACAGTAGGCTAATAAGCTGATGTGAAAATTTCTCAATTTACACCACTTGACAAGTGCTAAGAGAAAAGCATCTTTAATTTTAACGTGTTATTAGGACCTTTTTAGAGAGATTGGACAAGTTATTAACAAGGTCCACTGAGACAGGAGACGGGTAATTAACAAGACCCACAGAAAGGGAGTTTAGGTAATTAACAGGATCTTAGGCACTGGACACAGGGAAACAAATAGTCCAATATTTAAAGCTGACAGGTTGTTACTAGTCTGATCAAATTCCAGATCTGGGAATCTGGATTGATAGGTGTGAGCTCTCTACAAAACATTTTATGTAGTGTGTGTGTGTGTGTGTATGTATCTTATATATGTACATGTGTGCGTGTCTGTATGGTTTGTTTTCTGTGTATGGAACATGAGTGTGTATATATATCGATATATGTACATGTGCGGAGAGAGATAGTAAAATAAAAATAACCTACAAAATAGCACTTCCATCATATAAAGAAAATAAGATAAAGCTTGTGCTGCCTGCTGAATACTGGTTTCACTTTATGTCAAGTTCAAGCAATAAATGTACTATGTTCTAAGAAGTATGGGAGATGGAATAGCGGAGGGAAAACAAGCATATCTTACCGGGATTCACTGTAGTCAATGTGAATAATGCTCATATAAAGTATTGGCTAGCTGGAGCCTAAGGAACAGCTGATGTTAACTTGTAGGAATTATTAGTGTGTGGTTGAACACTAACAAGTTCATTGCTGTGCTTGCTAGAGAAGTCATGTCTGTTCTGACACTTGGGCAAGTATTTCTCAGTCAAAAAATGACATCAGGTGAACTGCGCTCTTTTCAGAATTGTGTTTGATCTTGAAATAAAAGCATTTTGTTCAGTTCACCACTGTTGACTTCCCATGTTTCTAGTCCTATGTGACCATTGCTAGATAGAATTTTGATAGATTATGGCAGTTCAGTAATTATTATGTAGACTGTTAGTATTTATTAATTCATTAAAGCAAATGTAATACTGGTATGTGAGAGGAAACAGGAATCTACAAAACAAAGAGAAGTCCTGCGGGGATTCTTAGTCTGTGCTGTTAGCATCTGATTTAGAAAGATCACTACTCCACGTGGTGAGAAAATAAAGCCATCTTTTCTAAAGCTGCTACAAATCAGTGATGGTGTTATTTGTTGTGTTACGAGGATGGGTTGGGGCAGTTGATTCCTGGAGGGAGATCGTAGAAATAGTCAGTATTTCTACAATTAGTAATATTAGTACTTAGTATTACTTTACTGCTGACTTCACCACCAATCACTTCTTATTAGATTCTGAGTCTGTTTTAGGAACGCTGTTGTAGAAGTTCTTCTTCCTGCTGAATAACAAAACATTTTTAACCTTTAATTTTCTGTTGGTGCACATTAGGCTGTGTGAAATCTTTCTCAAATGGCCTTGAGGCATATCGTCTGTCCCAATGGGGAATGTGCTGCCGGTTCTATTTGCTTTAAAAATAATACTGAATAGTTATATCCATTTTTTTCACTAGTAAATGCAGAAGCAAAATAAAGCTGAGTTGTGGGGTTTTTTTGTTTGTTTGTTTGTTCTGTTTCTTTTTAGGAACTAGGAATTAGTGCTATTTCTTTAAGCATTCAAAGTCACTTTCTTAGTTTTCAGTACAAAGTTGTATTTCAGGGTCATTGTTCTTTTTGGTTGGCTCACACATCTCTGTAAGTAGAGTCTTCTTGTGGAGGTGCTGGCACAGCCCTTAGTGTAGAGGATTCTTAGTGGTCTCCCGAGGATAAATAATTCATCAGTTCTTTAGGCATAGCGCAGCTGCCTAATAAAAGCAGAAATATTTAAATGCTTTACAATGCTAACTTTTATATGAAACTGTTTTTGTTTATGAACGTTGTTGAACGTGAACGTTCAGTTGAGCACACTGTGTAGATCACTTTTGGATCTAGATGCCTCATAACGAGGGAACTTACATGAGTAATACGTCCAGCAGAGTGCAACAAGTTCCATTATTTGAAGATACTTAAATATTTGCAAACAGAGGTCTGGCTGTCTGATAGAGTTCACAAATGCAGCCCTGCACACCTCCAGGTCCCTGGTCTGTCTCCAGTAACCTTAGAACCAGCTACCAGCCTGCTGTGGGTCCCAATTCATGATCTTCAAAATGAAGTTATTTACGTGTATGCACAGATTAGGGATCCAACATACCGTTTTATTTCTGCTTCTCAGTTTCCTCGCAGATTTGTGAATGACTGCATCATGTCAGTTGTGCTTTTGTATCATCTTTAATTTATTTAATGCATCAGGAAAAAAACACAGAAAAGCCCTTTCAAAATATATGTCATTTCAGGCAAAAGAATGCAGTTTCAAAGTGCTTAGGATGTATTGTTCAAGGACTGTCATCTTGTGTTGCTGTTAGTCTTAGAAACACTTTGTTTGGTGCATACAGTGAAAAATGTTCAACATTTCAGGTTTGCTTTGCTTCTGCTTTCTTCAGCTCTCATTCAGTGTCCACTTTTGTTTTCATGCACGAGAAGGCAGAGTGATACTGCATTTGAGCATGAAGAATACTGACTTCTAACGCCTTGCTGCTTAATATGATAGAACAGATGAAAACCAGTATATAAAAAATTAGAGTATTTATTGATAAACATGTTAATGGATTTAATTATTCCCGTTATGGAAAGCATTGGCTTTATGTGTCATGTTGGTCTGGTCAGAGATTTTTTACCATTGCTAGCCATCGTAAAATTAGTACAACTCTTCCTAACAAGTTTATGTGGCTTTTTTTTCTTTTTTTTTTTGTTAAATCATTCAAGTTTTGTATCTGATAGTTGCTGTGCTTGTGGTGTTTTTACTGCACTAAATTTGAGATACACGTGAAGCTCAGGAGAAGAGGCTGCTTCCTGGAAGTGCATGTTGACCAGGACTTCTGGGACATCTTCGCGGAGCCTGCTGCTATCAGGAGGGCTCCAGAGTGCAGCAGTCTGCTCATGAACAGGTCATTTCCAAAGGACTGAGTGTAAAGAATGTGTATAGATTGGGAACAAATGGCTTGCAGTAAAAGTGTATCTTACATTCAAAGTTTGGGGTTTTTAGTGCAGTTAACTCTTGGCATTGGACGTCACAGTAATATTAAGAGAATGGAGTGATAGCAACACAAAATGATATTCTTTTTGTGTCCTCGTGGGGTTACACAAACTCCAGAAGGCCTTGGAACACGTCTTGACAGCAGGACAATTTATGTAGTGAAGTGTCTTAAGTGATGTTCCCCAGAATATGATTGGGAAATAAATGGTAATGTGCTTGCTCAGCTGCCAGACATGACAGTCATTCCTTCTCAGAGTATAAAGTGATGTCTGCATTGCCAGACACAGCAGGCTAATAATATTCCTCAGAAAACTAAGTTTCTGAGTTTCATTAACTGTATGCGATTTTATTCATTTCTTTTGTTTTTCTATTACTTTGGTAATAACTTAAACTGCATCCTAATATTTCAGGTTTCTGGTGTGTGTTGTGATAATCCAAAGAAAAATTCATAAGTAATAGAATAAGAATTGTAAGTGCAAAGACCAAGAAGTAGGAAGGGGAAGAATTTTTTAGACTCTAATAGAAAATGATCACGGTACAGCTTTGCTAATTAGCTGTACAGAGATGTTCTGTATTAAAGAAAAGCCTCATACTGAGCAAGCTAGTACACTGGATATTTCTCAAGTTAACAAAGATTTCAGTATTTTGAATATTAAATGTTAATGTAAATTTCTTTAATTTCTAATACCATACAATACAGTGATCGCATAACTAATGTGAGTAACAGAAGATAAATAAAAAGCTTTTGTTCCTTAGGAAAATATGACTTCCATACAGCATAGTAGAATCTGACTCCCATTCATTATGTTGTCAGAGTAAATGGTTCAGGCACTAAAAATGTTTAAATCAGTTATAGGAAAGATTTTATTAAAACATGGTTTTAATTTCTAGGCATTTAGAAGCTAAATATTTAAGCAGCCACTAAATCTGATGTTTGAATTTTTAACTACCATTCAGCTTCAGGAGACAAAATTGCAAACTCCAGCTGTAAATTGGTGCTTGTGATACTTGAGCTACATTTAATCTTAAAAAAAGGTAATTCATGTGGTGATTCAGCAGCCCAGCGCTCAGTGCTGTAGTGTTTCACCTTGGCACCTGAGCTGCTTCCCTGCACGCCATTTCTGGTGTGTTTCCACTACACAGACTGCAGATAATCAGCTAGGAACGTAACTGCCTCATAAAGTCAGTGTTTGTTAGGAAAGAAGTGTGAGAGCTTCTTGTTGTTGTAATGAGTTGCATTTAACTAAGGAAAAGAGCAAGGAAGTAGAAGACAATATACTTGTTATAATCATGAAGTAGTCATCCGAAACGCTGTACGGAATCAGTTATAGTATATTTGTCCCCAATATCATTTTATACTAGATGTATTTCTCGTTGCTTTTCTCCCCCCAACCATGTGGTAGCAGGGAAGTATTCTCGTCTCACATACTGAAGTTGAAATCCAAGCGGGTAAACCCCAGAAATTCTAAGAAGCTTTTACTGTTCGGTGAAAAATATAAAGAAATAATTGTAATTAAAAAAAAAAAAAAATGGATAGGATTTAGTTTGGTAAAAATATCTGATATGAAGGAACTCTTAAGGAAAATAATTGGATTCCCAGATGATGGGCATGACTAACTTCTGTGCTAGACCAGGTAAGTGTTTTACCTCTGGTTGCTAGAGGGGATGCAGAAGCTGAGTGGCTAGCTTGGTCAACCACCTTATGATCTCAGTGCAGCTTGTTTCTCCAGCCGCAGGCTTGCTGATGTGATTTACCTCCTTGTGTTAGTTCCTGAATTTCTTAAAGGTGCTCAGAGTAAATGAAAGTTTATTAGCTGTAAGAGAAGATCCACAGGCCTTCTGATGTGGGACCTGGGACATGACCTGGAGGCACATGAGACTGCTAATGGGCAGCAGTGGGGGAGGAAGAAGGTTTCCCAACCTGTCTGGATTAGCAGAGCAGATAGAAAGTGCCAGGATTCCTTGAGTTGATTAAGGAAATGGGAGTAGGAAGGTAGATGAGCTCCTCTCAGTGAGCAGAAAGAGGAGCGGACAAGCCAGTTTGTGTAGGTTGGCTGATACAGTCAATGAGCAGGCACTAGGGTCAGACGTAACACCTGGGAGTTATGCAGTATTAATGAGGATGCAGGAGCCAGAGAAACCCGGCTGGACTTCAGTTCTCAGGGGCAGTTGGCAGAATGTCTGTTTGTTAGAAAAGAAACATCTTTTCACTTGTACGCTGAGCAAGTTTAGTGTGGGCATAATTGAGAAACAGTAATTACAAAATCCTGCGATGCCAGATTTTTACAGTCACTTTTACAGTGAACTGCTCTCTAAAAACAAAAAGAAATTTTTTTCTCAAGCTGTGAACATATTTTTATGCTTCCATAGCAAAAGATTCTTGCCAATTTATCAAGCCCTGGGGAAAAAACAGAGACAGGCCTATAACTGGGCTATGTGCTGGGATTGTAACACAGTTAAAAAATGATATGATTTCATATAGTTGCTTTGATAAATTCAGAATGCTCTGATGGAGTCAAGAAAAGGGCTGCTGGAAGAATCGTAGAGTCATAGAATTGCTCAGGTTGGAAAAGACCTTAAAGATCATCAAGGTCAACCACAGACTAACTGTGCTACCCTAACAACCCTTCACTAAATCACCTCCCTGAGCACCACGTTTGTGCAGTTCATGTTCTGTAGTGTTGGAGGTGTGTTTTCTGTAATCTATGTAAGTAATCAAACGATCAAGTCAAGCAGTAACATCAGGGTACGTTATATGTAATGATGCAATGAAATTTGAATTGAAAAACAAAAACCAAACGCTACTCTCATTAATTTCAGTACACAGTATCTGCAACTCCCCCAACTGCATGCATTCATAATTTTACAGTATGCTCTTTCAAGGTATTACAGGGCTCTTGGACAGTGAGTTATGGGTGCAGCTGGGAGAGTCTGCAACAGCTCACGTTCACCTCAGGCTGGAGGAGCTGGCAGGAAACCCTGCGAGGCTCGGCGGGGCTGCGGAGCTCCCACGTTGGTTGGTTGGACAGGCTGCCTTAAACATGCTGTATGCAATCCCAGCACCTGTTTCTTCCTTACTGAGAAGCAGTATATTTCTTCATATCTCTCTAAAATATGAGTATTCGTAGGGTTGGCGTTTTATTGGTGAATATTTTGTTTAATAGGGTTTTTTTGTTGAGTTTTTTGGGGGTTGGTTGGTTTTTTTTTTTTTTTTTTGCAAGGATATTCAGATTACTTCATGTGAAACACGCAGATGTGCTCTTTTGTAATTGCAGTTACAGTGTCCGCAGTGTTACAGAAGTGACTGCTGAGTTTTTAGATGAAAAAAAGATTAATCCATATTGCCAGTGATTTATATTTCTAATTTTCAAGCATAACTTTTCATAGTCAGAACTGTTCCTTTTCTTTTAAGCAGCTGCTGTGTAAGGGAGTCCCAGAAGTTATTGCGCAGAAAGTCATTCAGTGCAATGAAAGATTTTGCTTTTCTAACCTTTCAGAAGCTCACTCAGTTGAGCAGTCAGGCCGTATTATTCCATATCTTGTCTAACATGAGGAAACAGTCCCAAAAGAAAGATATCCCAAATTAACGCCACACTTCGTTAAATGGAGACATTCTTGGTTTTCACCAAGCTAATTTGATCCAGTTCAGTTAACTCATTTTTATTTTTTCTCGGATCACAAAAGGCAGCCATGAATGAAGCAAGTTCATCATGTGTTTGACACATCAGTGTGAAACTAAAATGCAGACCATGAGGGAGGGTTCCTGCCTTTTGCTTCTTAGACAATACCCGATGAATGCAGCCCATCATTCAAAGCTATTCTCCAGCAAACTCCAGGCAGAGAGCTTCAGATCGCTGTTACAAACAGGTACAATGGGAGTTAGCCAGACCTTGATTCTCCAGACGCCTTTTTATTTCTAGTTGTGGCTGTTCGTGTAATCCAATCTTCCTCTAATATCTTCAGTCTGGCAGATGGACTTCTGTAACAAGATTCTGGACTTCTGAATATGAGCGGAAGACTATTTTTGAGATGAAAAAGAAGGGCATCATAAACCATCACTTTGTATGTTATATCTCTTCCATTTTTACGCCATGAAATTTATGGCTTATAATTTCAGATATCAAAGAGTGATGGACAGAAGACACATGCTTTTTACTTCAAGCTACCTTTTTTAAAAAAAAAAAAAAAAAGTGTACAATTTGTACTTTCCAAATTCTTCTTTCAACCATAGATTGCAGTATTTTTATTTTTTACTAGTTTGTTTTTATTCATGTATCAGCTTGTTGACTGTAGAATTAATCATTAGTTTTAGGCCGATGGGATTCTTTAGCCTGAAAAACAGGAAAGAAATGAACTTCTGAATGCCTGTCGTAGAATTTGCAGAAGCTTGTTACCAGTTTGGTGCAGGCAGGCACAGAGATCTGTTTTCTTGAAGCTCTGTCAGCAGACATCACCCTTGACAGCCAATACATGCAACCTGAGTTCATGGTAGGTTTTGTAATGTGAAAGAATGATACCTACTGTGGTGCTACCGAGGAAGCATTATTGGTGAGCACGTTTTCTCTAAGACTTAATTTTCTCTCAAAACTTGCTATAGCAAGTGCGTGAGACATGGCATCATTGGTTTTTGAGGAGACTTGCAAATAATTACATCAACTTGTGTGAACAGTATCTGTTTCTTGGGTCTGACGCTTTGACAATGGCTGCTTTTATCAATATCTACTGCTGTTTTTGCAGTTGAGGGAGAAAAATATCTCCACACAATGAAATCATGAAATAGCTTTGCTTTCTGAATATGTGGGATAATCACTGTGTTTGTAAAATAATAGTTTATTAGCTCAGCTGTAAGCGTAAACAATTGTTAATACAAGATAACTTTTTAGTTCTAACTAAACTCGGTGACCTCAGTGGAATTTCTCAAAGGACCTTTTTCCTTTGGCAGCTTCCATGAAAGTTGGCAGTGAATGTTAGCCTTTCTGTTGTTGTGTTTTTATTTTAACTACCTCATCCCAGAATCTATTCCCAGAATAATTCATATGAAGTATTTCTTTTATACTTAGAAGCATAAAATACATGTAGAAATAATTTGAAATAATAAATTGCCAGGGAAGCCCAATCTGTAATATCTTTGCACTGCTTACTCTGATTTTATGACAGAAGGATATCGAAAATTGTGAACAGAGAATATATGAAAGTTTCCACTAACTTCAAATGCTGTCCTAGTTATTCTACGTTTGACAAGTCAGGGAAATAAATGGTAATAATGGCCTTGTGCAGCTGGTACTTTCAGTTCAGTAGTAATTTCTAGTAGAAGTTTTGGTCAGATAAGTGCACAGCTGACGTTTGTTTTTCCTCCACAGTTTTAACGTGAATCCTTCTGGTAATGAGGACCTCAGGAAAACAATGGTGAGTTGTGAAGTGTTATGAAAAGCTATCAGCAAGTACCAACTAACTGGTGCCCGTATGTACAATATGAGCTAGTATTCTTTTTTAACTTCTTATAAGGAAATGCTCGTTGCTTGTTTGTTTGTTTTGTCGGTGGAGGTGTTGGATGGGGCCCTGGGCAGCCTGGTCTAGTTTTAGATGTGGAGGTTGGCAGCCCTGCCTGTGGCAGAGGGTTTGAAGCTTGATGATCCTAGAAGTCTCTTCCAACCCAAGCCATTCTATGATTCTATGATTTTGTCTTGCCTTCTAATGATACTTCCAGAAAATCTAATTGGAAAATAATGAAATTGGAAAACTGAAATAAACTTGGAAATAAAGAAGAGTTTTATGCTTAATGTGCAAAATATTTGGATAACCTCTAGTATTACAACGTAGAAAAGAAAGGGAAAATTAGATCTATACAGGGAGAGCAATAAGAAACACTGAGGTATGACAGATAGCTCTAGAGAAATGCAGTCAGGTGAGAGCCCTGCTCTAGGCAGCTGTCCATTAGCCATCAGAACAGGTGTTTCCTATCGCCGGGCTCTGAGACTGGAGGACCATTTTTAGATGGCCTATCCAAATGGAAGTTATGAGCTGATGCATGGTGGGATTCATAACAAAAATAATAAACGAGCAGCCTAGCAGAAAACACTTAAAATAGAAATAAATACTAAAAGTTATTATTCAAAATACTCTTCTACTGTACGAGTAGCTAAAAATGTGTACTAGGAAGAAAAGACAGAACAGACTCCACAGATGGACTGTGCAGCGTCTTTGGAAGAAAATGTGATCTTACTCAAATTTATTCTGTGAGTAGATCAAATCTTTAAAAGTGGGTTTGTTTTCAGCCTTTGCGATATGTAGAAAACAAGTTTCACAGGGAAATGTGACTTTGTACTATTTGCTTTTGCTGGCTTATGTAAATGTCTTTTAATAATATTTGATGTTTTTATAAACACCCAAGTTTTTTTTTAATGCAAGTAACTGGTAGGAGATGTCAGCGTATATGAATGCTGCCTTTGATCAGATAGTAAACTGAATTCTACCAGGCGGTTACTTAATCTCTGACAAAACACAACATCAAAAAAATTGATTTAACTTTGCAGCTATTGTCTGTAAAGTAGCCGTAATTACAGTTTGTGTGTGCTTGCAAATTGTGCTACTGGAAATCGTGTAATTTATTGCTGGTAAAAGCGCCGTTACGATTCTTTTAAGAAATAATATGTGAATTGTTTTATTTAAAGGATTTAAAGGTGATAAAAGAAATCCTTGATGATTTTTTCTTTTGGAATAGCAGCCGTTCTAAATGTCAGCTGCAGGATTATGAGGTGGTGCTCATTTAATATAAAATACAAATTAGGAGGAGAAGAAACTATATCGCAACCATAGTTTCGAATGAAACCATTTGAATTTATTTATTTATTTTTTATATTCCAGATTGCTTTCTGAGGTGTTTGAAGTAATTTATTATTAGGTTCTGCAGTAATAGCCCTCACTGATTTATTGCATTTCTTCCTTGCGCATCGCATTGGGTAATTATGTTTGTGTGTCTCCTGCTCTGGTGCCAACACCTGTCTCTGACAGCACTGCTTAAATGGGAGCAGTAGCCAGTTGAAAGGGCAGCGTGAGCTCTTTAAGGCCTAATTAAGAACTGAAAGGAGGATGAAGTAAGGAGGACAAAAGATGTGAAAGGAGTTTAGATTATATCCCAGGAGTAGAATTCCTCATTAGAACAATATGGAGGTGATCAGAGATTGCCAGGCCATGGCTTTGTTTGACTCCTCTTCCTCCATCTCCTCTGGTTGTCAGTCTGCGCCCCAATAGGATCTTACAGCTGAGGCAACAAACCCATTATTTACGAGGTGTCTGTTAATACTTTCCCACAAGATTAATGTTTTATATTACATTTTCAGTGTCCGTTTCATTAAGGGTATAGCTATTTAAGTACCCTTTACTCAAACTGGACATTTAAAATCCTCCTTCCTTTAACAGTATCTATTTCTAAATACTAAAAGCATTGTAGAATTTTCTTGTGTGTTTAATTTGATAAGTTACTCACACAGAAGATCTGTAGAGAGCATATGTATGGCAAAACATCTTTAAAGCATATGTATTGTACACAGTTTTCCAGTAAACTTTATATAATGATTGAAAACATCATTGCGTATTCTTTCCTCTTCCTTTGCCAAATCAGAAAATTAAGCAAACTCTGTATTTTGTACATTGAAGTCTTAATTTATTTTCCAATGTGTAAAAAAACCCTAAACCCTTAGTTCTTTGAAGATAAAATTTAGCTTCCTTCTTATGGAAGAAAATGCGCTAAAAATAGAATGACCACAAAGTGAAGTTATTTTCTCTTCTCTACTTGTTGAAAATCAGTTAGCAACCAATTTATGGATTTCAGCAAGGTAGGCATTTTTATAAAATGGGACTTACTGGTCATGTAAAATGCTGTAACCTGATAATAGAAGTTCAAAATACTAAATACGCCTACACAAATGTGCTATTAAATGTCTCAAATACAGTGAGAAATCCTTAAAAGCACCTAATTTGAAGAGCTGCTATTAAAATCTAATTGATGGAGACTGGCTGATTGATCTGTGGTACTTCAGCCTGTTTGCAGTGCACCATCTTTTCTTACTAGGCTTAACTGAAAACTCTGGGCACCTGCATATGTTAGTGATTTGACATGCCAACATGTCAGTACGGAGCTGTATGGGAAGAAACGATCTTTTTCTCAATTATGAATTGCCATATATAACATTATCTGGTCACTGAAGATCTCAGCTGTATCTCTTGACATAGAATAGGACACTGCAGTGTTTTGGTTCGCATGCTGACCTTTCGTACAGGGACCAATTTGCCCATCTTTGCTAATAACTGCATTCAGAGTCATCAGAAATCGACAGCGAAACAGTGCTGTTCCCTCTGCTGCTTAGTTCTGTGCCCTTCCTGCTTTGAAGGCAGCAGTGCAGAAGGGTGTTCTAGCAGTACACATTTCTGCCTTAAGCACTCTGGTCTTCTTAACTTCACCTGAAATGTAAAATTGGAAGTTGTAATGTATATTTCATAGGCCAGGGCCTGGCAAGCTGCTGGTGACTAAAAATAGAATATGAAAGACAGATGAAGACTGATGTCATTTAAAGCTAAGTAAATGTTTTGCTATAATATTCTCTGAAGACGAGAACTCAGGAAAGTTACGGTAGGGCTGGAATTCTCAGGGCTCTTTTTCTGCTGTAATTAACGTTACCTTATAGTGGGTTTCCCAAATGGACCTGCTAACAGTTTTTTGGGGTTACTGCTCAGGTATTTGCAACTGTGTGCACATCTTCTTGAGAACAGCCTTTTTTTTCTCTGATGTGTTAGTGTGGGAAACATTTCAAACTGGGCAACGTATCGCCAGCTGTTTGCTCCGGGAGGGATATGGGAGGGAAAGGCTCTAGAGTATAAGGAGGAGGAATATGGTATAAGAAAAATGTCCTATGTCAGAGGTGTACATGAGAAATATATAAAAAGCAACCTGTCAACTTGTTCAGTTCAGAAAATTATTTAATTAAATATGATGGGTTTTGTTTTGTTTTCTTTAAACCTACCTGTAGGATGGAAATCCTTTTGACACCACTGCAGGATACCGGAACCTCACCTACGAAGAGGTATTGCAAGAGCTGCTGAAACATAAAGAGCAGCTTAAGAAGAAGGACACCCATATTCGTGAACTTGAGGATTACATTGATAATCTTCTTGTACGAGTGATGGAAGAAACACCCAGTATTCTCAGAGTGCCATATGAACCTTCTCGAAAAGCTGGCAAATTCTCCAAAAGCTAAGATGGTGACACTGGGTGGTACTTTCTGCTGAATACTTTCATGGAAGGAAATAACATTTCAGCATTTTGACTTCTTTTCATTCCTTTTCGTTCTAAAAAATTCCAGGCATTGGAAGGATGGAACTATGGCGTAGCTTTTTGTGTTGTTCTTATTTGTTTGGTTGTTTTTTTTAACTCCAAACACTAGCAGGTACTGCCAAAATGGTACTTCATTGGATTAGCTGAATAACTTTGCTTATTTTTCCTTTTTGAAAACAACTTTAGCTGCAGCATACTTACTGTAGAGTAAATAACACACATGAATGCAGTGTCCGTGTCCACACTGTCCATGCCGTGTCAGCTGGGATACCCTGTGCTGTTTTGAATGTTTTCTTGGCTGATTAATATTATGCAAATATGTCAGTTCTGGTGTTACGGCATGCCATTAAGGCCACTGTTTTCAAGCCAGTGTAGAAAGCTTTACTGAATCTAAATGTGGCTTGTTGCGATGGAATGCAGTTTGTTATACACGTAGTAGAGGAAAACAGTGATGCACAATCTTTGCAGAGTAAATGCTGTACTGTATGCAGTATGCTTTTGTATGGCAACGTGAAAAATACCATGCCATTTCACTAACGGCACACGTGGGAATGAGTTAATTTACACTTAAATGCAGATTTTTTGTGTATAATGATTGAACTTCGGTGACGAGCTCATTACATGGGATTATTTTGCAGATCTTTTTGTATGAAGTTATTGCATGCTTTTTTTTTTTAATATGTTGAAGTACTTTGAACAGTGTTAATAGAGTCAGAAGTAGGATGGGAGAAAAGTTGGAATAAGGTAAAAATGTTCAGTCAAGGTCTGCTACAGTAAAAATATAGGAAAAATGAACAGACTGAATTAAAAAGACATGATAATTCTGAGAATATAGAACTGACTCAATTTAAGGCTGAGTTTAAAATGATATATATATGTCTCGTAGGTTTTTTTTAAACTTATGAGAACAAAATGTAAGCCTTTAGAAATAGGCTGTGTTGCTGAAACGTGTCTAGGGTAACTTAGGTTTAATTTAATTTTATTTTTTTTAAAAAGTCTGTATTCCTTGTAAGTACTTTAAAAGTCAGTTCCCATTGAGGCAAATGAAAGAATGTAGTGAATGTCTTCCTGATCATTTAATAACTGTAAGATGACAGATGGAAAGGATATCTGTTATTCAATAAATTGGCTAAATATGGTGATGAACTTATTAAGGGAAAATACTGCAGGAGAAGAATCCTTACAGTATTAACGTAGGTAGATTTTAATTTCCTTCATAAGAGCCTCACTTGGATTTTCTATTGCTGTGAAACAGTAAGAAAGTATTGGGAAAAAAAAAGGTACAGAGAATATTTTAGATTTGGATTTTCTTTTCTTTCTACACCTGCTCTGTTTTCTTACATAACAGCAGTAATAGCTGTTGTTGAGAAAGAAAAAAAGTGCTTAACATTCCTTTTTTTTTTTCATGCTGTAAAAAAAAATCTATATGTTTGTTTTTAAAGCTGCAAAGATTAGTAATATCTTCAATAATTACTATCTGGAAGAGATGAAAAGGATCCACTATCTGAATACTTTTGACAGCGTTAGCTTTATATGACAGCAAAAAAATAGACAAAAAATAACAATTTGGTGCAGTCGTTCTCAGATTTCATTTTCTTACTTTTTTTCTTTATTCTTTTCTCCTCCTTTTCACGTTCGTTCTTTTCATTTTCTCCCATTTTTAGGAGCTCTCTCCCATCCCCTTAGTGTTAAAATTCATGCAGTTTGAGCATTCTCGGCCCTGTGTTGGGATCCACCAATGTGGGTCATTTTGCCTGGATGAAGCCTCAGCAATTCCAGTGATCCCTCCCTAATTGTAGTGCTCCCCATTCAGTCATTTGAGACAAAGGAACAGGCCCCCTTCATCAAGTGATTTCTCTTTTGAGAGCCGAAAGATTTATCAAGTTCTGTACCTTGTAAACC
Organism: Alectoris magna; assembly: GCA_030625065.1. Taxonomy (NCBI): domain Eukaryota; kingdom Metazoa; phylum Chordata; class Aves; order Galliformes; family Phasianidae; genus Alectoris; species Alectoris magna. The sequence goes on along the minus strand of CM060566.1, from coordinate 17,483,431 downwards.
ACATGAATGTCTTTTTGACCCACGTAAGGTCTGTATGACTGTAAATTTGCTGTAATATATTCAAAGTGCCAAAGGTTATATACGAAGTTACGGTACGTTTACTGTTGGAACTTAGGTTTTGCACTCGGTTAGATTTTAATTTCCTAATTACACCAAGATGTATTTCAGTTACTCAGTATTTCCATGCAAGTTCTTGAACGTTTTTCAGTGTTTGGCTAAGGCAAGTGGTTTTCTCATATTGTTAATGGGGGAGAGTTGTGCAATTGTTTTGAATTCAAAAGTCATTTTCAAACTAACTGGTACGCATGAGACAATGTGTAGCGTCCGTGATGATTAAACCATACAAACCAGTGGGGTTTAACAAGTAAATAGACTCCAATGACTTTTCACTTGCAAGCCAACTTATTATTATTAAAATGAAACTCTACTATATTTAGCACCTCTGAAATCACTCCTTTTAGAATGTAAATGTAGAATATCAAACTGCATAATTGACGAAAAGCAGATCATTTGACATATTTGCATACAAAGAATGATAAGCAGATTAAAGGTAGCGAAAAGATCAATTTTTGTGCATTAGTGAAGAAATTCAGTGAAGCTTTGAATGCGCTATCTTGTCTTTATCTGATCTGTGAGTGAATCAACGCACCTTTTGTTTCCAACAGTTTATCAAGAAAGAGAGGAGAACGACAAATGCAATTTAGGGAAAGGTAAAGTTACCAGAAGAGGCAGGAATTTCAACTCTGAATTTTTACACGGAGTTTTTACGGCTAAAGATATGAGCTCTTCCGGGGCAGTTTTGGAAAAATTGCACACCTGTCATTTTCTGTTTAAAATGAAAATTGTAACATTTTTCTGTATTTTTGAGACTATTTTTGAAATGCATCTTCATCCCCCCACCTGCGTTTGATGGAGCGTGCAGCTTTCAAATGAAAACATTTCATACAGAGTGATTTATATGCTGAAAACAAAGTAAGTTCTGTTTCTCCGGTAGGACAAAATTGTAAGTTCTCTGACAGATCATTTAAAAATTATAATAACTTGCCACTTACAATTAGTCTTTCTTGCCCTCTGAAACGTACGGATGAGAATTTGGGGCACATTATTTTGGTCTCTTCTGTCAAAAATGAGTACGAAAGTTCATCCGTGCACACCCTGTTCTTGGAAATTCTCCTTTGAAACATCTCTGCTCGTAGCAATGTACTTTCCGTACTTCAGAGAACAAATATCAAGGCCGTATTTTAGTTTTGTAAGCAACATTAACTTTCTGCCATTCAAGAAGGATGTTTAATATTTATATACGTTACCTCGTGCTGCTGTATTTTATGTTTAGCTTGGTTTTCCACCTACTAATGAATGTAGCATTCTCCCTAGATTATACATAGCTACATTTATTGCTGTTGGCTCTGTATCAAGAACTATTTGTAACTTTCCAGCTGTGAAAATGTTGCCTCGCGTTTAGAAAGGTTTCATGATGTGGGGACCTAATGAAGCTGAGGCTCATTAGGTAATAGTCTGCATTTCTTTCTCTAGAGGATGCCCTTTCTTAGATGCGTCTAAAAACAACTGTTGTCTTAATATGTTTACTGCTGCACTGGAGGCTTATTTACACTTCCAGCTTTAAAGAAAAAATATCGTGCTATATTAAGTATGTAAAGTAAGCTTTTTTGCTGTTTATGTATCCATTACTATTGCTGATATGATAGAGGCGTTAGCTCTGTGATTTTAAAATGGTGATATTTGAAGCATGTTGCCTAACTTCCTCTCTTTGAAGTCCGTGATGAAGGATAGAAGTGCTGCTGCATTCATGATGCTAGATGTAAGGGTCTGTCAGCACTTTTAGTTTGAAAAGCAATTTTCAGGAATTTATAACTTCTAAATCTGCATACGGTCACTGGAAGTATTTAATATGCAATAGGTAGCACTTTAATCTGTTTATGAAGGGTTTTGAGATTTGTTTCTGTTGGAAAAAGTCATGATTTCCTACGGCATAGAGAGCATTTACTTTGCCTTTCACAATTTGTTCATCAAAGCAGCCACTGTATATCACAAGCGATAGAGCCATTCCTATTCATCTTAGAAGCTTCCAGGTGTCTTGTATTACGATATGCTGTAAAAAAAAAAAGCTGAAGATCCAGGTTGTATAGGAAGTCTGTATAAGGTATGAACATTACTTCTACCGTAAGGGTTAATTTTGTCTTGTGCAACCAATGGTACTTCGTCTACATTTATGGTACAGAATCACAGCTATACGCACATGTGAGAACTATAAACCTAGGATGCATGAGAAGAACTTTATTTTTGTTTTATTATTATTGCAACTTCAGCGCCTTTAATTTGATTACAATGTTATCTCAGTATATTTTAATTTTTTGTCCATTAGGACAATATTGCATGTCTAACACTAATAAAGCACCACAATGCACTACCACAGTATTGTTTGAATTGTGATATTAATCTGCATTTGCAAAAAATGTAACTTCTAAGTTCCACTGCCACACGTGTTTGTAAGAACCGTGCTTTTGAGAGTCTCAGCCTTAGAGAATGCTGTTTCCTTAAGGGCGGTTCTAAGTGAACGGTAAATACAGGGCAGCCAACAAAGGAAGCCTCCAATCTTTTCTGTAGTTGTTAGGATAACAGATGCTCAGGAGGAGAATTTGGGGTGTAATTGAGTGAGTCCCTTGAGTAGGCTTGAATTCTGGTTGGATGCAGCTCCTCTCCTTGCACTGGCAATGTGGCAGAGTCCTTTGTCATATTACTATGGGCTTGACAGGAGGCTTAGAAGGCGTTCTTCCCTTCCAGGCATCATGAAAGAGGATGGCTGTTGCAAATCAGGGTCAAATTTTGAGATGTATGTGCACTTACGTATGCTTGGTTCTGCAGATCTCCATCGCCTTTGTTACCTCAATGCCTCCCTGGCTGTGCAGCTTTCCTAATGGGTGAGCAGAAGAAAGGTGAGGATGGAGGAGGAAGGGAGGTTTCTGAAAGCATCACGCTGTGTATTGAAACAAGTTTCCATCTGTAATCCTCAGGTGGTAACTTCATTCTCAGGTCCTATGCCCATGTGAAAATGGATGCAGTGCAATTCCATGCCTCAGAAGCATGATGTTGCTTAGTTGATACCAACTGTAATCCTATTGACAGTCTAAGATCCCAGCTTGATTAGGTAGCTTCCCATTTTTCCAGCGTGGGCTTGGTTTTCAAGTTTTCACTATTTAACGTGTCTTATGATAACAGTTTTTCAAGGATATTTTAAATACAGACTAGCAGTTAAAAAGCAATTGAAATACTTAGACGTAAACAAAGAGGGACCATTAAAAACAATTTGTCTCTCTTCTGATACACACATATTAAACTTATTTAGTTAATTCTTTGTGGAAACATACAGACTAAAAGTCAGGATTTCATTTTCTTATTTTGTTTAATCTGTTGTTAGGGGAGCGCTGTGCAAGCTCTGACTGCAGCTCACTTGGGATACGTTGCCCTATTGTATAACAATGGACATGTTAGTAAAGCTATAAATAATGATGATGAAAAAACAAATCTCATCTCTCATTCCACATTAATAAATTAAACGTTGGATTATTTTGTATTAGTGCCGTTCTGTGGGAGAGGAGTAAGGCTATCTTTTAAAGGAAGCTGTAACTCTCTTGTCTGTTCTGTATATTGAATAGTGATGATGGAAGGCTACCACGCTCAGCACAGTCCAAGTGAGGACGTTGTCTGTGCAATACTTATGTAAGTATCAGTACATTCCATCCTGTGTACCAGTGTCTACTCTGTGGAGATTTTTGTAGTGTGTTTACAATGGGTTTTTATAGCGTAGAATCATATAATTGTTTGAGTTGGAAGAGACCTTTAAAAGCCAGTGGGTCCAACTACCCTGCAGTGAACACGGATGTCTGCAGCTCCGTCAGGTCCTCAGAGCCCCATCCACATTACTCCCTCAACCTGCTGACCATGCTTCTAATGCAGCCCAGGCAGCAGCCCATATGGCAACATAGATCAGGCTTTGATATTCACGACAGGTAAGTACTCTCCATAGCTAAATGCTGGCAAGTTGAAAAGTAAGCTTCTTAAAAATCTTCTGGACACGTTCAATATTTAAACAAAGCCCAGCATTTCAAAGGGAAGGAAATTCCTTGGGATGGTCCTTTGCTTCAGCCTTAGAAGCGGGAGATGTGGTTGTTGCTATGTGGTCAGGCTGGTCAGGCTGGATGGGGCTCTGGGCACCTGATGGAGCTGTGGGTGTCCCTGTTCATTGAATGGGAGGTTGGACCAGATGGCCTTTAAATGTCCCTTCCGACTCATGATTCTATGAGTCTGTGATCCTAAATATCTGCTGTGTGATGAAGAGGGTCCAAGTAGAAGGAATGTTGGATAGATTTCACTACTGTAATAGATTAAAAATAAATAAATAAATAAAGAGAAAAGGAAAAAAAAGGAGGAAAAAAAAGCCCTCAACACAGAAACAACCCAACAACAGAAAGCTGAAGTTGGTAGGACAGGATTCTGATTTTAAGGAATCTGTTTGCGCAGCATGTGGCAGATTCTTTTTGTCATAGGATGCTTTGTTCACTTCTAGCAAGCAGGATCAGTGTCAGGGCAAAACCCAGGAGAGAAAAAAAAGGAAAAGAAAGGAAAATGGGAGTTTAACAGATGGATTTGTTACCACGAGGTGTGAGGCAGATGTCAGGCAGAAGCCAAGTGCTTCAGGCTCTTGTCACCTCTGCTCTCTCCGTCCTTCTGACGTAGCATTAACTTTAGGGATTAAAGTGCTTCCATTGGAAAGTAGAAAGTGCCTGAGGAAATGTGGTGCTTGCAACACGTAGCTGCCCAGGTTGCCTCTCTTGTTATTGAGGGGTGTGTCTGGCACAGGGCCTTGTGGAGACCACAAGGAAAATGCCAAAATGTGTCACATCACCTCTTTCTCTAAATGATTCATTTGGGGCCTTCTGAGGTGACGAATGTCTCCTTCTCCGATAACTTGCTGCTTACATTATGAATTCCTTGAAAATTGACTCCCTGGGACATCTGTACAGAAAACATCGAGCGTCTCCATTTAAATGTAATGAATATTATGTTATTTGCCAGGGGCTTCTACAACGCATCATGAAAATCTGCCTCTTGGAGGCCAGAGGTTTGTCTAAAAAACCAGGAGCCTCATGGCATCCTTGGAGAACTGCCCCCAACGCTCCAGCTATGAGTGCTTTCTTTTTCCTGATAAGAAGTTTGTCCCATTAAAGGAGCTTGATACATAAACTTACAATTCATAGCTTAAATATACTTATGTTTTGCTAGCTGTGGATTACTTGGTGCTTATTTTTAAAGAACACGGAAGCACAACGTACAAAATGGCAATTGTTTTTTGAAAAGAAAAGTCTCCTGCATAGCAATTGCGTTTCAGTAAGCATTCTTCAGTACGCTGTTTTTAAGGAGGGCTTACCTCTTGTTGTAAATGAAGTCATTAAACTTCTGTAACAGAAAGCAATTCAAGGTCTTTATGCGGTTTATAGTTTTGATTCCTTTTAGATACGTGCTCCAGTATTTTAGGATTCAAAAGTTACCACAGTTAGATATTTCAATTTGTAAGGTGAGGTCACAGATTATTTTCCGAGTTATATAAAGCCAAAGTATGTACTCTTTTGTTCATGGCAGACATCAAAAAAGCATTCTGGCAGGAATGAGAGTTCCCTAAAAACAAATAAATAAAATAGCTCAAACCTTTGTATGGAACAGCAACGCAGCTACACTTGGGCGTGCAGCCTCAAGCACTCCTTTATCGAACAGGTGAGCATCAAATTCATTTCTTTATAACATGGAGGACAAGAGAATGGGGATGGTATTCCAACAGGTGCCATGTGCTATGAATATGGAAGAAAATATTGAGCCAGTGAGAGATGAGGTCTTGACTTCTCTTGTGCGTGTGAAGTACCTGGCATGTGAGTGCCAGCTTTGTGTATTTCCAGAATTTGATATTTCTTATTTATTTAATAAGAATATATTTATTTAATAAGACTTTCCTATTTAAGGACTTGCATAAATAACTGTTTCTTAATTTGTTAGGGGCTGGATTATTGTTGGCTACAACACACATCACTTGGTAAATGTTACTGAGGTTTGAGACCTTCTTGTCATTGCCCTCCTCATAATCCACACACAGAATACTCCGAAATAGCATGGATTTTGAGAGACCACCTGAAAGCAGCATCCAGCAGCGACAGGGAGAAATCACGTAGTCTTCATTAAGAGCAAAAGAATTATTTGATTTGCTTTAAGATTCAGTTGATAGATACTGAAAACGGTTTTTCCTGCAAGTCAGTGTCCAGTGTGGTTGAAAAACTCATTGTTCGTTTTTGATGGCATAAATTGACTAGCTCTTAATAAACAAAAATGTTATGGTAAGGACTTACGGTTAAACTTTGTTCCATTGGAAATGATTTCAGAGAGTTAACACATCCTTTTGTTGCTGGAGCCATGCAGGATAGGGGTATATTTACTAATGAGATCTTAGTTGTTGGGGTTTTTTTAATCCATTTCACAATTTTCTGTGGTAGTTTGAAGTTCTGAACATTTCACCACATTTTATTTGGAGCATTATTTAACACTTATTCCAGTTCTCTTCGTTCTTAGCATGCCAATGTGCTGAACACCTCCAGAAACCTGCACAGCTCTCCATATTTGGAGGCTGCTCCTCTTCTTCACTTTTTGGCTGTTCGGGATGGAGACTTCTGACCAAAGTAATGAAGTATGTGACAAGAGCTGTCTGCCAAAACTGGGATCACAGCAAGTTTTTGAAGGCTCCTTTGAAAAGTATCTTGAGCTTTGGGAGGATGAGTACAAGCCTGAACAGAGCAAACGCAGTGATGGAATGTCAAGGTGGGAACAGAGTTTGTGAGTGGGTGAGGGTTTGGAACTACGTTGTCACTCTGATCTTAGGGGAAGGGAAGCGAATAAACAGATGGATTTACAAATACGTATCCATCAGGATGGGATAGGCAGGATGCTTTTCATCTGCAAGTACTTGAAGCTGCGCGTTTCCTGCTTGAGCTTAATATGCACAAATTGTTAAATGTCTTAGCTAAAGAGCATTAAACTTGTAGTTCTTATTGATAATGTCATGTGAGATGTTAACTTGTCTGAAAAGTTGCTAGGTTTGGAGATGAAACGATTGTGCATTCCTTTCCATTCCTTTCCCTATATCCTTCTAAGAAGCATATCATAGAATGGCCTGGGTTGAAAAGGACCACAATGCTCATTTAGTTTCAATCCCCCTGCAATGTGCAGGGTCGCCAGCCACCAGACCAAGCTGCCCAGAACCACATCCAGCCTGGCCCTGAATGCCTGCAGGGGTGGAGCATCCACAACCTCCTTAGGCAATCTGTTCGAGTGCGTCACCATCCTCATTTTGCATATGCAAAATACAGCTGATGTAGCAGAGTAGATGGCTGTGCTTTGCAGCTGAACATGTGTATTAATAAATAAAAGCTAGTGCTAGTGTTGGAGAAAAGAATATTTCAGTGTAAAACCTAACCAAAGCCCCTCTCACAAAGACAGCACCTTTCAAAATCCCAGGCCTGTAAGGTATTCAGAAACAATGAAGTAGGAGAAACCCATTCAGCAGTAATGAACTTTAGCAACTGGGAATTATGCATTTAGGTAACAAAATGCTGATTTTTAGAAGGAGAGGAAATAGGACAGTTTTTAGATCGATCAAATACTAGTATTATACAGGGTAGCTGCAGACAGGAACAGCATCTCACTTGGTATATAAAAGGTGAGGAATGAACGTGCTGTTTTGCTGTGGCAGGCATGAGAAGCAATAACCAGTAACTTACTCAGGAGGCAATAGCTGGCTGCCTGTGCTAAGCATCACACCTCAGGACTGTGCTAGGTGCTGTGAACACAAAGGGAACAGATTGCTCAAATTTTTCAAGTGCCTGGAAAAAGAGTACATAAATCTTTCCCCCGGACAAGCTACTTGAATTACAAGCCCTTGATTTTATACATATATATGTACATATACATATTTACCCAAAGGAAAATTCACAGATATGTAAAATAATACATCTTTCACTGCTTTATTTGATTCTTCCTTTGATTCAGCTTCAAAAGACGGACTGTGGATTTTAATCTGACCAAAGGCCAATGGAGTCAGTGCTTTGTTGAAGGACTGCCACAGAAATGGGGAGTGATGCAGCTCCAGAGGAGGCACGTTAGGCCGGTAAAGTTTTTTCTACAATCAAAACCTTTTTTGTGAAATGGTAATATCAGGCAGGAGCTCTTGTTTCAATATGTTTTGATGTCCTGGGAAGTACCTCCCCCTGTTTTCTTAACCCAGAGGGTTGCTGGGAAGAGAGATGAGCACGCTACTGCCCAGCTGAAATACTCACTGCAAGCCCAAATGCAAAGTGATGCTTTTTAACACTGAGGGGTAAGAGCATCGCTGGTAAAATTTCCAGGATTTCACCTTTTTTCCCCATTACTAATCTAGGAGTGGTATGGGCGGAGCTGGGTCAGTCTGACAACCTTGGAGCAAGCTGGCCATCTCTCAGCTGCTGGATATTAATTATTTAAACCATTGGAAAACAACCCCGTGCTTCCCTCCGGCATGAAATCTCTTTATTTTAGATGTGGCCCTGGAGTTTTCAATGTCTATTGCTGCCTGTGAGGAAAGATGGCAGGGTATCTGCCAACAGCCCCAAATCTCTGGTTTCCAGAGCACTTGTGATGTGGGCTTTTGTTTTGTCTATAGGCTTTTACTAAATGGAAAGTTATGGAATTCTCAATAACCTCTTTTTTTTTTTTTTTTTTCTTTTTTTTCCCCCCCAAACTTTGATATGAATGCCAGACTTGCAATTATACTAGGTCAGACTAAGAACTAAGTTTAAAAGACCTCTAAACTCTGATATTAAGAGCTATTCCCATTTTGCACTGGTTTTAATGCCTCTCTTAGATCCAGTGCAGCAGAGCCTTACCACACCTGTTTTCAAAGTAGCTATTAGCTTTGTTGACAATGGAAAATTTAGGGCCGAGTATAAATTTTGTTGCGTAGGAAGGAAATATTTTGGTTTTTCTAACGGTAAAGTTACACCAAAAATGTGCTTGTAACCCAAGATCTTTGAGAGATGGCTGCAGCATCAGTCTTCTTTCTGAACCCTACCCCTCCCGTGGCACACAGGTAAGCAGCTGGATATGTTGATTTGCACAGTGTCTGTTCTGTATAAGCTCCCTCTTCAACTATTGGAATACTCTCAGGTGCTGGTGCAGCTGTACATTCAGTTTGGCTTCAAACCAGGATAGAATGTGCATTTTTGCAAGCTGTAAACATTAACTAAAGAACAGTAATACAGTGTGCTTGCGCAATACGCCATTCTATTTTCTTTACTAATATCAAAGCTCATTAAACATATTTTCCAGATACACTCGTGTATACTTAAGTGTGTGTCTCGATAACTGTGCTTCTTAAATTCAAGAGTGAAGTAGCTACTTGGTATGCCACACTTATCTTAAGTAGAATTTGATTTAAAACATTTATCTTCCCTACTATCATCTTCTATGTCAAAGCACGTTTAAATCACACACTGTTCCTAAATCCCCTTATGTTTAACACGGTGTCAGAGTATGCGTGAGTTTGACTAGCACTCTTGTTTGCTCACTTGCGTTGTTATCAGCTGCTCTGGCCTTGTTTTGAATATATCACTGAAGTTGAGAAGGAGACATTTTAGCAAAGTAAACTTTTAATTTTTAAAAGCAAGGTCCGACTCCGGGGCTAGCAATACTAGAAGACTGCAACCTAAGATGGGTCCAATTATGCGAAATCACGTGTTGAGTTACAGCCTCATGTCTCCATTAGGCTCTGTGAGGTTGTGCAAGCAGAAATACAAGAGAAAAGCCATCCTGACATGTCTTTGATTTCTCCCTTAATCAGTACAGTGGAGGATGCAGTGCTGGTAGAAGTGCTCTTTTTTACATCATTAACTCTAAAGGGAGACCTTTCTTCCAGGAACGTATCACTTTGGTGAAGGGGAAGGTGAACATATGTTGGCTTTTGCAAAACATTTCTCTTTCAAGCAGCCCAGAATTTCCGTTTCAAAACTGACAAATTTACCAGTTGTTCAAATGGTTTTGAAAGAGTGACACTTCCTACAGGCAGGACTAAGGTACTTGTATGCGGGTTTTGTGCTGTTTCTTTGTGTAATTAGCAGAGTACAAGGGAATTCACTGTCAAACTAACACTCAAGCAGTCTAATATTACTCCTGTATTTCTACTTGGAAATATTATTCAAACTTCATTGAATCACTGATGAAAGAACTGAATTCTAAACCCTAAATTCCATCCCTCTCCAAGGTCATCTCTCATCTTTTGATGATGTTTAGCCTCCAAGATAATCTGCCCTGCTTCCCACCACTTGCAGGTGAACTCCTGCTGTAAGCTCCCCCTTCCATCAGTAGCATCTCCCATTTGGAAAGCGTTCCGCTCTGCCTCTTGGTGGTCAGTGCCCACCAAGACTATATTGTTCTGCAATATAAAAAGGATAGCGTTGTCAAAACCTGGCTTGAGACAGGTTAATACAGATGTTTGGCCAGGGCTTCTATCTCAGTAGCTTAACTTTTTTGAAAGTTTTGAGAAAACTTGTCCTGGATTGTATATTTCTAGATTTTAAATAACTAAATGGATCATGGTAAGGTTAGAACTAACAATTTTTAGTATATAAAATTAGTATAAAAATACTTATTTTTTAAAACTCTGTCATTTTCAATATTTTCCCTTAGCCACATGAATTTACTGTGGGCAAATGGAAAACGAAACAGAAGGTATTCAATATAAGAAGTCCAACGCCAGACTAAAGCGAAGGAAGTCCAAACTTTCCTAGTTGTGGAGTCCAGTCCAAAGGTTGCTGAAGCAGGAGCCAGAAGTCTGAGCACAATAAAAGCTGGATGGGGGAAGATGTGAACAAAGCTAGAGAAGGGCACGACCTGTGCTCTGATTTCCATATAAGCAAGATCTTAGTTTTCATAATATTGAATGAAAATAAGTAAAAAGTATTTTATCTTGGTTTAAAAGAGCAGAATTTGGCCACAGTATCAGTGGTCATTAAATATTTTTAATCCTTAAATATTATCGTGAATCTATCATTATTTAACCGCTCTGAACTCCCATAAAGTAAACTGATACAAGTTATAGCCTAAGCCTGTAACTTATGTTTAAAATCCCAAGTCACTGAACTGAAGCAAAACTTGTCGTTCAAAAAGACACAATATTTTCACACGAGGAAAGCAAAACAAAAAGGGAAGAACAAATCTCCTTTTGCAATACACTTCATTATTTGGTTTTTCTGGACTTATATTTTTTTCTCAGGGAGACTTAGGGTACTTAATGTACAATAATTAAAAAATTGAGGATTTATTATGATACTTCAAAATATCATTAAGGCTTATGTAAACCAGAGTTCAAATTGCAGTTGATCTAGTTCCTTGGAGCTATTTAAGCTAGAAAGAACTCATGAGTTTTACAGCCTACGTTTTTATAAAGCATATTATCCCAAATGGGCCAATCTGAAAATCACCATAGTGAGAGTTTGTTATATTTGGCTGGGATCTGCAATTGTTAGGAGTCAATCCAAAATTCGGTGAAGTCATGGATTTTCATCAAGTCAGTATAGATTAATATGGACTCGATCTGTTACACTTCAGCTAACAATGACCTTTCTTTACATGTATGTGCATTCACTTTCTACATTCGGTTGCCAATATATGTAATTCTTAAGCCCTACAGAGCACTTTACTTGGGAAAAATACCTTGCCTGTCAGTTGTTCAATCAGTGGTTATAAGTGGTCATGGTAAATCCTGCACACTGCAGTGAGACTAATCCAGGCAGAGAAAGTGCATGTATCGAGAGATCCAGTTTTTCCAAATAGATTTATTTAGCTATTTAAATCATACATGAACTTTGAAAAAGATGCACCAATAAGCTTAGGCAGTTTCTTAGCATTACGTTTTCTGAGAAACTATCGGGCTAATTTCCACCAGAATTTATCATCACATGCAAAATTGCCGCAGTTAAGAAAATTGCTGTTTGATGTATAAAGGGGCGAATTGTTCTTCTGAAAGCAAGGTAGTATCGAGTTTGGCAGTTGTTATACCAGGTTATATGAACTGTGAATGTTCTACAATGTTCTCCCGTACCTAATCGGCTCTAACTGTTGATACGTCTCTGAATGAGGCTTGTAAATGGCGGTCCCATGAGTACCAGCCAGTTCTGGAATAGAAGTTTTGATAATCAAGTAACGTATATGCTCCCTGTTGCATGTAAATTACACCGCTTCTGTTTCTCTAGATACACTTTAGAAGTAGTTGATTGGCACCACACACTTTGTGTACAGCTATAGAGTGTTAGATTCAGCGGAGAAGGTTTTTTTTTTTTGCAACAACTGCAGATTATTCATAATGCAAGTGAGTGTGAGGACAGTACTGATTGACTGGGCTGAAGTAACATGTGGCCTTATACTGCTTTTATATATAATTAATTCTTTCATTACACACACAAAGATTTTTCCCCTTGTGTCCTGGCTCGGATAAAGGGGTATTGCTTCTGCCTCTCACCTTAGCCAGTGTGGCCTGATGGAGAAAGCCATCACATCTCCCCTGCCCCCATGACTTGCATCAGCTATATATGATTTATCTTTTAATGTGCTGAGGCCCTGCTCAAGATTATCTCTCATTCACTCCATTGGCAGATTTTCTTACGGCAAGAACATTAATGGGAAGAATATTAAACAGAACATCCCCCCCCCCCTTTTTTTTTTTAATTTTTTTTATTTTCTATCTCTTCTTTAATTTTCATTTCTGTCTTAATGAGACAGTAGACATGATTTATTGAGATAAAGTTTATATGCTCTTGTTCCAATTCCACTTTAATACCTGTCATGAATGATAAATAGATAGGCTGGTAACTGGTGTAAATTACAGGAGCACAAGTATTGCATTATCCTTTCTAAAATATTGCCAGCCCCATATTACTTAATGGTACCCAGGGTTAGCAGGACACTAAGTGTTTCTGTGGTCTGTAAGGAATGTACGACTGAAAGTGTGGAGGTCTTCACACCCTGGGTGTGTAACATGCTGTGCATTATATCATGAAATGTGATTCTTCCTCCTATGCTTTGCTTCTGACTTTATTTATGGTAGAAGCTTTTGCACTTAGGCACTGGGTTGAGTCATTTTTCTATGATAGGGTCACTGTTATCAATGATTATTTTTCATTCACATCGATATTTGTGATATTTTCTATTAACTTCAAGTATTCATCGTTTTTTGCTACAGAGGCACTTTGATGGTGTGTGACTTGGTTTAAGAAATTGAAAGTTGACATAAATCTTGCCTTAATACTGTGGTCTGTGGGAGGTAAAATGTTATCATACTCTTTTCTTTTTGTGCTGTAGAAAGCGTTCTAAATTTTATCATGTATCCACAGACTTGATGTTACACTCTTGAAAATACTTGTATTCACGATTATCCTTAATAACAGAAAAGGGCATGTGAAATCAGTCAGTGCTGCTGTTTCTGCTATTTGAGTTAAATGTTTAGATAACGAGGTCCTGAATTAGGATGCTAGAGAGAAATCAGATCTTTGTAGGTATTTTTTATTTATTATGATAGTTGACATAATTAAATATTTTAATTAGAAAATATTTTTTGTTTACTTTCTGGGAACAGGCATTGTTTTTTGTTTGTGTTGAATGATCTTTGCTTGAACTTCCTTACCAAATTTCTATCTCTAGAGTAGCTCTCCTAATATTTGTACGCATTTTTGAACCTTTTTCCTCATTATGTGTGGTTATTGACTTGCCACGGAGCGCAAAATCAAAAGGCGATTTTGCTTGTCATACATGTTATGAAGCAAGGTAACCTTTTCCGGTTGGATTTTTTGCCAAGATGCTTGGGATTTGTATCCGCCAACTCATGCCAGTTCTGGTGTGAACTTTGCTAAATTTCTTGAATGGAAAAAACTGAGAATTGGAGAGTAACTCACAGAATCAGAGAATGGCTTGGGTTGGAAGCCCAACCTTCAAGTCCATCCAATCCCAACCCCCTGCCATGGGCAGGGAGTCCTCCAACTATACCAAGCTGCCCAAAGCCCCATCCAACCTGGCCTTGAGCACTTGAGGAATGGAGCATCCACAACTTCTGGGGATTTGCAGATGTTTGTTTGCCTTGGGGCCCAGTCCTGCTGAGTTTTTCAGCTCTCAACCAACTGTAACCCTAAGAAAATACAACAGAAAGATGCATTTTATCTCTACAGCTGAACCTGAATCTCCACCCAGGCTGACCAGGGGGATGAGGCTTTGCTGTGGGATCAGCCATATGGCACTGCATGGCTCTGAAACACGTGCTGGGTAATTTTGCACCAATCTCAGAATCTCACTTAAGAGCCATCTGCTCCATTTGTGTTTTATCTGCACATTGGCCATCCCTATGTCCAACTTTCCTGGTAGCAGAAATGGCTGCCCTACCTTGGGGTATGTGGAGGCCAGAAGTAAATTTTGAAGAGCAGACAGGAAAAGCAAGGGAGACTTATCCCTGGGATATCTGTCCATCTTGCAGGAAGGCACTGCCTGCCAGAGTATCAGGCTGTAGTTATATCGATAGAAATATGGTAATACGGAAAGAAAAGCTCAATATTCTGCAGGTTCAAATTCAAAATTCACCTTGTCCTGGGGAAGATGGCTTTCCTCAGACAGAGGTATATATTTCCGCAGTTCGGTATCCTCATATATGAGGCTCACCTATAAAGCAGTCATTTCTGGCCTGTTCACAGTCACTGCCTTAAAGAAGGTGGGTTCTTATTGTCCATGCTGTGCTCATTGCCATGCAGACTGAATGCCTCTACATCAACAGTGGATCTGACTTCGTCGCATCAGGCGCCCTTTTGATAAATACTGCTGTTGCAATGTGTTTGCACAAGGTGAAGACCTATCACTTAAAAACATTTACTTGATGTATTTACATATAATTCTGCATTCTCCCAAGACCTGTTGGCAGCAGTAAGTTATTCTCCAATGTCAGCCGTTACAAGGTTGTGAGCCCCGTGGCTTTTCAGTTCTGCGTAGAAACAAAGTACTTGCAGTTGCTTTTCCATTTGGCCGTCTTGTTGCTTTCCATCAAACAAAAAAGCATTTCTCAGATGTCATATGAGCATCAGCATCAGATTTCGGAGCGATTAGATTGGTGCTACAGGTAGATCTAAAACTGTTGCTCCTGCTGGTGTGTACTAAACCGTTAGTGAGGCCTTTGATGTTCTACCTGAGTGCTTACAAACTGTTGCCACCTCAGTCTGTCAGCATTTTTGATGTTCCAAAATGTGGAAAAGATAACCACGTATCATTAGCAACCTGTTGCTGTTCAAAGATGAAAGGCTGTGATGGCAAAAGCGCCATCCATATCTGCACTGTTATCTTAGAGGCACGTTAGCTGTGCTGTGCACTAAGATTTGTCTTGCCAGCCATTAAAATAATTAATCAGCAAAATGGCATGTTAATGAGGACTGTAGAGATGCCTAGATGGGTTCATAGAAATGATCCTTTATGTCTGAGGGTGTTTTTTCTCTGTTCTTCCTTGCAAGAAAGAAAATCCAAAGCAGCTCTGTGCGTTATTCCACTTACATTAGTGTTTGAATAAAATCAGAAGCAGATCCTTGAAACTGAGGCGAAGTGTAATGTGAATGAACGGTTTTTAGGATGATTGTTTGATTTGCCTGAGAGGGAAAAAACGCTTGCGAAAACTCTGAAATATTTCCAAAGGTTGCTTTGTTTTTTGTTGTCTTTTTTTTTTTTTTTAAGCTAGAAGTAACTCAGATGGGGCTGTGGTTGCAACTAAATCATCTGTCTCTGAAGTGCATGCAGGACTGGATGATAGTTTGGGAAAGAAACCCCCCCCCCCCCCCCCTTAAACACTGATAGGAAAGTGCTTGGAAGCAAAGTGCTTAGTAACAATCAGAAGAGATGACAGATTGCATTATTGCACAACAATAAGTCTTCAAGGTATTAGAGGTATCAGTTTACAGCCCTTTCTATACCATCATTACCTGCCACAGCCTGACTCTAATCACAGCAATAGAAACTGGGGTAGCTCTGTGGGTGTTTGTGACTTTCTCTGAATATTTATGAAGGTTATAAATGAAATCAGGATCTTGCTCTCTGTTCTTAGCCCATCTGTATAACCATGAAGGCCAAATGAAGCTTTTAGTCATTATACTTAATTGGATGAATGGCCTTCAAAGCTGTCAATAAGTGGTATGTTCACAGTAAGGTAATTAATAACGCTATTTCCTTTTGGAAGACATATCATTAGCCATTATTTCTCGAGATACAACACCAATGTCTTTATTCAAAGAGGTAATTGCAGGTTACCCACCAATTCCCCACCAGTGACATCATCTTTGCAAACTGAATCTCACAATCTGTCACTTTTGAATTCACAATTAGGATATTTTTCTAATGACAAGTGAATGTTATTGAAAGAAATACCTACTTTGTCTTTACAGGAACAAGCACAGGCTTTTTGAGGGGTGAGGGCTCGCAGCACCGCAAGGCTTGTGAGCTGTTAGACCAAACATCTGGGACATCCAGAATGGATGCATTGATGGATCCAGCAAAAGTCACAAAGGCAAACTGGCAGCTGTATCACTACCAGTAGGTCACCAGCAATCGTGACTGCATACTTGAACAGACATGTCAAAAATATTCTCTGCTGTAGAATTTATTTGCTAGTTCAGAGGCATTTTATAATAGCGGATAAAGAAAGTCTGTTGGATTGTCCTCATTCGCTCTCCTAGAAAAAATATTGCATTTATGTCACTGCAAAATCCTAAAATACATCCATTGTTTTCAGATGTCTCGGAGAGTTACTCTTCCTCTTGCATTGGCTGTTAGGCTGTTTTCAGTATCTTGGGAGCTTCACAAAGGTATAAGCAACAGCATGCTTTGTGTACTGACTTTGATCTGCAGACTTCAAACAAATGTGCTATGCGAGCGTTTGTCACAGACCCAGTCTAGCAGGAGCTGGAACCCTTTCTACAACCAAACCCAGCTATTTTGATTCTGTTTTTGTATCCTCGCCTTAGCAGGAGCAGGAACAATTTAAATGGCTTCAGCCTTCGGCTGACCCTATGTCAGTGCGTGTTCAGGTGAATCAGACTAGATTTTGGAGAGTTAACAGCATGGATAATCACCAAGCAGGGTGCACCACTGCGGTCAGGTCCCAGCCAAAAATAGCATTCGTATTCTTCACCGAGGTTGGGGAGAATATTTTCTCTGTCAGAAGGCTGTAATGTAGTGGAAACTACAGTTTCTTTCTCAGTGGTTGAAGATTTTGGTGCTAAGCAGTTTCTTCTGGTAAAATATTTTAAGTAGTGACATAATTTCCTTTGAATAACTATCATTTTCAAGCCCAGTAAAAGTGAGAGCTTTATGGGCTGTATTAACTCAAACAGCCCTTTGGAGAACGTCTAACATTTTATGAATACTTATTGTCTGCTTTTTCTCCCTGCTCTTAAATAATGAAATACCTAACACCTGCAGATGAGTAATGATGTCGAGAAAGAAGATCTAACACTTAGTGCTGCCTGGAATATCAGGCATCAGAATTTCTCATTTGTAAACAAGGCTTCTCACAGGGGTTGCAAATATCAGTCGTCATCTCCGAAGCTGCAGCAGGAAGCGTTCAGACCGTCAGTGGGTGAGTGCACTGTGACTGATGGCATGCTGGAAGAATTTGCCTCGGTTTTCAGGCCTTGTGAACCGTAGGGAGCACGGCTGCAAATGGCTCTTACAGAAGTACAATGTGGAAGAATTTAGAGGTCGTATAAACTTCTGTCATGGGAGCAAAGAGATGTGGTGTTTCAAAGTTAATACAATAAACATTGAGTTCGGTGCCTGATCTCTTTTTTCCTTACCTGACTTTATTTGCTATCTAACTTGCAGTGTGGAGCTTGCTATGGCACTTTTCTTTGCCTCGGTGATCTCATCTCTCTTTAATCTTATTCTTTCCTTTTTTCTTTCCTTTCACACATCCCCTGGTAGTATTTACCTATTCACAAATCTGGGGAGAACGCTACTGCACAGCTGCATTTAAATAGCAGAATTAGAAATATAAGTTCTTGACCTATGAAGCAAAAGGAAGGTGGATTTTTCTCTATCCTAATCCCTCGAATATATGACAAATTTATAATGCAGACTTGTAGAACAATTAAGGCATAATTATTGAGAAGTGAAAGTCTGGCAATAAAAGCTTCGTTGAATCTTGCATTTTAAATACAAGGAGTTGAATCCTAGAAATCTTTCTTTGGTGGAAATGCTTGTGTAAAAACAGATTGTTCCATACCTGTCTCTATCAAAATGCATTTCCTAGGTGATAGGATAGATAAATAAGGTAACCAAGACAACAAATTTTGATTTGCAGGAATGAAGTGACTGTTGGATGATGGAGGTTCCCACAGCCCTAGGGGAGAAGCTGAAGCCCATGCTGATGTTGGTGGATGAAACACAAGGCCAGAGCATGCCCCATACAGCAGCTGACTTTGCCAGTCCTTGCACGACTCTTTCCTTTTCTGCTATAGGAAGAGAGCACATCATAGGCAAAATGCAGGACCAAGGCTCTCAGTGAAGGACCATCTTTCCTGGTTTTGCCCAGCTGAATTAGCAGGATAGCAACAGGGTTGTGTTGATTGCCCTAGAGGAGGACTGGTGTTTGGGGCAGCTATTGAAGCTCTTCCCAACTCTGTCAGCAGAGGTTGTCACAGGGCACTGGAGTGCTGACATGGTATGCTGTTGAGAGATTCTGCCATGGTACAATGAGCTATGGATAAAGAACCTCAAGGGCTGTCTGAAAATCAAGGTACTGTAACACGTCCGTCCTAGATGCTCAGTCCATTGAGTATACTACAGAGCCACTTAACAAAGGTGTAAAGCATAAGTAGCATCACCGTTGCAAAATGAAGTAGTCGTATAATGCATACATAATTATATATTGCACAAATAATGTTAATGATGCTGCCAAATGCTAACTGTATTACTCACTAGAGGGCAGATTATAATCCTTGCTGGGTGCTTTCCTGCTCTTTGCCTGTGTCGCAAGGAGACAACAGCTCTCAGTGCCTTGCGGGCAGGTGGGGGCACAGAGAAGGGTTCTGAGGCCAGTGAGTCCGGTGGCAGTGGCATCCTCTTGTTGAAACAAAGGGGAATCATCGACTGGCTTCGAGTAATAATCTGGTTGGTTGCTCTTTCTGGAATTGTACGTCTGTGATTACTTTTTTTTTTTTTTAATTTCTTTCATATTTATGGCAGAATTGGAACATAGAAAGCTGAAGTCCAGCTAAAGCATAGTGAGAGCAATTGTGATGCTTACACTTATACGCAAAAATGTTTGCAGAATCAGGATGTTTGTGATGATTTTATAAGCTCATTGGTATTTAACGTGCACTATATTTCCACACCCCCCCCCCCTTTTTTTGTGTGTGTCTTTTTAGAGTTTTTGTAAAAGTATATTTTACTGTAAATGTTACTATATTTTTTTCCCAGTAGTAATCTGTAGGAATCTATATTTTAAGCCTACTTGAAGTACGGACCCCTCTTCCAAAATATTCAGTCAGCTTTGGCGTTAACGTAAATTTCTGCCTATTTATGTCCAGAACCACCATGGGGGATCTGCTGTGTGCTACGTAACTTAAACAAACCAAAACGACTTAAATGAAGTTTTGAGATCGAGACAGTTCTTGTCTTTTCTTCCTAAGTACAGCATACTGATAAAATCAGTAACGTTTCAATCCCTTGAATTTTTAAAGTAAAGAGAGACTAAATATAGACATGGAGGCCTCTCGCTCAACCTGCTGACCCTGAACCAAGTGACTGTAGGTTGCACTGACAAGAGCCCCTTTGTCCTTTTCATTAATCAGACCCACTGAGCCAGGTAAATCTTTAAACAAGATGAATGGGCATCATTTTTAAAAAGTAAAATAATTCACTGGGCTTTGGGTGTGCTCCTCTTTAATTAGTTTGATGAGCACAAAGTCTGAGGCCTTGTCAAACACCCAGTATTAACTTTTGATACTGACCCAGAAGTGGAGCATTGCAGAGGTAAGAGCATGGGCAGGTGAAAATAAGTAAGATGTTTTCTGTTAAAGCCTTTTGCCACATGAGAGGAATCATTACCACAGTGATACTTCTAATTATAATGTCATTAGGGCACTACTGCAGGTTCCTATGGCACATGAAGTTTTTCAGCATCTTGATCCAAAATGGGTAAAATATAGGCATTAACCCTTTCGCTGGAAGTAGAGTTGAATGTCCAGGCAAGTTGAAAGAACACAACTTTAAAATAAGTTAAGTCATAGTATTTTTGAGAGTTCTGGCAAATTTAGCAGTAGTAAAGAATACTGAAGAGTAACTCACCTGATCCTTCTGCATTCTTGCCAGAGGTCACGGATGGAGAACTGATGATATGTGTTTCTCAAGACACCAAAAAGGGAAAGAAAATGTACTTCATTGTTGATCTAATTTTTGTCTGACTGGAAAACAGGAGGCGAAGTTTCTGGCACAAAGTTATTGGCCAAACCTTTGAAGAATAGCCAAAAGCAGATAACAGGCCTGCAGACTGTATTGCTCTAAGTCACGTTCAACTCCTTAAGCAGCTGTTCAATCAATGAAGTGAAAAATTCTTCAATTTTTGTGTAATTTTCAAACTGCTGATGATACTATAACATATCCTCTAGGCTTTTCTCTTTGTTTAAGTGGCCTGGATTTATACATTCAAATCTTGGCTCTAGAATGGTTCCAAAAGCGCAATCATGCATGCAGATACCACCAAATTTGTCAAAAATGTTATGCTATTTAATGCTATGATAAAACCTTCTACTTAGTGCTACAGTGCTTCTAGAATTTGTCTTGCAGGTCTAAGTTGATCTTGCCTATAACTGACCTGGAAAGGAGCAACATTTCCTGGCTTTGCACGGTGCTGACACTGTGTTGCTCTGAACTGAGTCTAGCTCCTGGTTTGCTCTTCAGGAGTCAGACAGTTAAACCACAACCCAATTCTGCCCCTCTGGAACAAAATAACATCATCTTCAGTGTTTCAGGAACAGAGAAATTGAACCTTGGGAGTTCCACAGGTTCAGATTTACAGAATGCTAAATGGGCACAGCTCCTTCTCAGGCTCCCAACCCAATAGGGTGTTCCCAGGCAGGGGCTACTCCAAGCTTAGGCGTGCATAGGAGATCCCAGATTAGAAGCCTACTGTCAGAGATACCTAGAGGAAGGGGATTTTGAGTACTGCATTATGCTTGAGGCAGACATTGTGAATGATGGAAAGAAATGAGAGTTTTCCATTGGATGAAATTGCACAGGGAGGGTAGATCAGAGTAACAGATGCCACAACAACCAAATAAGTTCAAAGCAAAAGGACAAAGGGCAAGAGAGAGAGATTTTAAAGGGGGAGGAAGCAGCAATAACATTACTAATACATCCCTGTGTTCTGAAGGAGTGGCTTTTTTGTGTGTGAAACTCAGCAAGTTGTGACACTGAGCAATGCCACTGCTGTAGCACAGTCCACGTGGTACAAAGTGGGGATGCAGCATAAAGATTTTGTGAATTCCAGAAGCTCCTCTTTGATGACTAAATAGTTATTAGCTCTTTGAGACTGAGTACCATTTGGGTAATTGGCAAGTGGACTGTGACCTGAAGGACTGATAAACAGGAGGGAAATAATTCAAAATTCTTTTCAGTTCTCCTCCATACTGCTTTTGTTTCATGTTCAGACAACTCAATCTAAAACATGAAACGTTATTTTCATAAGAGCAATCATAATTGGCATAATTTGGAGGAAAAAAAAACAACAAACTAGCAGCACTTGCTAATATGGGCAGAATTCAATTAATAAAACACCAAACCACATACTGTGGCTGATTTGTTTGTAAAATACACTTGTGTAATTTAGTAGACAAATGTGTTGTCCGTGGTGGTCACTGTATTAAAGACAGCAGGGTTTATCCCTTACATCCCATTTTTTTAAATCCTTGGCTTTATTGGCGCTTTGAAAACTAACAGCCTAGTAGGTTGTTCCTAGGTAGGAATTCTGCTTCAGAAGCACAGTCTATAGAGAGGTACTCATTTACGTGACATCACAACGTTGTCTGGCTCATGCAAAGAAAGAACTTTTCACATGACATGAGAAAGACTCTACACCTGTGATGGCAAAGAACACTTCTCATTAGCAATGTAAGTATGTAGTTTTGTTATTACTTATTCAGAAATCAGCCTGCAGACTCAAGATGATCTGTGCTTCACCTCACCAATCCTGTTCCTGGTACATCTCATGTGAGGATAGGTGCACTTCCATTTCAACCCTAAAAGTGGGACTATTCATCTTTCTGAATCAGCTACACGGTCCATCTCTTCCACTGCACCAAATCCTTGCAGGGACTCGTTTTCAGCTGAGTTTTATTATTCAATGTGCACCTCTATAAAGTCCTGAAAGAGAAAGTGCTCAGGTCACATTATTCGTTTTTGCATAGTACCAAAGAATGTTTTGTGAAAGCCTTTTAGTATCAACTTTTTTCTTGGAGTGGTGTCAGTCTTCAAGAATTTGTAAAAATTTTACCTAACCAACCACTATTTATTCCTTTCTGAAAGAAAAGCAAATGGTTACGTGCAGCCCTGGCCATTTTGCACTCGCATATCCCTACCTGATCCCTGCTCCATAACACACCCAGGTGTGTGTGGGCTTTGCTCTGCTCTGCCTCTTCACTGCCCACCAGGGGACTTCAAACATGAAAGAGCTGCCGTGGTGCACACCCATTTCCGGACATGGAGAGGAAATCCCAAGTGAGTACCTTAGGATAAGCACCCTGAGATGGTCTTTGGTTGGCTTTGGTTTCCATACTTTTGTGACATGGAATCACCTGAAAACATAACTTTGCAGCTTAGATAGAGCTTTGGTGGAAAAATGTTTAAGTTAACATCACATATCATAATGGGTAAATATCTCAGTTCATACCTCCTGGAAATCTCTTTTTAATCCATTTTTTCATATTGTTTTGGGCTGCAAAGTAATTTGCATGATGTTTTTCTCCTTCCCATCTGTTCCCCCCTCTCACCACTGCTCACCTTTATAAACTTATTTCCAGGTGGAGAAACCGTGATACTGCCTTCTTCCTGGGCTACAAAATGACAGCACTTGTTATCTGTCCAGTCATCTGTTCCTGTTTAGTCAGTAAGTGGAACATATCCTACAACTTTCTTCAGATAATGTTCCTCTTCTTCCATATTTAGGGGGCCTCTATTGTATATAATCTCTCTGCAAGATAAGAGCTTAATAAATAACTCTTTTTAATAGTATTTTTTTTTAAATTCTGTATGTCTAGAACACCTGTTCTGCTGATGCTTGTAGATTTTCAGGTAATTTGACTTTAATTTTTATATAAAAAGGAGATATGAAACTTCCCCCTGACATAATTAGAAAACTAAAATGTAAGTTTGCTCGCTGAAAACTATATCTTGGAGTTCTTTTGCAATACAAGTTAATTAACTGGATTTAGATATTTGCAAGACGATATATTTAATGGGATTACTGCTCATATAATGTTCTCAGTGACTGATTTGGAATCTAAGCTCAGGGAACAGAATACCGAATTTCCAGCTCTTTGAGAGTTAATGTTGTGTTAAGGAAAAGTACAATTTGAACCTCATTGTTCATGAATAGCGAAGTTATTCCGGTGAAATGGAGCCGGTGCCTACAAGGGCTACACGAGGCAGATGCATGAGCGGGAGCGCAGACAGCGGCATTCCTGCGAGTGCTCGGCTACAGATATCCCCGCACCTGAACTCCTGGCAAGTTCAAGGCAATTGCATATCTCATCACAACATAATGGCCCTTTATTCAGCCCCTGTCTCCCAAGTGGGATCAATTAGATGCTTTGGTCTGCAGGCTTGAGAATAAACATTTGTGTTTTCGTTTATATTTAGGGTGAAAATGAAGACGCGTGGCCGCGGCCGTTCTGCCTGCGGCCGTCGTGTTTTGAAACAAAGGTTTAATCTGTTCTTTCAAAATACCGATTGTCTTTTTAATAGGAAAAGGTAGAAAGTTAAATGACAGCAAGCTCTGGGGAAAAATACAATAGCCCCGCACAGAGCATTTCAGTGCACCAATAAATCTTGCATTAGCGTCTATCTTCTTATTAAGGCAAATATATTTCTATGTGTCAGTTTGGCTCACTACAGTGTTAGAGTTTCACTCCTAACACAGGATTTCTCTAATGAATATGGTGATTTAAATCTTTCGATCAGAGTACTACTTCTAAAGAAATTTGAACATTTTTTTTGTTTAAATGCTATTAACCGTTTCAATATTAGCTCAGCCAAATAGCTATTAGATGGGGAAATTTATATTCTCACTTTTAGGAATGAATGTGTAATTCTTCTAATGTAAGTGCTTCTACATTCTAACACTTTTTTGAAGTACTTGACAAGTAGAACGGTGATTTGTGCTTAACCTGTGAGATTTTAAAATTTAACCAGCATTCCAAAGCTCTGGTGAGTTCAAATGCCTTAACATTTTTCCTTATGATTGTAACTTTATTTTTAAGCATTGATAAAGTGCAGTCTTAAAAATCTAACTGGATAAGAACATTTAGATGCCAGTGGTTCACCAGGACACAAGTTGGAAAGGGAAAGAAAATCCCATGGAGAGAAGGAAACTCTTACAATACCATACTTTATATATATATATATATGTACCTTATATACCTGCATACACCTTCCTAAGATATGACATAAAATACTACTGTAGTGACACTTGCTTTGTTTTGATCTTGATTTTTTGAGGAGGTTGTTTGGTTTTGGATATGACTGTATGCTCTGGTCAGAGGGCTTTGGTGACACGAAACAGAAGAAGAGCAAAGTTACCAGTATGTGGCAGTGTCAAAACTGACCTCCCAAATGAGAGTTGTGTCCAGACAACTTTGGCATCTGATGTTTTACATGGCTGCTACATTACAAATATTCCATTCTAGGTTTTTTAGTCCTTGAATAAATCGCCCTTATTAAGCTAATTTTGGATCCATTCTGTTTATGAATGCCTAAAAATATTCCTGACTGTTTTCCAGGCTTTTCAAGACTACTATGAGATGCACCCTATGATGTGAGCAATCACTAAACAGATAGCAGCAGATTAATAGTTTGAAGAAACCTCTTTAAAAATCCTCAGCTCATATATCTGTGAAGAGTTTCTGATCTTAAGTTTGATATTCTATGATTTTCCAGCAAAGGAATTTGAATCGTGTCTTTATATTCCTGTCCTGTACCAAAATGTGCTTGTTTCCAGCCAGGGCTTTCACTGATGTAAACCCAGATACTGATGTTCCTGGATTGAACAGCAATGCAACCCTATGAGGGGGAATTCCGTAGCTGAGAGAGAGCTTTTTTTCTCAGTATGTGTCATGGAAAAGAAAAACATGATCATTTAACAACTTTCTTCCAAGCGTGAGCGCATCTCTGAGTTTACAAAGTCTGGTTTTTGTGATGAAGAGCTTTCATCCATAGGTATATATGCATATATTTTAATACAATTAATTGTGGAACTAGCAAGATGATGGTTATGAGTGCACAGCAATATCCCATGTCCAGAAACTGCATCTGCAGCATCAGCATGAGAGAATAAAGAGCATTTCAGGAAGGTGGGATTCAAAGAACCCACTTCAGTTTGTCAGGAACTCTATAATAAGCTGTCCCAGTGCTTTTCTTTCACGTTGAATACACGGAATTAGTGCTCTTAGTGCACACAGAGAGCAGGGAGATAACGAACTACTGCTTGGATAAAGCAGATTTGATCTATGTATACGAATGAACTCGGCCAAGGATGGAGCTTCTGACTGAACAGTTTTGGCATCAGTTGTGCTTGGGAATTTTGCAAACAGTTACAACAGCAGTGAAGAACTTGTTACAAATAAGTCCTGTAAGTCTGGATATTCTGCTGTTCACAAGAAATATAAAATGAGTGCAGACTGGAGGAACTCCGATGAAACCATGCCCAAGACATAAGAACACACCGTCTGTCAGAACTGAAGCACTTTACAAGTCGAGCGTTGCCAGCCAGAACATCTGAAAATGTTTTGACAGTATCAAAATGTATCATTTGGAATGAACTGATAATGCTGTTTTGTCTTTCAATCCAACTTTTTTTTTTTTTTTTCAGCTTTCTGTTTTATTGAAAGAATAAGTGGAAGTGAAGTTAAGTGTGGCAGAATGTGTGTGCAAATTAGGTTAATTTTTCTCCTAGTTGCAGAAAGCAGAATAGTTTCTAGCTTATCTTGACAGATGCATTTTACAACTATCTATCTTCTATCTACCTTATGCCTCCAGTCCAGAGAGAGGTGAGAAAAATACAGCATTGTGCTATTGAAAAGGCAATATCTGAAACTACTCAACTGTTTGTTGCTGCATTAGTCCAAGAATAATTTAATTCTTTACTAACAGTAATTTAGAAAGCACAAAAACGAAGCTAGAACATTTCTAAAATCATTGTCCACTAGACACGTTGACTAACAGTGCTCTGCAGGAATTAATTGATCCAAGGGCAGGATCTGGCACTATGGCAGCAAAACTCTTCTCTCAGGGGAACTTGCAGTGCTCACGTGAGATGACAGCACTCACAGCTCTTCAGGTTGTGCAACGAACTGTTTTTCAAACACATCCCCTGTCCTTGCAGAGAGCCACTGGAGTTCCTCCGACCAGGCCTGAGCACAGCTAGGTATTGGCTGTTTCAATTACAGCTCAAATACATCACACAGATGGAGGAGTGCATTGGGCATGCATTTGGCATCCGAGGGCAGATGGCTTTTCCCAAAATGAGAGCCTGTGGAAAGCTGTTTTCATCTTCCCAAGCTTTCTGGCCTGATGGACTTCAGCACAAACGCGTTTCCAAATAATGAATCTGCAGTTCACTTTCTGGCCAAGGTGAACAAGCACACGTTAACTCATTCAGAAAGGAGATGAAAAGCTCACATTCAGGATGCATTAATCTGAAAACAAGTGTACTTTTGTGTCTGGGGAGTATTATTTTCATTGCCATCAATTTAGAACATAGATAGAATGTGATTCTAGCTTCACTATCAGGTTGCCCCACAGGCTGAGACCCCTCACCAGGCCATTCTATTTAATTTAGACTAATCTAAAGCTAAGTGAAACTTTGTACCCTCTCTGATTTCTCCCTATAATCAGGAACACTCTGATTTCCCCTTCCCCCATGACCCAGTCTGAGTGGCTGGGAGATGGGGGAGAGGTACTCAGGAAAGCAACCTCCAGGTAAAGGCAGTGGCTGTTTGTGCCAGCCTGTCTGCTTGCCTATTAACAGGTGGCAAACACGTCCAACCACATCATCCCTAGCTCTTGTTCTGTTTGAATTTCTCTTTACTTTTACACAATCCTCGTGAAGGCATGACCCTTTACACGTTTGCACGTGAGTTTTTCAAGGCATCACACATGTCAGTGGAGATAAATCTCTCATGGAAGAGGCTGAAATCCTAATGTTGCTCTTCCACCATTATGCTCCTAGGTTTGGGTGGAATTTGATGGGGCAGAGGTTGTGCCCTGTAATTGTAATGGTGGAGTATTTTTGGTTGGTGTTGTTTTGTCTGTGTTTAGAGGCATCGATATGCACAAGATAATCTGTTTTGGACAGTATCCAAGGTCAAAAAGAATTCAGCAGCTTTGGCAAAGTGTTCCCCTCTGCCTGTGGTTTACAGATTCATCCATCTGTGAGACCTTAAAGAAGTAACTTTCTCTCTCTGTTGCTATCATCTCTGATCATTAGACTTGGTTTTGCTGCTTTCTCTGTCCCCATCTTCCTTTTTTTTTTAAACATCTCATGACTGCATCCATTGGATAAGTCAAGTAGCGAAGAAAAGGATCCAGTAGTGCCCCTCAACTGGTAGGCACTTAGCAAGCAAATCAACAGGTTCCCCTGCTAAAGAACCACGCTTACATCTAGTTAATGTTCTTAAGCTCTTATATGCTAAAGCAATGAGACTCAACCTGCCTGTGACTCTCAGTCTTTTACAAACCAAAATTTGTAGTCATTGCTTGTAGGCAAGAAAAAAAATGATCTGCAGCAGGCCCAAGTTTAAGTCAGCAAATTTGTTTCATAACAGCAGAAGTACCTGGGGTGCAGATCTCCAGGGGGAGCTCAGGTGCGAGGGGCTCTTCCAGTCCACTCCTCTTCTGGCAGTTGTTCGGTTTGTCGCTTACCTAAATACGCCGAGTATAACCCACATCAGGAAGGGGTTGTCAGAGGACAAATATAATTTTTATTGTCCTCTCTGATGTAACTGTGGGCCAGTCATCTCGTGTCCTCACAGATGATTTGTTCGCCAGTACTGTTTATCTTATTTTGGTCTAACGACAGAGACCATAGACAGACTCTCATAGCTTCCCCTTGAAGCAATCGTTCTACTAATTAAAATGAAAAGGGCCTGATTGTGTTTATCCTAAAAATATAATTCTTTTTCTGATTAGGGATGCAATTAAAAAAAAAAAAAAAAGGCAAAAATGAATATCTTATTTTTGTCTGTTGGCTCACAAAACCTGCATGAACACGAGTTTTATGTGTGTGAAACTGCCAAATTGGAGCCAGGGTAGAAATTCTCAAGGGTCTGAATGTTGAGAAAGAGAGAGAGATGAAACAGCTGAGTTACTGAACTGAGAAACATATGCGCTGTACTTACACATTTACCAATGCTCTAAAGGTTTTCTGATATGTGGCTGCTCTCTTGAAAATTATTTACGTGGTAGTCTGGAGTCGTTCCCACAGATATGCTACCGTTTTGATCTGTCAGTTATATTATGTGTTGTTGCAAAGAAGTTTGTAAAAGACTCTTTGTTCCTTAGATGGAAAGCATTTTGAAGGAGTTCTACCAGCCAAATGGGTAAGTAGCAAGCTGCTCAAATAGCTGTTATTATGTATGTGACCAAAGAGCAGAGCAGCCTTTCTAAAGTAAAGTATTTCTATTATCCTTGATATTTTTTTCTTAATGAACAACAAATCATGAACATCACAAACGAGGCTGTCTAAAAGTACATTAGAGGTGGATGTAAACATTGCCAATGTCAGAGGAGATGGTTCCCATCAACTTTTGGCAGTGCTGAATCTGATGTCCCTTTACAAACACAGAGATGCTCAGAGACCTCCTTCGTGGTGCCCATGGAAACCACTGCAAATTTGACAGCTCTGGCTCCTGGTAACTCCTGTGGGCTCCTCAGGTCCATAGCAAGGACAGCTGCCCAAAGCCAAGGTTCACCCTCAGGGTAAGTGCTCTGAAGAGAAACAAATGGGCCTTCTGCTTCTCTGTGCCTCCGCGCTATTTCACTGCTTTCTCTTCTTCCACTGCCTGTTCTCTAGGGGTCAAGATGACACTCAAACCTCCTCTAATCCTGGCCTATCTCATTCCAAACAGACAGTTACGTGTTGTTTTTGTGTTCTTCCTATCTATTCCTCCTACTTTTCTTTCAGGTAGTTCTACTTGTTCTTATCATGTTTTTTTTCCCATAAATATTCTCTTTCAGCTCATGATATCTCTTTTTGTTGTCAGAGTCATGCATTCTGCCCCTTCTCACAGTAATCTCGTGACCCTCAGGTAATATACAGTACTAAAATAGATGAAGTCCTTTCTCTTTTCTCAGCCAGCACCTAGTTTCCAGCCCTCCTAACATTGTATGCCTGAGGTCAAGTTGAGATGAGTTCCACAGAAAAGATATTACTTTCTCATTGGTAATTTAAGATTGAGACTGAGAACCAAGAGTACAACGCTATAAGAATAGCTCTCCGTGTAACAAATGCAGTTTGACTGCCAGGAGCACAGAGTATTTTGTCAGAGACTCAAAAGTATACTGAAAAGAGTGAAAATGATGCTTCTGCGTGTTTAAATACAAACGTTTGACTGGATTTTTTCATTTAGTTTTGTCATTCCCTCCTCCCAGCCCCTTCCCCCCCCCTTCCCCCTTTTTTTTTTGAAAGCTGAGTTGTTGGTCAAATGATTTGACACTGCTTCTTGATTTTAGTGCTACTGAAAAAAGCAGGAAAAAGAAAAGGGAAAGGTCTGAAGCTCACCCTTTTGTGCCTACTAACTTCAGCGTTAATTTGGGAGGTGGAATTTTCATCACATAAGAAACTGTGAAATTTCGAAACTCAGACACTTCTTTGATATGTTGGTATCTGGTGAAAGCAATTCTCTGTTCAGGTCCCTCTGGCAGAAGTGCTGCTGCTGTCACTGCTAACTTCTCTTCCTATCCACAGGACCTGCTTGTCAGGCTCTTCCATCTAGGTCAACTGGCATGCAGTGTGTAAGGGCAAGAGCAGTCTGGGATTTACAAATGAGTTACATCTAATTTACTTACATGCAGATATCCTTTTTGTTTCTCTCGTGAGGGATAACCCATGGAGGAAAATGCTTTCCTTCATCATGATATACTGCAGTTTCAAAGCTTGACAGTCTACTTGGCTTCCCACCGCTCTGCTACCAAATGTGTGGTTCTGTCTGTTTTCAGCCAGAATTTTTCTTTCACCATGACATAAAACTTGTCCTGTTTCCAAATAAAAAGGGCTTGATATTTATAACCCTGGGGAATCACGTCCCCCATGCCTTCTTGTCTTCATTAGCATTTCCAATCATCCAAAAGTTCAAATCCATCCAAAGGTAAATTGGATATAACAATCCAAAACAGTTTTAAATGATTTTCTACCTGAATACAATCCAGTGGATTTCTATATGTTTTATTATTTTAGATAGAATATCTGCTTTTGTAAAGAAATAGGGCAGGGAGAGGCAGATATGCCAGAAGACGTCTTTCTTAGCTGTCTTAACCACCCATCCATTGCTGCAGTGCTAACCAGTGCTCCAAGTGGAAGATGTACCATTGTGCCATCACCAGCGCTGTGTTAGTATACCATGCACATGTTGTACTGGGTTTCCTAGGAAGGTCTAAGGAAAGAAAGCATTTGATAGAAATGATGTTTAGTCCTGAACTTAGCTTTGCACTGTGGTAGAATGAAAACTAAAGCTCACCTAAACACAGAAGGAAATGCAGCCAACCACAGCTGAAGGATTAGTAAAAAGTGTTAAAAATATTATATGGAAGTTTTAATTACACAGAAAAATTACAAAATGCCCAGTAATTACAGTATATTGATTCCAGTTGTTTTTTTTTTTTTCTTGAAATGCTAAAACTATTTCAACACACACAGAATCAATAAACATAATTAAAATATGAGCTCATCAAAACAGTAATTAAATGTACTTAACAGCTTTTGTGGCTTTTCTCCATATGGTTACTGTGGGAGTGTGAATCTGGCTTGCTAGATAAATGTAACAAAATAAAGTGAAAGCCTGGGAAAAGATTACTGTGGTATCATAAGCAAATACAATAAAGTCTAGCTCTATAATAAGTTCCAATAAATCAAAAAGTTGACAAAGGAAGCAGTGTTTACAATTATTAGAGAGAAATTCTGGGTGTTTTATATTTTTATAGGATTAACACTATCATGGTCATAACACAGAAACCAAATCGAATCTTTGCTCCATCATTAAAACTGCTCTAGCAGAACGCTTTCTGTTGCACGAATGATGTGTGGCGTGTTTCTGGCATCCTGGTGTCAGTGACAAACCACTTGACAGCTGTCAGTCAGGGGGCAGTTGACATCAGGGACGTGGTACAGCTGCTCTGAGCTGCCCTTTGGAGCAGCACGGCTCTTCAACGAACAGATAAGAAGCACGGCTGCCAAGCAGAAAGTAAATTAGATGCTTGGAGCAGAGCATGTAGATAGATCTTCTTCACCCCTCTCCCTGCCTCCTCCCTGGCTACATGAACAGTGTCATGAAGAATATGGAAAAATCTGTGAGCAGTACATAAATAGGACATTCACAGCCCTTTCTGGAGTTCTCACCACATCTCTGCTGTGTCTTCTGAGGTCCTTCAGAAACATGGGACATAAATGCTCTTTTTGCATTGCTGCACTAATGTCTGTCGTTGTTTCTTGGAAATAAAGGCACTGTATGGGAAACTGTTAATCACAGCCTGAACCTCTGATTAACCATCTGAGGCAAGTGATGGGTCAGCTGCGGGAGCACAGCTGAAGGTAATTCAGCTGTGCTCCCAGAAGGGGTGGAGCTTGACTCCACCTCTTCTAGATCCCATTTAAGGGCTGACCACCACTAAGGCAGCATCTCTTTTGGAGATTGCTTCTGTGTGGAGTTCCTTGTGGCGAGCATCCATCCTAGCTGTGAGCCTCAGAGTGGGTGAGTTGTTCCCCTATATCCTCTGGATATTCATCTGTTACTACCTTGTATAATAACAACTATACAGGCACATACACCAGTAGCTTATGACTGCCCTCAAACCTTAATGTCCTAAGGAACAGAACATTCAGTATAAGAGCTTTGTTTAAATCCACCGCAAAATCCCCAAAGCCAGCTAAACTCAGAGAATGAAATAAGACAATACTTTACAATTTCCACTACTTTTTTTTAAAAAAAAAAACAATCATGAGAGCTTTTCTCACTCAGATCAGGCTTCACACTACAATGTATGTACTTCACCATCACCTTGTAGGCTGAGAAAATAAATACTTTAAGATTATGAAGCAGGGCAAGAAGGCAAAGTTCTCCTGCAACGCTCCGTATGTATAATTGTTGTCCTCTGCTCTGTAACACATCCCACCTGATGAGTTTGCTGGTTATTTGATGTTTTACTTTATTGTTTCTTTGTAGGGAGGTGGATAGAGAAAAAAAAAAAAGTCTGCTGTCCAGCTGGACCAGGAAGAAGAGTGAAGAAGTTTTCAGTGGCTTTTTCAGAGGTGTTTTACAGCCAGGAGCGTTACAGGAGTGGAAGACCTTGTGCTTTTGAGAAGTCTGTCCCACAATGGGGTTCTGGCATCCTTCAAACAAGGTAAGTGCTCTTTGACCATAACTCCATCAGGAAAGCAGGATTTGTTAGCTCAACCATTGTGTTAAACAGGGAATCCAACTTGGGTTGCAGATAGCTGTCTTTTCCTTCCTTTGTAGAAACGCTAAGGTTGGAAGAGACCACTAAGATTACTATGCCCAACCCTAGCCCACCCCCACCATGCTCACTGCCCACATCCCTCAGTGCCACATCTCTGCGGTTCTGGAACTCCTCCAGGGACGGTGACTTCCCCGCTTCTCTGGGCAGCCCATGCCAATGCATTGCCACTCTTCCGAAGAAGAATTTTTTTCCTATTTTCCAACCTGAGAACAAAAGCCAGTGACACAGCAGAGCTGCATCCCCACCCCATTTATAATATCAATACATTTCAGGAGGGCAGGAAGATGTTATTGCTTTTATATTCACTGCTTTCAGTTCTTCCTCTCTCATAGGTTTTCTTTCTATCTATGTTTTTTGTTTTTAGTGTTTTGGGTTTTTTTTAGAGCTGATAAAAATTCCCTCCTCATCTTTCTTGAAATGATTCATTTGAGTTTTTTTTCCATTGTAGTTTAAACCACGTAATCATTCTACAAATGGGACCTGGTCCGTAACACCTAAAACTACTGTTCCATAGACCTTTTTAAACCCTAATGTAGGACTCAAATTGTGGTCATGGTTTTATGTTATTCCCCAATGACAGAATTACACTGTTTTACATTCTTTTATTTTATCACGAGAGCTAATGAAAAGGATCCCTCCCCGCTCTCCTCCCAAAGGCAGAGAGTTGCTCTAAAGATGCAGATAGAGGCATGCAGCTCATTCACCCCAAAGTTATTCAAATGAAACCAAAATCTTTCAAAATCCTATGAACTTTGTCAGAATGAAGCACTGAGTCCATTGGCTTCTGTTTGAAAACTAGTCAGTACATTTCTGTCCTTAGTCACCTGTTTGACAATTTGTGCTAGCACTTTTGCACCTGAAGGATTGGGAGTGATAATCTGTTACTGGGCCGTGATGTTAATTGTTTCCTCCTTCTAAATGAGTACAGCACCCTCTTGCCTCTCCGGGACAGTGCTGTGAGTTTATTGGATCCTGCATTCAGTTTCCACATCTTGTATTATGTTGCCAAGTAGGAGACAAACTGTCTAGTAATTAAGGCTGCTTTTAAAGTTGAAGATGGCCTTTCGAAAGGCCGAGATTGAAATGAAAGATTGAAGACAAAAATATCTTTAATGAAAATAATCAGAAGGGGGGAAAAAAAAAAAAGTAAAAGGTTTATTTTAGACTTGGCCTGAATATTGAATTACTACGGGCTTAAAACATTCAGCAGGCATTAATAGCTAGGAAACAAATATCTGGCAAACCAGGCTCTGAGATCCATAGTAGGGAGCTTGATCATCCTCTGAAATAAGTTTTGTACTCCTTTTGTTTTTTCTTCTTATTCAGCCAGCTAGATACAAGACCACTCCATCTTGCATATATAGATTGGCAAAGGAAAATCTGCTTAGCAGTCTGCATGAATAGAGTTTCCTTTTTCCTGTAGTAAGTTTCTATAGGAATTAACAAGCCAACTTAACAAGCGGATTTAAAAACAAGAAGCAAAACAAATAAACTGCACTGGAATATATTATAGCACTGTGAGAGGGACGCTATGATAGGGCCAACCTACCACTTCTTCCTGACTCTGTTTAACTCTGCAAAGCCCCAACAGCATGAGCTGTACATGATGCCCTATTCCATAAGATAAGTTCTAAGCAGAAAGTTTTCCAGGAGTCCCCAGGGGGAGAGCCATAAGATTTTAGATGCTTGCATGGCCTTTTTCATCATTGCTACCGTGTGCATTGGTAGTAGGGTTTTTCTGCTTACAGTATGCAATGTTGAGTTAGATCAGGCTTCAGACATTTTAGTTCAGGTATCTCATGGTCTCATTTTCCTCTGATAAGTTTGTGCAGAAATTGATAGTGTCTTTTATATTAGATATAAATGGTGGAAGCAGTAGCTAATTTGGTGACAGGAAAGACGAGTGTGTAGAAAAGTTGGTGATGCTTCTATGGGGAAAGGACAGTTGTTTCAGCACACATTTTAGGATTATTTCCCTTTTTCTGATAGTCTGAAGAAAAGTGGGCTAGGCATTTCCAGGACCCATTCCTTACAGTGAAATAGGTATTCTTGTATTTTCGAGACATTATTTTTTATTATTTATTTATCTCCGAAAAACTGTAACCCAACTCTCTAAATCTGGCATACAGGTAAGAAAAAAATGAGGAACGTCTGCCTAGACTTGGAAGAGAAAATGTAGCAATAAAGTTTTGATAGTTGGAAAAAGTGTAGTGAGCATGTGTAGTATGTTCCTGCCTTATGAATTTGGGCACGCACACGCAGCTAAGCACAGGCCCCAGTTCTGACCCTCTTGCAGCACCATCCACTCCCACCAATGTCTGTACAAGCATTGCTCCTCCATGCATGACTGGTCCCATTGGCTTCAAAGACACTACTCATGGGAGTAAAGTTACTCAAGCATTTAAGTGCTCGCTGGACTCAGGCCAAAAGCTTAATCTCTTCCATTTAATACCCTTTTCCTAAACTGATAACAGTCTTCAAGTTTTCAGTATCATGTGCAGCAGTTTAAATAATGTAGAACCAAAGCTAAAAAGTAAAATAAAAGTATTGTAATTTAAGGAGTATCGTGAGATAAAGAGCATAGCACAGGCACAGTTTTGTTAGCAGTAAGTAGCAGTGTTGAAGGCTGTTGTACATTGCTGGTATGACGGCGCTCTGTGTCTCCCAGGTTCTGAGAAAGCAAGGCAGGGATCTTGGGCAGCTCGGAAAGGGTGAGCACGAAGTATCGGTGTAAAGCAAAGTGTAAAAGATTGTATTTTGTCTGACTTGACCACAAGGAAACAAAATTTGTTCTGCTTTTCAACGTATCAGCTGAGGAGGGCAAAAATTTTCCACCATAAGGCGTACAGAATTTTGGCAACATAATCATCAATATGCTTCTGATTGTTTGAATTGTGATTATCCATCAGTGCTGGAGCATTCTGACCTTGTCCAGTTCTTATACTAACCTCCTTGTGATGTTACCTTCCTGTTTGTTTCAGGTGAGCTCCAAAGGACATTGCTAACATCCGTTAGAAATGTTTCATTCATTCTCCCATTACCTTCCAAAAAGAATACTACATATGCAAGATGATGTTCCACTTTCTAAAAGATGCTTGGTTGGGTGTCATTGTTTACACAAATGCTGTTCACATGCATTACAGAATAAGGAAAAATCAAAGAAATGTGCTTTACACATGGAATGGAAGGTATGTGTACTTTGAATCTTATTCATTCCCTTTGTCTTGATGGTCCTTCCAGAGACATGCTCAGTATGGAGTGGGAGTGTTGATAACCTCATCCTGCAACTTTCCATGCCTCTCAGATGCCCTGGGCTTCTCCTGCCTCCCTACAGACCAAGTGCATGAATTTTACTTGATACTCTCTTTGAGAGGACTTAAGAAAAGAGAAATTTGATGGACTCAAGGAAACTTATCTGTAATAATATTCAGATATGGAGTTTTATATGGACTAATGGCTTTTTGCCTAGAAATATTTCACTGATGTAGTCCAGACAGGACTTTTCCCAAGGGAAAAAGAACAGGAGCAAATGGAAGGGAAGGAGATGGAAAAGAAAAAAATTAGTTCTATTTTATTTTTTTTCAGAATCAGGTTGCCCATCTTTGGGTTTTCTTCATAGAAGAGTAGGAGAAAGTAAAAAACAAAGAAAAAGGTGCTACCTGAAATCATTCTGATAGCAATTATGCAAGTTTAACATTATGCATCTATCAGCATTAAGGACGTGTCTTTCAGGAGAAGGAACTTGAGTAGGTATATTTTGAACATACGTGTTATATGAAAATGTTCAGCTCTACAAAGTTCCATATTGACACGTCCTCTTAAACATATTTTGGTTATTATGCGGCATAGTTTTCATCTAGATTGAGTGACTTATTATTCCACAGTCACTTTCTGAATTTTCATACTAAAGAATACGTTTCTGATCAGCTTCTCTGTGAACTAGTGAGGAGCTAGAGGTGTCTGATAATGGTAGCAAAAACAGCTATGTGAGGGAAGAGGTGGTTAAAAGGAAGCATGGAGGTGAGAGCTTCCACAGTTGCAGTGCAAACAATAAACAAAAAACTAGGGCAAGAATAGCTCCATTAGGTTTGGTTTCAAACCAGCCTGTGTGAGGGAGAAGAGTGCTGGGATCCTGGCATCTCCCAAAGGTGTTAGAAAAGGGAAACAACTTGTATAAATACAGGAATTCAACACCAGAAACAAAATACTGACCTAATCAGCGAAATGAGCATCGAAATCAGCCTTCATGCTAAAGCTGGAAGGGTCTGGCATATCAAATAGAGCGAGGATATCTTCAGGAATATGCCAGAAGCTAATTGGTTTAAGAAATCTGGCTGTATATAGAGACCATTACTCATAGATATCACGTTTTTCTATTGCACAAATTATCTACAGTGCTCATGGTGTCTGCTCAAGGAAAAGTTTATTTTCCTTCAGTCTTTTCTTTTCCCCTGACCTCAAAGGACTAATTAACAAAGTATTAGCATGTTTCTAAAATATGACTGAATTCATCCTCTTAAGAAAATGCACTGAAGAATGTACCCTATTATTAGAAATGACAGGATGTATATAGGGCCATATGTTTTCAAAGGGTTTTCTGTCAGTGTTAATCAAAACGCTGGAGAACTTATGAACATACAGAGCAGCACGTCAACCATATGGATAATATCTTCTCTTTAATAGTGAGAATTTGAATTAATAATAAACACTGCAGAGTAACTTGGAATGAGACAGAAACAATAATATTAAGACCAGAACAAGCCTAATATCGTATCAGTCTGAAGACTCCTGAGTATTTTAAAAAATCTTATTGTGGATTAAATTCTGATCGTGGAACTACATTCATTAATTTTTACTAATTTAGCATGGAAAGGTAACTCCCAAAATGCCATTTAGATATGCTGATTTTTGTAAAGGACAGAGTTTGTCTCTTGCAGCACGATCTAGTAAACACCAGTGTCACATGCTGGTCTGACTGGTAGAGGTACATCCATTGCTGCAGTCTACTTGTTATTGTAGAGGCTCTGGGATATTTGTTTGATGAAACATGCATGCACAAATCATTTCACAGACTGTGCAAGCAGATGCAGGAAGAAAGTGGAACCTGTTCCTAAGTTGGCTAACCTGGAAAATGGATCGAGACTCCATTATTTTGAATAACCCTCCAAGGACTTAACATCATGGACTTACTTACCTGTTATTCCAGATGATGACTCTCTAAACTAAATGTTAAGTTTTATTTTCGCTGTTGCCAGCCTGGCTTTATTTTGTCCATAGTTAAAAACAAAGTTACATTTAGAAGTTTGATTGCTCACGCTGAGACCTAGAGCCTTTCTCTGCTGGTAAGCACAATCCAGCCTTTGCAGGGTGAAAAACCAAATCTTTTACCAGAGACCATGAGAAGAGGAAGTACAACATTCAGTCTTTGAAGCTATAAGTTGAGACCTCCCTACTATATAGTGATAGATTGTATTGGTAACTATCCATCTGCATCAGTTAAACCCAGACTGAGAGAGGTATATTTTCTTTGAAATTTCTATTTTATTTTTCCCCTGAGTCCATTCTGGTTTTCAGACTTCCTCTTCTGATGCTGGTTGAGAAGTGTGTAACTACGGACAGCACCTTTGGACTGTGACGTGGTTCTTGCACCTGCTCTTTGCTTTGTTTTTGGAGTAGCCACAGGGGACCAATGGCAAAGAGCAGAGCTCTTCGCTCCCTTCCCTCTGCGCTATTCCATCACCTCCTGTAATTTTGCTGTCAGCATTTGTTCTGCTACACGGCAGCCTGTGACTGTCCTGCAGACCTCAGGGGAGCATCTCTGGTACGTAGGAATCAGTATCCACCTACAACATATTGGTAGAAAATGTGTAACAGCTTTAATTTAATTTAATCTAAGTTTTCCCCATCAAAAGAGGCATTTCGTTTTAAAAGAAGATCAACTACCAGGAAACCTGCACAATGGCTCTGTCAAGGGTTATGGCTTCTCTCTTTCTGGACGAGACGCATTTCCTGATTCCTTCAGACAATCTCTGTTCTAGCGTGTTCATTGCTAAATGCACATTTGAAGACCTTTCTTAAGCCTTACCTTTTACTTCTGCTCTACAGCCACTGTGGAGGAGCCTCAGAGCTGGCATGTAGCTCCCACCAGGGAGGGATGAAGGGGCCTTCTGTTGTGCAGATGTTGGCCGCAAGAGTGCTCTTACCTCCATATCAAAAGAGGAGGTGTTCAAACCCAAACAAATAATATAACTGCTAGTCAAAAGAGAAAAGGGGCAAAAAACATGCTTGTTAAAGCTTCCAGGTACCCTGGCAATTAGTGTAACCACAGCATAATCCTGATGAGCTCTCACGTCTCCAGTTACGCTCAGTACGCAGTGTTTGTTAGCATTTGCTCCATCTGCTCCTATAGAGTCTCCATCAGCTGACGGAGGGTACAGTTACTGCAGCCATTAAATGTTGATGATCCTCACAGGGTCCCAGTTGCTTGTGGCAGGTATCCATTATGTTAACTGTCCCTCCCCCTACACTCAGTCGTAATGCTTTTTCACCCCAATGCGTTTACTAGCAGCAAAATTATGGCTTTTTTGATTAAGATGCTAACATCAGCATGACTTTCAGGTGCAGTAAATTGCACTGGTTAGTCTTCGCTTGCCTGAATTGAATGAAAGGTATCTTTTTTTTTTCTCCTAGTGTAATATTCAAAGTTGTAAGTACATTAACTTCTAGGATACACTATCCCTCATTAGAAAAGACATCTCTTCTTGTCAAACCAAACCTACTCTTATTCTT
This sequence comes from Alectoris magna, assembly GCA_030625065.1. NCBI lineage: Eukaryota > Metazoa > Chordata > Aves > Galliformes > Phasianidae > Alectoris > Alectoris magna. Next base: position 17,443,537 of record CM060566.1, on the reverse strand, counting down.
CCTAAAAGGAAATAATATGCTTTCCCTTTCCTTAAAGCCACTTACTGATAGATTTAAGTGGATAAATATATTCAACAGCCTTTGCCTTTCCATTTCTCTTTTGCCAGCAATGCCAAACAGACTGTGAAAAAGAGAATTAATTCATTATCCCAGGATATTCATGAAGTTCTCTAGGCTTCTGATTCTTGGACTGCAGGTCATTAGCAATCATTAAATTTTAAAGCTACTGGTGACATCCTCTGAAGCAGATATCATTTAAATAAACAGGTCTATTAAGGTGGTAGTAGGGTGAAGCTTGGGAAGATGTAAGTGTACGGAAAAGCGGAATTTTAGCTGTGCAAAGCTGTAAACTGAGACAGTGCTGGGTGGGTGTGCTACCATATGGCACAACAGAGGGCACGAGGGTTAAAACTGTGGGCTCTGAAATATGTCAGGATGATTTTTTGCATCTTGCTCCTGCACTCCTGGCAGTTACAAAGTGATAGTTACCTTTTATGTCGCTTTTGCCACAGAGCAGTGGTGGTCAGAGGCAGCTTACAGATGTCTGCAAGAGGTCTTGCAGGCACGTTTGTGCCTAAAATCCTTTCTTTATGTTCGAGTGTAGAACATGTTGTGGTTTTCCTTTTTCTTTCCTAACAAATAAGCATCCCTCCCCATTTAAAAGTTAAACATGCCTAGACTACCCCAGAAATGACTTTCCTTTTGATGTGGCCATGGAATGATTAACCCATACGCTGCTCCTAACCTGAGAAAAGATATGAGAGCACAGGATGGCTGTGTTAATACTCAAGCCATATGTCCTCCCAGAAGTACGGTACGATGTCAATTGCGACCTCAGAAGAAAACAGGCCTGCTTATGGCAAATATATGGAATTGATTAAATGAATAAATAACCCTATTATTTAGTTTTGCATAAAAATATGTGGGACCCGGGTCAAAGATAATCCCTAATTTTTCTATGCATAATAGATTCCAAAGTGTAAACATTACCAGTAGCATGAACCAGACTAGATGCTTTATGTCAACAGTCAAAGGTGCGAGTGTAAACTCAGAAATATTGATAATGTTTGTGAATAACTTCAGACTAAATTATGCTGGAGTTCCCAAGCTGCTATGAGTGCCTCTGTTGTTTTAACACTCCGCTCTCTGTTATGAGTTCAAAGACTGACCACAGTTCTCTCATGGTCAGCGTTACATTTGGTGCATATATGGTTAATTTCAGAGCTTATGCTTCTGTGTCAGAATAGCAAAAATGTACTTCCTAAAAAGGCCCAGAGTAAGGCTGGAAGAAGCAGGGCACAGAAGGTTAAAGTGCCTTCGTGACAGTCTCAGACAATTCAGGTCAGGCAGAGTGATGCTCTGCCCAATGTGCCTTGTGCTGCATTTGCCTGTGTTTTGCTTCACTTGTCACAGGCTGAATGAAGAATAAAAGCTGGGGGCTGTGGGACAGGTCTCAGCTCCTGGGGAACTGACATAGAGCTTTGATTTTGCTCTGAAGCCACAAGGAGATCTTCAGCTGAATTCTCTGCTTCTCAGATTAGATTAGCTATGAGCATAATAGGTGTGAGAATAGCAGAGCACCTACAAATTATTCTGCTTTGAAGAAATGGCGGATTTTGCTACTAAGCAGCCTGTGCTGCAAATGGCCTTCATGCCAGGACCCATTGTGTTCTGATGAATCTGAGACACAAATCCAAACTTCCCAGCTGCTTCCTATATGCAGCAGGATCCCAAACTCAGCCCCCATGATGAAATGTTGCTTTTGATGAAGTTCAGACTTGAGTTCTGAACTGAGCAGCCTCTTTGCAGTTGGATCTTTTATCTGCGGAATACACAGAGGGGAAAAGAGAGCAGTGCATCTGGCAGTGCACTGAAAGCAGACCTTATCTAATAGCATACAGGCTTGTGATTCACGTGTGTGCAGAATGCAACCCAATGTGCCTGTAATATGGGGGGAATCCGAACTCTGCTGAAAGCAGTGGGAGCTTCTCCACTGACATCAGCTGATTTCTGGATTAGCTCCATAAAAAGACTCTGATCTTGCATCTCTGACCGCAACAGCAAAAGGCAGCAGAGGTCAAGGACATCACTCATACTTACAACAGAAGCCCAGCTAATAGGCACAACAGGATGTAAAATGTTGCCTAACTGAGGAGGAGGGAAACAGAACCAGCTCCACCCCCTATTAAATCTGGGTATAAGTAAGGTCAAGGAGTTGCTGCATCTCAAAAGTTCTTCCTAGCAAATAATAATGAGCTTTGCGACTGAGATTCAAGACTTTGTATTGGATGACAAGCAGCCATTTTGGTTCTTTAGCAGTGTCTTCAAATTCAGTATTTAGATGTGATTTCATTTCTGTCTCTCTCTAACGTGACTTCAGGCAATGTTTTTTAAGCTATAGTGTCATACACGAAATACAGTAACTATTTCCAGTAAAGACTTAAGTGTTCTTATGTTATGGAGTTCTGTAATTTACATTGTTGTCCTGTGTGCTGTAGGTACCCACAGCTTTTTTTCTGTATGCTGGCAAATTATGGCGTGGTGTTTGCTCTGAAGAGTTATATGACTGTGATTATATATTTACAGTTCCCCAAACTGTACGTCATGTGATTAATAGAATTATTTATTTGTTTATTAAGGTGAAATACATTGCAATACACTGAAGGTAATGAGAGAATGTAGTACGCTTTATTTTATACATAGAAGTTAGTCCTGAAGTGACCTGGCAGTTGGATGAGAACGTTTTTGAGGGTTCCTTTCAGTTTACCTTTTCTATTCTACAAATTGTGTATGTAAGAGACATTTAGAGCCCATTTGCTATGAGTTTTGCTGCAGAGAATGAAGTTATCAGTTTGGTATTAGGTGCTCAGTGCCCTGTTGAGGGAAGGGGATAGGCGATGCCAGGTGGGACCAGCTGAGTCACACAGGCAGGGGGCACAACAAGATGCCACTGCCTTGTTTGTTTTTCAGATGCCCACGAGCCCTAAGGAATCACATTGCCTTGCAGCCACTGCACAGCCATGAAAACCAGCTGAAAACAAAACCAAGCCTCTTCGGAGAAAGCCCCACAGGTGACCTCTTCAGCAAAGCAAACAAAGATGTGTGTTGGCTTCTCTTCTCCCCAGCTATCACTTATGCTACATGCGCAGTGTTTTTCCTCCTGCCTGTGCCATTGTACCTCACTCCTAACCTGTTTTCATCCTGCAAAGGCTTTTGCAAGGAAGTCAGCACGCAGCAATGGTGTGAGTTTACAGCACATTGGCTGCTTTGTTCTAATTTCCCACTAGTGCACATAGGTGGTAGTTTCAAAGATAGGTATGGTGCCTTCCATGTCAGTGGGTACTCAAAGGTCGGCAGCTGGATCAGAACTGCCTGACATATGAGCTTATAGTGCAAGGAGACCATTACTCCAAAAGAATTTGCTATGAGACAGTAAAAAGTCTCTGTCATAAATAGAGTAGCTTCTGTAGACAGGATGACGTAATATCCAGTATAAGGCACTATAACTGTGTTGTTTACATTCTTTGGTGTGCTGTCCCATATATAAATCCCCAGTGCTCCAAAAACCAGTGCAATAAAAGTTAAGGATGAATCCAATCAATAACCTGCTACATTATTCATGGGTTCAGTGATGCAGAGTTAATCCTTTGGGACAATGACATTAGGACATTTGAACAAAACGTACAGCACCCTGCCTGACACCCAGTCTGCACAGAGGATAAAACCCACTGCTGTAACCTTCATCCTCTTCCTCCAGGCACAGAGACGTTCTTGCTCAGCACTGGAACTTCTGGAGACAATAAACACAAGCAACCCATCCCCAGCTCCATCCTGAGCACCTTCAGCATTGGCACTCAGCACCTCAGAATTGTGTGCATCCAATGCCGGCTCTCCACCATGGCAAAGGAACAACATATTTGCTCCAAGGTAAATCGATCCTATTGTAGCATGTGAGATTTTCTCCACGTTGGTGGCACTGTGGAGGTGGCTGTGGTCTCGCAGAGTGGGCTCTGGCTGTGGGAAGGGGTGGGAGGTGGAGGCAGCAGCCCACCCCCCCCGCCTCAGAGCTCCACTGCTTTCAATATGCAATTATTCTGTCCCTAAAGGTAAATAGAGGGTTTGTGTGCGAGAAATATTTCTGTAAAATAGTTTGCAGCTGAAAAGATAACGCTATTCCCTGCCTCCTACTTGGCTGTACAATTTTAATTATGTCGGGGAATCTCTCCTATTTTATATTCCATATATATTTATGGAATAAGCTGTTGGCAAATAGGACATTATTTCAAATAATTTAATGTATTTATTAGAAGAGATTACAAATCTATCCAGGCTATAGTCATTGCACTTAGGGCAACTATTATGGCTATATTATTGTTCCATTTATTTCAAAATATCTTTGGCAAGGACTGCTCTTCCATGACGAGCGTGAGAAATAGACCGTCTGATGGTCCCTGTGTTGCTGAGGGCTCAACTGCCCCCCTGCCCTCCTGGACCCATCCCGATAGCTGTGCTCCAGAGACTGAGAATAGAGCTGGGATAGAACGAGACCCAGGCTTGGTTACTTGACTTGTACTACGTGATTTAAGCCCTGAATGGAACTGAGATACAGAGCCAGCCCCCAGGAGGCAGAGCCAGGGGGAAGCTGCAAAGATGCTGATGGACTCAGGGCTCCCATGTGCCCCTACAGATGCGGCTGAGGAATCCAAGGATGCCCAGGCTGGTCCCAGCAGCAGTGCTGCTTTTTTTTAACAATCTCCATTAACAGCAGAAATACAACCATCGTTGGCTGTTGTCATGTTAATATTTGATCTTTCCAGTTTCACCATTGAGAAACAAGGTGAATCTTTCACGCCAGTGGTTGCAGATGTCACGCGTTTGCCTCCTGGTATTTGGATCCACTGTGCTGCAGAGAATGAACCAGACAAACCCACCTGTAGAGGAGGGAAGGGAAAGTGAAGCCCCGAGTGGCAAGCAGAGCCTTGCTGGAGACCACCGAGGGGACACAGCATCAGCAATTTGAGACAAAGCCCATTGCATCGTCACAACGAAGCCAAGGATGAAAGAACGTGACACCAATCTGTATTTCCAACAACCTTTAATGGAAAGGTGGTCTGCAGTCATCAACACTGTTGTTATATCTGCAGCCCCCAAAGAGCAAGCTATTGGAGCTGTGATACAGCTGCACGTATAACCAAGGGTGTATGGTTGTATAGCCCGTCTGGGGATGTAAGCACATTTACCTGTAGACTAAAGGAGATGACTAAATCCTAGTAAACGAGTACAAAACATCATGATGCCTATGCCTTCAAACGGCGAAGGATGAACATGAACAGTGTCTCTAGAGCCACTCCAGAGGTGACCTGTGCTGAGATACGACTGCTACTGATGACCACTGCTCATGTGCACGTGTCGCAGGACCAGTCAAGGTCATAAACTTAAGCATACTTATACCTCTTGGTAAGAACAGAGCTGTAATTATATTTTGGGTGTTTTTTGCCTTCCTCAATTTCTGCCAGTGCTGCTTGTTTGCCACAGCATAACCCATGGCATATTTTATAGGTTTTCAACCTTTGCACACAATGGATTAGAAAGAAAGTCAATTATGCATAAGATAGAAAGATTTATGTAAATATAAAACCAATATAATGTATTATTTACATACAGCCTGTACTTACCCTAAGTAACTTCTGCAGAAACCCGGGCTATCACAAACAGCTCGTGCATCATTTCTGAGCCCTATTCCAGAAAAGAGGGGAGGATTCTGGCTACCTTAAATCAGTGCTAATATTTTCTAGATGAGAGCGTATTTGTATAAGAACATAACATAACGCGGGTGGACAACAAGCAGGATAAATCTCTATCATTTATTGCATTTGCTGAGCGATCAAAGGTGTCTAACTAGACATTTTTCCTCATTGGTTGTTTGCATTAGATATGCAAATCTCCTTTCTTGCAGAGCCATTTCTGAATATATTTGCGAGGCTATTGATGTCCATTACTTCACTTAAATATAGATCAGAAATACTGACAAATATTTTCATTCAAAGAGTTTGATCATTTTCAGATTACTCTCCATGCTAGTAATTAACCTCAGTCAACACCCTTCCATAGCACTTTCAAACACGGTTCCTAGCAAACATAAAGTTTCATAAATATGTACTAAATAACCTTAAAGCCCTTTATGAATAATTATGAGTTTTTAAGTTTTTGTGAATCTGCATATTAATTCCACGCCATAAATAATACATGAAGCAAAAATCCAGCTTGTTTGGTGTCTGGGGACAGAGAAAGAAAAGGAGGGGATAATTATCAGTTTAATGTGGGAAAATACTTAACCTAAAAGATTATCTTCAAAACTGATGACTCTATAGGTTTGTATATATGTGTGTATAAATACATATATAAAATATATATGTATGAAGATAGGTATGTCTGCAGACACACGTGCAGTCTGAGAAAGCTTTCATTTGAGGCATGTTACACCTCTGTCTCCTCTGTGCCACGCTGAGCTCTTCAAGTGCAAAGCGGTGTGATGAGCTCAGCCTCCACACAGCCCCTCTTTCTATAAACGTGTGTTCCCCCAAAGGTAGAAAATTAATGAGAGGCTGCTGACTAAAATTACTACATTTTGCCTTCTGTGGGACATTATGGATTTAAAAGATAAGCAAGAGTGCAGCAAGTCCAAAAACAATTTCATTTCGTTAATCCTTTAAGTGCCTCGGGATGAGCAGCCCATGTCCAGCAAAGGTGATGCTGCTGCATGCCTATTGCACAGCAGTAGTTACACACTCTGCTTCTCGGCTCCACATGGAAGGCATCCAGTGGGGTGGGATGATGTATGGCTGAATGGTCTTAGGCTGACACTTCCTGGATGCTCGCTGACAGTAATAGGAAACGTAAGCGGTGCGCAGAGACAGCTCGTAGGTAAATCAGGGAGTGTGTATAGGATTTTTCCTCTTTATTCCATACAGTTTACAGCAAAGAAAAGGCATTTTCTGTTCAAATGTCTTTGATCAAAACAAAGTGGAAACTATTATGTTTCAAAACCAGAACCCAAGAACGTACTCGATGTTTGCCTTTGTCAAAGGAGTACAACGATTTATAGTTTGGGGAGAAAAATCATTGCATTCCAATTTTCTATTTTTTTTCAATAAGGAACTCCATTTATTTTTTACATTTTAATCCACCTACATAATGAAAGTAGATTTCACTTCTCATTTCAAGTCCTTCAGATCTATTTCACTTCCCGGTCATGCTCAATGCTTGGCTAGGAGAATGAAAGGCGGTATTTCGAATAATAGCAACTCAATAGCAAGCCCGTTCTCTCGGTTTTAATGCAGAAAGAAGAAAAGGTAAACCAAATTTGTACAAGAATCTTTAGAGATAAGAGCGCTCCCTTGTTCTGTTGCCATTTCCCAGCCCTGCTGGTGGTACAGGGGTGCTGCCAGGAGCAGGGTGAGGGGCTGGGGATAGGATCCCACTGAAGGGGCTGAATCCAAAGCTCAAGTTGAAACTGCTCAGAAAGATTCCAGGAGGGGGTGAGGGGCTCCTAGAGGTGTTGGCAGCACTGTCTCCTCATGGCAGCCTGCTAATTAACCGTGATGGGTTTTAAGCCTCAGCTGCAAACAGCTTCTGGAGAAACGGATGGAGCACCCAGGTTTGTTTTGTATCCAAAAGGGGACACAGAGTTGAAAGAATTGTTGTAAAGGCCTGCATCAGTGTTATTCTGCATCTGCCTGCTTTGCCTAGCATTTGTTAGGAATTTATAAAGTGACTACAGAAAAAAAAAAAAGCAAAGAGAAAAAAAAAAACACCTTTAAAATATTGAATTGTGGCTGCTGTGCCTCGTGGAAAAGTAGAGACTTCTCATCTGGGAGTTGCGTTGTGTGGATGCAAACCTGTTGATGAGTAGTTTAACCTAATTCTCATGCATCCTGGATTCATAAATCCATAAACTTCAGTAAGAACTCAGCTGCAGCCGATGTTATTGGTTGAGCTGTTTTCATCTCAAGCCCATTCTGAATCCCCAACAAAAATAGTAGGCCAGATGCCCAGACAGCAGCTAGAGACCCTCATTAGGCATCATTTGCATCCTATTAACCACTGAGCTGTGGGTCATTCGCTGCCTGTCAACCATTCAAGTCATTCCTTTTGTGTTAATTAGTAGAGAAATAAGGAGTTAATGAAGATCTTATGATCTGTGATGATTCATCTTTGTTGTTTCAAACGAATCCCTGCTCTCGGAGCACTCCAATGAGCTCTTGCACACCGAATAATAGAGGAATAGTGGAGGGAGCTTAGGGCGGCCTTTGGAGTGCCATTCTCTGGGGACCTTTTGCATGGTGGGCTTTGTTAGCTAAAGATTAGAAGGAGTTAATTGCTTCAAGATTGCTCGCAGATTAGGTTACATGGTGTGTTGTATCTATGTAAGCATATGTCAGGTCTAGTTAAAAGATAGAAGATGCTTATTTTAATAAAATTATGAAAGGAAGAATTAATTTGTCATTATGGTAGAAACCTTATTTCTACTCTTAATTTGAGCGCTTTCAGATAAATGCAGGGCTGGTTTCCCTCTCATTTTCCTGCTCAAAATGGGAATGCTGGGCAGGAGGGCTCCCAGGCTGGGTCCCAGTTTTCCTGCCCATTCTGGGGACAGCACAGCATGGCTGTAGAAAGACACAGGTGGAAAACCCAAATCAACAAACAAACAAACAGTAAGAACAGCTCTCCTCCCCCAAAGAGATTTTCTCGAGGTTTAGGAAGGAATGATTCCTCTTTCCACACCAGTTCTGGTGTATGTATTTTCACAGAGCTGGAAAGCTGACAATAAAGTTCCACAACAGGGGTGATGAAACACTCACAGACCTTCACGGCCTGGCTGTATGAAAAGACACCAGAAGTGAAATACCCTTGGCTGTAAACCAAAGTAGGTTGAGAAGGAGCACCTTCTTGCTGTTGAGAGTTGCTGCTCTTCTTACCGTGGTGGCAATAACTTCCAGAAAGCTGAGCTCCAGCTGTTGGCCTGCTGCAGAAGGTCTGTGTAACCACTGCTCCTCCTCCTCGCTGGATTTATGAATGGCACCAAGTTCTCTTAAGAAGCCAACATCTTCCTTTTATTGAAAGAAACGAAACAAAATAATCTCCAAACTGAAATTAATTATTTAGGTTTGCCAAATATTGGGAAGGTTTTTATGTAGACGTTATTTTTTCTGCCTGTACATCGATCGGATGGAAAATTAAAAATAATAATAATTATTATTATTATTATTCAGCTCAGTACTAAAGTGTCTGTAAATGCTGAGGTGGTTTAGCAAGGAAGAACAGCCTAAAAGAGAGGCAAAGATCTGTGCAAAGTGTTTTGGATAAATCCTGAAAAACTCCCTTCTCACCCAGCTCTGCTTTAGCTCTCACAAATGGTTAAAGAACAGCTCCTTTCTTTTCTTTTTTGTGAAGGGACGCCTTGCAAATTGCAAAGATCTACGTGGCAAAAAAATAAAAAAGCTTTTACATCTCACTGTAAAAACTGTTTATAATTCACTTCTCCCTGATGGTAAACAGAAGCTCAATGTACCTCCCTGGCTTGTACAGAGGTTTTGCACTGCCCAGCTGGTCAGTGAGGATGGAGGAGATGCTGGGATGTGTGCATGGATGCTGGGATGCTGTACAGGACGCCGGGCCTCGTGGCAATGCCAAGCTGTGGCAGTGCTGGTGCTGGGATCCTGCTGTAACCTGAAAGGAAGAGGAGTGCAGACAGCGCTTTTCCAGGCAGAACCGCATGCCCAGTGACAGAAGGATCAGTGTAGCATTTACTAAATAACTGCTTGGATGATTCATTACATTAAAATCCCTCTCCACTTCAATTGCTCTAAATGAAGATACAGTTCACACTGTTAGGATGTTAAAGGAAAAACACCCTACCCTGCCATCATGCGTGCGCACCAGAGGAAAAATGAGAGACCAGCACAAGAGGTGAGGAAAGAGATGTGACTGTGAGGGAGAGGGGATGGGGAGGTAATTGGAGACACTGCAGAGCCACAGGGAGATGGGGTGGGAGCAGAGTCCCAGCCTGCACCGCCCAGGTCCCATTCAAAAAGCATCATGCCTAAGGAACTGCAGGCAGGACCACTCCTCGAGCATCTGCTTAAGCCCATCCCAGGTTTCAGTGGTAGCAGCCACAGCCATAGGGGTTTTTTTTCAACATCAATCAGCAGACAGATTTTTCATGGGGGCAGAAGGGGGGGGACAAGATAGAGAGGGAGAAGAGGAAAAAAAAATAAGCAGAAGTAATTTATTCGGGATCTTTGAGAGGATAATAGCCAATTATTTGTTTATAACACTGGTTAAATTTTCATTAGGCAGATTAATGGAATATCATGTACTGTCAACATTGGACTGAGGGGTGGTCTGTAAGAGATAAACGGGCAAACAGTCGGTGTGTCTCCCTGAGTAAATTAGTTTTTGCTTTCCTGTTTTTCATATGAAAATGGAAAGGTGGACAAGGTGGTGCATTTTAAAACAGGTCTCAAGATGGACCAAATCAGTTAAATATGAAAGCAATTCTGGTAATAAATACATTATAATAACTTAGCATCGTGCCTATCATTTTGATTTCATGAAAGTCTGGGATAATGTAGATTTTTAACCTGCTCTCTTAATACACATTTCCTCTTCCTGAACTTCAGCGTTTCTTGCTGTGAGGTGAAAGCATATTACTTTTTTTTGCCTGATTTTTCTGTGTAATCTGTTCGGTATTACAGCTGGTAAGTGCTAGAGGCTCACAGCTCTTTCTTGTGAATTCTGGTATTATCATCCTGGATAGCATGAACAGTCCCCTCTAAGTACTGTATTATCAGCATCACAACCCCTGAGTGGTTATGGTTGCATATCGTGCTCTTTTGAAGTCAGAATATTTCTACAACACTAAACGTATTAGCCTGGGATTTTCAGACAAGCCACAGAGAGGCAGACACCCAAATTTCAGCTGGAGTTGGGCCCAGACATCCACTTAACCTCTTTGAAAATCTCAAGTCAAGTCCTTTTGCCCAAGAGTAAAGCCAAGTGGATGTCTCCTCAGCCTCACCACCAGCAGTGGCACAGCCCAGGCTGATGAGAAGAAGTCTTCCCCAGCGTGCCCAGAGCTCTGTGGGACACTGTGAAGTGTAGAGAGCCCAAATGCATTCCATCCGGGCTTGGCCACTAATGATTATAGAGCACTGAAAAGGCTTCTTGGCATGGGGAATAGAAAAAACATTTATTTCTGATAGACTATGGCAGTGCCTTGATGGAGTCTCCTAGTGGACAAGATTGTAAAATTTGCTCTTTTAGGTCCCAAGTCAGCTTGGTTTTGAGGCTGAAAAATGCTTCCAAGTATAAAATTCATTCTTACGCTTCTTAAAATGATAATATTTGTGTCCATCTCTACCAAATAAATACAGAAATAAATATTTTTAATAAAAAAGACCTGGCATTTTGTTTACAAAATCCCTAGGTACATACACAGTGCTAATAAATATTCTTAGGCATGATATAGGGATGACTCACATGTACATGTTACCCTGACCTCATCAGAACATCTGTAAAGGAAACATAGCTGAGCATTAAGTAACAGTTCACGGCACCGACCTGAAAGAATGCTGCTTGGTTTTGTTGTTTCAGCCTTTTTCAAAATCCCCCTCCCATACATTTGTACACTTGGAAGTCAGTGTTCTTCATTTCCACTAGCCAGCAGGCTCAGTGCACTCTTCTGCGGCTGCAGAACGTGGTACTTTGCCAAGTGCCAGTATTGGCACAGGCTGCTCAGGGAAGTGGTGGAGTCCCCATCTCTGGAAGTGTTCAAGAGCTGTGGAGATGAGGGATGTATGTGATCAGTGGGCATGGTGGGGATGGGCTGGAGGTTGGACTTCTTTATGAGATTCTTTATGTCTTTTCTAACCTAATGGTTCTGTAATCCTAATGTATGATAGATTATTTTTTTTTTCCAAGGAAGAGATGTTAATTAACACATTTAAGGTGTTTCTGGTCTGTAAACAATTTGTATGTTATTGATGGCTTTAACTTTGTTTAATTCTCCTCCTGAAAGTATACCAGTCCTGTTATCAAAACAACCAGGAGTTTCGTTTCTGAGAATCATAGATGGGGCTTTGCTTGCTGTGCAGACACAGTCACCCAGTCCTGCAGGGAGCTCTGATGTACAGGGATGGTTTTCCCTTTGAATGGAGATGAAGGTCAAAGCTGTGACACTGGAATTTCATTTAAAAAATGTTTTGTTTTTAAGGCTGCAAAATGGCCACTTTAAAACATTCCACTTTGATCATGCCAGAACGTTATTAGAAAAGCAGACATATTTTAAATTGTACAGACATATTTTAAATTGTACAGTTAAAGATGAAATGGCCTGAAGAAATTGAATTGAAGCAAAATAAAACCAGAGTGCTTAGTGAAACATTCCCCCTGAATTTGAGCCTGTTTTCATCAAACTAAATTTTTTTAAAACCTCAGCATTGATGGAAAAGCATTTTATGATTGGAAAGTCCCTCTGAAAAAAAAAAAGTCAGTAAAAGTTATTGGATCATTGGGTTCACCGTGCTGAAAAACACACACTACAAAGAAGTTGTTTTTTTTCTGATATAACCATACTCACTACTAGAATCCATTCATTTCAAGGATTCTTATATCCCTTTAATTACATCTGTATCAAGGCAGCATAAATGAGATCAAAACAAATCCCTGGCAGTAATGATCTATGAACTATGCTGAATGCTGTCCTGAAGAACACTGTCTCCTTTTATTCTAATGTTTTTTATTTTAAGTTGTTGCAGTGGTGTAGGATCTGTGCTGGCATCTTCAAGGAGTTGGGATGTCTGCTAGCAAAGTTATGGACATCTGTAATGGATGGGATTATCTCTACTACTCATCAGTGCAGAAAGAATAGCACTAATAACGCAAGTAAATTCTCATCTTGCAGATGTTTTTCTGTTTCATCTTGGAAGTGAATCTGTTCACTCATAAATCTTGCTTTGGTTTTAAAAAAAAAGAAAAGAAAAAGAAAAGAAAGGGAAAAGAAAAAAAAGGAAGAAGACTTAGTATTCTAGCAAGTCCTCTCCATGGAACGACATTCATCATTTTCAGCATAAACGAAATGTTTGCAAGAACTGATGGGCTCTATTCTCCTGATACGTATTTATAGGATATGTGAATTCTGGAGAGTAAAAAAGAAATAACGTATACTTCATTTCCAACACTGTGAAGTATGAACTCCACCCCACAGACAATTCCCAAGGGGCGTAACAGTGGCCAGCAAAGGTGTTACTCCTTCATCGTCACCAGGAACTCTGTTATCTTTGCGCTGAAGAAAACACTCACCAAGAAAGGAACCCATCCTCTCCCTGCATTCTCCTGCAGCCTCTCCATTTCTGCAAATGGAAGATACATCCGTGTATGTGGAAGTGTCTGTTTTCCTAACAAATAGTCCGTGTGATCAGTTCTTAGCAGTTTTGTGAAATATTTCTATTTCCTTTCCTTGCTGTGAGCCAGACCTCTCTCACAGGCAGAGGGATATAATTAACAAAAGCATCAAAGTAGACATATTTTTAGCAAGTATACCTCATTTCCACAGCGTCCTTCCAAAACCCTCAATTTTCCAAAAAAAAAAACCCAACAAACCCCACCCACTTGTCCATAAGGATGAGCCAAAATGTGAGATTCAATTTGCACAGTAGATACCTGCCATTTTACAGCATGAAAAGTTTCCACCTCCCTAAATGAACAGGTCTGCTTTCACTGAAAAACTAATGAAGTTTGACCTTCTATTAACTACAGGAGGAGATTCAGTTTAGTTTTGGGGGTTTTTTTTAATCATGTTAATGCAATTTATCTACCACATAGAGAGATTAATGTTCACATTTCAATACATTGGTTAAAATGAGGTGCTCTCTACACCATTTTGGGATTAGTGATTCTACTGAAGCCTTGCCTCTTTCCTGGGATATAATTTGCTTTTTGCAGGCAATCAGCATTAGTGCCTCTTACCTGCAGAACTCAACATAACCAGAGGGAAACGGTGTGCAGAGCAAAGCTTTTAGAGGAGACTAAATAGAGTGGCCGCCAAATTCCAGTAAGGAACGGTTGTGTTTGGTCCCTCATCATTCTTAAACCTCTTTGGAAATCCCAACATTGATTTATGCTAAAGAATCAAATGAGAATAAAGTCATTCTCTGGTGACTTCCCAAATACTTTCCTTCTGAAAGAGCCTCTTGGCATGCTATTACACATTACTTTCATTTAGAACAACTGATAGCATCCTGAGGCTCACAGATATGATCTCTGCTTCCAGTTATATTCAAGTCTCTGATGGCAAAATTTGGCCAACTCTGATTTAAATACAACACCTAGAATGTTAACAGAATATGTTTCACGTGGCTGGTAAAGTGGCTGCTTTTTATTTCAAAGCCGTTGACTTCAAAGGCTGCTTGGATTGTGTGTGCGTGTGTGTTTTCTTTTAAAAATCTTCATACTGTTTCTGTCTTTTTTTTCTCACTATCAAATAGATCATTACATTTTCAACACTTAAGGACAAAAATTCTTCTCTCAGATCTGCACGGCAGATCTTGACAGTAATATTCAGCTCTTCCCCACATGCAGGGAACTCCCGTTGACATCAAGAAGAGAACTGGAGAAATGTACAGGTAGGCCTAAAGGGAACGCTGCCACCGGGACCTTCCAAGGACAGGTGGGAAATCTGACCCTGTTTTCCAAATACCTTGGGGTTTTGGTGCCATGTTTCCTCTATGTTTTTGGCAGCTGCTCTTTAGGAGCCACTGAACATCCATTTCCTGAAAACAGCTTCACTCAGAATTACAGGCACAGTGCATGGGGCCACGTGGATGCTCCGTGCTCTGACCCACGTGCTGCTCCATTGCTGCCAGGCTTGTTTCCGAAAGTGTGGCCACAAGATGAATAAGTGATGAGCCTTGTCACCAATTGGTTGTGCATTTAGGAACAACCACATCTTCGCACTTGTTTTCCTTAATGGTGTGTTTTCTTAATGTGCCCTTCCTTAATGCTGCGCTGCACATTTTCCATGAACCTTGGCATCAGGAATTTTGTATTTGGAGTTATTTGTTCCTATTCTACAAACTTATTAATAATATGAACTCCATAACAAGTAGCAGCTGATGGCCAAGGGAATGGATTTATTCTTTTGTCTGGGCTTTTGTTGGGGGTTTCCCCTCAGCACTGTTAATGTTAAGGAAGTACTGTTGAGGTAAAAGAAACTTGGTTGCTTATTGCAGTCCAAAGTGTTAGAAGGTTGGTGGCTGATCTCCATCAACGTGTAAGGCTTTGTTTCATTTCTCTGCCAATTTTTACCATGAATACTCAGTACTTTTCTAAGCATCATCTTTTTCCATAGTATCAAACATTTTAAACGACATAGCTGCCAGAAAAGCCCAGTATGAAAAGGAATAGAGGTCATGGTAAAATATCTCCCCCAGAATCCAGCTACCATGAAGAAGGATTAGCCATTTATATGGGCACATTAAAAATAAATAAATAAATAAAAATGCCATTAGGATTGATTTATTCCTTCAGTTCTCATTTCAGTCTTCCATTGAGTATGTTTAATGAGTAGCACAAGGCAGGTGAATAAGTTAAATAAGGTAAATAAGGCCCCGGTTAACTTAACTGGTTATGTGATTAATTCTTTGCTCTAGCTATTTTCCTCATGTGGGAGTGTTTGTGTGTGTTAGGAAATGTATATTCAAAACCAGAGGTTCTGTTATTTAAAGACCTAAGGTTTTTATTTATACAAACGTTCTTCTGTTGTCAAATAGTGCAGCTTAAAGGGAACCTTACTGCTAGCAAAATTCAAACCAAGATCAGGATGATGGAGAAGCTGTCCTTAAATACCCAGCATCTAAACCATATACCTTGTGGGTGATGGAGGGAGAAATCTTGATGTGTAACTCAGCCACTTCAGGTGAAGGTGTTTTCCTGCCTTTTGCTGGATAATGGGAAGATTAATGATAACATGTGGCCTTCCAAGAGTGTCTGAAAGGCACATTTGGCCTACAGCAAGGAAACATTGCTCCAAACTTGCTAAATTGTGCATACAAAAGAAGCACATTCCTGCCCTGCAAATCAGTGTATGTCTTTCAGCAGAGACTAGTTTGAATTCCAAATTTCTAACAATGCCCAGTGATCTATTTACACAGAAGCTTTCAAAACACTAGTAGCAAAAAGCCTGACCTGACAGGTTTTTCCTTCAAATTAGGGGAATTACTTGGAACGGTGTCTCTGTCTTCACCCGCGGCCTTTGTTTTCTGAGAGAGCTTATTACAAGTTAACACGGGAGACTGACATTTCCTTATACTTTAGATCTGACATGAAAACCTATCCAAACTTTGCATCCTTAATCTCCAGGAACAGCAGAAACAAAGAGTTACGTCTGGTATTGCTGCTGGATAAGTGTTGCTAAACTGTGCTGACACTTGCTGGAGTTAATGCCCAGCTCTCTCCAGATACACGGACAATGGGGGGTTACTGGGGGAGCTTGATCTGGCCGTGGATGCAGGGCTGCCCTACACAGAGCTGAGCGAAGCGACTCTTGCAGGGGTATGCAGCCCGCTACCCACACCCAGCATGGTTATTCTCCCATGTTATCCATTCTCCCAGGTTATCATTCACTTTTTGTATTTTAATTTTGGAACTTATGTGTATTTTTTTCTGTTGTTGCCTGTTGCAATTGTTCAGCAACACCCGCCCACCAGGGCTTTACGATCAAATGGAAAACTGAATAAATCAGTGTATTACTGCTGAAGGATTAAAACTATTTCCAGCAGAGGAATGCCCTCTCACTGTGCATCTGCTGAGGGTGACTCTGCTATCCTTTAGGGCATCCTGTAGGTGCAGTAATTAGTACCAGCTGTAGCTGACACCAGCTGTAACAGCTTCAGTACTGGAAGCTGCAGAATGCAGCCCCATGGGGTGAGATGGGCATAGGGATGAAGGAGCAGGACGTGTGTTGGGATGCCCATGTGCCCTGTGTGATGGAAAACCAGGGTGAGAGGGGGGATGTGGCCATGCTACCATACCACATTAAAGGGTTCACTTTCATCGCTAAGAATGCACAAACTGCTGTTCCCAGTGTTGTTGTTTCCTGCATTCATTTATATTTTAAGACTGTTATGAAGCAGGCTGATAACTACTTGGAGTTCTTGAATCATTCCTGAATCATTGCAGAAATAAAATACGGCAGGACTCTCTCAGCTTGGTCCGATGCTATCTGCCTTTGTACAGCTGGTACTGCATTTTCATTCTGCAGCCAAGTGTCTGAGGTCAGAGAGTGCCTTCCTCTTTGTCTGGTCTCTATTAACTCTCCCTGGAAAAAGTTGTCCTCTAACAGATTTTTCCCCAGCATGTCTTCTTGAGACTGATCCTTTATATTTCACAGAGCCAAGCTGATACAGCTTTTGAATGAACTTGCTGCTATTTGCTCTCGCTCTCTCCCTTTTCCAGCTGGTAAGTGTTAACTCACATTGCCTTCACTTGCAGGTTTTCATTTCTTATTCCTGGGAAGTACATTTTCACATAGAGCAAAAAAAAAGAAATCCCAAAACCGTAAGTCATAGCAAAACCATTTAAACGCAGATGTAGCCATTTTATGGTTGTTGCTATGACAGTTTGGCAAAAGGTTATGCATACTGTGAAACCTATCTTCCAAGAAGAGAGATGTCCGTATATTAGCAAAGCAGGAAGGCAGAATCCAGCCTCAGCCATGCTGCTTATTTGTGATGGAAAGGGAAAACATGGAAGGAAGCACTGCTTATCCCAGTGGCTCTTCCCTTACAGCAGCCAGCTGGAGCTGGAGCTCAGTGGAATAATAGAAACAGAAGGCTGGTTGTCAGAATGGGAACATGTGGAGGAGATACTTCTAATTCGTGTAATGCCATGCAAGTTTTAGCTCTTAGTGTAGCCATGGACATGGTTTAAAAATACTTCTTATATCTCCTAGCACTCCTATTCACTAGGAATAAACCTGTATTGAATGTACATAAAGTAATACCTGCATGTTAACTCATTGCCTAACATAATATATTTCTCACTGTGAATAAAGACCAAGAAGAACCAAAGGTCACGTTCAGAGTTCCTAGGGAAGCATCATTAATATCCCAAGAAGTATTCGCTGAAAATCAACAAACTAACCAGCAACACAAAATCCTACAGAAGGGACAGTCACAAAAGTAGAGTGGATGTGCTTGCTCCAAGCTCATTACAATGAATGCATGTAGCTTAATTAATTTGATGCTTGGGGAACAAGACTATTAATTTCTTGCTCTTAAAATGAACTCACATTAAATCTTGTCTTGACATGAATTCCAACTTCTGTTAGAAGTTAAATCAATTTTAACCATAGTAACATCTAAAATATGGTTTGGAACCAAATTAAATATTTGGTTAATTTTTTTTAAGATTCCTTGGGGAATCTTCACTGGATGTAAAGTTATCATAGAATGCTAGAATCACAGGATGGCTTAGGTTGGAAGGGAACTTAAAGCCCATCCAGTTCCAACCCCTGCCATGGGCTGGGTGCCCCCACCAGATCAGCTGCCCAGGGCCCATCCAACCTGGCCTTGAGCACCTCCAAGGACGGGGCATCCACAGCTGCTAAAGCTATTATTCACAGTATAGAAAATATTTTAATGTTGATGATAAATTTATTGTTTAAACTGAGTTATTCTGGGGCTGAATTCGGCGCAGCGGGGTTTAAGATGTTCTTAACACAATCAGAATATCACAAGTCTTTTTTTAGCAATATTCGTCTCACAAATGAACAATTTTGATACCGTGGGTTTTATAATTACTTTGTACATTTCGTATATTGTGCACAAAAGACTCAAATGCAGTATTTTCTTTGATAGCCTATTATGCCTGACATGGATTCCCTATCACATCTTGTTAGGGAAATTTATCTTATGTGGGAGATTTTCAAATTACACTTGCAAAATATACAAACACTAAATGAGTTTGTAGCTTAAAAATAAAACTAAGGAATGCAAGTTTAAAGGCAATTACAACCATTTTGAACATCATTTGTCTGTAATGCAGGATATTAAAGCTTGAATTAGCCCTCTCCCTTTGAGAGCAGCATTCCTTTTCCCCGGTGCAAGGGGGACCACTGTGCTGAGGAAGAGGAAGGGACAGAGGCGCCGTTGGTTGCTCACAGTCTGAAGATGCTCCAAAGCTCCTTGTGGACAGGGAGGACCAGTATTGCTCTTTCTAAAGGCAGCATAGCTCCAGGCAAATTGTTTCCAGCCTGCATTCCCCACGGTTCTGGCTCTATCTGTGTGCTGTAGATACGGTGACTTTGTAGCTTACATTTATCTGCTCTTCCCCAACTCACTCATTACATCAGTGGCTGGGGGAAGCGCATTGGTGTTGGAGATGCTGGGAAGCACAGCTGGTAACCAGGCGTCAGCACACCAGGTAGTACAGCAAGAGTGAGGCTCACTCCCCCTCCTCCTGCCTGGTGAGCTCTAGCAACTAGGGCCATAGAATCACACAATCATTAAGGTTGGAAAAAACCACTGAGATCATCTAGTCCAACCATCAACCCATCAGCACCATGCCCACTAAACCACACTAATCCATACAGAATCTCGGCTACCAAAGTCCTGTATTCCTAATGTTCAATCATTGAGGAGCTGAGCTGAGGTGCAGAGTGCTGGAGAAACAGCCTGTACCTGGCCGGAACCATCAGACACTACCACTCCATAAATGTTTACTAACAATAAAGAGTAATAATGAGGTTTTACAACTTCCTGGCTCCTACTCTTGCTGACAGTCCCTCAGGAATAAAGCCATGCAGATTGGAAGGGCTCCAGTGGGAAACGCAGTGCAGCTGCTCAGCGGCCGGTCCCACAGCCCGGTACTGCTGCACCGGCCTCTGTGCTGCACAGCTCCACTTTAACACACCCATTTTACAGTTTCTCATGCTCCATCTGTCTGAAAAGAAGACATGAAATCAATTTACGCTCTCCCACAATACATGGTGGGCTCACTGTGGCCCTGAGCATCACGGCAGAGCCAGAGCTATGGAACTGAAGCTCAGTTTTGTGAGAAACCAGGATGCTCCCCCCTCTGTCAGCTCTGTGTAAAACAGATTTCTTCAGAGTTTCCTGCTTGATTTCACCCACTTTTTCTCTAGCACACTGCCCTGCAAAATGTGTGCTTTTGTGTTAGGGCTCTCATGTCACCGAACACTGTATTTGGGGATGACTTTTATAAAGAGACCCAACACACACATCTCCAGATACCCAACCCCGTGCTCATCTCCCTCAATACATTTCCTTTGCGGATAGAAACAGATTTGGAAATGGAATATGGCCCAACATATCTGGGATCATCAGATCCCCTATGCACGCCCACATTGGCTTTGCAGAATGAATTTCACCCACAAGCAAGCAAACAAAACCTTCTTCCTGCAATGGAGATGGAATTTTGAGGCTCGAGGGCTGCAGTTCTCCGTCTGATGCCGTGCAATGCCAAGTTGGAGCGCAGAGAAAATTTCTTGCAGCCGAGTTATAAACCCCCTGAAAATAGGTTTTATTATGGAAATGCAAACATGAGCACGGCTATAGCAACATGAAAGGCTCTGCTGTAATAATGCTTAGATCCAACTCTTTGTGCACAATTGGCATAGAAAAGTATTTGATTTTTGTCATTTTTTTGCTAGTACATGTCAGTGTCACTTCACAGTTGGTCTCAGTTTATAACAAAATGCATAAAAATTGTTAGTAATCCTCATTTATAACTTGGGACTGAGAAGCACCATCTCAGACATTACTTTTCCTATCAAACATGGCTCAAATGACTATTGACATTTGGAACAGCCATTCCTGGGATGAAAGATTTGATGTTCACAGTTAACTAAGCAGTGTGTCTATCGAGTTTAGTGTCTCTCACATGCTGTAAAGCATTAGGCTCATTGACCCAGCCTTGATAATCAGTTTGCTTTAGCTGAAAAGGAAAGAAAAGAGAGAAGCTAGAGAAAGGGGAATCGTGGAGATCCTCGGTCTATGATACTCTCCTGCTCTGTAAGCTCAAATGCTCTGCATATTTTCAAAATCCTAAGATTTCCCTAAAAATATCCTCATGTTTATATTTCTGGTTGTTGGTTTTGTTTTTTCTTTTAGGTAAAAAGAAGAGGCGGTGGAGAAAGAAATAAAAGGATTTCATTATAACCATACAGTCTGCATCGTGCGAAGGGAGTCAAGCTCTTATGGGAAGCTGTGATTTATTCTGATCTGTTGGGGGGGACACAAGCCAACTTCTAATTAGAAAATACATCATTAACAACAAAATAATCAGCTGTCCTCCAACTTCCTAGCACACTGTGTTGAGCCACCCTGCCCCACAGTCCTCAAACACAACAACTTCTTTGCTATAGATGGAAAGCTCTTTTAAAGGGACACATTTTGCTTAAATTACTTAAATAAGTAGTTCTGCTAAGTTCTCTCCATTGTGACAGTCAGGTTATCAGCGGTCAGCCACGACTTCACCATGAACGCCATCTCTTTCCTTTACCTATTTTCCTGGATCAGAAGCATGATCTCTGTTTCACAGGATCAGACACATCCCTGATGCTCAGCCAGCCTTCCCCTCTCTGCTCTGCAGCAACTTTATGCTAATTTATTTTGACTGCAGCGGTCCAGGCACGTTAATGTGCAAAGCATCAGCTTTCCAGAAGTGCTTGAGATAACAGAATACTTAAAGACTGCGTTTGTTTGTTTGTTCTTAATCTAAACATCCCTTCCTCTCATTACTTTAATTGGCAAGCGCCTGCAAATTAAATAACTTTAAGTGGGCAGTTCACACATGAGGTATTTTGGTGCAGGAGCACATTCTGAAATGCCTTCATAAACTTACCTTTTTAAGATTTCAAATATCTTTCTTTTTCTCCCCCGTACACCCCAGGATGAGTCTCCAGCTGGAGAAGGCCAGGCAAGTGCCATGTGTTTGTAATACAAATATAACTGTTGGCTCTTCTGTTGCTATTGCGGTGTGCTTGGAGACATTCTGCATCAAATATAAGCCTCTGTAGAGGAACATAAAGTTTAAATGTAAACTTTGTGGTGATATCAGATTGCCCAAGCCAATCTAGATTATCTTTTCATTTCCATGCTCTGCTTCCATAAGAGCTGTCCAGGAAAAACTACCAAATCTTATCCAGTTCTCAAAAATTCACTTATTTGCAGGATTATTAGTCCTATGCGTATGCAGTTTGGACAAAGAGGCATTTCTGTCTTAGTCTCCTAACCAGAGAGAGAACATCTAAGATCCCACATTTTCAGAAGGGAATAATCCTCACTGGGTACAAAGCGCAAAGCTACATTGAAGGCAGGAGTCAGCAAGGATTTGCCTCTGGTGGTCGCCTGGCCCTCAACCAGCCCCAATCCAAGCTGTTTACAGAGGCTTAGTGGAACTTCCAGCAGTCTTTTCACACGTAGATAGTTTGTAATAGTTTGTTGTTTGGGATCCTGGATTGTGTATTCATCAGTTTCCAATGATTTGCTGTGGCAGAACTTAAAGGACTCATGAGTGATACTGTCCAGGCAACTAAATGAATAGCATATTGCTATGAGCAAAAGTATTTTTACTGTTTTTTTAACTGACTTTTATGTTTACAACAGGGCTATTTAATATGAAGATTCTTTTCCTCATTATTATATTCTTAATTGGAATATCTTGTTATATCAATTATTGAAACCCCCAAAATGAGGTGATAATGTGGAACCAAAGAGGGAAAAGCTTTTTATTTGGTGTTGGAAGTTTTGTTTGCTTGTGATGTACGGGGACCTCCTGTCATGGTCTTGTTTTGTGTGGGGAGGTTTGTTGGCAGTTGTCGTGGTTTTTCCCATTATTTGACTCATTTCACTGGTGAATCGATTAATTTTTGAGTGAAAACCTTGAATCTAAAATTGCCTCTTTTTCATTCCTAACATTTTCTAGACTCTCAGTTAGCCTGTTTCCCGATTTTTATAGCCTGGTTTATTGCCATTTGCCTAAGAATCTGTCATTTCTTCTGGTGCTTGTTGGTTGCTGATCACTGGTAATTTATTGCCACTTCCTCATTTTCTCATCCTGTTTGTTGACGTAGTTATGACTGGAGATACACGCGCGCAGTCACTAACGCAGTTATGGAACACTTTGCCTTTGGCTAACCAAAAAAATCCCTTGGAACAATTAATAGATGAAATGTAGAAAGTGTAGCATTTCACAGTTGCCAAAACTTGCGGAATATTTTACATTTCAGTGGAGTCATCTGTTTAACAGCCCCTGTTTTGTTTTGTGTATTACTCTCCCATACATGTGCTTTTGGTTTTGAATCTTTATTGGTTTTGTCCTTTATTTCCACTCTTTCCTTAGTACAGACACATAGGAAATCATAACTGAAATAATATTCATAGTTTGCTGTGTGGTGTGAAGGGAAGCAAATACTCCGTTTCCATCTGAGAAGCAGACCAGGATTAAAAAAAAAAGAAAAACAATAATAATATCAGACCCAGCGTAGTGATGCTTAAAATGGAAGCACGATCAAATCTTTATCACTTTTAATAAAAGAATCAGGTTAAGCCTGTGAAGAAAAAAAACACAACAAAACGCAAACATAGCCAGCTGAAATGTTCTCGTTCTGAATTATGATTAAATACTCGAAGATGTTTAACCCGATACTTTGTCAGGTGAAGTTTCCCGTGAGATTTGAAAGAGTATTTACTTATTCTGTTATTAAGAAATATATTTGGAGGTTTTAAAAGTATGGATCAAATTGTGTTTTATGCAGAGTATTAAATTTATACCACTGGAGCATGAAGTAAAATAGAGTCCATGGTTTGTAAACCCTAAAATGTTTTTGGCACTTTGGGAGGAAGTTCGGAATGACTGTTTAAAGTCTATTTCCTTTAGGCCACATTGCTGTATCTCATCTGTTAGTGAACATCCACCAGCACTATTAATAGCAAATGCAAATAGGTGTTGCAAGATTTTGGCTGGGGGGTCACAGATCCACAAAAGCAGTGATTTTGGAGTTCATAATACCTTTAAGTAATTGAATAGCGGTACCAAGTTTTTAATCCTGTTTGATGGGAAAAATAAAGTTCTTTAGCCATGGGCAGAATCCTGCTGGAGGCTGGGGGCAGAGTGAGATGGCACATTTATAGTGGGAAATATGGTCAGCAGCCAGCCCTGCCCTGGTAGGAGGTGCAGCCAGCGTTGGGTCACAGGGCTGACAGAGTCAGGATGGAAGGAGAAAGACAACAGGACCTCATCCATATACGCAGGGCAACCTCAGCACTTGTTATCCAAGGGAGAGGAGCATTACTTGGCTCTTCTTAACTTTAATCATGGTGTTTCACAGGTGTTTCTCTTGAATTCACAGCCCCTGGAGTCATGTGGTTATGTGAGATTCCCCCATTTTATTGAAGTTTAACTTTCTATGCAAGCAGCAGGGCTAGAATTTTGAACATTAAAGGCCACAAAAGTAGGAGAATAAAATGAAAAGTTTTCAGAACTTTTTATTAGGAAAAGAAAAAAAAAAAAATCAAGGACAAGATTCATTTTGTTCATAGACCAAAGGAGGAGACACTTCTTAAGTGCATGGTAGATTCATCCTCACTGGCCTTATAAGAGCACGGTGAAAGCCCAAGTGTGTGAGCTGTGGAAGCCAGCAAATACCGGCTACAAAGTGTGCAACTCACCTATGGCATATCTTCTTCCTGCTCACCTGCAATCCTGTCTCCTTTCCACAAGTGCTGTGTGAGGGTATGGCTGGATTTATTCATCCCGGAGGGCAGAGATACAGAGCAAGAAGGGTCGTTGGTTTACTTAGGATGACCACAGTGAAATGCAGGTATCCTGAATTGGTGCCTTGGTGCTCAGCCTTTCAGTATCTCAGCAAACTTTCGTATTTCTAAGAAAAACCAGTGCTTTCCATCAGGCAACCCAATGGGCATCACATTGTCAGCAAGGCACCCGGGGGTTCTCTTTCCCATCCCTTCCCTCTTCATCTTGGACTGCACCAAGCGCAGTGCATGACTGGCACTGTAAGTTAATATTAAATGTGCTGAAGGGAAGAAAGCTTATTTAATATTGCTCCGGCATTACAATAGTATGATGGTAAGGTGAGCTTTTTCCAGCTTATAAGATTTGTTGCCAAAGGCACACGCACGCTGCCTGTGCATTTGGGGGAAAAGAACTCTTAAAAAAATAACCTCTAACAGAGGATCTTATGACAGCCAGCCCAGCCAGAGCTCTGGATATAGAATGAAGCAGGATATACAGCCTGAGCTTTTCCGTATTTGAAAGCAGGTGTGCATAATTCTGGTTGGCATTTTGGATTCGTCTCTCTCTAAAAAAAAATCCTATTAAATCCTTTTAAATATTTCAAAGCAGCTGGGCAGGTTTGACCATCATCTCCCTCCAGCCCCCCCATTTAAAAGAGAAAAGAAAATAAAACAGAACAAACAAACAAAAAAATAACAAAAAACCCTGAACTCTCCCAAACCCCCCAAGGAAATTAACTACAAAAAAAAAAACCCTATGCTAATGGAACATTGAAGTTGTAATGTAAAACCGTAAAAGTCAGGAAAGTCAGAGTTAGGGCTCCCGTGGTACCTTTAAGTCTGTCACCTCACGCACATGCACTGTGTTAGGGCCCTCAGAAAGGAACAACTGGGCTCAGACAGCATCCCACCAGCTGGGGATGCGGGGTGCTCGTCAGAGCTTCTAGCAGAGGGGATGAATGGATTTGTATTTCTTTTGTATGTAACTTCTGCATAAGGCCAGTTAACCTCAGGCAGCAGCCACACAAGAGCTGCAGGTTTATTCAGAGAGGAGATCGGGTTCTTGGTTGAATGATTTGAGAAGGGCAAAAAAAAAATGCAGGAGAAGAAAGAGAGGGGAGAGTGGGGCAGATCTGCATGAGCAATGGCAGATACCTGATTCTGCAGTTCTGTAAAAATGATATTGTAGCGATAGCATTTATGAGGAGGATTTATAGGACAATTTTGCAGCCCACATGTGTATAAGAGTCACCAGAGCAATTCATATCAAGGAAAGAGGGCAACGCATTTCGGCAAAGCAATTTTTAATAAATATCCTTCCCGATATGCAATGCATACACGTACATAACTGAAGGCCTGCACACAAAGAGCCCCACAGATCCCCATCTTTGCCACTTTTCACCTTTTGCCACCCCACTTGGCCCCGGGTTCGGTCAATAAGCACCGCTGACCGGAAGAATCAAAACAATTCCTGGAAAAATTAGGTTAGCGTTCATTAGCTCTCTATCATTTGGCCACCAGTAGGCTGCAGGATATGAGGGCCATTTAATTAGGCCCTGCACTACTCTCTGGTGTGAAAAAGGCTCTCAAAAGCTTTGATTCCCCACAGCTTCACAGCAGGAAGTTGTTGGCGATAATTGACACAGGATTTCCTTGTTAACCAGCAGCAGACATGCTGGATTAAAGCGACAGAGATCTAGAGAAGAAAGTGAAAAGAGATAAGGAGCTCGGAAAGACTTCTGCTTATTTTGCACTCGAGGATGATGAGCAAATAGCAATAACAAACTGGAGTGCTGCTCCCTGTGAGGAAGGCCGCCACTTATCAGACCCATTTCAGCTTGACTGATCAAAGATTGACTTCCCTTAAAATAACATAGGCCTGGGGTTTGTTAGTTTATTAAGCTGCAGGTTTTATGAATTATCACAGTTTTAAAGATGGATTGCAGTTTATGTGAAGGAGTAGAGGATTATCGGGTTTTCATCTAAACAATTATAAAATATCACAGCTGAAAGCTTGCTTGCAAATGACATAATTTTCTCCTGCAAACTAAACAGGTCATTGTATGCCTTCGTGTAAGCGTTTCCAGCAAGTGCACAAATACAGTAAAATTAACTCTGCAGCCAAGATGATAGCCCTGTAAAATATAAATTTAACTTCCAAAGCACATACAAACCTCACACTCCCTTATGCTGTTCCAAAGGTAATTGTATTTAATTTTTGACCAGGACCTTTTAGGTCTATTTGCGTTAAAGAAAGGAAAAGGAGAAATGGCCTATTGAAATGTTTCTTAAAATGTGGTCGTGATAAATGGCACTGAAAGAGATCCACATGAGTATAGTTAAATGAAACGTCCACTTTAGAGCAGAGACAATTATTGGATATCACTTAATAACTTAACCTTACAACAGCACATGTGGCATTAATAAAGAACTGAGAGTAATAAAAGCTACTACTACTACTCTGCGCAGTACGTGCAGGCAGACGTATGTACATAGGTGTGGGAGCCAGGGGAAAACAGGGGCACTGGGAGGCAGAAGGAGGAGGGAAAGGACTGAGGACTGAGACAGGAGGTAACGTGCCCGGTGGTGGTGGGCTGTGGGTAGACAAGGTGGAAAGGGAGAGGTGCCAGGGTACAGAACCTGCTATGAGCTACACGAGTACCCATGAGCTCCCTGGTCCCAGCAGAGCCCCATCTCTTGCTCCCTGTGCTGGGAATAGCACAGTCTGGGGCCAGCAGCGGGGTTACTGTGCAAACCAGATGAATTCCCAGAAGAGGGAAGGGGGAGAGAGATTATGTGGCAGCTGCCAGGATGCTGCAGCCAAACAGCACTGGAATCTTCAGAAATCTCTACAGGGTGGAAAGATCCAGGGTTAACCTGTCCATACCTAAAGCTGAACCTAAAACATCCAGAGCCTTAGGTGGTTTTGGATGCAAAATAGCAGTTCAGCCTTGTGGGGGGAAAAAAAATGGGGTATCAGTAACTATTTTTCTTCCAATGCAGAAACCTCTTAACATTTTTTCAAAAAATACCAAAACACTTCCATTCTTCCACCTCAGTTTTGAAGGTCTTTAATAACTCCTTTTGACCATTTGAATGGATTCTGAGCCCAGAAAACTCTATCCTTGCAACTGAAGCCAGGAGAACAAGAAAACGGACATAAAAACACTCTCAACAATGCGGGGTCTTTTAAATCCTAAAAGGAAATCAATAATATTCTTCGCAATGAATGAAGCACAGGCACCATGAAGAACTCCAGTGCCCTACAGCATCCTCAGCATCATTACATCTAGATTCACTGTTGACTGCATTGCATCTGAACATGTCACCATCCCAAATTCGTGCCACCTGGAAGCCCTATCTCAATGTACTCGGTGCTTTCATACAGTCTTACAGTTTTCTGAGGAGAACTTAAGAAGCATTAGTCATCAGTTATCTTCCACTGTACAGCAGCTTCTCCTAGCATACAAAATCAGCAAATCAATTTTATGATTGCATCTTCTTCCCAAAGTTGATGTTCTGCTCACTGAAGCGATAGGGAGCCCTGGCAGCCAGCTAAGCACCTTGGAAACAGTGAAACTGCTCAGGCTGAGATCAACTTCGCTTGATCTTTTCAGTCTTAGCATTCTTTTTCCATGGCAATGAATCATGGTTTACAAACTGGTGGTCTGCTATGACACGCACTCTTCAGTGTGACTTGATGAACTGAAGGGTTTTTTTTTACGTTAGGCCGAGGTGAGTACTCACTGGAAATGAACTGGAACCAAAGATCTGAATATCAACAGATACCAACACATTTTACTGGGAGAGGCTAGAATCCCACATTTTTAATCTGGTTCAAATCTCTGTCACAGACTACATTAAGATTTTAGGTTAGAACACCTTAGTCTAGGCTGACAGATCTCCCCCTTCCAGTCCTGTTTCTATCACCTCTCAACAAATGAGGCTAAAAATCTCTATATTAATCATGTGGTTTGCCCCATCCTTCTTTTTATTTCCTTTCTGACATGCTTTGTAATTCCCCCTCTCATGCTTACCTTACTTTATTTTAAATTGATTGCATATGAATTAATTATCATATTCTCCTCTGTACTAGCAACAACCTCTTCAGCAAGAACACCTGACTGGTAAATTACCATGAGTTTTAATCATGATGATACAGCACCCAGTTTGAGAGGCACTGTTAACATAGATCTATTAAATTCAGTGTAAGATTTACATATGGAGTATATGCTGAATTTGTTGACCGATTTCTTATATTTAATCTGGCAGTTCCTTTGGGTTTGTACCAAGGTGGTTACACAATAACTTACCTATTATTGCGTTATCAAAATCATATTTGTTTCCATTGAATGTTATTCCTAGCAACAGCAATACCATTGTCTTAAGGTACTTCCTCAAGAGCCTGATACTAGTCTTCCTGTAACCACTGGCAGACTTTATGCCAACTGAAGTGGTGCACCGTATTGCTCCGTCCTATTACACAAAAATATGGACAAGAGAAAAAAAATACTCTTCAGTATTTCAGTATTTCAGACCAGGCAACCTGGTCTTCCTCAGTCAAGAGCAGGGAGTGTTGCTAGGAACACATCATCATCGCAGCATTAGTGCATGACAAGCACCACGACACCCCATAATGCAAGGTCCTATTTTATGTTTTGAAGTTTACCATGCTATCATATTTCAGAAAGCCAGTTTTGCACATTTTGAGGAGAGAGATCGGTGAGTTTCTTGTTATTTTTAATATTTACTGTTATCGACATTTCTTTCTTTTAATGGTAAAGAATGAGTTAAACTACAACTAAACTTCTTTGTTCCAATTTTCAGTGCATTTTTTCTGAAGGTAGGATTACTTCCGTGGGCATATAAACAGAAATAAAAGCATTTATTTTTTATATAATGTAAACAAAGGGCCTATTCTATTTTAGTTTTGACATAGCAAATTGAGATTTGTGGTCAACTGGTAACTGGCTTCAAAGATTAATCCATCTTAAGGCTAGCAAAACAGTTTGTTAATTTTCATGGGAAAGAAGGTTTCTTTAATTCACATATCTACATATGGTAGATATGATTCTTTCATTTACAATGGCATTTGATAAAATCCTACTTTTATAAATGATGCATCTGCTTTTAATGTCTTAAATCCTGTGATTGAAAAGACAAATCTTCCCCCTTGTCTTTTTTTTTTTTTAATATTTAAAAGGCCTTACTGCCTTAAAACATACATCAAGCAACATTGTAATAGAGAAATACACTTTTAAGACAAAGTGACAGATTTACATATCTGTGTGATGTGACTCTCTTGACAA
Organism: Alectoris magna; assembly: GCA_030625065.1. NCBI lineage: Eukaryota > Metazoa > Chordata > Aves > Galliformes > Phasianidae > Alectoris > Alectoris magna. The sequence goes on along the minus strand of CM060566.1, from coordinate 17,413,392 downwards.
CCAATAAATGTATTATATTGATGAAGTGAATATGTCCTCTATCTGGTCATTTTCAACTGAAAACTAATAACCAGCATCACCATATCAGGCATGCAATAACCTGGGTTAAAACTAGGTTCATCAAATAAATCACTCAGGAATTTTTCTATTTCTTTCCCAAGACACGTTGCACATCTGCTTAGTGAAAGGAGGAAAGAAGCAATATTTCTTTGATCAAAGTCCTTTTTAATATCCTTGTATCTGTCCTTCGGGAATGCTATCTCTGGACTTGGGCCTGGGAGAGACACTCAGCATCTCCTGAAAGGTGCTAAGCACCCTTTTATTGCCATTGACTGAGAGAAGAATATTCTGTTTCTTCCAAGACAGGGCTCCCCTGGAACAGTTGCTGATGCTACATCACGTTCTAATGATCCAGCAAATGACCTAAAATCAAGAGTTCTAAAAACAAAACACAAGGTGTTTTTAATGAGTCCCAGTTTATATCAACAGCTTTCAGGAGAAAGAAAAAAAAATATATTCTTAGCCAGAAAAGCATACTGCATTAAATTTACCCCAAGCCTCTATCTCATAGACATGAAACACCTATACATATGTAGAGCTCTCTAAGAAACACTTTGAAAAGCTACATTGTGCTTTTAACTTTTTATAAAGTCTTACTAATATCATTTAGAGTTGCCATGTGGCTGGCTTCCTGCCTGGCCTCTTTTACTATAGACTTGGCAGTTGTTATCCTGAGCACCGCACATGTGCAGACGAAGCTGAGCGTGGGTAGCAGCCATTTGTCTGAGGCGGCTGGGTTTTGTCATATTTCAAACTGGCAACCCTAATGCTTGTTCTTACGGGACACAAATCCAGTATGAAATTTGCAGAGCCTAGTCAAGGCCTGGCCTGGCACACACAATTCCATTTTTTCACATGAGGATGGATGCAGGAGCACATGGGAAGAACCGGGTTGGGCCATGAGGATTTGCAGGACTGAGCTGTTAAAATGCGGCCCCCTACACACTCTTAGCTGCAGATGTGGGACTCTTTTTCTACTGTGTGGTAGCAGACACAAATATGGCATCTTCAGCCCTAACTCACTTGTCAGAAACATACTGAAAATGTGGTGATATCATGTATTTATCCCTCTTTCCAGTGCATTTGTAGGTAGAAATAAACCTGTGCATATACACTGCTGGGAACAAATAGGTGGGAAGCCCACCTGCTAAGCCAATGTGCCATTGATGGAATAACAACCTACCAGTGCTATTTATTGTCCTAGTTACAGAAGTGACAAAACAAAGTAAAAGCAAATCCGCTGCATTTGTATAGCAGTAATTATATATAGCATACAAATAGCGTACAAGAAAATACAAATGCAAAAAAAACAACCAACCAGCAATTAAAAAAAAAAAATCTAACCAGTAATACAAATATTCATCTAAGCACAGTTAAACGGGGACATTCTAATGGCAATAAAATCCCCTAATATGCTGTTGGGTAACAATTTCTAAAGCAAAGCAGAAATTCACTTCTGCAATTATCTGTACAGGCTGTATATATTTTTTATCTTTGCATTTGTATGCCTGGTCACCAGCACGTGTACCACTTAAGGCAGCACTACCTATGGAGGTTTCAAATTGCACCTTGGCTGTTCAGAAAATTCAGCCCACTGAGGACAGAAGCCTGTGAGGTGTTCAGGTGTGTTGGCTGGAATAATATGTGATTTTATGTTTATTTATTATCACAAAATGAAGTTCATCACAGTGCTCTGTACATGTTAAAAGACTTCTACCCCATCTAAGATCGTGGGTTAAATACCAGTGCTACTGAACCCGTAAGGCTGCTGATCTTTGCTGATGAGCCAAGTAGGATTGAAATGTTCTTGGCAAGTTTACATTGGCCCTATAAATCTGAATTAATCTCAAAGATTTATCTTAGCTGGTTATTACATAACTTTTAATACATTTTTTTCCTACCAAGAGAAGTGTCCAAATTACTGAACTTATATGATGTAAAATAAAAAGAGAGAATCCTTTTTTTCTGACTTGGAATCAAAAAGCTAGCTTTCTTTCTGGCATCGTGGTGAACGTATTTGTATGTATCTACAAAATTAGGAGAATGCTCAAAGTTGCTTTTGAGGATTACACACTTAGCTAGATGGGTCTTAATTTCCATCCAGTGCACCCACAGTTACATCCTGTGAAACAGCAGTCCCGGTTACACACTATGAAATAACAATCCCAGAACTGCACTGCTCCTCTGCTTACATTGTCACGTAGTTTGGAATAGATGAAGGTAAATCCGGACTAGCTTTCACTGGGCAGGTGGTTTTCAACACAGATATAGACAGGTAAAACTACTGCAGGTCTGTGTCTGTACATGCCCCTTCCTCCAGTGCAGAAGTGATAGGGATGAGAGATGAGTTGGTCAAAGGCCAGCTCACGGTCCCCTTCCATCCTTCTTCCTCCAGTAGCTTGGAAGACAGCCACAAAGCGAGACATCTCTGAGCATAGGCTCTGAAGGCAGTGAGTAGATGGAGAGCCTGAGTTTTACAAATCACCTCATGTTAGAGCTGTGCCTGAAATTACAAAGATCATCTTACATGCTGCAGCACTGAATCCTGAACTGTGATTAGGAGAAGAGTGAAAAAAGACGAACGTTTTCCTATCTTTTGATAGCAGTATCTCATGACAGAGGCGGCTTTCGTCAGTGCTCCAAGCTTATGTTGTCTTTATTAAAAACTAGTAGTCGTACGAGTAACTTGCTTTGTTTTTTAACTCCTAAACATGAAAAGCAAATGTGAATCAGCCTCTTTAAATTAAATATGAGAAACAATTACATTTTGACAGTTTAATTGCATTCTTCCTCCAACATGGCATTCTAAACAAGATACCACATGTATTTAGCATGCTGATTATATTTTTAGATTGTTTTGCAATTAAGGAAGTATCCCTAAAAGAGATAAAATAATTGGTTGACTAAATCACTATTTCTTGAGGGAACAGTATTAAGAAACGAATGTTGAATGGTTATATCCATAATAATTAGCTTTTAAATCACTGCTTAAAGGTTTTAGGTTTGTAGCCTTCAAAATTGTATCTGTCATTCAATTTGCTGCATATTATTCAAATTTTCTTGTGTAAAAGAAACTAAAAACAAAAAAACAAAAACAAGTGCTGCCAACAAAGCAGCAAGAAAGGGTCTCATAACTGTGAATGGTGATAAAAGCCAGCACCCAGAATGTCTTTAAGCAAGACAGTCCTGGCCTGCGTGTCTGATGGGCACTGTGTTATTGATACTGCAAATAGAGAAAAAAGATAATTATTTATTTCAAAATTGCTGAGTATTGAAGCACAGTTCAACTTCCCAGGAGCACCGCATAGCATTTACATTGCTCTTGTCACTTTGCACAAACCTTCTCCTTACTTCTCTGGAGAAAACGTAAAGATTCAGTAACAGAAAATTTTGTGAATTTCTGTTGTTTTGTTCAACAGTTCCTTCAAATGGGGAGGTGGGTTCTGAGTTTGAAACTGAACACAGCCATTCCCCAGGTTAAAGCCACCCTTGGTTGATGATCTTCAGATACTTTCTTTAAAAAAGAAAAGAAGTGATGTAAAACACGGGAGCTGGAATCAAACTCTCAATTCTCTTGAAAAAAAAAAAAAAAAAAACCCACATGGTTTTAATTGCCATTTCAATTCACTTATGCTTTCCAAACTTTATTTTTATTTTGACAAAATATTTGCATACAAATTTTCATACCAAAAACAAACTACAAAAAAATTTCAACTTCTTCCAGTGGAATCAATGCAAGCTTTCCTTCTGATCATTTTCCATGTAAATTTGCACAAAATCAAGCCAGTATTTACAGAAGAGACACAGTAGGCTTGTGGTTCACAACAAGACCAGATGGAAGTTACTGAAATATGCTTTTAAGATACAAAAAATATATATGTTTAGAAGGAAGAAAGAGGGAGGCTGAACTGCAGCTGGGTCTAAAGCAACATTGTTAAGACTTTTCATTAGATAAATAAAGTTTGACCTACTTGCAGTTCTCTGTAAGGTACACAGATTTCATATATTTATGACTGAGATGCTGTATGGGAACTGATGAGTCGTGGCCTGAACCACTGATTTATCACCTGAGGCAAGAACTGGGTCAGCCCTGGGAACACAGGTGAAGGTAATTCAGCTGTGTGACTGGAAGACCCCATTTAAGGGCTGACTACCACTGGGGAAGGATCTCTTTCTGAAGGCTTCTTCTTTGTGGAGCTTTTCATTGTACTCCTGAATCTTCAGACATGGGTGAGCATTTCTTTTCTGTTCCTTTGCTATCTCACTACCGTGCTCTTTCTAACTGTACTTTGTTGACTGCACAGGTGCATACAAAAAGGCACAGGTAGGGATGCTAGTAGACAGTTCATTGAGGAATGATTTGTAAGGGGAAAGAAAGGTTAGCTTGAACATACAGGATGAAGTGAAAAAAGCATGCTGGTGAGAACAGGAGTACAACAGTACTGGGTGGCCTAATCAGAAGAAAATATTCCCAGGCCCCAGCAGCAGTGCTGTTGCAGGAAGGGCCCAGCATGGCTGAGGTCTGTGGGTCTGTTCCTCTACAAACAGAGGAGCTGTGGGGAAGCCTCATAGCAGCCTGCACCTCCTCATAGGAAGCAGGGGGTCAATGCTGAACTCTGCTCTCTGGAGACAGCAACAGGGCCTGAGGGAACGGTACAGAGCTGTGCCAGGGGAGGGTCAGGTGGGGGGTAGGGAAAGGCTCCCCACCAGAGCATGGTGGGCACAGTACCTCCTGGAGTTCAAGGCACACGTTCAGACATATGGTTTGATTTTTAGATGGTTGTGTGTGGAGCCAGAAGTTGGAGTTGATGATCCCTGTGGGTCTCTTGTGGGATATTCTGTGATTCTGCAACTCTAAGAAGAGAGTTCTGCGTTTTACAAGCTGAGAGCTGATGATGTCTTTTGAAGTCAGTGGCTGTCTCCTGATTGTAAACTGTCTAAAACAGCAGTGGCTGGAACTGAGATAGTTACATCCAAATGGGTTTTTAACCGAATTAGGTTTTGATAGCAGCTTATCAATAGCTGACAGCTGGATATTGATAGGAAAGAGCAGAGTGAAGATAGTTTCTCATTTACCATCTGGTAGGTGACAGCACAGACATCTAATTCATTTCTATTCGAAGAACCATTAGTGCCATGAACACATTTCTGCAAGGACCCAGTGGCCACTCCTAGCATGTCACTTGCTAACAGCACAGCCCTGACAAAAGCAACAAAATTGGCCCAATTGTTTGGTATATATCTAGCTGTGTTTAGCAAGGAGATGAAGAGCCAACACTTGTCACAAATACACACTTCTGTCCATGATAGCTGCCACGAGCAACTTTTGTGCTCCTGAGAGCGCATTAACCATCTGCAGACAATGATCAGACAAAACATTCAGCACAGATCACAGTATCCAGTTATACCACTTCTGCAGAAGCAGCGATGTGCAAAAGTGAGTAAAAATCAAACAACTGGAACTTCAGTTGTTTCTCTGACATTTAGTTCAAGGGATTGATTGAAGGACAAATTTATTTCTTACACCAAAGAGTCAGTGTTCATAAAGCAGGCTCCAGCACTGATTACCAAGCTTCCTCTTTGAAATGGAGATGGGAAGACAGCTCAGCTGTTTTTGTGCACTGTCTTACAGGTACAAGGCTACCAATTTCCTAACACAGGTGCTTGAGTTCAGGTCTAAATCCAGAAGGAATGAATCTGGACGCTAGCTGTCACTTGAAGATGCAAGAGCAGGTAACTTGCTCTTCTTTCTGCCGTAGCAGCAGAACAGAATAAATGTATGGATCTGTAACAGAGAATCATAGAATTATCTAAATAAGAAAATACATTCAAGACCATTAAGTTCAGCCATCAACCTGACCTACTGAATCTTATCACTAAACTATGTCCCTTAGTGCCATATCTACGTCTTTTAAGTAACTCCAGGGATAGGGACTCTACCACTTCCCTGGGAGATCTGTTTCGATGCATAAGCACCTCTTCCATGAATAAACTGTTCTTAATATCTGATCTATACCTCCCTCAATGCAACTTGAGACCACTTTTTTGCGTTCTACTTCTTGTCGCCTGAGGAAAGAGACCAACACATTTGCACTGCGAACTCCTTTCAGGAAGGTGTAGAAAGTGATGGAGTCTCCCCTCAGCCTCCTCTTCTCCAGACTAAATGAACCCATTCCACTCCGTGTTATATCTTGTTTTGTAGTCCTTTCACCAGCTTCATTACTCTTCTCTGCGCATGCTCGAGCAACTCATCATCCTTCTAGTGAGGGACCCAAAACCAAACACAGTGTTTAAGGTGCAATATTACCAGTGCTGTGTACAATGAAGCACTCAAGAAGACCTGCTCTGTAACTTACCTTGGTGCTGAGGTCAGACTGATGGGCCTGTAATTCCCTGGATCCTCTTCCTTACCCTTTTCGTAGGCTGGGTTTCCATTCACTCACCTCCAGGCAACTAGGACCCTCCCCAGTTAGCCAGAACTGCTGGTAAATTATTGCTGGTAGTTTAGCATAACATTTCTGAGATTCCTTCTTCAGCTGTCGTAATTCAACAGATATGATCCAATGCAGATATGCTGAAGATACTGTCTATGAAAAAGGCTTAGGGAACTTCTAGCTCAGAGTTAGACTCTGGACTTAAACCATAGCTGTCTTTTTGGCACAGTGGACAGAGTTTAATTGAGCACAAATTGGTGAGTTACAAAGTTAGAAAAGGGGAGAATTATTCAGGCTCAGGCCAGACATATTGAGGAAAGAGACCAAAAGTAATTCCAATGAGAAATACTGATAGGCTGTGGAATTACAGGCCAGCTCTTTCTTCTCTTTCCTTACAGTCTGGAGTATGCCTTGTAGCTCATCATATTTTTGGCTTCTGGCACATATTTTATTAACTTCCATTATATAGAGAAACAAAACAGACCACTATTTAAAAAAATGCTGTGAGTAAAAAAAGAAATGTAATGGCATATTCAAAGAGTAATTAAAGATTCTCTTATGAAAGTTAAAAGCCAAGAAGAGTTTGAGAGACTTTCACACACAAAATATTGTACAAATAGTATATGTGAATCCATTTGCATCCACATTTGTGAGCCATGTGACTCCCCCTGAGATTTAGTTTGGCTTCTCAGTTTAAAGCATTACAGATACCGAAAACAGAGGACTAAAAAGTTGGCTTGCTATCAAACCCAAGCTTCAGTTTAGATGACGCAGGAGAAACTGATAGAATTGGACCTCATTTAACTCATTCCAGTCTCTTCAATTACTGTCACCATTAGAGAAGACTTCATATGCCAAAACTCTTTAAGCCCAGTATGGTCTGATAAAGATTTTTGCAAAAGCTTAAAAAAAAAAAAAAGTTAAACTATCAGTATCTTGTTCATAGGCTGAATGCCATAAAGGAAAAAAGATATCCAGGAATATAGCTTTATTTTTATTTTCTGTTCTTGCTATTTCAGAGATCTGGTCTTATCTCAGATACTTGTAAGCATCCCAAAGATGACGAAAAAGCATTAACATGAAATATGCTATCAACTCTCTTGTGATTACAGAGCTAGACTACAGACAAGGCTTGATAGCTGCTGGTGTTGCTACTCGTGTTGTTGTTTCACTGTTTCTATGATTCATAGGAGCAATTTACTACACAAGTGCCATCTGCTCCTCAGTTTAGATGTAACATAGGCTTAAGACATCCTTGTGTATATGCAAGAGAGCCTCCAGTAATTTTAACCATGTCCTGTAGAAGGAATTCCCCCAAGAGAAAGGCTATTTCAGCTTGTCACTCTTTCATGGACATTAGTGAAGAAGATGGAAAAACTGCTCTGGACTTTAGCTCCAAAGATTTCACCTCTGTCGTAACTACTGTGGGCCAACAGGAAAAATCTACAGCTGCAAGAAAACAATCCACAGAAATTAAAGGTATATATTTTGTAACTGTCCCTAGAGCATCTTAAATAAGTTTGGCAGTGAAGAGGATAATTAATGCACGCTGAATGGTTATTGTTGGAAATTAAAATCACACCTGAATGAAACTTGCTGTGAGATTTGCAACAATGTGGAACTCACTTGAGATCTGATTTTGTAATACGCTGAGATTCAAATCCTGGGTCAAATTGCTGGTTAATACAAACAGATACACTTTTTATAGAATAAATGGACCTCTGGCAACTCATCTCTGCTAATGATCAGGATGAATATTTGTTGATTCTTAGAGCCTGCAGGTCTTTTCAATGAACATGAACCTTGACCAAAACAAAGTCTGACAGATCTATAATTCTGCAGCAAACCCAATGAAAACTTACTCTTTTCAATGTGGTTTTATCCTGGAATCTTTTGTGCTTTCCAGAAAATTTTTGTTTAAGACTTAGGACTTATTTGAAATCAAATACAGATCAAAGCAGAAGCAAGGAAGAAGGGAAACCACATGAACTGAAAATAAAAATCCATGTATAATCATGTAAGAATCTGAATCATAACCCCAAAGCAGCACACTACAGAGTTTTAGGATCATCATTATAGAGTTTAGTCATGGATCCACGACTTCAGCAGGACCTGGCACACCTGACTGTCACTACCTGGTGTTCAGCAGCTCCAGCCTCGGCTTTGCACCACTGGACTCGTACACCACCAGTGATTTTTGAGTTTATTGATTAAGCCAGTTATTTTTTGAAAAATTTCCTCACATACTTGTCCACCATCCACAGCTATAGGCTGCTGGGAAGTTTTCAAATATCATGACAAGTGACTTTTGCTGGATGGTAACTGCACAGAGGGACTATTCCTCCTTTTGTCCCTCCCCGGTTCATTCCAGTGTGAAGATGAAGGAGGCCCAGACCCAGAACTTAAAACTTATTACATAAATAAAAAGCACAATACAATACCTCATAGAAATAAATTATCTTTTCATATAAAAATCTTCTAAAGCCCGTTTCTGGAAGAGTAATAGAGCTGCCAGTCCAACACCTGCAGGGTTGGAAATAATTTACTTAGCCTCGCTGACTTTTAGGCAGGTTCTTCACTTGACGAATGGCCCAATTAAACATCTGTTAATCACAGCGTTATCTCATCTTGAGGTGAAATACCTATTTCTCATATCCTATCTTTCTGCGAGATAACATCAGACGGTCCCCGATCCATGAGGCAATCTTATGGTTCAAATAACTGCGCCGAGGAGCCACGTCCTGAGCCCACCGTCCCGAGGAGACAGGGGGAGGCCTGCACCATCGCTGCCCACCCCCTCAGCACAACCTCCCCGTAACCTCGGGCTCCTGAACTCTCTTGTACGTTTTAGGCCTTGATAATAAAGCAACATCTGCAAACTTACAAGTGCTTTACTCGAGTTAATTGAGTAAATTGAAGCAAGATGCGGTGCAGGGGTGATCTATGATCCCGGGTTGCGGGCCTAGAAGGGAGACAACAGATTTACTGCAAAGACAGTGGGCGGCCGTTTGTTCAGGGCCTGGTTCACGGGAAGTTTGAGGTCACGAGGGATTAAAATATCTTCAGAAACAAATGGAATAATTTGGCTGAAATATAAGGCACACAGTGCCAGCTTATGCCAGGAAACCAGGTGTGATTTATGCGCCTTCAATCCAACACATTTTTCTGATATCTGCCCCATTAGGTTGAATTTATAGATTATTGGGAGAATATGTGTCCTCGTCTCTCCTCATCTGACATGTTTGTACTCTGGGGAGCAGTTCAAAGTATTGCAAAATAAATAAAACAGCGCATTACCCGGCGTTCGCAGGGACAAAGGCCTACTCTAGTGGGATCTCAGGGGGAAAAAAAGAGAAAGAAGCAAACCGAAACAAAGACCCAACCTCCCATTTACTATACTTGTTCGGGAATTACTTATTAAAAAGGACATTAAACAGGTAATGCTCTTTCTCCTATAATCTGTACAAGTCATTAAGTTTAAGCACAATTCGCCACCTTGAAGCAATTGGATACATTGTAATTTGTTTTATGGCCTCACAGATGCAAGGTATTTGCTGGGCTATAAATACATAAAAGTGGTTTATATGAGCAGCCCTTACCCTGAGAGAGCTACGAGAGGAGAACCTCTCCTGGTTTTCCTATTCACATCCACACACACATGCACACACGCACTCATGTACTATATATGTTGATATTATTTTTTTTAAAGCCTGGCTCGCTTTTAGTGGGGTACGTTGTCCCTTTTGTAGTTTCTCTGCTGCTTTATTAAATCCCAAATTCCTTACAAAACTGTACAATTTTAATAACACAAATCCATGCAGGTCATAAAGCTGTCGAAATGTACATAGCACCAGCCGTGATCAGCTGCAGTGATATCATCAACCCTGATTAGCTAGAGCCGGTCACACGACAAGGTTTTATTACAAGTGTCATTTACATTTTTGACAGTTTTACAAGGCTTAATGGCTTTGTATTAAATACATTGTGTTTCGAGGAAACTGACAGTTCAGGGTATCTTGTAAAAACAATGCTTTGGTATTTCCTCAGGAGCAATATTCAGGGGAAAAAAAAAAAAATGAAACTTATAATATCGCTTTTGTTAACAGGGACATTTCACAAAAGGAAAAACAAAAAAGTTCAGCCAAGCTGTGGTTTAATACAAGAATCAGAAAAAGCTAGGAAAAGAAAATTCATCTATAGCGCTTTTCGATTTCCTATCAAGATACTTGTCTTGTAACATACTATAAGAAGTTTCGTAGCAAAACCATTATCAATCAGTGAAAAACCCAGGCATGTTCCCCACAGAAATTAATAGGAAAACGCTCTTTGTGGCCCTTTGCAAAGGTTTCCTAGGAAAACACCATTTATTGTTTGGTTTTCTCACAAACAACAAGCACTGCCTTGGGAAGCTTACACGTTTCTGAACTTTTCTAACAGGCTGGTATCTATTTTTAATTTTACAAAGACATCCTGCCAAAACTGAGCATTTCTCACACGGTTTAAATCAGAAATGGGGACGAAATTGGTAAGATCACCTCTGTTTCTACGTGGACTGTGGTTTCATTTAGGTTTTAGGTAGAGATGTATAGAAGGAAGCCTTCTGATCTTTGAAGGGCAAAGCTACAGCTGTGCCTTTTCATACACGTCAGTTATTTCTTAAATTAAAATAAATTCCTCAATCTGAATACTCCCTTGTATCGAAAGAAATAGATGTTTACACAACAAAATCCCGAGTGGACCGATCATTGAGTCCAGTGCATCAAATCTAGTTTTTTTCCCCCAACAGGGTATCCACTTACACATGTAATGGTTCTCCAACTGATTAAATTTGTGCAACCTATTATTTACTATATGAATTAACTTCTTATTCCCAGATGTATTTCATTCACTGTTGTTCCTGTGCCAATTTCCCAGCAACGTGGCACTAACATCTCTTATCATTTACATGCACAGGTTTTATTACTTTGATTATATCAACATCATAATAAAAATGGTACAGTTTCTTTATGTCACAGCCTCTTCTTTACGTAGCGACAAGTATGAAATTACACAAGTGGAAGGAAGATTTTTGATACTATGACTGAACACACACCACAGATCAGCTATTTAGGTTGGGAAAATGAGCAAGTTCAAAATAATCGTACCAAATAAAACTGTACTATCAGCATAAAAAAATGATTTTACCCTGTGACTTAAATGAAAGAAGACTGATGCTCCCTTTCTCTGTACGGATCTGTGTAAGGCATTGGAACCTCTCTGGTGCTTTTTGAGTGTATAGTTCTTTAAAGTCTTAGTTCACTAAGAAAAAATAATTCAACACACAATAACTTACCATCTTTACTGATTTCAAGGAGCAGTAAGGGAGCTTTTGTTTTGTTTTGCTACATACAAACACATTAGTTTAAAATTTTGATTGTTTATAGAGATAATTCTGGCATGTCCCTGCATTTATTAGCGTGAACTTTTCAACCACTCGCTGATTACTTTAAAGAGGGTCAGCCATTTGACTCACCCTAATTCTATGCACATTATTTCAGAGTTGTCTGTGGCCCATATGCAGGTGATCTACTCAACAGCTACTTGCCAATACAGAAGTGCTACATAGTCCATAGAAAATATCCCCAAAATGTTGTAGAAAAAGTTCAAGAGGAAGAGTGGTATTTGAGATCAGTCATAATAAAGTACTTCTAGCAAAGCAAATCTGTCATCACTTGCCCACTGGTGCCTGGGGACTGCTGAGTATCCCGTTCCTTACTTCAAGGAATGGCTTTCTCCTTGAAGAAATCACAGAAAATGTGAATGTAATTTCTGTTGTTCTACAGAACAGGCTTTCCTCTCCCTCCCATGGAGTTCTGCTTGTCCCATTTGCCCCCTTCCTAGGGTTTCTCCCCCTGAGTGGGTGCCTGGCCAGCCACATGATGACCCTTCCCATCTGTCCCCGAATCCTTTGTTGGGGCCATAACAAAATCACTTTGACCTAATATCAGTGACTTTCTAGACGGAGACCTGCCCACTGTAGAGGGAAAAGCTATTGATTGGGTTATTTCAGCCCAACACATATGATTGTTCCATGGGTTTCAGATTAGTGATAAGTGAAGACCACAGCCAGTTCCAAAACCCTCTTGGATGGCTTATGGGACAGAGAGGAGCAAGTTGCAGTAGTATGTATGTTTTTCTGCACCTCCTCTGCTACCACATTGCCACTGTGGCTGAGGGACCCCTCTGGTGGGTCCTCTCCCCTAGAAGCCAGTCATTCCTCCTGCCTGTGGCCGCCCAATCCAGAGCCAGCTTCCCTGGCCTCCACTGCCTCAGCAGCAGGTTGTGGATGGGCTGTTCTGTATTAAAGTTTGGAAATGAAAGTGAAAGCACATGTGAGACCTGCTGAACAGAACAGCAGAACCGGAGACTTAGTTGTATGCCAGAAGCCACAACCAGATAGAAATCACAGGTTAGTCAGGAAATTACTTGCATTTAATTTGAGGCCATGCCTCCTGGGAGGAGGCTGGCCCTTTCCTGTTGTGCAGCGATGTTGCCCCTGGGTATAATTTGCCTTTTTCATAAGCAAGGGTGCTATCTCCTCTTTCCTCAAAGAGATCTTTCAAAGCCAGCTGAGGAGAATCAAATGTGGCACATTAGCAACAGGACAATGGCAAAGTCATTATAAATTGACTTCCTTACTCTGAGCTTCAGTAATCTGGATGTATTACTAGCCTGATTCTGCAATAAAATTGAAGCAGCTAGTTCCTCCACTTGACTTAAAAGCAACCTCTCTCTTCCACTTCAGAGAGGCATGCTTCCATCTTCTAGGGGATGCAGTACCCAGCCAGTAAGTCTTCCACTCCTTATGCATATGCCCAAGGAAGGGATAGTTTCCCAGCAGGTGTGGGCATGACCACAGCACTTGGCAAGATCTGCAAGTCTCAGAAGATGAAGCAGCATGCTTTGTCCCACCACCTTTCACCTTCATGGCCTCAGCAGGTGGCAGGCAGTAATCTCATCACATTGCCCTCCTACCCAGACAAATTTGCTCCAGAGATCAGAGGTCTTCTCAAAGATGTAATTAAGAGCTGGAGTACAGGCTGATGCCCGGTTGTGATTCCCAGTTGTGATTCCCAGGCTTCCCAAGAGCTGCAGCCTGAGGTCCTTGTTAGGCATATGCTTGGTGCAAATAACAGTGCTGCTCCTGCCAGAGATTCCTGAGCGAGGTCAGAGCTGTGGAAGCCATCTTAAACATGGCTGGCACGCTGTAAGGTAAAGTATGTGAAAATTTTTCCCCTTGTTTTTTTCTTCTCCCACTTTCCACACAAACAATGGCAATTTTTACAAGCATGTGTCTGCCATAAAGTGAGGACTCACTGTAAAAATAACTTTTCTTTCAGAGTAAATAGGTTTTTTAAAAGTACATTTTCTGCAGGGCAAGGTTTTTTTAACAGTTCTTGGCTCCATATAGAATTCATTAAAAATGTTACTCTGGATCAAATGAGCAAGCTTTTAATATAATTATGGGTTGTTCCCCCTTCTTAACTTAAATTTAAAAATTAATGGTTGCGTTCAAGTGTAATTGCTAATCCTGTTCAAGATGTTTTACTACCGTTATTCTGAGATATCTGTATTCTGTGTACAGTTTGTTATGACTGATTATTTTGTGTCAGAAATTTCTTATATTGCTGCCTGTTGGCAACACATACATAACTCTCAATGTCCTCTGCATAGAACATCATTACTTTTCATGAGCCACGTGCCAGGTCCTCTTGTCAATTAATAATCCAGCTATTTGATTTTCTGTATGGTTCACGCAGACAAATATCATTGGTCAGATTCTGTGTGATCGTCACAACAAAATGTAAGCAGGATTAGGCATGTGGAACTCCAAAGTTATTCACTTGTATTCCATCTGCAACGTTTGTGTTTCTTTTCCATCAGCACTGACTGAGGACACCACCACTTTCCATTCTGCACAACCTAAGCTATCCAGAAGCAAAGCATCGTGGACATGGTGTGCCCAGCCCAAATCTAAGCTTCTCTCTGTTCCCAGGACTTGCCATCATTATACAGCAAACTAATGAAATAAGTGAAACAGAGCAAAACAAACCCTCCCCCTCAGACACTGTGCAGGAATGGCAGCTGCAGTCTGTCTTGAAGGGGTTAATTAATTCCAGTTTGATATAAGTAAGTTTGGATAATGAAGACTTTCCCATAGCAATAAAAATTCATATTAAACTCAACTGGCCTTGGTTCCTCAGGCCTCACACAATCGCTTTCAAGCAACACCCCTGGATGCAGATGGGTGGGAGTTTTGCTGCCGAGAGGGGTATGGAGAGCTTGGATGGATGCAGTCCCATTTCAGGGACAGAACCCATGCAGGATCAGCCCTGCCCCAGGTCCGTGGGTCTGGGCTGGGGTAACCTGAGCCAGAGAGGCTGGGAAGAAAAAATGTACTCCTTCTTGTATTTCATGGGCTGGAGCTTTCCCATATGCTTAAGAAAATCTATTTACAATATTAAAACAATATAGACTATAAAAATGGTTTAGTGGGCTACCAAAAGATTTAGCTAAGCCCTAGTCTAATTAAAAATATCCCGTTAGCTGTGAACCTGTGGGGACCAATTTGAAATAACTTTGGAAAACAGTGTTTCCTGGGGTTATAAAGGAGAGGTTTTCTTTTTTTATTCCTTTTCTGCAGCTATTTCATTTATTTTTTGCTTTGTTTATGAATTAACATCTGACTGAATTAACATCTAACTGCAGGCTTCAGCATCGGCTTGCTTTTAATACCATATATAGTCACTTCTATTAAAAAGGGAAAAAGAATTCCTATTTTTCCCCCTTTGTCTACAGTGTGTGTAAAGAAAAGTGACCGAAAGGAGAGGTTAAGAATAGTTCCTTTTTCAAATCTATGTTGATTGAATTAAAACGTTTGAATTTTATTGAACAGGGAAAAAGAGATTTTTAAAAGCCTATCTGTAGCCCCCCGTAAAAGCATTTTTTTTTTTAATAAAACTTCTGTTTAAAAAGTATGTTATTAGCAGTATATCCTGTGCTGCATATTAATAAAACAATGGAATTTTGTATTTCTTTTTCTCATAAATTACATAATTCAAACCTTAAAACACCTTTAATGAACACTGACTCGGCATGTGGCACTTAATAAAACTGGGCTAAACTCGTTTTCTGCCTGACAGGCTACCAGTGGAGAATGTGCCCTACAAGTAAATGATTAAGAGGCAGAAATCTTTTCTGGACTACTATTAAACACTTCAAAGATTTTCAAAGTCAGATAAAATGAAAAGCAAATGTGTTTCACTGCCTCTCAAATACCTCAAATGTTTTAGCAGGTGCAAGCAATGAAACGTTCTGTAGTGACAGCACTTTAGGGTCTGCAAAGTGCACCCTACTGAATTATGGGAAAGCAAGGCTTACTTCATAAAAATTCATGATTTTCGATGAGGAGAGATGCATGTCCTCAATACCCATGTACATATGTAGCACAGAAGGAGAGTCCCATTGTGTCTCTGGTGTCACAGCCTTGTCTTAACCTCTGCTGGGCTTGCTGGACTGTTTAATGTTGAGTTTCGCAGCCTTTAACCCTAGTGAGCTTTGCCTTTGTTTTAATGCACAGCAGAAGAGCAGGCTGAGATTCTTCCCTCTGCGCTGTCAGTTCTACAGGACATACTGCAGCCTGGGGGAGGAAAGTTCAGCAAACTGACCCACCCCTGGGCACCAGCCTCACCAGGGCTCCTAGGATCATAGAATTGTAGAATCATCAAGACTGCAAAGCCCACAGAGATCCCTAAGCTCAACCGCAGCCCACCCCCACCATGCCCACTACACACATCCCTCAGTGCCACATCTCCACAGTTCTGGAATGCCTCCAGGGATGGTGACTCCCCCATTTCCCTGGGCAGCCTGCGCCAATGCCTTAACACTCTTTCTAGGAATACTTTTCCCTCATATCCCCAGCAAGCACAACAGACCTTGGCATTTTCAGCTTCCTCATGCCTCAGTTTCCCCCTGCACCATACAGGCAGTGGTGCTTCCTGCTGCATGGGCTGTTGCGTGTTTGCAGTGCCAGGAAGCCTGCAGGTATGGAGGAAATAGGGCTGATTGTCCGGCTGGATTTTTAAACAGCACTTGCAAGCCAAGATGATGGAGGAAATTTCTTCAGTATTAATTTCTCTAGCATATAAAGGAAAGTCTACACATATTAAATAGTTGTAGCTGCTTTGAACTTTCTCTTCTAGAAAACTGTAAATGAAAGTAGGGCTTATAAAAGCAAAGATAGTTACCATCTGGGCAGGTGCTGGTAACTGCTCTCAGGCTCTGCCAATTTACCAGACCATATCCTGCAATCTCAGTCTGCAACTACTTGAATTTGGATTCAGAAGGGTGTGATCAGATGGTTGTATGGGTTTTCAGGACCAGACTGAGAGTCTCTTTCTTGTGAACGTTTGTCATGTTTCCTTTGATCGTGCTGTATTTTAACATTTAACTGACAAATAGTTTGTTGAGGATTAATAAAAGACCAACACAAATTAAACACTCTACAGACCTGAGTGTTACAGGCTGTATATAATCATAGGAAAAGCGGGAAAAAGTGATAGGATACTTCTAAGCAAGTTGTTGTTTTCTGTAACTCTGTATTTGTTAGAACACATATTAGGAAATAATTATTTATACACTCTCTACAAATGGAATATAAATATGTTGTGCTTGCTCGCGCAAAAAACAAATGGGATTGTGCAACAAGCTGGAAAGATGGAATGCTTTTTGCTGGGCTGCTGGAGGGGTATTTCCCTGTCTGCATTTGCAGCCACCCCATGCCTAGCCCTGCTGCTGCCCTGCCTGCGTGGGCTCTGTAGAGGTGTCTGCACCACTGCTTGTGCACCTCTAGGGCTCAGTGATGGATGGTTCGAGTGCATTCGTCAACCATCCTAAATCACATGCACTGTGCTTAGGAGACAGAGCTATTGCAAACAAAGTGCTGCCTGGAAGAGGGGACCTGCAGTCAGTGCCATTACAAGAGTGGAAGATTGGAGATTTAATAAAATCTCATTATCCTACTGCTGGAGAATTTATTTACCTTTGTGTCAAAGTGCTAAGTGAAGTGTCCAGTGTAAACTCCCTGGTGAATAATAACACGCATGATTAGCTTTAAAACCTCGCTAACATAACTACATGCAAACAACTACACTTGGCGTAGAATTATGGTGGAAATATAAACATGACCAACAGCTTGATGCTCAGGGCTGTGCTTCCCCCAGGTGCTGCATCTCCGCCCTTTCACTCCAGCATATTACTTCCTATGGATGGATGGAGTGAAAGTAATTCTTCCGCCAGGATGTCCGGGAGAGCATAGATGGGAGGATGTGCAGTGAAGTCATGTTACAAGCACAAATGTATTCAGTTGTGCAACAGCAGAACCACACAAATTGTCTCACATTAAAACGAATTCACAAAGTTTGACATAATAGAAGCTGAGAACAAATGTTTTGCCATGTAATCCATAAAGAAAATTCATATAATATATAAAATAATCCAGATCAACTGAAAATATTTATGGACCAGCCATGCAGCTGGTGTAAATCAGCATAGCTCCACTGAAGTCAATGGAGCGACACCGGTTTTAGGCATATGAAGATTTGGCACCCGGGTAATTTGGATTTTCATCAAGAAAACCCAGAGCTACTTCTCCTGTGGATTTGATGATTGAACTCCTGTTTAAAAGGTTGTGTTTTGAAATTCTGAATCAAGAAAATCATATATTACAGTCTGGGTTTTGAACAGCTTTTGCTGGCTGTGGAAACATTTAATTCATCGCAGTTGGCACTGAGTATTATCTGAGATAATGTAATGGAAACTTTCAAGGATTGATGAGGTTTTTAACATTTTACATATGTATTTACCCTTTTTATTTTTTAATATGTGAACAGGATTTTAGGGCATTGGAGTCTGATCCGTATTCCATTACATTCAGGAACAGCCTTTTAATTGGCATCCAAGAGCTCCGGGTCATTCCCTTGGTCAGCCAGACACCTCTAAGCCTCACATATATGTGTATCCCATGTATTGTCTATATTTATTTTGTGAGATGGGAAAAATTAACATGCCTACCATTTACTGAGATGTTTGCACATGAACATTACATCACACATTTAAATAAATACAGATGTATTTATTTCAGCATGTGAGTATCCAGACGTCTATGCTTGCCTGGCATACATCTGGGTAACTGAAGCATACTATTTCCACTTGTTTATAACTCCTTTCTTTCTGAACCAATTTTTTTTCCAACTTATCCAAGCCCACATTTCCCACTGGAGACTCCATGCCAAGTTTGAACTGTTTTCAGTTACCCAAGCACAAGTAAAACATCTGAAACAATTCTTTAAGCATGCTCAAAACCAACCATATGGATTTTTACCAAACTTTCCAAAAGCTACAGAAGTATCAGCCTAAAGGATCTTTTTTTTTTCTTTTTTTGGAAACTCATAAAGGGGCTTAGAAAGGAAGGCCTTCTTTAACTAGTAAGGAATGCTCAATGACCAAAGCATTACAGTGAAGAATGTCTGAAGATCTATTTCTGGGTCCACATCCTGCACTGTCCACTCATGTCAGCTGGGTTGGGTAAATTTTAAGTTGAGTCCCAACACAGGCAAGATCCATAAAGGTGTATTTGAAAGCTCGTGTGGAAATACATTGTGAATTTGGTCTCAGCTTTTGCCAATCACTCAGAAGGATGGTTTTGTCTTGGAGAACCCATTAGTACTTCAGCAGTGTATCCAGTTTGTGCTCCTGGAGGAGCAAGGTGAGGACATATGCGCTTTTAGTTCAAATGAAATATGAAATAGAACATCAGATCTGCCGGAACAGGAAATTCATGTTACATGCAATAGTATCTTGCAGCATAGCACGGAAAAACAGTTTGTGTTCTGGCTCAAAGAACAGGGAAAGTGCAAGCAGAGGAGCCTGAGCAGACAGTGCTGTTAACCTAAGCACATCCGCTAGATCCTAACATGTAACGTAGATAATTTCCATATGCCATGTTTCTATTCTAACAGACTTTCGGTGCTGAAATTTTGCAGCTCTCTTTTCTTCTAAGATTTGAGACCTTTTCCTCAATCAAATACCAGAGAACAGGTTACCTATTTTTTAACATGTACCAGCTGCAGGTAATGCAATCAGCAGGAAGCCCCGATAAAGAACACTTCATAGACAGAGATGGGGCTGCACCAGGGCTCCTGTCCAAATAGGTCACAGCTGCTGGGGAAATTCAGATCCAGAACTTGCTGCTTCTCTTCTGCTTACTCTTGCTTATTTTGCATATTTTTTCAGAACAACAACAAAAAAATCTGTCTGTTACTATATCTGGAGGGGAATTTTCCTGCAGATCGCTCATCATCTGAGCCGTAATTCTGAGCCATACTATTTGGCCATTCTCTGGCCATACATGCCCTGCCAAAGGATGACCATGCACGTTATAATTTCTGGGATTTGTGCTGCTGAACATGAGAAAGAATGACACGCCCCTTGTTGAAGCATGCAGTAATGGTTCCTCAGGGCTCTGCTCTCAGAATAACTTTTGCTAGCTTTGCTTTTGTGATCCTGAAATTGTTAGTGTTCCCATGAGAAACTACATAGACAGCAAATGCGATGGCAAGTGTAAGCAGTATTTTAAAAACACAGGTGACAGTGAAACACTATCTTGGCTTTCCTCCCCGTTTAGTCATGCCTTTCAGTCCACCCTTGCTGCAGGTGACATGAATTTGATTACCCCAGCTACTCAACCTCCCAATGAAAAACAGCAGCTCCCATCCAGAAACAAATCAGCATGAAATCAGACAGTTGACAGTGGTTTCTCAAAAACTCCCTTTAATGTAGTTACACTGAGGACTGGGTTACCTATTAAAATCCAGCTGATCTCTCACATCTGACCTGTGGTTGTACCTGCTTTCATCTCATCCATCCTTTCATGTTTTTGGATTACGGTGCTGTGGGAGGCCAAACTAAGGTGTTTAATGAATACTATTATTTTATAAGCTTCTGTTAAACAGTTAGACAAATATTCTGTAATCCTTTGGACTCATCCTAGGTCAACCACGTAGTTAATGAACAATGATAACAAAGAAGTTGAAATTGAAGCTTTGGGGAAAATGCCCCTTCCCTTCATCACACGCATGTGTGCACACGTGCACAGAGTCTGTTAAGTATTTACATTTTGCTTCAAAATTATTTGCTGCACTTGAGAAAAATAAAACTACTGCTTTTAACAAGAGAATTGAAACCAAAGGGCATTTAATCTTTTATAATCAACAAGAATAGTTAAATGCTTGAATATATTAAATCTACTTCTAGCAATCCCTTATTACACAAGCTGTGTTTTCTCTGCTAATGAACTGAATGTTTAAAAATACATTGGTGCAACAATGGTTGTAAAAACCTGCTTTACTTTTGAAATGTTTCTCAGTTCAAACTGCAGGCATTTCACATGTTTTACAGTTCAATCTTTAACGTGATGCAAATATGCCTCAGCTGAAACAGAATTCCTGCATTTGGAATTGCAATACAGTCACAGCACAGGCTGTTTTTCTATAACTATTGTTTTTTTCCACCAAAGGCTAAAATTTATGGCAAAGTTTGCAAGCACAGTACTATAGAGCTGTCAGATGGCCTACCTCTTAATGCACTGATTAAAAAAGAAAATACCTAGAAAATGCAAATTATGGTATTTCCATGATGGAATTGTAATTATTCACTCTTGTTTGATGCCATGCTCTGAATCACGACAGGTGTGGTACAAAAGAAGAAATGCAACACTCTGTCATTGATATCTTACACAGCTCCAGTCCTACAGATGTAGTTTGGAATTCTGCAGCATTATTCGGGTGAGTCCCTTCACATGTTGCCCTCCAAAAGAAACTGCATGTAGATCCTGACAGAAGGAGCAACAGAGGAACCTGTGGGGTCATCGTTCAAGAAGCTGTGAGTGCCAAGTGTTCTTTTCCTGCTCTTTCTTCTTAAAGATTTCCTTTTTCATTTCTGTATATTGACTTACTTGGTATCATTTCAAGCGGATGGGGTCATTTTTTTTTTCCTGGAACCGTGAAGGATTTTCTGCACCAAAACTGTTACCATCTTCATGTCATCTTTTCAGTGTCAAGAGACAAAGCCCTGTGCATCACTGGAGAAGTTTAAGGAAAGTATTTCTCAGCCAGGTCCTGCTGCTGTAAGGTGCTTAGCATCAGATAGAACTGGGCCCTCAGACAGACCCTATTTTGTTTTTAAGTGGTCTGCGAGGGACAATCTTTGCCTGAATTTCATTCCAGCCCAAGATTGTGAACATAGCGTACAATAGATGGATTGGTGTAAAACTATCCCAGATAACTGCTCATACATCTTTCCTCTGTCAGTGAAATTTGCCATGATGTGTTCAAAGCCAAGAGGCATTATTTGTGCTGTCCTGGATCTGTTAAGGAATGGCAGGGGGAGGACAGAGATACTTAGGGATTTAAAAGCAGAGAGAACTCTATGAAAGAGATAAAAGGAGTCAAATGCACAAACCCTATTTGAAGTCCTTAAAGCATAAGAAAAGAAAGTATTAGACTTACCACATAGGGAGAGCTGGAATTTGTGTAGCTCTGGCCCCTGTGAACTATAGCTGCTATTTTAGGGGTGGTCTGAATGTTTGAAAAGATAGCTTGAATTCACAAAACTTTTCCCTAGTACTTATCATGCTCTTTTTATTTTTTCGATATGAGTTGGTTCTTTTTACCGTTGTTGTTTTTATGAACTATATCCTAGATGATGTATCTGTTTTCATGTTAGATATCAAAACCAGGAGAATGCTATGGTAGCTGGACAATGGAAAGGAGTGAAATGTATTTTATACAGTAGCTATCTGCATCTAGGTACATTTTCTCTGTGACGCCAGCGCTAGGTCTCAGACAGCCATATCTGACACAGTTTTCCCTACAAGCATTCTCTTTGTGTTTAGTACCTCCTCTCTCATATCACTCAACCTTCTTTTTCTTTCTGCTCTTTTTTTTCTTTTCTTAACCCATTTTCTCTCCTAAGCAATATCCAGCCTGATATTGATCAAGTAAATTTCAAATCCAGTGCGTTCCTGTGAGTTTTTACATTGGTAACATATTTTTCCTTTATTCAGTGGCTTTAACATTTACAGGATCTTTTTGAAATTTAATATCTACACTAAGGTCTTCACTACACTACTGTTCATTTTAAGTTGCCAGCAGCAAAGATCCGGGAAGAGCTCAAAAGATATTGTTTGCTGAGCTGCCTTTCAGAGGCTCTTCTTAACCTTACTATTGTACAATAAGACAAATCCAAATTACTCTGTTCACTGGACTTTGAAACATTGTGCTGAAAATCTCGTGATAAGATTCTGACCAAGTAGATTCTATGTGTTTCTTGTCAGCTACAACCAAGTTGAGGAAAGAATTTTTATTTACTGTAGTTTGTCAAATGTACCACATGTCCCAGTCCACAGTGTTGGAAAAGCTGCAGAGATGAAAGCAAGAGATAGTACATGAGAGATATATTCGTAGCCAGTTTCCCAGTTCCCTACCACAAATTTATTAAGAGGATGGTATAAATGAGGCTGTCTGTAATTGTCAGAAGGTTGATGCTGAGGGAGATAAGCTTGTTCAGGGCAGAGAAGAGATGGCTCCAGGGATACCTTACTGTTGCCTTCCAGTACCTAAAAGGAGCTTATAAACTTGCTATTTCAGTGATAGGACAAGGGTTGATGATTTTAACTAAAAGAGGGGGGATTTAGGTTAGATGTTAGGGTGAAATTCTTTACTCAGATGTGGTAAGGCACTGGCACAAGCTGCCCAGTGAGGCTGTGGATGCCCCATCCCTGGAGGTGTTCAAGGCCGTATTAAATGGGTCACAGGGCAACCTGATCTGGTGCCTGATTTAGTGGGTGGCAACCCTGCTCATGGCAGGGGAGATGGAGCTAGGTGATCTTTATGGTCCCTTCCAACCCAAGCCCTTCTGTGATTCTATGACTAGATCAGTATCTGTGTCCTTAATGACTTTTAGTACTGTACATAAAGAGTCAAATTCCTGAGGTTCTCTTCCAAAACTGAACAGGCAATGCATAGAATCATAGAACCATAGAGTCATTTGTGTAGGAAGGGCCATTTAATTGTCATTTATTCCAACAGTTACGATCAGGTTGCTCAGTCTTGTCCGTCCTGGCCTTAAATGTCTCCAGGGAAAGGGGAATTCACCCCCTCTCTGGACAACCTGTTTTAGTGCTTCGTAACTCTTACTGTAAAAAAAAATTTTGGTAGCTGTTTCACAAACATCTTTTGTGACTGTTTTGTATCCATGCTATGTATTTCTTCTGAAAAGCTGAGAGTATTTTCTTGCCCTGAATTAACTGTGTAGGGTTAAGCAGTTGAGTGCTGGTATTCCAGAGTTCTTGTCTCAAAACTGCACACAACTTCTTCCCCAGCGCTGTAAGTTTTATATGTTCTCGAATTACCTTAAAGGAACGCAGCAGGTGGCTTTCTTCCACTTTTGGGTATAGCAAGTCTCTTTTTGCCTGTAATATCTATGATTCACAGGTATTTTTAATATTAGACATTAGACAAAGAATGCAGTTATTCCTTGTGGTTACTGTTAATATTATTATTTCCACTAAGCCATAAGGAAGCATTGATACTACCAAGCTATGTTGTTTTGATGTCGGAGATATATGCAGGGTAATTATTAACAGTGATGACATTAAAAGAAAAATACTCTGTAACAGCTTTGCTGGACTTTATTTCTAAGTAAATGGGCACTGGGAGTATAACTTAATTCCTTAAACGGTAGAAGCACCTCAAGCAAAACTCTTAGCATGTTTAGTGTAGGCTAGGCGCCATATAATTAACTGCATTTTTCATGACCTATCAATCTGGCCCTCTCCTGAATTCCAACCTGTAATACACGTATCTATTTATACACACACGTGTATACATTTATATGTATATTTATGCATATATATGTGTGTATACTGTGTGTACTGTATTTTTATATCAGTATATTTGCATATTCGGAACATCACATCGATTTTAAAATCAACTGTACATAAAAAAGTAGATGCATCAGGAATTATTATACTATTGGAAAGAATTTCTGGTACACTGAAGGTACCTTGTCATATTTGGGAGATTTTGAAAAATCTCTTCCAAAATTTGTTCCCAACAATCAGAATGGTCACCATAAGAGCCGCTGAAGAGGCACATAAGCAATCTTCTGCTGGAGTAAAAGAGATTTAGGAACAATCGAGTTGTCTTACTACTTTTCTAATGTACTGAACTCTCAGTAAGAGTCAAGGGAAACCCTTTGCTGCTTTTCTTCAGCACAGAAGTTCACTTCTAGAGAACTTGCATGATGTGGCTAAGCAAGTAGTTACCACTGGCCTGAAGCAGCCTCTCTTCAATGCACAGTCAAATTAATAATAACTTGTAGATATGATGTTGGCAGATGAAAACAAGCCCAAGTTTAGACATGAAAATATCTTCTATTTTTTCTGAGCTTTAGCACTTCTGTAGTTGCTCAATTATATCTCATTAGCTTCATTGACCACCAGTTGTATTTCATCTAAGATTAAGAGAAACTCTTTTTTTAATGATTAATCCAAGATCAAGTAAATTTTGAAAAAGAGAAATAATTAGGGATTCTATTTAATTTCTAGAGATGCGAGGTATACAGAAAGTCTTGATTCTGAAACTCAGTTTCATTGAGCGATCACACTGCAATCCCACATCTTATCGGCTGAGCATTGTATGTACAGGAACACAGCTTTGAACACAGATGCTCTCTTACAGGCATAATGCTCAAGTTTCAGCTCTGTCTCCTTCATTTCCCAGAGACTGTGTTGTTTGGAAATCAATGTACATGGGTGACAAGTGAATGAACACTACATCCAAGGAGATCTGCCAAGTAGGTCCTTTGAAATTCAATTTCATACTGTTTTTCTGAAGTATGTACTATCCAGC
Source organism: Alectoris magna (assembly GCA_030625065.1). Lineage (NCBI taxonomy): Eukaryota > Metazoa > Chordata > Aves > Galliformes > Phasianidae > Alectoris > Alectoris magna. The sequence continues at coordinate 17,387,888 of CM060566.1, read as the reverse complement.
AAGTATCATGAGTCAGTCTTGAGTCTTTCCCCTTTTAGTTTCCATGAGCAGGACCAATAAAACATTCCCCAAAACTCCAGTTTATAGGCTGAGTAGGCTGGACGCAGAAGCCAAATTAACAACCTGCCGTGGTGGTGTAGAAAGCTACAGATTTGCTCTGATGAATGGAGCTCATAGTAATCTTTTTTTTTCAGAGTGCGAACTGAAACATTATTGTACAACTATTAGTTTCCAGGAAAAAAAATGTAATTGCTTCTAGATGCTACTCGCTGTTTTCAAGAGCTCTTTAACCTTTAACTTTTTCAGTACAAAGGAAGCCTTGCTGTGCAGTGAATCTAACAAGACCATCATTTATAGTTGGCAGAGTTCATTAGTCAGTCATAACAGTTTAATTATTAGCATTTTAATGCATGAGTGTTTAACTAGACAGAACAAAAGTCTTTTAGGTACAGCATGATATTTCTTAAAAGAAAGCAAATTAATTGGTGCTGTTGTTTATACTGGGGCTCATTACTAAAATTAGACAAGTAAAATTAAAGAAATTTGGAGTTAGGCTTTGTCACCAATTAAATTGATGTTATATTTGATGGTCTTTTCAGTACATTTCAGCTTTAATGAAAATATTTCTCTTTACTGGAATAAAAACTCTTTTGTTTTCTGTCTTAGAAATAGCTGTGGTGACGGGGATGAAGCTGATTTCTTCAGGTCTGTCCCTGCCTCAGAGTCTGCTTTTGCTGTAAATTGTTTTTAATTTGAGTTACCTCTCCTTCAGAACTGTTAATGAAGCCCCTGTGTGAGCCACACAACAGGTCGCTAGCTATCTGACATAAATAAATAACCTAAAAATTAAGAAGCCCTCTATTTTACAAATAACACTCATTTTTCATTATAAAATTTGCGTCAGAACGTTTTCAGCTTTTTAGAAAAGGGTTTTTTTTTCTCCCTTCGATTTTAAATAATTCTCTAGGATGTTACTTGTTTTCTAGATTACACTTTTGATTTAATCCTTGTGGGTTTTTTGGGTTTTTTTTTTTTTACTCTTTTTTTTTTCTTTGTTTTTTTGCTGGAAATAACAGCTGTGTGGGAGCTAGAGGTCTGAACAGGGGTCTTTGGGAAATGGTTGGATTGCTTGGGAGATCAAAGGAAGAGAATTAAAAATATGTGGATGCTTATCAAAACAGCGCTTCCGGACTGTCAAAGAATCTAATTTCTAACTGCAGACCAAAGGAAAGCATGTGAACATGGCTTATCTTCACCATCTTGGCATGGCAGGTTAATGGCGCTGGCAGAACACATACTAAGAAATCTTACAGTCTTGTACGATCTCATGGTGATGATGCCACTAAACTGTATCCCCCGACTCACACTTTTTATTGTTATTACACCCTGCATGTGTTGAGGGGTAACTTCTATTAGTGCTTTTCTACCTCTAGTGCCCTGTGACCAGCAAATGTGATCACCCAGCTTCCACCCTTCACTTAGCCTTTTTCTACTTTCTCCCTCCTCAGCTCTTCTTCTACGATGTCCCTCACGGATTAGAGCAAGATTTGGGCTAAAAGCTTAGGGAACATTGGTTTAGAATGTTTTGGTGGGTAACAGGGAAGCATGTGCTGCACTGAGCATGGTGTCTGTCTTCTGCAAGTCATGGGGTGCCCTGATTGCTGGTGAAGTGCATGATTTGAGGATCCTACCCATTAGTCTCTTCCCATCAATCTGATAGGTGATAGTTGATGGCAAAAAAGCTTTGCAATGACCCAGTGGAACTGTAGGGGTGTGCTGCCATTGAATAGGGACATGGTTCAGTGGGTAATTGGTGGTAGGTGGATAGTTAGATTAGATGATCTTTGAGGTCTTTTCCAACCTTAATGATTCTGGGATTCTGCGATTCTGTGTTTCTATGAGTATTTTTTAATTTTTTTTTAAGATTTCCTGATAAACTGACTGCTTCTCTGCTGCATTCCTGTCTTTCGTGAATGATGAAATGTAATGCAACAATGCAACAAGGCTTAAGGATCATTTAAAAACTGTCACTTCTTACACTTTATTGTGTACAGAAGTGTTGCATCATATTTACAATGTTAAATTAGAAGCTGAAGTTTTTGTGGAAGAAATAACTATTTGGGTCCAGCGAGTAATGACACATCCCATTTCGCTATCATTTTATTTGTACTCATTTATTTTAGCAGGATATTTATAATTAGAAATAAACATTTGAGTAGAAATGCTTTTTCCTCAGTATTTCCAGATGTAGAGTGTCTTTAACCAGACAAAGGGTTTTTATTTTTTAAGGAATGGTATTTCAGAGCTTGAAATGCCAGCTCCCTGGTGCTGAGATGGAGTTTCTGGAAGTCTCTTCCAGATGTGAAGCTTTAAGGAATTAAGTTATATTGGGGAAATGGATTATCCCTTGCGGAGAGCATTCTATCACCTCGTTAGGTTTAAGAAGCCCAGGTGATAGAGAATAGTGGGGAAAATATATATTAGTACAAAGTACTTCAAATTACAGAAAAACTGCCACTGATAATAGACCGATTCCACTGTAAAGTCTAAGAGTTATTGCATGATTAATATGTTACCATTCAATCAAGTAATTGTCTGGGAAAGAACCAAATGACAGACTGAGTCTGGATTGTCCCCGTGCAGCACACTGGAGTTGCCAAACTATGGCAGTGTTTGGGTGCGGGTACAACTCTGCACAGCCCATCAGCTCACTGACAAAGCAAAGCCAACTGATCTCTCTGTGTGCACTTTTTACACTATTTCTGCAGTTGTTTTTCTCTTGATTTCTGCTTGCACTGCCTGTCTGATTATGCTTTACTTCTGTGTGTGTGTGAGAGAGCGTGTGTGTTTTGTACATATCACCAGATTTGAGCTTGCCCTCTGAGGATATCAGTGCCCTAATTAGCACATCGGTATTATGCAAAAGGTAGCAGCACTTCTGCTTCCCTTTAGACACAGAGGGCTTGCTTATCCTACAGGGCCTTGTCTCAGAACAAGGAAAGTTTGTTTCTGGTGTACTGGGTTGGTGTCCCCTCCCTGTGAATGGGACACCAATTCCTCCTGGGATTCCCTGTCGAGCTTGAATCAAGTGGCAGCCTGTTTTGTATAGCCATTCACCTCTGCGTCATCATCTGCATGCTGCCGGAGTCCGGGGCTAGAGGTAACACAGGAACACAGACTCCAATGCACAAGGATTTTCCAGACGTACTGTTTGCCATCGTGCTGCCTGTGCACAAGGGTGAGCAGCAGCTGTGCTGAGCACCAGATATTAAAGCCTGGTTAAAGCTTGTTAGGGCTGTAGAGCAAAGCACTCAGAAATCAAGAAATGTCAAAGCTAAGGCTCATTTATAAATTCATCCCCCTTTACAGTATGAATAACAGTGTAGGCAGCTTTTAATTACATAGCCAAGTTCTGTTTTTCCTGGATTTACGCATGAGCGAGATAGTACGTCGGTGTGCACATATATAGAGCTGTGTCGTCTGGGAGAGCATATATTAAAGCCCTTTCTCTTACCCATAAATAGAGATGATTCCAAACCAAAGCCCTAGCTTCAATCTAGCTACAGACCTTGGGGAGTTCAAAATCAGAATCTGGATTTGAATCTGAATTTAGCAGCTTAGGCCCATCTGCAATAAATACATACAGGATGAAATGTAGATAACTGAGATATAAGGCTATATAGACTTCAAAGTGGCTCTGATAAAATCATGATAACCACAAGAAAGAAGTGGTGTGTGATCTCAGAAGAGATATCCCCAAGATGTCTATACAGCTTAATTTTCCCACATTGTGTCCTTTTATCTTCAATGGATAAAAGGTGAATTATTATTATTATAGGCAGTGGAGCAGTAACGCCTGTTATTCAGGTTGTCTAACACTTTCCATTGTTCCCCCTCTAGTCACTCGCTTACAACTTTTGCAGACTTTAACCTTTAGAGATGAAGTTTCCCATACCCGGTGCTTGCCTCGGGTTGAATTTGATCAAGAAGAGGTATTCCACCTTCAAGACTGTAGCAACAGTGCCTGCAATAAATCATGTCAACATTTGCTCCTGCATTTGTAAACTGTCATTTTAAGGTAGCTGGAGAGAGGACAGGAGGGCGAGCAAACAGACAGCTCTAAAAGCCTGCGCTGTCATCCTTACCTTATCTACAGAGCGATCATGTTAAATCTCAAATGACAGCGAGTCAGACAGCAGGTGGGCGGGCGATGGAGAAGAAAATGGCATTTCTCACGTGATGGTACCTGTGCTCTCCTTCTCACTGGAGCAGCCTGAATACAGCAATCCACCTGCCTTAATGTCTGCAGGACTCAGTTTTCACATGGCAATGGAAAAAAAAAAAAAAAAAGAGGCCAAAGTATGTGAAATCTGCGCACCCCGAGAGCTGTCCCACATTCCCCACCCAATCAGCAGATAGGAGCTGTGCTCGGCGAAACTGCCATGGTAGCTGATAATTATGGTTGTATTAATTGGTGCTGTCCAGACTAGACAGAATGTAAAAGATCCCACTGTGTCCAATAATTAATGTTTTTCCCTCACTGCACTGTCATTAATAAGGGGTTCCTCCAAGAAACGAGTAATTGGATGGTTCGGCTTCATTAGGGTATTTTTAGATAAGGTTTGGTCTAGAGACGTAAAGAAAAGCTTATTATGTTTATTTAGACTGTATTATCTGCTGCTAATGTGTTATACTGATTTTGTATCTTCCGCATTCTCTGGGATTGTAGTGATAAAAGAAATGCACAAATTACAATTTAAATGAACAGAAAAAAAAATCAGTATAATACAGTGACGAAAAAAATGCCATCTCAAAATAAATATCACCAGTATCCTATAAATCTCCCCTTTTCTCTTAGTCGCAAAGCTATTGTCACAGGAAGACAAAAGTCAGATTTTACTAATTAGAGATGAGTGTAGCGGAGCGCTCTTGTTTTGGCAATTATCTGAGCAGCTTTTGAAAATGGAATGTGTAAATCTGGTTTTGGAAATAACATTGAAAAGAAGACTAAGGGGCTTTTTCAGGGGTATCACTTACACAGTCATGTATGACTTTATTATTCTGCAAAGATGCCTTGGGAATCTGACTCACATGAAAACTTGATATGCAAGAGAGCTATAGACCAGGATGTGGCGGATTTACACAGGAAACATATATGGCTAGTCAAAACAGCTCTGTTTTACCACAAAGGAGCTTTGCACATGCTTTGCGAGGATTTTATGTGGGAGTTTATTCTTGAACACAGCACATAGCCAGTTTTTCACAGCCCAAACTTACTCTAGTTAAATTTTTAAGGCAACTTAGCCAAACTGGTCCCATCCACAGCTGCATCCTCTTAATCTCATCACAAGACACAGATCTCCCACTAGGAAATGATAATCCACAGTTTAGTGTCTGTATTATACTTACTGCAAACACAAGAGACTACATTCATCCCAAGTAATTCTCTAAATGTGAGAGATCTTGTTTCAACAGGAATGCACTTGGCCCACGGGGCATCAGACAGTGGCATAGGCTCATCACACCATGCTAAATAAAAGTGAAGAAAAACATCATCAGGGATGGTAGTCCATCCCTGATGGAGCTGGGTGATGTCAGTTGATCCTCATTAAGTTATTGTGTCAGTCAGTGTTTTCAGTAGGTTCTTGCTGGAGAAGGGACACTCAGCCGAAACCTGATGTTGAATAGTTATAAATCTAGAGACGAGAGTTTGCCTCCTCCCTCCACCTCTCCCAACAGTTTCTCCGCCATGAATCCTGCACACTGAAAGCTCTGTATGAACTGTTTGCATCAGTACTAATTTAAAAACAAGAATTCCTACAGACAATATTCAGGGCACGTCCAAACAAACATCCCAGAACTGCCACGCTAAGTTCATCTCACGTAACAGTTAATACAGCTCCCGCAAAGTCGCCACATCATAATATTCTTTTGTAATAGGTTGTGATTTTAAGTAACATATCTCATTAATATAAACGAACTTAAATAGACACAAAGAATTTTGTTTCCTGTTCATTTCCCATCCCAATGCCTCTGGACCCCTATCTACTCTAGGTTAGCGCGGAGTAAATCACACATAATTCTGCTGAAGTCGGGGGTGTTACACTGGCATAAGTCAGAGTACAATAACGTCCTCAGTGTCCTGGGTTCCTCAGTAAGATTCACAAAAGTAAATTCCATTAGTATGTGTAGAAATACGTCTTTCTCATAATGATATGACTAAAAACTTTTGTACTTCAGAACAGAAATACAGAGACCCCTTGAAAGCCAGATATTGATAGCTTGCTTTATGTTTAAAGATGTCAACAGAATACAATGGTTCTCAGCATCCATATTAGTTATCTTTAGTAAGAGAGAAGAAGATTTAAAGTAAGGGAATGAGGTTTGCAATGTAACAAGATAAAGTCATCTCCTGCAGCCTAGAGGATTTCTTTAATCTTATTTTTAGAGAAGAGCTGAGAAGCTTTTGCAAAACCGGCTTGTTTGGATTCAGTTTCTATTTTATCTCATCCACAAAAGTTTGGAGCTGAAGGGGGAAACAGATAAAAGTTTTGAGCAAACTGGGATGGTTTTACATTGGTCTCATCAACCTTCCTAATCTAGGTTTGATTTTGCAAAACCTGTCTAAATCCAGATCTCTTCTTATCCAGCCTACAAAACACACACACACACACACACACACACACACACACAATCTTAGATTCATATCAAGAAACATTTTTAAAAAGTCACATTTTCTCCTAGCTTGAATTTAGATAACTGTCAACTAATTTATTCCATTGACAATACGCTATAGCTATAACTAGAGTTTGATTTTCGTAAGCAGACATATTATTTCCTCTGGAAAAATTATAATTGTCATTTTTCCTAAAATCAGTTTTGCCTGAGGAATATTTCAGTGTTAGACAAGGCTCTCATTTCTTTCACAGGATTTTTTTAAACTTATCAAAATAAATAGTATCCAATCTGAATATTTGAATGCACGCAAAAGAGGACATTTTCAAGATTCAGGAGCACAGCTGCATTTTTCTTCTCGGGCTCAAGATCTTAATAGACATATTCAGTCCACAGAAATGACATAAAACACAACCAGGATATGTTCTTTTGACTCTGTGTTTTCCTCCCAGGATTTACCACTGAAGACCTTTACTGCAAACATCTTGCATTCAGAAGTTAGTTATCTGCTTTAAAATATGTGATAGGCCTATAAGGAGAACAAAAATAATATCGTGAGATAATTTTTTTCCTCTTTTCTTTGGAACAGGATTCCAAGCTCCTAGAGCAGCCAGAGGACCCCCAAGCCTCTACATTTCTCACCAAGCACCTCAGCAATCACACAAAACACAGTTCACACATTTTGCTGATATCACTCACTGTAGTGTTTGGGCTGGACCAGAGTTTAGATTAAAAGAAAGTCTAATTTTCCTTGTGTGCTCCCTTTTACTCTTCATGTTAAAAATAGGTGAAGCAACACTCGTATTTCTGGATTGCCTTGCAGCATTTGATTCATTCAGTATTGCCAAATATTTTTGTCCTCTTTCCAAAGTGCTTCTGGAGATAAACATTAAAGTTCTGAAGGACCTCGGGCCTTTCCCTAAAGACTGAGCATTCCTAGCATTTGTCCCTACATCTCTAAAGTTCCTGCAGGCAAATATTTACAAGCTCTGTCCTTTGCCTGATATTGCTTAACATGAAGGGTGCTGGAAGAACAAGAAAGACAGAGTGGTTGGAAATGTCAGGAGTGAGATTATACAAACTTGTACATCTCCTTGCTAACAAATACAGCATCTTACGTATTTGTCAATGCCTAGCTGCAGTGAACTTGTGGGTTTACATCTGCTGGAGCCCAAGGTGAGATGAGGATGTGCTTGGTAAGACTTGTTCCTTTTGCAGTCAAGGGACTTGGTATTTCAACTGCAAAATCATTCTTGGCCTACTTTCAGTGTAGTTGCACAGATACACATTTGGCTTGCAGATCCAAACACAGCCATGATGACTAAAATGTTCTGTCCCTGTCTGCCCCAGGCCCAAAGGGCGTGATCCCCACTGGTAGGGTTGGACATAGCCATGGTGATTCAGAAGCTGATTAGCTCTAGGTAAGTTTACTATAATTTGTAAAGATGCATAAAGCCACAAATGTGATTAATCTTAACAGGACAGGCCAGCTTTTAACACCAGGTGCACAGAGCAATCTAATTTAAGGTTCTCTCTTGCTGTTCAGGATTGCCTTTAGTTTGTCAGGAAGCCATTAGATGCCATGAGGACTGACCTAGCAGAAAGTAGCAACGGAATAAAATCTAAAAGCCAATAAAACAACTAAGTGGATTCTCACACAAAGGATTACCTGTGTAAAGAGATTCTTCTTTTCTCTCTGCTTTGTTGAGCTGCTGCGTTAGCATGAGAAAAAGGCATTTTGGTTATCAATGGATATGTGATTGCATTTAGTTGTTGTTGTTGTTGCAGCTTAAACTGAAACTGGGTGAGACAATCCTTCCATGGCTATCATGCAACCAGACCGACTACTTTGAAAATTCACTCAAAACAAAATCCTTGGTGCCTTGGGCAATCTGGACAGCAACACCACCGGTTAGGAGAAAAGAAAGAAATTCGGAGGGAACATCTCCTTGTGCTCACTGCCAGCCCTTGAATTACTGGGAAGGCATTCCTAGAAAAAGGGCCTCCAGTCAAGGCAGTGAAAGGCAGCACTGCCTCCAGAAAAATCAATTCTGTGTGGTGAGAGCCCAGAGCCTCTGTTCTGGAGGCCTTCCTTCTTTGAAGCCGAAAAATCAAATGAAGCTTCAGAACTTCATCTCAGCTCTAAATTGTCATAAATCTTATTTATGCTATGAAAGGAAACAAAATGTACTGAATGGGTAATCAATGTGCTGATGTGCCCTGGAAATCCTGCCTCTCTGAGTACAAGGAAAATCCCTTCCCTATCTCCAGAAGGGTTTGGGTTTCTTGTTCTTTTCATTGCTCAGGGTGCCCCCAGTTTTGCAAAAGAGAGGAGTATCACATGCTGCCACTTGTGGAATCATTTTCATTTAAATATGAATTGATTGGAAAATGAGCCTGCTTTATTTCAAGGGAATAGGCAACACCAGCAGGAAAAAGAAAAGAGGGATAAAAACCACACATTTCAAACACAATAAATGATACACACGCAACACACACAAAAAGGAAATTGGAGAATCTGACTCTCCTTGAAATGTAAACTGTGTACTGATTTACTCTGAAAAATGAACAGATGTTTTTGAGATTAGTGGAAACTACTGTAAAAACCTCTGCTGGGTGCCTAATATTTTAGATTCCACGGCCCAAGATTTCTTATGGCCGACATTTCAGAGCTCTCCCCTTTTTAGCGGACCATGAAGCTCTCCAAAAGATTTGTAATTTCTGCACCTCTCCAGTTCCTGATTTTATAATTAGCCCTTAGCATTATCAAAGATTGCTCATTGGCACAAGACCCAGCAATGTGTAGCATCCTTCTGCAATGCTGCTTAAGGTTATCGTTGGCAGCCCTGGAAAGTGGACAATCAGTGAGATGAATAATACGTCTTTCCTTTGCAAACTACACACAGTTGATGTCTTCATGAAGTATCAAACATGGTTGCAGCTAATGCATGGAGCTAGGCTGATTTTGTATGTTACCCACAGTGGACAAAGAAACTGCAGAAGGAAACATGCAATAATGTACCTTGCCTCCTTCCTTGTGAACAGCAGCAGGCTGGAAGCCACAGCCTGCAACACTTTACTATTAAAGAGGGCTTATTATACATTTTACCCATTTCATGTAAATCCAATGCCTGAGAGAGGCTCTTCAGTACAGATTTTATGTCTGCTGCTCAATTCTCAAGTACCCACTCAGGAGTATGGAAGTACTTAAGGAATTTTGGGTTTTAAAAGAGATATTTTCAAATCGAGAGTTATTATAGCACCTTTTAACTACAATCTCCATGTGAAAATGCTTCAATTAGTAAAATATACGTTAGATTGATGTGCCAAGGGACTTGGGAGATAGCTTGTCGGGATGCCTGCACCTTTGCATTTATTCAATGCCCGATGATGCAGCATAAGTAACACTTCTATATTCCTATTTCTAGCCTCATGGGTTCAATCAGACTGCATACATTAGAGGAATGCTGTGTTTTGGCATACTGGGAGAGGTAAGATGTGTTGTCTTGTGCCATGATTTGAAACTCTCATTTCAAATCTATGAAAAGCAGTAGAAGGCAATGGTCCTATCTTTACCACAGTTCTGCCTTCAGGGAACTGCAAAATTTAGTTAATCTTTTACAGTTTCCACACTTAGCATCTTTCCAAGCAATATAGAACACATGTTCATTCAGAGGTGTATAAATAGACAGACATATAGATGTATACACATACACATTTGTACAAAAGAAGTCTTTGGTTTTTTTTGCACAACTGGCTCACATCTAAAATGACTTTTTAAGTTAAATGAAACAAGTCAATTTGGGACATATCAAAAGCCATTTAGAAACCTTCATACATGTCAGATGTGTAGTTTTGACTCCAAAGAACATCAGTCAAGCTTGGGAACTGTGTTTGTAGTATTTGTGCAATAACACTGGCTGTTGTGGTGGCTAATGAGAAGATAAGCCATGAGATACAGTGCTCCATGGAGTCCTGCAAGAATTAAGCTGTGAATCTGTGATGAGTCCAAAGGAGATAAAAGAGATGTTTTTCCATGTCTGTGGTGGAGTGACTCTTCAGTTATTCTGTTTATCTTTTTACAGTAGCTGATTTTTGAGAAGTAACTGAGTTTTACCATACAGTTGAATGCAACTGCTAATTCTGTCTTCTCTGCGTTTGACAAGTGAAGTCCATCACTAAAAAATACAGTTTCAGTGATAGTAGAAATATTTATGGATTTATGTGGCTAAATAATTTCTCTTCCCTTTATTTTGCACTATACGTGGGTCTCTCTGAAAGTAGTGCCTCCTATTTATTTTCATGGTAACTACAACAGATAAAGTAGCACAGTAACACAATTTGATCTCAGCTACAAAGCACTACTTTTCAACACAGCCACCACCATTAGCTTTGCATGTTTACCAGCACTCAACAAAAGCCTGCATGCCATGCTCATAAAAATCTGCACCAGTGGAGATGGCTCAATGTCACTGTCACCACTGCTGAAACGCACCATCCACCCTTCAGTAAGCATCAATGAATGTCAGTGGCTGCCATTTTTTTCTGTGTGGAGGAATTCACTGACAAATCTTTGCTTCATACCCACTTCCATGTCAGATGCCATTTTTGTCAGGCTGCCCCTCTGCTGCCATCTGTCACGCAGCGACAACACAGAACCCAATACTGGTGGGAAGGTTCAACATCTGCCACCATATCACAACATCTGCTTCTGATGTTGTGAGCCAACATACTAAAATAGGAGGCATTAATTTCAGAGCAGCCCTCATAAAATACGAGGTATTATGTTCAGAGCAGTCCTTGTAGACAGTCTTTTTATAAAATCTAGCAGGCATAATATTGGTACTGGAACCTTCATTTTGATTCACAAATGAATCCAAGGCAGAGGTGGTGCCAACACCATTTCTTGCCTTACAATTTGATCTAATTCTTCATGCTGTGCCTGGTGTATAAAGTAGGGGCAAAATGGCTGATGCCCAAAAGGCTAATAAAGATCACCCTGCTCCCAGCATGCTCTGTGCTGTTAGAAACCAGCAATTAACTTAATAGGGTTCCTGAAATGCGTTAGTTTCAGGAGATATGACAAGCGTTGACACTCTCTGGCTGGTCTAAACAACCTCCCATCCCTCAGAAGCAGGATATGTTTCCTATTTGAATTATTTAGGAGCTTGTTATGTGAATGATAAAGCTGCACTTTTGCAGCATTAAGTCTAATATTTTATGATCTTCAATTGATTAGGTAGGCTTTTGGGATTAGCTATAAAGGTTAGGATAAAACATCCCAGATTCTGGCAATTTGTGTTCAGAGTTGAAGTTTCAAGTTCTATGCAGCAAAAGTTGTGGAAAAGAAGTCATTTTATCTTATGTTTTCTATCAAAAAGACTATTTTACTCACAACTCACCAACGGTGTTTTGAGATGTCCGAAGAAAATAAGGGAATTTATTTGCTCAGCCAGCTAGAGCAGTATCAATATTTTTATGGGGTTTAGAGGACATTCACACAGAGTTTACGTGAGGAAGGATACTTGTACAGCAAGGTCTAAGGAAAAAGCAAAACAGATTGATTTGGACAAAGGGAAACCATCAGTGGTTGAGACAGATTTAAACAAAGGTGATAGAAGACAGATAAGATGACATAGAAGAAAGCATAAAAGCAAGAATGAAAGAAACAGAGGTAGAAGAGACAAAGGTGCAAATCTAAGACAAGGTGAAGAGGAAAAAAGATTTTATAAAAAAAAAAAAAAAAAAAAGCAAGATTTTCAAAGGAGTAGAGGTTAAGCCATCAGGCCTCACAAAACTAATGTTTGCTCCTGCTGATTTCTTCTTTCGCTTTGCTTCTCCAGTTCCATGCTACTGGGCTACTGCTTCTGACAATAGAGGTAAGAATACTGGCTCACTGTAAACAAAATTATCTAATTTAACACCTCTGCCACTGCAAGGAAAAACAAGAAATCTCTGATCTCTTCTGACTGGCCCATTAGTGAAGTATAGGAATGAAGTCTTTCAGCCTAACAACAATTGTATGGATCCCACTAACTGCCCTGCATTTATTTTAAGAGATGAGGCTCAACCAAGTTCTGCATTCTTGGTCCTTGTCATGGTTGCTATTTTGACACCATCATGCAATAAATATCTCAAAATTACATGAGACTTTAAAATGGCCCATTTCCACATTCAGCAATACTTTGCTGAGTCGAATTGCACACAGCTACAGATATTGGTACCCAAGTACAAGCATGTGCTGGTATTTCTGGCAGCTGAGCAAAGGAGGTTGTGTCAATCTCTGTAGAAGAATTAAGGTTGGAAAAGATCACTAAGATCATCCAGTCCAACCATCAGCCCATCGCCACTGTGCCCACTAACCAAGACCCTCAGTGCCACATCTCCATGAAAACTGAACACATGGTGACCCCACCACCTCCCTGGGCAGCCTGTGCCACTGCATTAACACTCTTTCTGAGAACAAATTGCTCCTTGTGTCCAGCCTGAACCTCCCCTGGCACAACTTGAGGTCAGCACCTCTTGTCCTATTGCTGTTACGTGAGAGCAGAGGCCAACCCCACCTTGCTCCATACTCCTTTCAGGGAGCTATGGAGAGCAGAAATGTCTCCCCTGAGCCTCTTTTTCTACAGAAGAACATGATGTGGCTGAGACCAGAGAAGTGGTGAAGACATCCAGCCCTGGTTTTGGTCCCAAAGGAACCAGCCCCATCCTCAGTCATCATGCTGCAGACAAGGGCTGGGCAAAGGCTGCTGTGCACCCTTGGTGTTCTCTGCACCAAAATGTGTCTGTCTCCTCATTTCTGAAGAACGACATTGTAAATGTCAGCGTCTTATCTTTAGTCAGCAAACAGTTTATTAAATGCAGCTCGTAATATTGATGGAGGGTGTTGATCGTGTTCCCAGCCACAGCAATGGTGTAGTATAGGGGAGAACAAAATAGGGCAGGATAGTACAGAAGTACATTAATTTATACCAGTCACAGGACTGTAACCAGCAGTCTTACATTAACGTGACGTAAATTATTGCACGCTACTCCTTTCTCATATGCATGGCTTTTCTGAACAATTATTTATTTTTAACTGCTCCCCACTGATCTGAATGCAGTTATTGACAAGTAACAAGGTATGGATTGTTATTGCTTTTCTTGTCATAAATCCCTGCAGACATTTACTTAGCGGGAATTAAATCACAATCATGTGTCATTTATTTTGCATAAAATGAGACATAAGTAGTCTTAATCATATAGCTGTAGAAAGAACAACTGCACCATTGTTTTCTATATTTGAACAATAATTCTATATTTAAACTTAAATATTATAATTAGCAGCTTTGTTTGCCTTGCTTAGAAGTAAGATAGGTAAGATTGACACCTCACTTTTGACACCAGACATTAGATTTAATAAGCATAATTTTCATTTAGTTAAGTCTAGACTGATTTTTTATCAAGGTATTTATTGTAGAAAGCAAATGTACATAAAGAAAGTTGGCATATTTATGAAGAAAGCTGAAATGACTTTTATGTGCTGCTTTGTCCAACTGATAAAATACCTACTGGCATGAAAATACCTATAACAACAGCTGAAATCACACCAGTGTGTAATTGACATGTGATTTTTAAAAATGCTCAAAGTAATAATATACTATCTCCTAAGTAAAGATTCTTCTGTTCACACTTTATCCATTTCCAAGAATCTTTTTGTCATGTAAATTTGCATTGATTAGTTTTTAATTTGAGTTTCTAAAAATGTGCTCTGAATACTTAATTCCAGCAAAAGTACTTTTTCTTTTCTTTTCTTTTCTTTTCTTTTCTTTTCTTTTCTTTTCTTTTCTTTTCTTTTCTTTTCTTTTCTTTTCTTTTCTTTTCTTTTCTTTTCTTTTCTTTTCTTTTCTTTTTTTTCCTAGTATTTGTAATAATTGCAGTCCACACATGTGGAGCTTGGGTGGATGTTTTTTTACCACCCTCAAATATCAGCTGCTTCAACAATCTTTACTTTCACCGAAAGCCTGATATTAGTTACTCTTGTTGGTAAACTTAAATTGTAAAATTGATATTCAAATGGAGGAAAAGTACCAAAGTACCATCCCTGCTCTGCTTATGCAAGCAAAACTGCTGACTGCTATCCTGATGACAAATTGCAGCACAGAGCGTGGCGGGATTTGACACCCGAGGAAATGAGAATTTTGTCGCCAGTGCGATCTGTGAGCGCAAATTCACCGTGGCCATGATCGGAAGCACCCTGCTGGCTCAGGGCTGCCCTGGCTGAGGGCATTTGGGCAGCCCTGGGGGTGCCATTTCCCAGGATTTCCCCAAACTCAGCCAAAGCAGCCCCTTCCCCAGCCAGAATCCAGCACAGCTCTGTGCGTCTGCTGCAACCTCATCCACTGAGGGGAGAGATGGGGTGGGATGGGATGGGATGGGATGGGATGGGGTGCAATGGGACAGGATGAGATGGGGTGGGATGGGATTGGGTGGTGTGGGAATGGATGGGGTGGGGGCCAGGTAGGGATGGGCTACGAATAGAACTCAAAGCCAGTGATAAAGCTGGTGGCAGACAGAGAAAGGCAAGGGACAAAAAAATCTTTAAGTTAGCTTCAAGATTTAGCAGTGAGGGGGTAAAAAAGAGGTAAAACAAATTAATGCCTTAGCCACATGTAGATCTACAGGCATTTGTGCAAGGTTTGGATTTTCCTCCAGCTTTACCTAAAAATATAGTTGCGTGAGTTTTTTTTTTTAATCTATTGAAAATATTGTAAGATGCTATACAAAGAACATTAATTTTGGATTATTTGTTTTAAATCAAGGTAGACAATTAATTTCCTCTTTCTGGACATGCAAAATGTTACGTCCTTCTATGAAAAGACTTTCATGGCTGTATTTTTTATTGTTCATGCATTACTTTTGAAGTAAGCTTTTTATTTCCTTCCTCTTTTAAAGGAAAAAGGTATCAAATTTTGCAGTATAGGCATAAAAACAAATCGTGTTTGAAATAATCTAGAGATAAAACTTTATTTCTCTTAGCTGATTGCATTATTTGAACAATAATATTAAAAAAAAAAAAATTATTCATCTGACTGATGAAAGAAAGTACCTGATACATAATTTTATTCTAATATTACTCCAGTGGAATATTGGCAACATTTTATGTTTCAGCCTAAGCTACAAATTCCTTCAGAACAAATCAAATGTCTTTAAAGAATATTTCTGTTTGAAAAGGAATTAAGCTTTCCTGAAAGAATTTTAAAGGTTGTGATATTCGCAGTCTGATAAAGCAGCACCTTT
Organism: Alectoris magna; assembly: GCA_030625065.1. Taxonomy (NCBI): domain Eukaryota; kingdom Metazoa; phylum Chordata; class Aves; order Galliformes; family Phasianidae; genus Alectoris; species Alectoris magna. The sequence continues at coordinate 17,371,931 of CM060566.1, read as the reverse complement.
AATGAAATTCTAATTAGCAATTTCATGCACTTTGCTATTAGTCATATCAGATTAGTGCACATTTTCACAGCCTTCCTTTAATTAAGTGCACTTATTCCAAGTTTCAAACACTTTCCTTATAAGATGAAAACTGTGCTGAAATGTTATTTAGTAAACAGCAGACGTGTGAAAGCAAAGGTGTGTATCTGTGTGCTGACGGACATTTTTAAGCTGTCCACAGACTTGTACATCGATACTGTGCTTGCCAGCTGGTCTGTGGGATTTGTGTTACGCTGTTTGTTTGGATGTGTGCCTTCCTGTAAAGAGATGATGTCATGTTTTTCATCCAGCACAGGAGGTACCCAAAGTTCTCAGCATTTGACTTGTGCACAAATTTCAGATTCAGGCAATAAAAGTGAAATTTGTATTAAAAAAAAAATAAAAAATTCAGACAGCTCAGGCTTCGTGGTTTTGTTTTCTACCACCCTGCATTGCAGCAGGGCTGTTGGTGCAGGGAACACACCATGGACCCAACGCTTTGCCCACCTAAACCATCAGCAAAATGCCTGCATCGCTCAGTGGGAGGAGGTTAGGTCTTATCTCTGTTGTAAGAGTATTTCATTGCAAAGGCAAATGCTTCTAAAATACCACACATAGCACTCTTCTCTGTGTGAGCTGGTTAACGTGTGGTCAGCATTGTTAAAGGTGAGAGATTACAAACAGCGCATTAATTCACAGCGCACCTTGTTTGCATGATAACAGCAAGATGTAATGCACATAATGATAAGCAAAGCTATTATGTGCACGTAGATAAAGAATATAACACATTCCTTGCTCTTTCCACAGTGCACAGCTACAAAAACCCCAGTGCAACAGTATTTCCCATTTCTCATATTTTCCATCACATTTCGGTTCATTTTGCTTTCCTTCCCAGGTAGGGCTCCTCGGGACCGCTGTGTCCCTGGATTTGCATTTTATTGCATGAGCTAATTGCACGTGTTTTTAAACACATGTTCTCTTGCTGATGTCATTCATTTAGACTGTAGCATTTCTGACATTTTTAGGTAGTCCCCCAGGCCTCGTAGCCCTCTTAGCAGGGTCCTTTCAGTGAGGGGTGTTTGCTTTATGATTACTGACTGACATCTCAATAACGTGGAACATATTGAGCAGTGCATGTCTATCGAGCAGCTTTTTTAAATGCACGGTCCACTTTGTCAAGTCATGTGCGAGCCATAATTTAGGCTAATAATTACCAGACATGAATGCTATGAAACATTGATGTCTACACTTTTTCCCCCTCTAAGTACTGAATTTTAATACATTCAGAAAAGGTTTTCCAAAGGCCAAGATAAGCCCCCTAAAAAGCTCATATGGAAGCACTTTAAAAGTGATAAATGATTTGGAATCTACACTGTCTACTGATGTACGTCTCAGGAAAGAAAATTAGAGCTAACAGGTGTTAGATAGGGAATGGTGAAGCATTTTAATAGAATTGTCAAAATGTTGGTCCCAGATGCTGACATTAATGCATGCAACAAGGAACGTAATGCTGCACCGCCATTAAATGATTATTTGTTTAAATTTTGAGTCATGGCAGGAAATCCTAACTTTGTCCACTACTTCTCCATACAGGCCATCCCTCCTGCGCTTTCCTCTATGATTTGCATCAAAGTGTAATGGTTATATGGCTCACATCTGCATGCTTTAAATAATCCATGCCTGTCAAATTTCATTTTTTCCTCTCAGATCAGAACCATCATAACCCCTTCTCCGCCAGCCTTGAAGTCGGTACAAATCTATCTGTACATTTGGGGGAAAATAATTTAAATGCTGCGAGTTACAGGGTAATTAATCTTTGAACTATTTTCCAACTTCAAATGTATTTACTAAGCAATCTGCATGAACCTGTGATTACTGTGTATTTGCAAGGTATTTTCCATGTAATCGCAAAGCAGTTACATGGTCATAGGAATCTTGTAAATTATAACGATAGCGGGGGAAGCGGCGGGAGGGGGGAGCTCTGCTGCCCGCACTAAAAAGCTTTTCCAGAAATCTTTGGAATTCTCTTCAGTGAGGTCGCCCGAGACAGCAGAAAAAGCACGTCCTTTGGAGATTACTAGAATTTCTGCCAACAAAAGGGGATCCGATATCCATGTATGGTTCAGCTGGATGGAGGGGGAGAAGGGAGCGGAGATAGCGGCAATTTATTATTATTATTATTATTTAATCCATTGTTTGAACGGTAAATCACTAATTTAAAAGTTGCTGCGATTTTTTTCACTGCAGTTTGCAGGCTGCTGAAAGCTCAGCAGCCATTCAGGCTTCAAAGACAAAAGGGAGATTTCCCTCTCTAATCTTTGCCGAAGCCTCAATAGGATGTTCCCTCACTCAGCCCTTCTTGGCTGGAACCTCTCTGGAGCTGCGCACAAAGCGCTCGCCAATGCACAGAGCTGTGCACTCCTGGTGCTAATAAAGCCATCACTCCAGCACTGCAGGTTGGGTGATTACTGCCTCTGGTAAATGCTTGTGAGACAATAAGCAGACATTGGGAGAAATGAACTGATCGAGGTGAGCAAGAAGATGGGGTGGATGAGAAACGTGGGGTGGGAGAGCCTCGGCGATGCGTCCAGCCAGGGGAACCTCGCCCTGCTGGTGGATTCCCGACCCGCGCTCTTATCTCTCTGCAGAGCCTGCAGTGAAAAGCCAGTGCCGTTTGGGAAGCTTTTCCTTACAGATGAGATATAAAACCAATGCCTGCCTAACCACTTATGTACATTAATGATCCCCCGGTGCTCTCCAAAAGAGGAAAAATATTAACCCAGGCATCATAATAATATGCTGCTTGCTTATAAGCCCTGTACAATTTAAATTCAATCTGGTGTGATGTTATTTCTGACTTCCTGACCCAAATTGGTGTGCGTGCAGCTCTGAGCTGTTAAGCAGATGATTGTTCCGTCCCAGCAGCAGATCCATCTCTCCAGTGCCTTGGAAGGATTTCTCAGTCCGCGTTGCAGAGAGCCTCTGTTGAAAAATGTGCCGCACGTCAAACCGTTGGCTAAGCACAGCACAGCATCCACAGGGCCATTTTTACTGTACACACACATCCTTCGTTTCCTATGAACACACCATTGCCAGAGACTGCAGATGGAGAAAGGCTCTCAAATCCCTCTATTGGTAAAAAGGCGAAAATGCTCCAGACAGATTTCCCTCTCCTTTTCCATCTACCCGCAGCTCCTTCAGACAGTGGCCTCCCTATGCAGCAAATGCAATGCTGTGAAGGTCAGGGTTGGTGATGGGCCCGTGTTTTGCTGCTGTGCGCTCAGGTGCAGAAGGTATGGGAGCCCTGCTCATCCCACCCTGTCCAGGTTTCCCTTGGCGAGCCCTGGTGCCAGGACCTGCACCGTGGAGCTGCTCACACCCTACCTGCTCTGCAGAGCCAAAGCAGATGCTTCAAATGGAGTGTAAAACAAAACAGAGAGATCTCCAGTGGCTACAGAAATACTGCCCTGGCTCTCCCCTGTGTGATCAGGGGATGGCATGGCAGGGCTCTCCTGCTCTAGGCAGCTGGGTGAGTCCCTAGAAGCTGAAGCTGCTGGAAGAGATGGCTGCAGACTGACCTCCTGCATGCCCAGTCCCAGCTCTGCGCTTGCAGATGTGCTGCAGCAGTGTTGTCCTGGGAGCTGAGCAAAAAAGAAGTTGTTCATGAGCCACTCTGAGTACGTACCAGAGCATGAAGGAGGCATCAGTTTGTCCTCATTAGCAATTACAACAGACTCACTTTGGTGTGGTGTCCTGCTAAAAGGAATGGCATGAGGGATCTTGTCATCATTCCTCTGGAAAGTAAAGTAGTTCTCCCCAGTCCATAGTCCCAAGCAGAGTTTGCTTGCTGATACATGATCATGGGCAATGAAATGAGCTCCAATCTCCATTTATGAGCTTTTACAATCAATGATATGGTTAAAGTTTGCTTGATAATTATGCTGGGAAATTTCTGTTTCTTACTCTCCAGTTTTCAGTTGGAGATATTTTACAAGTCAGTGCTGGACTTGTACACATTATTTCAGTACCATTCATGCAGGTGGCTCCTATCAATTTAGAAACTTCTTTGTGGTATTTGCAGCTGACTAATTTTTCCATGTTGTTTTTCCTTCTCCTTCGTTGTGAAAGTTTAACTCGGTATCATTCATGCCAACTAGAAATTAAGCCAGGCAAAGATCAGACTTTGGACTTCTCAGACACCAAAATGTTAAAATCTCTGATTTTGAATTAAGCCAGAGTATAATTTGGATTCTCTATCCTCCCCCATGAAAGCGTCTGGGGTTTTGTTCAGATTCCAAATTAGCTCAAGAGAGTACCATCAAGGTCCCACTAGCCAGCAAAGTTCTATACCTGTCTAAGCAGCAAACTGTATGTAGTGGTTGGCCAGACCCTACCAAAGAAGTGGTGGAAGTTTTTATTTCATTTCTTCTTCAGAACTGAAACACTGGAAATTTTCCAGCAGTGTAAAGGGAAAGGAAAGAATATGTACACAGGGAGGAGGAGATTCAAGCATTTTGGCCAGTTCACTGTATTTATTTCAATTTTGACATTTCTAATTTTTTTAATTTGAGTGCCCAATACACAGCAGTTCCCAATACACTGGGACAGGAAAACGTCACCTTGGCCCCTCTCCTACAGTGTGCTCCCACCATATCAGCATAGGGTGGTTCTTCCCCCTGGAGCCTGACTGCTCTCTGCTCTCCCAGACCAAGCTCAGATTCAGAGAGTGGTTTTACCACTGGGAGCAGCCCTGGTAACCAGCTCCCACCTGTCACACCAACTCTTACACCTCTTGGTGGGGTCAGCCAGGAGAGTTTCCGAGGGCCTGTCCTTCTGTGTGAACAGCTGAGGTAAGGGGGGTTATTCTATATACTCGTGTTGGGATGAGAGAAAGAGAAGGTAATTAAGTGTGGCAAGACATCCTTCCACAGACAGGCAGATTGCCAGGGGAAAACAAGTGACCTCAGAGGCCATGAGAATCTATCAGAAGTGTCTCTGCTCATGTAGGAGAAGACACGGCCCTGGAACAGACCTTCAGAAGGGGCTCTGGCTGTTCACATCAGCCCAAGAGCCCCCTCTCCCCCCTCATGTAGCAGCAGCACTGCTTCCCTCACAGAGCTGAGTAATCTTTCTCCCAGCAACCCTTTTCCGCCAACAGTGAAGCGTGCCCTGACCCCAGGATCACTCCTGCACCAGCAGAGAACTCTCCCTTGGCTCAGCCAAGGAACGTGCACATAAGCCCTGCATAAAAGAAGTATTTCACCCAGACAATATTTCTTGCTTAAAGCAGCCGTTCTCCCCACAGCATTGCCACTTACCCAGTATGGGAATGCTTTTCATTAAACGCAAATAACGTATTTTCTAGCAATTCAAGCCTACGCTCTTTGTACCATTCATCATGATGCATACCTAATATATTTTGTAAACCCCCAGTTCTCCAGCTTTTCTGCCTTTTGAGTCATTTCTGAAATCAAATAAAAATATTACACCCCTGTTTACTTTTAGACACGTATTTTTTTCAAAGCAAATGCATTCCGTGTTTTAAGTAAGATACCGCCACGTATTTATGGGAGTTTAATAAGTTCTTCCATTAATAACATAGACAAACTAATTTACCAGAACATGTCTGTTTTAAACTTTGGGAACAAAGAGTGGGAGTATGAAAATCAATCTTTCCTTTGTACTTGAGCCACTGACCCATTAAAGCTTTGAAGATCATTTCTTTAAGAAATTGTGAGGAGTTATTTAACTACAAACAGCAGCTACCTTCCCATTCCAGCTGCGTAATCAAGCGTAATAAATTAGAGGAAAAAAATAAAGGTTCACTCCATTTTTTAATTTTATTTTTTTTACAACTGAAAATTCTTAATAGTACTTTGACAAATCGGCCCACAGAAGAAAGAAAACCATATTCTTCCTACGATGGTTGTTTAACACAAGTTAAATCATTGCTTAAAAGGTACTTTTTGTCTTTAATGATGTCTCAAAGACGTTCGCAGATGCCTAGGTTTAGTTATTTAACTGAAATTAGTTGTAAAAGTTACCCATCACTGAGAAAAGTTGGCAAACCTGTGAACTGCAACACTGTTATTGACTGCATGCACTAAAATGAAAAGCAGTTCTTTTTGCTTGGGAAATGAACTCCTGACAGCATTACCTATTGTTAGTTATCGTTAATAACTGTTTCACAGTTTTGTGCTGATAATGTGCTCTGCTATGGAAGAATGAAAATTTAAAATAATCTTCATCTTAAACTGCTTAAGCAATTATAATGATGTTCTAGCTATCAGAGGCTCAAATGCAAAAAGTCTATATGGGCCATCACCAACCCTGCCTTGGAAAGGCATAAAGTGTGAGGTTAACCCTGCAGCATTCTCTATTTCCAAGGCAGAAATGACCACATGGAAGAATCTCAGAATTTTTGCTTATTTTGCTGAGGGATTTTGACAACTCTGCAGGGATTGATACATTTTCCAAACTCCAGAATCAGAAGTCCCTTTCTCTGTCCACACAAGACATTCAGGAAAGGCTGCAGCAGAAAAGGAGCTTAATAAATATTTTGCAATTCTGTGATATAGAACATAATGCAATATGCATGTTCAGAGCTGAACACTTGAGGTTTTGGCACAAAGTGTAAATGTACTTATGCCTGTGAGGTTGGCCACAAACACAGACACAGCGCAGCCCGTGCAGTACCTGGGCTGGCACCTCCCTGGGTAATAGTCTGCATAAGACAATGCTTCTCCAGTCAAGCTTGCAGTCATTGGCTGCTGTGTTTATTTTTTTTCACTCAAAGCACACAAACATTAAGATTCAGTTATATTCAGTGATATTTTCTGCTTAGGTACTTCAGTTGTGTCTATTCATATTGGAATTGCCACTTAGCTTGTATTTTCTTATCTAAATATGCATATATTCCAAGACATTGGTGTTTGCTCACCAGCCAGGCCTGTTTATAGGTCTAGGAGGTTCTCAGTCCAACTGCAACAATTTGCAAGTCTGTGGAAGGTGTACTTATAGAAGAATTGCACATCCTGAACAGGTATTAACACGACATGTGGATCTGCTGGCCCAACGTCCAGTTCCTCAGGGTATTTAAGGGAATATAATGTATTTATTAGAGGATTAAGTCACTCTGAGGGTCTCAGCTGAAAATCCTCAGCTTTACAGACTTCAGAGAAATTATGTTCTTTATTAATGCTATGGGTCATGTTGTTGGCTCTGGGCCCCATTTGGACCAGCTTAATGTTCCAGTTCTAGGTTGGTCTAAATGTGCTCCAATTACTCAACCCTTTCCATTAAGGCAAACCACACATGCAATTCTCATGAGAACAGCTTTTCTGAGAACGTTTTACTGATTTAACTGATTTCTCCTCTTAAAGGTGGTTGAACATATCAGTTGAAATCTTATTAATTATTAATTTTTTATGTTTTTGGCTAAGCTAGTTCCTTGGACTTCGTAAAACAGTGTGAGCACATAATAGTCCGACAAAGGTTTGCCTGTGAACTCTGCACATTCAACAATTTGCTAATCATTATTCACGACGTACATCTGTTGCCCTGAAAGTCTGTGTGCCCATCTTATGGGAAGCGAGTGCTGTCTTCAGCAGAAACTCACTGGAATCCTTTAGAATTCATCTCGCAAGCAGGGAAATCCCCTGCAGACCCAATAACCCTCATGGTGCGTCATCTGTGAATAATGTACTTGAGACCTTGAGCACCTAAGGTCTGTTGGTGACCATTACATGCCCTGAGGGTAACACTGGGAGCGAGGAGAAAGATGCCACATGCAGAGCACTGCCTAGCTGGTAGTTAAAGCTGCTTCTTCTTGACCAAATCCCCAAGGTTGCCATTCAGCTACTTAATTGAGGGCACACTTGAGTGTTCCTTGCAGCAAACAGCATACCTGCGTGCTGATTTTCTTTTTAACATGCAAGTTAATAGCAAATGAACACACATCCACTGTCAGTCTTCCAACAAAATAATCATTCTTTTAATAGTTAATGAGATCTAGGGTTTCCTAGTGCTGCCAAAAAACCAAACATTCTTATTACCCTGTACCTGAACAGTACTAGAGATGAAAAAGTGCCAGGAACAACATGGAATATGGTGGATAGGAATTTCAAAAGCATCTATGAATGTCATGCTCCCTGGACATACAAATCTAAGCGCCTAAGATGCTTCTGTGAAAACAGTCAATGCTAGAACTGTCTTTGTTCTCCTTGATAGACTAAATGTATGCTACAAAAATTACATTTAAAGCCCCCGTTTTCAAATCACTGTCATTTCTCCCAATGTACTCCTCTGATTTATCTGGGATTCAGTTCATAACATCATTAGAACGATGCGCTTTTGTGTCAATTATTAATGTATGAAGAGGTCTGCCCTAGCAACTAAGTCAACATATTCTTCACCAACGGAGATCATGAAATACAAACGGCAATAGTGTTAAAAAACAAGCTTTTAGATCCATTTTACTTTGTTGCAACACTGCTTTGCAGATACTGAATTAGAGCCCATTTAAACCATTCAAGCATATAATCAAATTTCAGTAATGAGTTATTAATTAAGCAGGGGCATCCAATTCTGTGCTAACTGCCTCATAAACAATCGACAGGAGATTTGTGAATTTTGACTTCCTGACACTATTAAACAAATCAATATTAGGTTTCAGACACAGCAATTCAGACAGTTTTCCCTGTTATTTGGCAATCGTCTGCCTGGAATACTAATGAAAGAATTAAGAGCTGTAGATTTTGCATGTGTTCCATCAAAAAGATCCTTATCTGTGGGGAATTGGGGCCTGATTTGCATGGCAGAAGACTTTGCTTTTGTAGGTACAATTTTTCTCAATATGTCACTCATTAGTATTTATAAACTACTGAGCAGCGAAGCCTTCAGCCTCTATTCATAATGAACAGTCGTATCCCTGCTGGAGATACAACGGAACAAAGCCAGTTTTTTATTTATTTAGTGAACCTTTCAATTTCTGGCTAGCCTAACCCACTGAAAACTTGATTCTAAGCATATCTTTGAGCAACTTACGTGGAAGAAAATATATATGTGTGTGTGCATGCCTGTTTTTCTATATGGACATGTACATAATTTGCTTCTTAGCAATTGATTGAACAAGCAGTGAATTTGTTTACATGCAGCAATTCGGTGATCAACAATTACTTCTGAAAAAAAAAAAATCATTATCTCTTGCAGATTTACCCTTCCTTCAACTCTCCCTGCTCTTCAGTATCAAGCTGGGGAGTCAAGAGAGGGCCATATAGTTGTGTTGGATTAGGGATTAGTGTCTTGCAGGATGCTTGGTTAACAGTGATGCAGGATGGAGCCCAGAGAGCAGCCACAATAGGGACATCCCTTCCACCAGCCAGCCTTTCGATTGAAGATCACCTTGGGATCAGTGAGGGTTTGTTTTCCATAATCACACAGTCGTTGACCCCTTAATGAAGCAGCCAGCACCTGTTGAGGGAGCAGCTTTTCTGGGATTATCTCTGTGCGGAGAACCGGTCTTAGACAGCTCCGAGTGTCCTCCTCTTGGAGTGTTCCCACTGGGCTCCGGGTGTGGGGTTGGCTCAGCCCAGTGACTGAGATGGTCTTATTGGAGATTTCTGTGTGTTATCTCCACAACTGGTAAAAAAAAACTAAGGCCAAAACCCTGCCCCGAATTATCTCCACCACTTGCACCTGTGATTCAACATTCTGCACAATATATGGATAAAAATGATATAGAAATCCATTTTCTCATGTCTGTTTTCTATTCCTTGGGCTCTAAATACATTTTTCCTTGGCTTCAGTGTCTCCAGCTCAGCCTTAGCTGCAAGAAAAATGTAGAAAGGTACGCTAGACTTAAAATGAAGTTAATGTTTCTGCTACATGCACCTTAGTTTTTAGCACAAAGCCATCTCTTGCCAACAAAAAATACTGAAACTTGTTTGTTTAGCAAAATTTCTGTTGTATTTACATAAACAGGTATCCAACAACTTAAAGGGTAAAAGCCTCACTAGCACAGAAGTCAGTGTGAAAATAGGTCAGAGACTACATCTTTTAAAAACAGCAGTGGTTAGGAAGGATAAAAGTACAGAGAGGGATCACTCCCAAACTGGGTCAGGATTTTGTTGGCAGCAGCAAGCCTCCTCCAATAGTCTTCCTCCTTTAGTGTACAAACGTGCAGGCTCTGCCCTAGGACTCCCTTGTTCTAAGCACAGAACAAAAAGATGGTCTCTCACCCAAATAGCTCGTGGTCAAAAAGTACAACTTAATGACAACAGATGAACATAGTCAAAAAATACAAGGAAATTAAGCTGCCTACTAAATGGCAGGGGGATGTGGATTTGAATTCATCATAGGTCTGATGAGTTTTGTTTTATTTTGCTTTTCCACTAGCCTCTCTCTCTTTCTTTATATCCTTCTCTTTAGGATCTTAAGACATCTAACTCATTAAAAATCTTCTTTTTAATTATCTGCCAGGAAAAAAAAATTAGCATAATTAAGGACATTTAAATTTAGATTAGCAACCAACCTAATACGTGGCTCTGCTGCCAAGAAAAGAACATCTCTTTCAAATGGCCACAGAAAAACCAAATATTTTATTTCAGCTTCTGCTTAGATTTCTGTTCAGTGTAGCACTGGAACTGTATTTCCCTGCACTGAATGTATCACTTGATCTGTTCAGCAGTGTGTGATGGCTTCCCACAATATTCAACGGGAGTAGCATCATGAATAATATCTGCAAGAACAGAGCCTCACCAACCTGAATCTAAAGGGGAGTTCATCTCCTTAGCAAAGGACACCAAACCAGGGCATCCAGAATCCCTGATCAACACAACTGCCCAAGCAGCTGAGCCAAAACATCCTCTCAGTAAACCCCAAATCTGCCCCATGTCAAGGAAGATGCAGTGATTGGGCAATCCCCACCAGTGCTCAGCACATTGCAGCCCCCAGACACAAATCTTAAAGGGAAGCAGGTTTCATCAGCTCTGCCTCTCACAGGGCTGCTTTAAGGTGAGAATATCCCTTCAGTGTGGAAAAATATGAAGCCTGAATAAATTAAAAGCTGGAGCTGTGTTACACGTTACTGTCATTTAATTAACATCTCATAATGTGTTGCTTAAGGAATCAAGACTCTATCAGGATGAAGCCTATAAGCATTTTCCTTGTTTAATCAAAAATGTAGATTGCATCACATTTTATTTCTTTTAAAAATTACACACTTATTGAAAAAGCTATGATTAAAATTTACATTAAGAGCCATTTCTCTGAATTAATTCTTCTCCTAAAAATTCAGTGTCAAAGAGGAACATGGAAATTAGTGTATAAAATTCTGAAATCTGCAAGGATAGATGGATGGGTTCATTTGACTTTATTAAATTTCATTCATTGTGCAGTGATAATGGCTTGTCAGTATTTATCCCTGTAACACTATACATATGAGCACACCCTGATATTGCAGTGTGGGCTGTGGACCTCCTCTTTAGACAGCTTAGCAATCCTTAATATAAGAAGATGGTATGTTGTCCTTGCCTCCATTGCACCCCTGCTGCATATCAATCAGAAAGATGCTGTCAAAGGTGGTCACGGTCACTAATTGTGACTCCCCATTTTCTGGGTGTACAGTGTTGGACCAAACCCAACCCGCACAGCTGCAAAGCACTCCTGGATCTGGCATGAAAAGGAGCTGAGCTTTGGGCACTGAACGCACAATTTTGATGTCTTCTTAATATTCAGACCTTTTGGACCAGTAAACTAAATCAATGGACATTTTGCTGTCACCTTCCCAGTGCTTCAGTTTCCATTTGTGAAATACTCTCTCCTCTCACAGATACACTCTGCAAATAAACTCAGAAACATTTGTTCAGCAATTACTCACCAGAGCACTGAAGTCACAAACTCCTTTCTAAGGACACTTATCAGTCACTGTCCAGAGGATAATTTGAACGGGATACAGTAAATTGGGGACCCACACCTAATAAGGAAAATAGAGTACTTAGTGACTACTTACTTAGGGGAGCATCAGGCATTGGTGACATGAATGAGGTCAAAGGCTTATGGGGAAGAACAGCATGTGACAGTGTAACTAGAGGTTGAGCCACAACAAGGACACACAACTGAGCGCATGGTTACAACCCTACAGTCCCTCTTTCACATGTAGAGGCAAAAGTACATTCCCCTTCGCCTGGAAAAGCAATGTAGGTAGTTTATACTACTCTGTTCACTGAAAGCAAAGGACAAATTGGCCTGAAATACATACTGAAATGCTAGGCTGATCACCTTCTAAACACTGAATTAAGTTAAACTGATCTGAATTTGTGTGGAGTTGTGACTGACCTTATTGAATCAAATGTCATGAGACTGCGTTAAACCTTTGCCCCTTACCTGGTCAGACACAGTAGAACAATTTGAATTACCTCACACACTAATAGCTCTACATACATGCCATTGATCACACAAGTCTACTGCATAGTAGAAGTAATGGTGAGAATGAAGAAGAGGCCTTCAGTCTGAAAAACATCCTTGCTTTAGCTGGTTCATACTTTAAAAATATATCAGCCAGTGAGGGCTTGAATTTGAGCATCATATAAGCTTTTCTTGAAACTCAGTCAAGGCAGAAATAAGAAACTTAATTTATAGGAAAACAGCAGTTCTTTGGGGAAAAAAATCAATCTTGTCAACGCTGCCACCTCCTTCAAAGGCTCGCTGGCAGTAACTCTGAGCCATGTGGTGTGTCTGTTTGCATAAGAGAGGGTATGGTCATAGGAAGATTCTGTGCCTGGAGCTGGAGGAACAGGCATTCCTTTTGTGGGCTCTGTCAGGACCAGACTGTGCAGTGGCTAAGCCGGTCCCTGCCCACCCTGAGGGTGCAGTCTCTGCCCAAGTCTTCCCCTTGGAGCTCTTGGCAGGTCCCCCATCCCACTCTTGTCTCTGGCCACTGACACATGAATATTGATGTTTGCCCATCTGGGGGTAATCTTGAGCAGACATGTTTGTGCGTGTCTGAAATGGGCTCATCCCGATTTTGAAAATAGAGGCTAAGCAGGCAATTCTCTGACAGGTATTCTCACCTTAACTGATGCATGCGATGGTGTTGGGATGATTGTCGTCTGATGAATACAATTAAGAATAATTACCTTTCCCTATTTCAGCACATCTGTTTTCCTCCCTAATTTGCTTCTTAGCAGGCAGTACTCAGTTTCTTTGTTAGGATACCTTGCAGTCCATTAATTGACTATCATGGCAACTGTTGCCTGTGCCCTTGTGACTCCAGCCTTTGCCTGTGCATACAGCTCAACACATACTCCTGGACACATTCTACTGAGTAGGACCAGCAGGTTTCTCAGAAGGTTCAGCAGAGCTCTAGCAACTCAGCAGAACTCCTGCTGGTCTGATGCTAAACACGAATGATTCTGAGCTCAAAAACCAGAGAAATTTGAACAAAATATATACAGTATATATTTACTGCAAAGGCATCAACATTTGTCATGGATAAATATCTGATTATATATAGATTCAATTAGATGAGGAAAAAAATAAGAAAATATCCCATAATTGCCTTAGCCTGCACAGTGCATTCACTATCGAATTGGAAGTGTGGTGTTAAGGGAAAAATGTTTCTAGACAATGGTAATGGTTATGTGCAACCCATTTGCACTCAGGAACTTGGTAAAATCTCCTTTCCTAATTATTGTGTGACACAACAGAGCCCATAGTATACTTAAGTATACTTATATGATGAGAAGTTTCCAGACCTCTCTTCAATAATTAATCGTTAACATACTCAAGGAAAAGAAATGGAGATATGTCCCAGTTTTAGAAGTTACTGCCTGTATCAGGTGAAGAAAATTAATCAATTAGGTGATCACCTCTGACAGAGTGATAAAGGTCGCTTACTACACTTTGATCTTTTTTTATGCTTTTGATATCATATCTCATTTTCAGCATGAATGGAAAAATCAATTGATTTGAAGAAGTCTGTGCTTTAATTTACAGCAGATGAAGCCTAGATCATCAGATATCCACTATTCAAGCAATCATTAAAACTGTATAGTTGGTGGCCTCCTTTCTAGACACTGGCAGACTCAGCATGTAAACACACAAAGAGTGCAGATTTCTGAGTAATTAGCCATTAATTTAATTCCAGACCTTTTGCTTGGCTGACTGTGTGGAAGGGAACTGTGTTCAGGTGGAGATGGAGATAAACTTCAGATTTATACTCCAATCTGCACATGCCCACTCACACAATTCTCAATAAAGTAACAGACGGCCAAATCCTGTGGATGAAAGGAGTCAGGCTACACAGCCTTTGGCAAGGTTCTTCATTTCAGTATAATACCCCACTTCCTCATAAAAGAGTAGTTGTTTGTTTTCAGCATATAGTACCCTACCTAGAAACAACTCATGTATGGCTACAGGTACTCTGTCATTTTGGATAGCTGAGGACCATCACGATTTCTAATGAAACATTACAAACCATGTAATGGGAAACCCCAGGCAAACCAATCTGCCATACTTCAAACAAGATCCAGACATACGCTACAACTTTAAATGCAATTTAGCACGGTTTCAGCAGTGACAAACCCTTTCCAGAGTGAATTAGAGCTCTGTCCTGATTGCCACCATTTACCTTTCCAAGGTAAATGAAAGGTACCTTTAATTTTTCCCTTGCCTTCACCATCCATTCTAAGGTAGGGGTCCTTCATGCAACTGCACTGTCCCAGGTTTACTCATCAAGATTTTTTTCACTATACCATCCTCGCACACTGCCCCGCTTATAAAATGTCCTTGAAGGCTGAGAAAGAGAGAGAGAGGTTCTAGAAACTGTCAGATAACTCAAGAGGGTAGTCTTAAAATTTGAGCTGCTCTGTCTGCTGATAACTGACTCTTAGGTTTAAGCCTCAGATTTTGGTTATGGGGTTATGCTTGTTATTTTATTTACGTAGTAATGCAAACATGGGCAAGATTTTGCAGATGACTGAGGATAAATTCTGCAGGCGCGAGGTGGTTTAAGCATAAGCAAAAAGCGATATAAATGCAACATTTTTTTAGTTAGTAACTGTTTATATGAATGTCTGATTTGCAAATAGGATGCTGGTAAACTACATTAGTTATTGAGCTTTGTAGGTAGCATTCTCCTTGACTCATAAATGTGTGTCTCATACTGGAGGAGTGTGCACAGGCATTACAGTGTTAGGAATATTCTGGCTACCCAGTTCTGACACAGCATTCAAATGTTACGCTTTGCATGAGAAAGGCACATCTTTTGTGGAGCTTCAGATATTGCCTTGTTTTAACAACATTTGCAGAAACAAACCACGATAACGATCACGCTTTATTGTGCATGAATAACTGCACTTTTCACGCTTTCATGGGAGTCTGAGAAAGGAAGAGGGTGCTCATAGCTGAATGAGAGAGGCACCCGCCCACATGTACTGCAAGAATTATGAGCAGCAGCTACACAACTGAAGCATTTACTACGTGACCTAGGTACCACAAAGACATCAAAGTCCAAAATCAAAATCAAGAAGACCAGTTTTCCAGGGCATGCCAACCCTGGAAGCACCTGAGCTCTGGATGTGCCTTGAGCTGAGCTCAGCCCTCACACCAACTTTGGGTAGCACACCTCAGCACTGCCCCATGGCACCAGCCCAAGCAGCCCAGGCTGAACCCAAATAATGTTCCACAGTAGCATCTAGAAGTGTGCTTTTGGAACAAGATAGATGCTAATTCCCACACCTGAGGATGTTGATTGAACTGCACTTCTGCATGGAGATGTTGGCTCATCTTTGTTTATGCTCCTCCACAAAAAAAAAAAAAAAAAAAGCCACCACAAAAGTCTTTATAAATCTGGTAAAGTCTGCTTGAGAATTGAGACCTATTAGGCTACAGCAGTATAGCTGTTGTTATGTCTCAGGTTAGCCCCTCAGTAACATTTAACTTCTCACACTACATTAGGGCTAGCTCCCAACACACCTGGGAACAGCATCCTCTTTGTGTTGTTCATTTGACTCGTGACCCTTTCCAGAAGAAGGAAAATAATTCTGATCATTTAGAGAAACATTATTCTAAATGGATTCTAAAGTTTTCTAAGCATCAAACTTTGAAAGAAAATTGTATTACGTGAGAGTATTTCTTGAGACTATATCAATTCCAGACTCCTTGCTATTGTTCCCAAATGCTAAGACAATCAAACGGAAATACGTGAAGTAAGGATGAAAAAGAATAGATTAGGACTGGAGGGTTTCTACCATCTCCCTGTGTCATACGCAACGCACAATTAACATTTTGGCTGTGTGTTTTGTTATTATTTTCAGCACAGTAGTGGAGTGTGCATTAATTGGGCTAATTATTGTGAACCGTAATTTAACCCAGTAATCAAACTCACAAACCATTCATTATCAAATGTATAAACTCAGCATGCTAAAGTGTCCTTAGCAATAATGAAGGTGCTGAATCACATTATTCCCTTGTAACAGTGGAAAATGTTGAAAAGAGATTTGGGCTGCCTTGCTTTCAGTATTTCCCACTGCTGTGTTACACAGACAAGAAAAAATAGCCAGTACTTGAGGACAGAATCCTTAATATGCTTAATTATTATTATTTTACATAAAGCAGCAGCAACTTCATTGTTTTGTTTGCATGTTTTCACTTTACAAGATATGTCTGTTTTAGTTTTTACTCCAAAGGCAGCAAAATCTTTCACGGGTTTGCATACTTCAGTCTCTTCCTCAGAACCATCTTTGGGTAAGACAAACAAGTATCTGTTATTTACAGGACTTTATTGCCACAGATTGAGAAAATGTTGGCCCCTTTAGACAGGTCAAATGTTGTGCCAACAGAAGCAAGGCCGACTTCCTAACATTGTTGTATTAACATACCTCAATTTTAGCCTGGGGGAGAGGGAAATGATGTTGTTTGGAATGAGATGGTAATTTACTTTCCATGCTTTCTCAGTCCTAAGGCATCTTTTCAGGATGAGACAGCCAGCTGTGTAAATTGAAATTGGTGAACAATCGTCCACTGGAGGCTCTAACATCTGAAAAGCAGAATTATATGCTCTTCTCTGTCCATGTAGAATATGGTGTTTTCATTTTACAGGGATAAGGGATTTAGTGTTAAATTAATGGACAATTCAAACTCCAGTAGCAACACATGTTAGTGCCTGCATTACTGGGAAATAACTTGCATCTGTGCAAGTTATCACTGGGAAACAAAAGCTTCCGGTTACTCTGCAATGGCACAAGAAAATAACACATCCAGCCGGCGTGCCAGGGGAAACAAGGTCACAGCTCTCCACATGGCATGCAAGGGGATATCTCCTGTACAAGTTAGGACAGGCATTAAATTTGTTATGCTTCAACTCCTGATTTTTGTTTTCATTAACATCTGCACTCTGACGTGGCCTGAAGCATTTTGTCCTTTTTATAGCCTTCCACAGCAAAGCCATGGAAAGCTGATCTCAAATTCACATTAAAGGCCTTGGATTTTCGGGTTGTTCCTGACAGCAAGGACTTGGTTCTATTGCTTTTCTCATGGCATGACCCTGCCCCTGTGGATATCTTCACCTTCACAGTTAGTCTTCACATAGCTGTTTTCAGTTGTACTTTGCTATGTCACGAGGTCAAACTACAGAGCAACTGAGGCCAAATTGCTTCTGGGTCAAAAGAATCAAACCTAAAAGAGAGAAGATTTAGGTTAGATGTTAGGGCGAAATTTTTACTCTGAGGGAGGTGAGGCCCTGGCACAGGCTGCCTAGAGATGCTGTGGACACCCCATCCCTGGAGGTGCTCAAGGCCAGGTTGGTTGGGCACTGGGCAGCTGACCAGGTGGGGGGAACCCAGCCCATGGCAGGGGTTGGGATTGGGTCATCCCTAAGATCCCTTCTGGCCTAAGCCATTCTATGATTCTGTGATCAGAAATCCACAGAACTTCAAGCCTCACAGTATTGCGGATTAATGAGCACTTACCCTACATATCCTAAAAGCTGGATCTGTATAGAGTCTTCAGGGTGTGATCATTCACTGTCTGACCCCTGAACTTATTCCCTATCTTCCTGAGCCATTAGCAGGATAAATAATAGATACTTTCTTGTTCTTGTGCAGAAAGCCTCTGTAATTTCCGGGGAGTGATCACAGTACTCATATATGTGTATGTAAGGCAAAGTTTCTGAAAAAAATATGCCTAATTTCAAGTGTCTTAACCTGTATGGCAACAAAGACAGGTATAGCTCACAGAGCTGCTGTATCACTGCAGCTGTTGATGTAGGGACACAAAAATACCTAACAGAGATGAAAAAAAAAGAATAGAAATAACTGAAGCCAGAAAGCTGAGGTCCTTCCCCTACAGAGAAGTCCTTCTGAGGGTTAGAAGATAGGTTATGTCCCCAAAACCTTGAAAAGTACTGAAAAATAGTACCTGTGCATTGGGAAATGATGCTAAGTATCACTAAAAATGACAAATCCTAATTTTCTCAGGCTTAACCCTGAGATATATTTTGTACACATGGCTGCCAAGGTCAAAGGTAGATAAAAGACCTGGAAGATGCCCTAAGTCTCTCACATACATTGTTGTTTATCCCCTTTTTGATAAAGGAGTTTCAAAATGAAAAAAAACCACATATCATTATGACTTAACTGATGCTCCTATAATAACTGCTTTTGATTTAGGAGATAAAATTAAATGAGCAGATAAGCTCTTTTATTTCTGCTCAGCCACTAGCATATTTGAATGCATGCAGCTCGTCCTTATAAAGGCACAGTCGCAAAAACAACGTGTAAGGCAGTCACTTATTAATCTATGTTTTTGTACCACTATCTGGAATTTCTGCCTTGCTGTCATTATTTAAAGCTCATAAACAAGACGTCCTGTCAATGATTCCCGTGACTGGAATCCATGGGAATTGTCTAAACAAAACGTATTCACCCCTCTTATGTGTAACCAAACGCATACGTGTTGTTGTCTTTTATGCTTTACAGATGGTTTGTATCTCCAGAGATTTACAGAAGAATTCATAAATTGGCACCGCTGGTATGTCAGCAATGTGAAGCAGCCCTGCTCCATTGTTGCCTGGCTGTGAACCTGCCTCTGGCTGAAAGCGTTTGCCTCGAGTATCAAGCTCACAGCACAGCAAGACTTGAAGCTGTCCTCCCCTCTTTCGGGGGCTCCCCAGAACTAAATATACAGCTCGCTAAGTACAAATTGTCATCTCTTTAGGTCATCTATTTCTACATCTTTTCATTCCCCTGCCCTGGCACTGCAGGCTGAGTTAGCAGGAGATATTGATTAAGGAACTCAAAGGAAATGATTGTAACCAAATGCTCTGCTGAGTACGCCCTCAAAGAGCTCCGAACTTGTAATAAGTGAACTGGTGCACTTGTCGTCAGGAGCAGCGTATTCATCCCACAGTGACCTGTCAAATTGGCCTGTTAGCATGGCTGATAATGCTCCGGCATTTCCAGTGCTAGGGAAGAGCGGGGAACATCACATGTGCTCTCAAATACAATACGGAGAGCATCAGGAAAAAAAAAACCACGTTATTCGTACTTTAGCAGACGATTTGTGGAAAGGCTGGGAATTGAATCCAGATTGCACGGCTGCTTATGCGGGGCCTTGTGCACAAGAGCAGCCCCCCTTTTGCAGCTTGGCTCTCTGGTCTTTCTCTGTTTGACAGTCCTTTCCCTTCTTCTCATTCGTCTTTGGATGCGCTGAGTTGCTTGGGTGAAGATGGCTGAAATCACAGCGCACAAGATTTTGCTAGATATCATTTCTAAAACCTGTGTAGCACATGGGTAGTGTCTCACAGGTCCCATGTAAGTATGTGCAGGGTTTTAGGAACAGGTTAATATGAGATTGCCCACAGTAAGCTCACTTGGGGAAGATAGGCGCCCTCAGAACGAAGCCACATGGGACCAAGAAAAAGTTGTTTCTGAGAAATTACCAGGACATGTATTAAACACAACTGCATTGCCACAGAGCTCTTTCCCTTCTGGATTAATAACAACATTTTTTGTACTTTTCCCTCTCCTTGATCAAATGCAGCAGCAATATGGAGAAAGAGAGGCAAACTCAGTCTTTCAGGAAGAATTAGAGAGAGATTCAGTACTGTGATAATCATTTACAAAGAAAACATTTTCTCACAGAAGAAAACAAGATTAAAATTTGGACTGGCCTCATCTTTTTTTTTTTTCTTTTTTTTTTTTCTTTTTTTTTTTTTGTCACTTTGCAAGATTAATTTGATCCCTGCAACTGAGAAAGCAGATACATTAAGATACATTAGTCAAAAGGATTCCTAGGTGTCATCTATGTGACTGTGGATTAATTTGTTAAGATATTAAGAGGTTAAAACCAAAGCCTAAAACTGGAACCCACCAGACAGTGACCTTGAACCTGGGAACAGACTGGGGGTCATAGCATAGAGCAGGAGAAATACCCATTTCATAGACAGCAAAAAAACATAAACCAGCCTGCATGCAACAGACACTGGGATTTCTATAGCCAGGTAATGAAACATGTAAAACAAGACTTGTCCTGGGAGTCTTGAAGACACCTCTTCATCCAAGTTTAGAGATCAGTCAAGGTTGGTCCAAAATTTCACTGCTATTGGATTTTGCAAATGTCCAAAAGGAGCCAGAAACAGCCCTTTGGACATCTTACCCCTTTTGGCTGGTCCTACAAGGGACTGGAGACATTTATGCTGAATTCCCTGATTCCCCATAGACTTCTAATATTTTAGCTACGGCAATGCTTGGAGTGGCCAAGAATTCACATTAATTGAGCATCTCCAAGAGCGAAGAAGAATCTGAGCAGCTGCGAGGGAGTACATGGGATCAGGAAAGAGCCAAATCCTAGTTTCATCCATGAGATTCCCAAAAGCAGAGATGTACCATGATTTATGGGGAGGTGCAAACTCTCCACAGGAGAATGCAGAAGGAAGAGCCTCAGGGGGATCTTTGATGAGAGAAAACAATCTAGACATAAATAAAGACTTCAATGGATTTGTCCCTTCATTATTTTGGAGCCTGATCCAAAGCCTCACTAAGTCAATAGAAGAACTCCAGCTGGGGTTTAGGTGAAGAACTGAGGGTGCAATTTGCACACAACTCATGTCACTCCGGAGCATTTCTGCACTGAGGGGAAATACGCTTGTTAAAGCACTGAGCTGACACTGAGAAGCATTCTGCTATCACAGGATATTCTTTCATTGAGTTACTTGTTGCTGTCCAATAAAATAAAATATAGGAAACCCTTTAGTGTTTCATCAAATTCTTGCTCATTTCAAAGCGTACCAATATTTCTGTGTCTGGCTCACATATTAAAAAGTTTGCCCGCATATTAAGTTTCTTTTTTTTTCTTTCTTGGTCATAGGCTTAGCTTCAGATCTTTCTATGACTTTTACTAGGGGCTATTTTTGAAGGATTCAACTCTGTTTTGCCAGTATAACCTACAATTTCTAATGAGTGTTATTTCAAAAGAGAATTTCCATCGGTAGGTAGGAGAAAATAAAGTTACCTTGAAATTTAATAAGCGTTATTTACTTTGTATCTACTAATAAATCCCGTCATACATCCTGCTTTCCAAAATGCTAGAGGTTACAATCTCTTCCTACTTGGTATCCAGCAGTTAAAGAAACGTTCAATTATTTTGCTTAAGGGAATCTTTGACTTTTCTTTTTCTACCTTTTGATTTTTCACTGTGCAGACAGGTAACGCCGGTACACTCACTAATTCTAAAAGCTTCTGAAATGCATAATTTTTCTCACTCAGTCGCTCTCCTTCCAATATTATGATGATATGATCATATTTTAACCACAACATACAGCTGTTTCCCATTTCTTCAAGGCCCAGTACAAACCCAATTACCATTAGCACAAAGGCTTTCCTTGGATATTAGTAGATTTTAGATAAGGAATGAAGCATGCTATAAATTCACATTCATATGCATTGTGTCTGTATGTGAGTACCCAAATACCTTGTAAATAATGTTATGTTTCTTGGTAAAAGTGCACTACTATTTTGGCACGTTACTTTTAACAATGCATGCACATATATGCTGCATTAGCCCATAGACGTCTATAGGCTTTTTAAAATCAGCCCAGAAATAAGTCTTTATCTGTATCTCCAGTTACCCTCACACATTGCTGTCATTCATGTTGCTGGGCTTTCTGTTGAACTATATCATAACAGACCTCTGTGTTGTATTTTTTACATTCTAGCATGTTATAATAATTGCCCCACAATACCTGTGAGACAACTGAAATGAAATGAGCACATGGAGCTCTGTGACATGAAATATTTCTCCACTTGATCTGGGATCCCCTTAGTGCCATCTTACTTTTAATAAATACAGAAGTAGCTTTGTCAACTTCGGGAATTATTTTTTTAAAGAAATCATGTAAATTAGGTGTCTTAGGGGATTTTTTGAAGACGTGTTTGAAGAACTGATTACAAATAATAATGACCAGTATTTCACAAATTATTTTCACTCCATTAACGCAACTTAAACCATTTTTATTTGCTTAAAAAATAGAAAAGTTGTCTCAGCCGAAGTTTCTCCTTCCACCTGACATCGCTAGCCAGATATCAAGTATGTTACACACATAAAAATGTAAACATCAACACACAAAACCTTTCTCTTTCAATCATTTTGAATGTTGCTATTAATACCTTAGTTTTCCCCACTCGGTGTGTGTGTGTATGTGTATGAGTGCATGCATGTGCCTCTGATCTGGCTTATACACTGTACTAAATTGTTCAGTAAATACACTGCAGCAGGATAAGGTCTAACTGGAAGAAAATTGTTGTGAGTTACAGGAAATTAAAAAATTCCTGCAATACCAACCCACTACTCAAAGTCAATCTGTGGTATCCCACAATCCACTCGGCTCTGAAGTCAAGCCAGAATGATTTTTGAAGAGTAATTTCAAGCCTTATAAAGGGTCACATCATGTATTAAAGCCATATTTGCTTCTGTGTTTTGTAAATTTTGAACTCATTACTAAACCTTTGTCTCTTGTACTGTACGTCTGGCTCTGAACTCTACTTCATCAATCTGATCCTTAAAACTGCAACAAAAATCATGCGACGCATTTTCAATGTGAAAAAGTGGTGAAACATAAATAGTTACAATCTCAAGGTGCCAGCATTTAAGGAAGGCTCTAAGAAGCTTATCATTTCTTCTTCTACTTAAGATAGCAAGAAATTGAGCAAGAGGTTGCCCAAAACAGATATTTTCTGACCACCTTTGGGAAGTGCTGAGAGCCCTCAACTCCCGTTGACTTCACAAGAGATTAAGAGAGCTCAGCACCTCCCAGTATGAGTCCCACAGATATATATCTATATCTATTCGCATACACACACACATATATAACGAACTGCTAACAAATAGTGGATCATCTACTCTTTTCCCTGGCTAAATTCTTTGTGAAGGGATCAGACCCAAGGTTAGAGGTAAAACCATATGCAATTTGCAATAAGCAAAAACGTGTCTATAAACAACATGCACTTGAAAATCTGGGAACCATTTATATAGAAAGTGCTGGCAATGTGCAGGCATATGTGTACAGGACAGTGCAGCACCTTCACAGATTTCAACGGTTTCATTTCTGAAGTTGATATGTGAGTCTTTATCATGACCTGGGTCTAGGAAATGACACACTGTTAGTTAAAGGCAAGAGTCTACCCCCACAGCACCTTGAGAACCGGGGTGAGTCTGCACGTCTAAATCCAAGAAAGCCCTCCGCACAGCTTGGGATTTGATTTTTCTGATCCTTCTGCCCTTAATGATGCTGTCATTGATCTGTTCTCACTCAAGGATATCCACAGTATTTCATTGTGTACCTACATCACATATTTATGCTGACTGTTTTAAATCCCTCCTATTTTCCTTGACTTCTTTCTTCTGTTCAGAATAATAGTCCTGAAGTAGTTTTGAATAGTTCTGAATCAACTAGAAGAGTCTGGAACAGCCTGAACAGCGTATGCTATTCAAGGACCCAGGAAAGTGGCTGTAAATTTAGGATACAATGAAAATTAGGAAGAGTGCAGCCCCAGAAGCACAGATGATGACCCCTGTGAGAAAGCTCCCGCTGCAGAGGCCTGTTCCTCCCTCAGGACTGGCTGTGGGCAAGAAGAGAGAAGGAATATTTTGGCCATTCTTTCTGCCATGCAGAGTGTTTGGGGTTCTGTAGAGTGTCTGCCAAGTGTTTGGGGTTTCATTCCTTTCATTATAAAGACAAGACTTTCATCTTTCTTACCCCTATTCAGCCTGCATCAGCCCTAGGAATTTAAGTTGGCTGAGGTGAGCAATGAGTGATTTAGACTACCCAGTCTCCATCACTGCCAATTTCTGGTTCTCCATCCACTCCATGTAAAGTAGCCTCAAGGTTTATTTTAGCTACTTTGATAAGAAGCTTAAAAACAACCTTAGTTCCCCATCTGCAAAACTGGGGCAACAGTACACACCAGAGCATGCAATGCTCAAGAGGTGCTGAGGGGATCAATATTTTGGGAAAGACTATGGGATTACCTCACACTACTATAATGTGGACATAATTATGAAAGAAATCAAGAGAATAGAGGCTCAATCAGAACCAAATTAAAGATTATGGAGGTTGAAGAGGAAATCTGCAAATTGTGAGATGGTTAATATCTCTCCAAGACAAACAAGACACAAATTTTTGTGTCTGTTGAGACAAAACTGGTCAGCATTGTATGTGATCTTCATGAATCACTGGCTCTCTCAGGCTAGAAATGGTACTACATTGACAGGCAGTGTATTTGAGAAGAAAATTCATTCACAAGAAAATTATCGGGAAAAAAAAATATATATGGTAAATATATTTACTTAATTCTCAGTTTGCCAGTGATTATAAGGACAAGGATATAGCGTCTGCTGGAACATGAGGGAAAAAGTGCCAGAAGAGAAACGAAAGTTTGCTTTGTTTTTATTGAAGGGAAATTATGTTGTGTAGACAACAGAATGTTGGCATTGCAGTACTCAAAGTGTTTGAACGTCTTAATAGTCAATGTTCATCCCTTCATATAGACTTATACTCAAATATTTCATACTCTATATCTCTACCAGCACTTAACACAATAGCTCTGCTCCTGATGCAACACAGAATTGTGTAAGTCTCAATGAAACACACTCTAAATGACATAAAACAGCTCATGCAATGGCCTCTGCCATAATTATACATGTGGTTGTTATAAAATGATGTTGATGAATTTCTCTAAAACTGTACAACTCACATTTGAGGGGTTTGGTTTGAGGTAATGTGCATAAGAACCACAAAATGAAGGAAGAGGCATGCTTGGAAGTTCTGTGTGTCTAATTTAGAAATGTACTCAACTGAAAGAAGACTCCTTGGAGGCCAATAGAGAAAGGGTCTGCAAATTTCGCAGGAACATATACATATGGCTGGAAAGGCAGCACTCCAGCATAATCCTCACAGCCCTGTGTAAGCACTGCATGTTAATGTGATGGAGGACTGAGTGACTCCACCCACATACATGAATCAGATCGTTTGGATCAACACTGGCATTTCTGTATGAAGAAATACAGTATCCCAATGAAGTACAACCTGCCTTCTCCCTTCTTTCCTGAAGAAAAAAACTCAAGCATGATGGGAAAAATGTTTTTTACAATAAGGGCAGTGAAGCACTGGCACAGGTTGCCCAGAGAGATATTGGATGCCTTGTCCCTGGAGATATTCAGAGTCAGGCTGGACAGGGCTCTGAGCACCTGATGGAGATGGAGGTGTCCATTGCAGGGGAGATGGACCAGATGGACCTCAAATGTCCCTTCCAACTCAAGTAATTGTATGATAATTGTTGTGCTCTCCCGCTGTATTGTATAACGTCTGCTCAGGGGACCGGAATACCTAACTCTCAAGAAGTTTAATATATTTTGTTGTGATACCCAGTGCTTACATATTTTAGAGACAGACACTGCAGGAAACCTAAATGAAAGCAGTGGAAATAAACTTGGCTTATTCAGACACTACTGATGCCGATGTGATTTTCTCCATTGAATATAGGATGTAAAAATAAAAGCAGAAATGCACAGGAGGAAAAGCAACAGTTTATAACGGGACAGTGGCAGCTCCACCATAACTGCTGTTCGGTTTGTTTCCATTAGAAATCCAGGCATGAACTCTCACTGCTACAAATCACAATCATATACTTTCAGCTTCAAATATGAAATACATGTCCCCTGGCCAGGAAACTGTTTGGGCAAATCTGAGGTCATATGTGAGATATCTTTTTTTTTTTTCAAACGAGTCATAATTTGTGCACTTTATTTTCACTAAATAGTCACACCTCAAATAACTGCTGTACCGTGTGACTAATCCAGAGAACATAGAACAAGGCTAATTAAAAAATACGTTGCTGAGATCTCACACCTAAAATCAAGCCTGAGGTATAGAAAGAGTATTTTAAAATTGAGAAATGTAATGTTAGTTAATGTACAAATCTGTACAGCAAACAGGAAATCTGCCATGAGTGTGAGATACATGAAAGGCAGTTTAATCAGAAATATTAGCGTATGCAGCACTGACATCAATACATGGCGTGTCCAACACAGAGCAGAATGAGTAGGGATTCTCTTTGGATAACTGAAAAAACATGAGAAAAAAAAATGTGTCACAGACTTAAAACAGCAGTTCACTCTATGGGAACTACTGTATGTATTGGCAGTGGCAAAAAGGAAATTTGGTTCTCGTTGGGGTAGTTTATACAAAAATGTTTGAGGCTCTTGATCAGATATCTAGGCAGAATATTGTGCAATATTAACCAACGGCCTTAAGTCAGGTGGCCACGTGTCCATGGAGTCTGGCTCTGTTGTGGCAGCTTTACAAAGAAAGCATCCAGAACAGAGAGTCCTTGGAGTAAATCCTGACCTACTCTGAAGCTGATGAGGACATTGGCACTGAAAGCAATCAGCAGAGCAGCTGCTACCTGCTGGTGTGGTTGCACCCACGCTCTGTGGCTGTGCCCACACTTTGCAGACTGAGCACACAGAGTGCACCCTGTTCACCCTCAAACTGCACAGCAAAGAAATCTTGGGCTGTGACGTTCAATTTGGGTTGAAATTCGTAGAGATGGACAGAGGGAGCACCACAAAACTCCAGTGGATGCTCTAGATGAGGAGAGATGGGAGGACAGCATTGGATACCACTCAGAAAAGCATCTCCACACAGGCAGTCCCGGAGGCCATTGAAAGCTTGAGGTTCTCTGGGCTGAATTGAGAGCATTTTTTCTTTCATGTGAAACCAAGCAGTAGGGAAGACTAATATAAATCTTGATGCACTTTATGAAACCGTGTATTATAGATTTTTCTTTAAGAAATTCCTCTTTTTAACATGCCTATGTATCAATGTGTAACTCAAGATGCTTTAAGCATGACCATGCAGAAACATTCATAACCAAACTTCTTCACAATGGAACATGTGCATATCATCATGTGGAGTTCGGGCATCGCTATAGTGACTAACATATTTGTGGAACTTCTCCTCCAGGAATTTGATTTCTAGCAGTCTATGATCAGGTTCATTTGATGTTGATATTGAATCTCGCTATTGGTTTGGCCATAATTGAGCTGCTTTTGATAATCTGTTAAACAGTTTCTGGAAAGTATTCAAGTGCTAAAAAATCTTTGTATTAAGTTAATGAAAATCACTAGCCTGATATAAAGGGATGCAATTATGAAATCCATCCTGGAATAGCTTAACATCTTTTATTTCATCCTGGTGAGATTACAATACAGACATAGTTTTAAATAGGAGACCTTCTTTTAAAGGGTTACAACTGTGTGTTTTAGGTTAACTGTAAATGTTGGTATTAACTTAGGAAATCCCAAATGCAAATTGGCAGTTGGTACAAAAGTGTCAAGCTTCAAAAGAAACACTAGAAATTCCTTCAGAAAATAGCAACCAAATTACTATATAACTAAATTACTACATGTGAAAACACGAATGGTCAATCTCCATTTCTCAAAAGCCTCTGGAAAAACTGCTTTTATCATACTAGAGATAGGGTAGTCCTGGTCTAGCTTGGAAATCCATACTGTAAGGCAAATCTGGCAGCCAACGATGCTTTCCTTTCCACTGCCCTCTTTAAATAGAATTTTATAGTAATTTTAATTCAGTTTCATTGTAATCATGAGATACTGGCTTTGCTGTTTAACCCTGAAAATTATCTCATATTAAGAAGAGTTTGATCAAGCTTACCACTGACTTCAGGGAGCCAGGAATTTAGCCCCAAACTCAAGTACCACAAAGATTTAAAGGAGTTAGGAACTTATGTTAAAATCCAAATGTCAAAAGCAGTTCATATGCTGCTTTCAGCAATGTAGAACTCTACACTATCTAAAATTTTGATCCATTTGCTACAACTTATACCTATCTATCTGTAAAAAACTCCTGCCATCTGATTCCTTCATTCTTTCATGTAAGGGGTATATGGAACTGACATCATCCGAGGTTTGAATCCAAATAGAATCACGTACCCAACAAAAACATCACAGTAACCTCTGTGTTAATTAGATGGGGTAGTCATCTCCTTCTGACCTCTAATAGCTGTTACCTAATTACTTACCTAATTACCCGGTCTTTACAGAAAGAAGAGGCATCCCAGGAGTCTTAAAAGGTTTGAGACAATAGGGCTGAATTAGCCTCTTGCAAAATAAAAATTTCCATCATATTATTGACGTGTACTCTCTGCAGGTGCACATTTATGGCATTATTTCAACAGAGTAACTGGAGCCTGAGCAAACTCATGGGGCAAAGCCAGACTTCCAAATGAGAGCTGCTATCTATTTATTGACATCCCCTGTGCACTGAGTTCCTGCGGCTGCACAAGTATCTCCTGCTTGATTCCATTCTTTATCCACCTGCCCTGTCATGTCTACAACAGCATCAAACACTGGAACAGAGCACAAAAATACCTACCTGTCCCCTCTACACCCGTTAAAAGCCAGGAAAAAGTCACTGTTTTATTCCTCAAGGTAAAGATACAAGGATAGAGGCACCTAAAAATGTAGTCTTATTAAAAAATAGAATGTACTTGAGAAAGTCAAATATACTATAACATCTTCCAAAAGGGCAGGCCAGATGTTTCTATATTTGAAACCATTTTTCATTTCCAATTTTCCTTCACTTTTATTGAAAAATAAGTGTTGAAATTAAATACTAAATATCTCCTGCACGTCCAGAACAATTGCGTTCCATCTGGCCAAGGGAAATACTTTTACCCATAAAGAGTTTGTTTTTCCAATCCCTCAGAATTTCAGCAACAAAAACTAAGAATATCCCTTTATTTACAGAGATGTTAAACAATGATTTTTGCTTGTTTGTTTTGGAGTTGCCAGCAAACCAAGAAATCGCCTTTGTTCTTGGTGATCTCCCCACTGCCAGGAGGCAGCAGAAGAGGAAAACTGACATTGTATTGTATGAGAAATGAAAAAACAAGAGGCAAGACTGGGAAAGAAAAGAAGAGAGGAATAAAAGTTAGAGAGAGGAAGAGGTGAAGGCAAAAGCAAGAAGTGAAGACTGTGAGGTGGTTCCCTCCTCAGTGCATCCCTCAGTACGATGTATAATTTAACTACCTGGAAACACAGAGCCAAAGAGTAAATGATAATACAAGGCCCCCAGCTAAAATTATAACTGACAGCACATTATTTTTAAACAGATCTCAGATCTGGAGTGTGGAAGGATGTTCAGATTTTCAACCAGGCAAAATTCCATGGGAAGCAGATATGGCTAGGGGCAGAGGGTCTGAAGAAGGTAAAGGGAAATCAATCAACCAAATCCAGCTTTCAGTCAAGAAAAGCTTTGTTAGAAAATATTCAATCGATAGGACATCAATAATCAATCAATAAGACATATTCTTAAACTTGAGACCATAAGCATTTGTCAAATCTTTAGATTCCCATCTCCCTGTATAATGCAAATCTTGAATGTCCATGGAATCTGAATTCCTGTAACTTACAAATGGAGTGCTCTTAGGGTAGGAAGTGGTGGTCACAAAACAAATTTGAGAGCTGGGTTTTAAGGAGGAAGCAGAGTCTGTGGAAGGGTTACCTCATCCATAAAGGGGGAATATCAAGTGCATTAATGTACATGATGTCTTCTAGCACTGGCATACGTGAAACACTGAGATGCGTGCCTAAATTTGAGTATGATAACACCACAAAAACGTCATTGAATAAAACATAGAAGCATATTTACTGGGAACTGACTCAGTCATCTCACGTTAAAGTGAATTGCTGCTGTTCTGAATTCTCCACAATCCACACCTTCAAAATCATGAAATAGGCACAGAAATGCCAAAGCTTATATTATGCCCATTATACTCCAGCCGGCGCGTCCCTGTGAGGAACCTCATGCTCCTTGTATCTCTCTTTTCCAGTAATGTTGAATAAAAACTTACACCTCATTTACACGTGTGGACAGCAGGCATCATCCAGATGCATTTGCCTTGCGGATGGAGCAGAACCTTCTGAGCACATCAGTTGCAGGACACGTAGTGAGGAGCATGTCACTGCCTGATGCCCCAGCTCCTAGAAATGCCATTTCACACCATTTTATTACAGAACTACACCAAGTGCAGGTCACAGAATCATCAAGATTGGAAAGCACGTTTCTCAATCACAGACACATATGTTGTACCGTAAGACTATACAGAGAAAGTCTAAAGCAAAGTTCCCTAAAAACTTTGGGCAATACCTATGCAATACTATAAAACATTAAATACTGCACATTTTAGTACAGTTTTTCTTCATAATCACTAATTTGTCAAAATCACATCACTGTTACATTCCCGGAGGCATTCAGGGCCAAGCTGGATGTGGCTCTGGGCAGCCTGGTCTGGTGGTTGGTGACCCTGCACATAGCAGGGGGGTTGAAACTAGATGATGGTTGTGGTCCTTCTCAACCCAGGCCTTCTATGATTCTATTATTCTATGATACTTCTGCAATATTCACACAATGGTTTATGAAATCTTTCTTGAAAATACAGTGGGATACCAAGAAGTCTTCCGTTCATTGTTTACTCAAGAATACTCTTCTATCTACAAAAATCCATCCTATTCCCAGCTTATTTTTCTCTTTAGAATCAGCAGTTAACATAATTTTACCTCAGTCTTCCTCCTATACAAACACTAAGGCAAAACTACGTTTCTACAAGTCCAGTAAGTTCCATAGAGCCCTAAGAGCAGCTCCATGATGCACAGAAAGACAAAGGTAAGGCAGCCCAGCCTGTAGCTACAGGAGTGCAAAGTGTTAACAGGTGACATCATTGCCAACAGCTGAGGGCTGCTGTTAGCAGAATCAGCTGCTCAGAAATTGGTGTGCTTAAAAAGCCAGTTTACAGGCTGCCCTATAGCTCCTGGGAAAGGTGGAGGGGGGGGGGAAAAGAAGAAATAAGAGGTTTTATGGTGGTTCAGCTGCCTTTGATCCTGTGGTTTAGGGTGTGTTTGCTAAAGAAATCAATTTCTTTTGATTTAAAACCAAAAGTCGGGTTAAACTCATGCCTGATGTAACTCTTATGGAGTTACACCAGCGATTAATATTTTAGGGCAGCTCACAAGCTATTTTAGATGCTGTGCTTTCTTTCAAGCACCTTTGGATGTATATATGAAATTCAAGGGTACCATAAACTAAACAATATTAGGAGTTGTAAATACAGTCTGTGAAAACAGAATCAGAATCTGGTAACACAAGAAAGGTGTTTTAGTCAGGATCGAATCTCATAGAGTTCAGGATAGAAAGATGTCACCATCACCACAGAGGTCTTTTTCATAAGGATAACAGGAAAAACATTAGAAAAGGCACAGTAAAGGCACAGATGATGGGATGCCATTTTTACGACTCTGGAAAACATCCAGAACCAGAGTTGAGCAATATATTGAGCTTTTATTTCCAAGTCAATGGATCCCTGTGAAGTGTAATCTATACCCTCACTGCATTGTGCACTATGGATTTCCATGGGGACTCTGTGGATACAGATTATTCGCTGGACTCAAAGCGGATTTCAGGTTGGAAAGGTGTCTAAATAAAACAAGGGAGAAGCACTCCTAAACAAAAGGCTCTTCTGATATTAAAGAAACACCTTTAAAACAGTTCAGCCTTCCTCCAGCGCTAATCTTTTGCCCTTCCAATGCTAATCTTTCCCTCAGAGAAGGATAACTCAGAGACTTACTGCTATTTTTACAAATCATTTTATCATATTTCCTTGAGGTTTAATAGGTGAAGCTGTTACAGGTTGTGCGATACTGTGCAACTGAAGGATATTGTAAAGCCAAATCACATCTTTTCTTATCTCTTTGCTGTATCAAATTAGACAACTGAAAAGATTCCTCCTTCCATGAGTTTCAAAAATGCAATGTTTGGTGTTCTAACGGTATAAGTTTTTAGAAAAGCAATTTTGTAAAATACATATAATTAGAACCAGCAGTATTCTTTTGGAAGAGAAATAGGTCTGGGTAGGGTTCTTTAGAAAAATCAATCTGCATTCACTGGCAATACTAAAGAATTTTTTCAATCTAGCAACTTTTTCATGCAATAAATCATCATTACTTTATATTACTTTACATAAAGAGATAACTTATACACTGGCTGATCGACAACTTCCTTATTCAGCCTTTGACATCAATTATCTATTATCTATTCTTCTGTCAATATCTGCTTTCTAAATCTTGCACGAAAGAATTACACCTTTAGAGAGGAAGAAGTGTCTTTACTAGCAGCAGAACTATCCAACATTTGAATGACTGCATTTGTTCAGCACTCAATAGGACTGGGCAAATAATTTAATCAGCACAAAGACACCCCAAGTTTGTTCCAGTTAATGAGTTTTTGCAAGTCAAAACTTGAACGTCTCTACTATTCCCTTGGGAAGACATGTCTCTGAGCAGGATCGGGCAGTTCTCCAGGCAGAATTGCAGGGGAGTAAAGAGGATTTCAGGGGATCACGGAGATGTGTTCCTGTACCTTGCAAATGCCAGTATGCTGGCACAGTCCCCTAGGAGCATGGCCACCTGAACAGCAGGCTTTCAAGAACTGTAATTTAAGGAAAGGGCTTGCACGGTGTTATATTTGCAAAGAATCACATATTGAGTTGTTGGTTTGGTTCCAGCTCTGAGACTTTTGGACATCCTTTTGGATGCTCTTGTGGCAGAGTGTTACGCTGGACCAAGGTTTGGTCTGTTCTTGGCATGGATCATTAGGAATGGTGGTAGGACAGCACCAGCTGTGTTACTGAATTGTGGGATTGCACCTTTTACACACAGTTTCCGATTTCAAGGAGCTACTTTTGTTCAACAAGATACTCAAAAACCACTTTCCAAAAGAAGGAGCATATACACCAGTAAGGCAGCTGCGAGATGGACATTCATCTTCCAGAAAACTTTCTGGTCTTTGAGACATTAATAAGTTTGTTCGGTAAAAGACAACATATGGACTTAAGGTGGAGCTGAGGTTCATAAAGTTAATTACCTTTTTCTTCTGAAAGACGAAAATCACTAGTGATTAACTTCTGAAAGACTTTTAAAAAATAAAATATAAAAAATAAAATAATTTAAAAAAGAAAGTAATATTCCACATTTCTTGAACATCTCCAGAGAGGCTTCACATGCCCAGTGACATGCCTATTTCTACCAGGTTTACAAAAAAATTGCCAGCATGTTCTCAGTTAAAGCAGCCACCGCTCCTCATGGCTTTTCTTCAGGCTGATGCCAGCTCAGGTCAGAGCGTCTCAGCTTTGTCACTGTGTGTTTTAAAACAATTCAGTCACAATTTTCTCTAGTGTCATTGTTTCCAGTTAATTTTCCAGCATTGTTACTTGAACGCAGTGACGTGCTGCCAGAAATCTGGAAGGACAGAAGCTGGCAACTTGGATTTTGAGTGAATGTCTTACAAAATAACAAAGGAAAAAGTGAAAGCAAAAGTCCAGACACTTCTCATAGAAAATGATGTGGTAGGAAACTTTAGGACTTCTTGGCAGCCATTTGAATAAGGATGTTGTGATTTGTATCAGAACAAGCCTATCATTTGAAGTTAATTTTGGTCTCTGAAGCAGTGAACAAATGGGTGCTCTGGAGGCTTGAATCTCCATTCTGCACTGATATTGCACGGCAGAGGAGGAAGGTGCTTCTAAGCTGCTTTCCCATCATGTCCAGCTGTGTTCTCTGGCTGTTCAAGGAAAATCCCCCACTCACAGACATCTTTACAAAACAACCCCTGCCAGAAGTTAGGGGTTTCCTTGTTTGATGCTAAAAAAGCGCATGTAATCTTTGCATTTCTCAAGTTGCTGATAAAGATGGTGTTAATGCTCATAAAATACCATTGGAAATTCTTTTCATATAATACAGATGGAGAAGAGGAGGCTCAGGGGAGACATAGTTCGCTACAATTCCCTGAAAGGAGGTTGGTAACAAGGTTGGTGTTGGCCTCTTCCAGTGATAGGATGAGATGTGATGGCCTCAAGGTGTGCCAGAGGAGATTCAGATTGGGTAATAGGAAAAATTTCTTCTCAGAGAGGGTGATGATGCAGTGGCACAGGCTGCCCAGGGAGGTGGAGGAATCACCATCCATGGAGGTGTTCAGGAGCTGTGGAGATGTGGCTCTGAAGGCCATGGTTAGTGGGAAGGGTTGGGTTGGTCTAGATGATCTTAGAAGCCTTTTCCAACCTTAATGATTCTGTGATTCAGTGATCTACAGTAAACTCTCATTTCTCATGGGCCACAGAACTTTTTCACAAGGTGCTGATTTACTGTTTACCTGCTTAATATTCAGATCAGATATTAACCACCATCTTTAGCTGATCCGTTGTCTGTGTATTGGACATATACATATGAAGAGAGACTACAAAGTTTTCCAGGAAGGAATTCTCTTTATCTGCAGCACCTACTAGCTGGTGCCCTGAGCCCTTCAGGAGCTAAACAGCAAAAATGTTAACAAATAACACCTCAAGCTCTGTTTGCCTCCTGTTGGTATCACAGCAAGTAAAGCCCCTCACTATACTTCTTAGTAGAATTTTGGAAAGACCATTCCTCCCCACCAGCTCTTACAATGCCCTGAGACAGGAAATACCATTAATTGCTGTACGAATATCCAGGTTTGTGTTCTGGCTCTGGTATCTCTCATGGCCAATTAGACATCAATTTTAAGTTGATGTCAAACACTCTGCAGTTTTCTGGATGCACTGTGCTACAGCTATGGACGATTTGTAATGGAGGTTTTTACTAAATTAAATACAGAATATTTACTGATAAATCAGTGTGATAGTCTCTGCTCTATTTCATTTGATACTACTTTCAGTTTAGCATGCACAAAGCAAGCATTTTCTGCCCCCAGTTTACTAATCTTTATTCATCACAGCTCAAAATTGGTAGAAAAGCCTAATCTGGGCTGGTTTCTGTTCCCTGTGTGTTTTTTAGTCAAAAGCGGAGATTCTGAGCAACAATTCAGCAGCAAGGGGGAGAACTTATTGCAAATGCTGTAATCATAGAATACAGATACAAATATATGCACATCTCCAATTTATCTTAGTGGTTTTCTTTTAAAAACACCAGAAGGGTATGAGGGCCTGTCCTGGATGCTTGGCTCTGGCCTGTTTGCACAGCAATCAGAGATATGGAATTTTAGGGAAAGAGTTCTTCAAGGTAGGTTTGCTTCACCAATACACAGACATTGCTTATCTCTAGAAGGGAAAGAGTTCTCCACAAAACAAGGTGGCTGGGAGTCAGATGATAGGTGACGATTTCGTTTCTTTTGCCTTTTTTTTTTCTTCTAAATATTGGCCTGATTGCACTACCAAAGCCAAGAAAAGACAAAAAAAAAAAATAACCTCAGCCCCTGGGAATAAGATTGGTGGCTGTTTACCTGTGAGTTTGCTTCTAATGGGTAGCAGGAATGAAAAGCCTCATTGTTCAAAGGCAGATAAATAAAACCCCATGTGCTGGAGACATTGAGGGAGTATATGTATCTATACACCACACAGAACTCTGCCATTAGCTAATAATAGCATTAACAGTTCAGAAGTTTAAAAAAAAAAAAAGTCTCTAATACTTAGTCTTAGCAGCTGATAATGTAAAATAGGGTGGCATTTGGAAGCATAGGATGATGCCAGTCCCTGGGGAGAGAAAGGTGTTAACTTCTAATAGCTTTTCAGTAATAGCCAAGCATCTGCAGTCCCCCATAAAAAAGGGTTTTTAAAAATTAATAGAGCTGAATGTGCTTCACACTGAGGAGAATGCCAGATTAATAAGCGCATTAAGGACCGCTTTGGATTGGAAATAATTATGGAAGATGACAAGGAGCAGAGGTGGCATTGGTGGTGCTTTCAGGAATGCATTTTAAAAAGCAGTTTAAAGAGCCTTCAGATGTTGGTATTATCCTGCGTGACCAAATTAAGAGCAAATGAGAAAAGTTTATCTGGCATTTTGGAGTATTGAAAGGGCTTAGTGTTATAAATTATACAGTATGAGGATAGGCAGTGGTGAGTAAATTCATGTTAAACATTATTGGCAGTTTAAATAGCAACTGCTTTATAAAGCACTAAATATTTTAATTTGGAAGTAAAAGTATATTCGCTCCCCTTCCAAAAAAAAAAAAAAGTGTTTGATTTATTTATTTGCCAGCACAGTCATTAGATAGTTTTCAGCGACGAATTAGCGTATATTGTTCCCAATAAGCTGTATCAAATGTAGGACAATGGCAGAGGGTTATAGGTTGGGAATTGATTTAGAGCTTTACTGATGAAAAAGTTGAAAGCCGCAATGACATCTTAATCTTTCGCTGCAGGCGAAGCTGCACGCATCCAAGGCTATTTCCAAATGGCTCTATTGTTTATCAATATTTAATCGTCTTCTTTCCCTTCTGACTACTTGCTCTTTCAGCCATTACAGGGCAGGTAACTTCACACCATGTCTCTTCATGTCATTGATACAAACCAATACAGGCTGTATGTTTTGATGATGTGAATGCGAACCAGACTAACTTGTTTCTTGACATCATTAGCACAAACTGAGGCTTCCAAGTGTTGAGGATTGTGCAATGCTCTAGCTGAGCTGGGACTTCATGTGCACAACAAAGCTGCTGCAATCCTATCCAATGGGCAATATGCACAAAGACTGCCATCCCCAAACCGCACCAGGAGGGCCACACTCCTTCCATACCAGAGAAAGAAGCAACAAAGTGCTGCTCCATGATCAGCTCCTAAATAGAAAGAATTAAAGAAGCTTTTACACGGAAATAGAAATCTTCCAAATGGTGTTTAAGATCTTTTCCTCCAATAGTCCAAAGGTATGTATGTTTTTTTTTCTTTTGCCTGATTAGGAATTTGCAAGAGGATTTAAAAAAAAGAATATGGCTAATATCCAACTTCATAAGAACAACCTTCAGAAAATAAAATTGAAAAAAACTAATGTTGAAATATCTTCCAGGTGAGTGATACTTGTGCTGAGACAAACGCCACAATTATAGCAGCATCTCCCATTAAACAGTTCTAAGTGCAGTATATGCAACATACTGGAGACTCATTATTTCAAATCCAACTTCTCAAAGATTTATTTTTCTTTTGAAACAATTTCTGACAGCTTTTGATCTTCTAAACTGAAAAAAATCAAAGAAATCTTTTTCTCTGGCATATTAATAGCAAAGGAATTTCTGGATGCTGCAAAGTAGGAACTGAATATAATAGCATCTCAGTTTTATTCATCTTCAAAGAAAACCAAATATATTTTTCAGACTAAAAAAATAGGATACCCTACAGATTTTGAAGGGTTGGGATAAACCTCTTTTCACAAGAAAAGATGACAAGAAATTCATCTTGAAGGACATTCACTATGCATCTGTCCATTTAATACATTTACAAGCCAGCTGCCATGAGTTAATCTGGCTTTTACATCTGCAGAAAAAATTATTTTATAATTTGGGCTCATACGCCTAAGAGATTCCTTCTTTTTCCAAATTCTTTGGATGTTGTAAATCAACACACCAACAGACATGGCACTAGAGCACACGCTGTAGTCTAGAATTTATGCTATGGGTTCGTCAAGAATCCCTTTGTAAAAGTTATAGATCAGAATCTTGAAATCTTTCATTTGTGGTTTCACCGTTCCAGCTCTCTGAAGGTATAAAAATGAAATAATTGATAACAAATGATCGGCAATTATCAGGACCTGTGTTTGCTGTATGTGCACATATCTGTCTGCATTAACACAATATAACTAACATCTGTTTAAGCACTTAAAAAAAGAATACCTTAAAGCCATATTCTACAAAGATCTGTGGATTGTGGCAATCTCACAGAATTTTTCTTGTAAACCTGACTGGTCAAAATATTACGTTCCCTTAATAGCATTCTGCTGGCTAAACGGGTCCAAAATATTAATGATCCATAGTCCTGAACTTAGCTATGGCTGCCATAGGGAGCCGCAGTCCTGTAAGCGTTCTGTTACTTGCAGTGTCCGAGCTTGTCAAGGGGAGGTCAGTGTAAGTGATATCTCAGAGAAGAGGTTGGCCACCGAAAATTGAGAGGGGATGTTGATTTCCAGAGATAAATTATACAAATAGATAGACAGATAAGATAGATAGATATGCAGGTCGCTCCAAAAGTAAGGCCTCCAATTTATTTTCCTGGAAGGCACAAGAGATAAAAAGAGCACAATAACACTATTTCACAGAGCAAATTCTCAGCTACAAAATACTGTTTTTCGACATAGTCACCACCATTAATTATGCATTTTCACCAGCAATGAACAAGAGCCTGCATCCCTTATAATAAAACAGGAAGAATTACTTTTGGGTCTGCCCTCAAAGAGAAGATTCGGACTAGAGAGTAAAGAGAAGTTATAGACTCTGCAAAAAAACTGCAAACAGTGATAGGGCTTAAAAAATCTTGCTGTGGAAACCACTTGATTATACATCATAGGTAATGGAAATCATGACATGTGCATGTCATTAACATCCAAAAAAAAAAGAACAAAATAAGTAATTACACACATTAATGTACACAGAGTGAACTGGAAAACCTGCAGCCAATCTGAATGTTAACGGCCAACTGAATGATATACTTCCCTATGATTAGAAGAGAAAAATGTATGGGTTTTGTAAATGTAGTTTTCCAAATTAATTTCTCTCCATAAGTATAGAGAAAAGGCTGATAGTTTGATTTTATCTTACATAACAGTAAGAAACAAACAGTGGTAGAAGTGCTTAGATAAAATAAACTCTTCATGTTTAGTAGTTAGTAGCAAAGGATGCGAGGTGAGATTCGAAGGATGCCAAAGACAGCACTGGTTTTCATATGCTCAGGCTTGAAGTCACAACAGAGGCTATTTCAATAAAATGACAACATTTGATAGGCCACTTAAAAATATATATAAATAAATAAAATTTGGCAAAATATGTATCTACTTGACTTTGCATGAAGCAGATTCCATATTCATACAAACCCTTACCCTATGTTTTCTCACACTGCATATTTCCCTAGAAAGTCTCTTCAAAAACATTGATTTTACAAAAGAAAATATACAAGGGCTGCTCCAAAAGTAATGTCTCTTAGTTTATTATGTTGGCCCATTATGTCAGATGAAGATGTTGATGGTATGGCAGTAGAGACTGAACCTTCCCACCAATATTATGTTACATTTTGTTGCCATGTGAATGATGGCAGCAAAGGAGAAGTCTGATAAAATGGTGTCTGACATGGAAGTGTGCACGGAACAAAGGTGTGTCACTGAATTCCTCCATGAGGAAAACCCAGCACCCATTGACATTCATTAATGATTGCTGAACATTTATAGAGGTCAGTGGTGATGATTGTGTTAAAAAACATTGTTTTGTGGCTGAGAATTTGCTCTGTGAAATAGTGTTATTATGCTCTTCACGTCTGCTGTACCTTGCACAGAAATAAACAGGAGGCATTACTTTTGGAGTGACCTATGTATATTAGCAATGGTTACAGAATAATTTAATTTCCTATGAAACATCATCCATCACGACTTTAACAAGAAAGAGCTAGAGAATCATGTTACCATAGAATGGCTGGAGTTGGATGTCAAGGATCACCAAGTTCCAACTCCTCTGCCATAGGCAGGGTTGTCAACCACTAGATCAAATATTATATCAGATTACCCAAGGCCACATCCAACCAGGCCTTAAACATCTCCAGGTAAGGGGCATCCACAACCTCTCTAGGCAGCCTGTGCCAGCACCTCACCACTCTCTCAGTAGAGTCTTGATATGGATTCAGATATTATAAAATATTCCAGTAGTACCATTTTGGCCAAACAGCTGTAAATACTTATTTTTCTTTGAGTTAAGATCTTGGTTTTCTGTTTGTTTTCTGTTGAGGATGGCTAACAAGTACGCTGAACAAATGAGATCCTTGTAAGCTCATATAACTTTAAAGACAAAATGGCTTCCAAAACCTGTCTTATTAAAAAGAAATAGAACAAAAAGAAAAAAAAAAAAAAAAAGAAAAAGAAAAGAAAGAGATCTTAACTACAGAGTCTGAACTTGGTCTTCAGCAAGACTTTTCCTATTGATTCCTCAGGAGCAAGCTATTTATTCAATGGTCTTCATTTTCTAATTCATCTACAAGAATTGCACTCTTTACTGCCACAACTTATTAAGTGAATTGTATGAATAGAAGAATATGGCAGTGAAGATCCCTGCCAATCAAAAAGTCTTTAAAAATACCATTTATAAAACCTAGAAAGTCATTATATGATGGCTGCTCTTCATAAAAAGCTGGAAAACTTGAAGATTTATGGACTATTATATCTCACTTCATATCAGGAAAAAGTGATAAATAATTTGCCTAGGAATGGAATAAAGCAGCAGCTGCATACATGCAGTCTGATGGTGAGCCAGCAAAATTCTGCAAAATTCAGAAACTTGGGCAACAAAATTTCTTAACAGCTGATACAGAGAACATAGTTTTCTTGACTGTAAGCTGAACTACATTTATGTATAAATTCTTTGGAGCAGAACTGTCTGCTCCTTTGCGTTTATATAGTCTAACATTATATGATTCTTATTTGGTTTGCACCAGTAATCACAGCTTTAATAAGAATTTAAAAAATCTTAACTTCTTAAAAAATATTTCATACATATTTTGGCAGAGGTGGCACTTGACTGAAGGTATATATCCAAATCAAAATGAAGCATCTCTACATATCACATATGTTTGGATATATAGTACAAATTGTCATCCATTCTGGACATAAACGGAAATAAATCAGATCCAGTACTAAAATTTCTGTCCAGTTTAAACTAATTGGTCAAAATTTTGACTATTCCAGCCCAGACTTATTGATCAGAATTACAGAGGTTAAAAATGAGTGTCCTAAAATTTGAAGCTTAGACATCTGCTTCCAAAGAAGAACAGTTATTCCATGTGTAATATTTCAGATGGGATACTCTGTGCTATAACAAAACTCCGGGAGTGTTTAACTCCACTTGAGGAAGCAGATGTTCCTCTCATAAAATCATTGCTCATAACTTTAAAAACTTAAAAGTCATTTAAAATATGTTGAGTTGAGACACACAGTCTAATGTCATCCCTTTAATAATCACGGAATCATTCCAATTGCTCTCTCACATAAAGAGCAATAATCATATGGAAGGAACTATACAAAGAGGAAGAAAAAGAATTAAAATATGTTTGTGTTCTAGCTGCACATCGATGATATATGTGTGCAGTGTGAGAAAATATTTCATGCTCTAAACACACTTCAATATTGACTTCAAAATTCAGTTTAAATATTTTGATCAAAACATTTCAAGTACTGTGTGTACTTTTGCCTCGTATATTAGTATAAGATAGCAATGATAGTATTTTCCTCAATGACACTGAAAGCATTAGCATTTCTCCCCCCTTTTTCGCAAGATCTTCTGCAAGGAATGTGTATAATTGCCCAAAAGGAGGTATGGAAGGGCTGGAGAATCAGGTCTGTTTGCTTCAGTTTTCAGCTGGCATCTGTCTACAGTCAAACTGACAGCTCCATCTGAAGGACCTACCCTGAACTGGAAAATTATCTGGTTTTAATAGAGTTCTTTTGAATTTTATGAAATTACTGTTGGGTAAATAGCTGCCACTTACTTAAAAAATCTCTTACTGGATCTTTCTAACTAGAACTAAAGTGAGGTCCTTTCTGGCAAAATTAAACCTCTCCCACCTTTGGGCCAACATTCTTGTCCAAATTGGATACACTAGCATGTGAAATGAATGCAAATGTTCCTTGACAGATGGACTTAAATGAGGGGAAGTTGTCATCTGTAGGGATGAGAACAATGGTACTTGTTGACCAAGAAATAATTTGGGATAGAACCATATTTCTGGCAGCAGCAAAGAAAATGAAGAGCAATTGTATGCACATGTCTCTATGTGTTCTGGACCTGGAGCCTAAGTTAGAAATACTCAAAAAATGGAGAATCCACAAGTAATCTCATCTTCTGCTGATGTCCCTCACATCCTGATCCTCTTCTCACTCTCCTGCAGTTCTGACCCAACACTGAGATACCAAAACTTCTTTCAGGCCTAAACCCAATGCTTTTCAATCCAAACCCAAAACCAAAAGAACACCTTTGCTTTGTAGAAGAGCTTCCTCCTCATTAATCCAGTCTTCCTCTCAAACTTCTTAAAAATACAAAACCTTAGCTTCTTTCTCAACTAATACTGCATAATCAGAAATATATATATATATTATAATATATATATATTATCATATATATAATCAGAAATATATATATATATATGCTGCATAATCAGAAATATATATATATTTGAGTTAAGATCTTGGTTTTCTGTTTGTTTTCTGTTGAGGATGGCTAACAAGTATGCTGAACAAATGAGATCCTTGTAAGCTCATATAACTTTAAAGACGTATATATATATATATATTTCTGATTATGCAGCATTAGTTGCTAATATATATATATATTAGGCAAAGTTCTGAAGTTAAGAAAGGAAAACACATCCAGAACCAATGCCCACTGTAAGTATCCCCCAGTTCCTTGCTAATGGGTGAGCTACCAGGAGCTTTCAGGAAGGCAAGGAGCCTTGTCTAGAGATGGAAGCAAGAGAGGTTCTAGTGGGGCGGTATCAGTACCCTCTTCTGTTTTCCCATGTTTCACAATGCCAGCTCTTTTAGCCCTGTGTAATAAGAAAAAAAGACTCACAATAGATTCAGAGGAGCTATTTCTAGCCACGGGGACGCCACATGAGTAACAAAAGTTTCCATGGCTTGTTCTCCATTGCTTTTCACCTGAGGTCCCCAAAAACTGAATGGACTTCTGCTGGGAGGTGAAAATGATAGCTGATGACTATCCTTCCCTTTATGTGGCAGCTCTGTACAGGAGATCTCAAAAGACTCCAAAAGTACAGAAGCCCTATTACATTCACAAGCTCCAAAGCTACTCTGAAGTTTCTGCCTGAAAGCTTCCAAATATTTCCAAAAGCTGCATCAAATTCCCAGCTGGGTGGAGAGCCAAGCAAAGCAAGCCCAGATGCGGGTGCATTAGCAACTTCCTGCTTCTGTTGCTGTCTTCTTGTTTCTGTGCATATGGAGCATCTGGGTCCTTAGAACACTCAAATGCTATTAATTCTGACCATTCACACTACTTTCTGACTGGCACAAATGTGGCACAGAGAAAAGCAGGATATTCAATATCCCCTTACACTGTACTGGACTGCATAATGATGTTTTACAAGAGTTTTGCCAGTTTTTCAGCAGTCACATTTCCTCCTCTAGCCTGGCTGCTGTTCCAGGCATGACAGTAGGTCTGTAACTTTAGACAGAGAGTGCGAAGCTGGAGCTCAAAGAGTTGCAAGGCAAAAAAATTCTTTAGCATCATTCAACAGTGCAGAATTGCCAGCATGTACTGAATATAGATAGGCAGGAGATGTCTGTATGAGTCATTCTCCCAGAAGGAAGCTAAAAGCAAACTCCGAGCAGACCTGGAAATGAGACAGGACATGCAGCCCAAGTTCAGGTGAAATTAATTCAGATTAAGTTGTTCATGTTTTTGTGTCTCATGTTACGATGTCTTCCTATAATCTGATGATCATCTTCAGTTTGAATCAGAGCACTTCATTTCAATGAGAAAAGAACATTAACTGAGCGAACTGACAGTAAAAGGGGAAAGTATCTATTTGGCCACTTAGGTGAATGCTGTAACCTTTGAAGTGTCTTCTTATTTGATATACCTGATTGCTGAAGCCAGAAAACTTTGTCACAGAAGACTTGTTTGTACCTGCAGGGAAAAAGCAAACTGTCAGCAAAATGGAATGGGAAGGAAGACAAGAGGTTTGATTTAATACCTCTGTCAGATAAGGCCGTTCACCCTGCATTCAGGAAATAGATCAAGACGTTTAAAATAAGCCCTTCCCTTCTGTGAGACAAGTGTCCTGCCACCGCTGCTGTCACCAGCTAGCTCGAAGGTGTGATAAGAGCTTTAAGGCAAGCTTCTGGGAGATGTTTTGCTCTGACACTGCTTGCTTCATGACAGCGGTCTAAACAGATGTCAGTGCATGTGGAATTACCTGGAGATCGGACAGAGTGCAGAAAATACATCAAGGTTTATGCAGATGCACATATCTGTGATAAGAACTTTTCTGACCGGATAGGACACTTATTCAAACCAGCTTGTAATGACCACTGGGAACACCGTTGCAGTCTCTGGGAAGCTCCAAGAGCCAACACAAAAAGCATCCCGGATGATGTTATCAGAGCTTTACCAGTAGAGTCATGTCTATTTTCAGATACATGTAAAGAAATGATTGGCAAACACGTCAGTAATGGTTGTCAAAAGCAAAATACTTCTGCTGTGCTTTGAACTCCAAAAATCTCTTTCATGAGGATCCATTTGAACTGGCACATCCTCCTGAAATCTAAGCATGGCTGTGCTGGATTCTTTTCTCTC
Source organism: Alectoris magna (assembly GCA_030625065.1). NCBI lineage: Eukaryota > Metazoa > Chordata > Aves > Galliformes > Phasianidae > Alectoris > Alectoris magna. Next base: position 17,326,978 of record CM060566.1, on the reverse strand, counting down.
TGGTCGTTGAACGATTTCAGCTTACATTTGCAAGTAAAGAGACTAATGGCTTTGAACACGCAGACCAAAACTGAGATGTCATCAAAAAAAATTCAGTTTTGACTAAATAAGAGGTGCCCTTCATCACTTTTTTGGCTCACAGCAATATGTGAAGTGAAGCAGAGGAGCACTTCTCAGTGTTCAAATGTCATTTTCTGTAATACTTCCTTGAAGTGAGCAAAGAGAGTGATTAGATAAGAGACTGCAGCACTGCTCTGGTTTCAGCCCAGCTGCCATGGAGAAACAACAAACTGCTTGAATTACCCAGCGAGGGCGACCTGATGCTTGAATTCAAGCAAGACCCTCTTACCTGATTACAGTAAGAGAGAAAGAAAGAGAACCCTGTCTTGCAGAGAGTTCATTATGCTCTCGGTGCCATTCACAGCTGTAGACTTTTGTGAAGCTGCTTTTCAGCTTGGTGTTAGTGAAAATATTCTGTCATTACAAAATAGATGGTAAAAGAGATCTCTGTTTAAAACTGCCATCAATCCCATCAAACCTTCATTTTCTATCTGCCAAAAAGAAATCTCAGCTATCTCAAACTGTAAGTATGCAGCTGTGTATCAGTTTCTCCTGTGTTTTATCAGGCTGGATATCTAGTTAAAATAGTTCATTACGAGTGCATTACAAATCAGTTTACGTAAATAGCATTTCTCAGGATTCCATATGCCTAGCAAATGCCATGAACCAAAGGTTCAAAAAGGCATTTTTTAGATGTCATCCTTTTGCTGAAATAGATCCACCTGTTCTGAAGGCTTCATTAAGGGGACTTCAGCTTACCACCAAGGCTCACGATACTCCCATGAAAGCACTGTTTGCTCTGGCTTGCAGAGACCAAGGGGAGGTCATGCTCTACCAACCTGGTAGCCTTCTATGATGTTGTCACTGGCTGGGTGGATGGGGGGAGAGCAGTGGATGTAGTCTACCTTGATTTCAGCAAGGCATTTGATACTGTCTCCCACAACATCCTTATAAAAAAGCTGAGGAAGTGTGGGATAGAAGTGGGCTGAGAATTGGCTGACTGGCAGAGCACAGAGGGTCATCACTGGTGGTGCAGGGTCTGGTTGGAGGGCTGTAACTAGCGGTGTTCCCCAGGGGTCAGTGCTGGGTCCGGTCTTGTTCGACATCTACATCAGTGACCTTGATGAGGGGATAGCAACCACCCTCAGCAAGTTTGCTGATGATACGAAGTTGGGAGGAGTGGCTGACACGCCTGAAGGCTGTGCTGCCATTCAGGCAGATATTCAAGACCTGGACAGGCTGGAGAGCTGGGCAGTAAGAAACCAGATGAGGTTTAACAAAAGCAAGTGTAGAGTCTTGCACCTAGGGAGGAATAATTGCATGCACCAGTACAAGTTGGGGGATGACCTGCTGGAGAGGAGCTCTGCAGAGAGGGACCTGGGCATGCTGGTGGATGACAGGTTGGCCATGAGCCATCAGTGTTCCCTCGTGGCCAAAAAGACCAATGGCATTCTGGGGTGCATTAAAAAGAGCATGGCCAGCAGGTAGAGGGAGGTGATCCTCCCCCTCTACTCTGCTCTGGTAAGGCCTCATCTGGAGTATTGTGTCCAGTTCTGGGCTCCCCAGTACAAAAAAGACAGGGATCTCTTGGAAAGAGTCCAGCAGGGGGACACAAAGATGGTGAAGAGCCTGGAGCATCTCCCCTTTGAAGAAAGGCTAAGTGAACTGGGTCTTTTAGCCTTGAGAAAAGAAGGCTGAGAGGGGATTTGGTCCAGGCCTATAAATATCTAAGGTGTGGGGGGCAAAGTGGCGAGGCCAGACTCTTTTCAGCAGTGTGTGGAGACAGGACGAGGGGAAACGGCCAGAAACTGGAACATAGGAAGTTCCGCACGAGTGTGCGCAAGAACTTCTTTACGGTAAGGGTGACGGAGCACTGGAACAGGCTACCCAGGGGGGTTGTGGAGTCTCCTTCTCTGGAGATATTCAAGACCCGCATGGACGCCTACCTGTGTGACCTGCTGTAGGGAACCTGCTTTGGCAGGGGGGTTGGACTCGATGATCTCTGGAAGTCCCTTCCAATCCCTACAATTCTGTGATTCTGTGATATATACTACACCATTTTACTTTTGCTGGAAAAGCCTGCAATGCCTTCATGTGCAAAATACAAGAGAAGAATGTGCCCAATCAGGAAGAGAAAGAGGTAGAAGAAATAAAGTCCTAAACTTTGAGCATTGTCCATTCTGGGGTAGGATCTTGTGATTCTCATCTTTTCCTTTCTCACCCCAAATTTTGTTATTTTCAGGCTCCTATGTTCATTCAAACAAATGAAAACATGAAGAAGTACTGTCCAAAAGTTTAATTAAAAGCTTCTACTCTCTGGTCACTCAGATTGTCATTTAGTTCATATTAACTGCAACATTGTGGCAAAACAAAACACTGAATTTCTTCTCCATGTACAAATCTTTAATAAACCAGGTAATGATGGAAATATTCTGTCTAGTGTTTTAAAAGAATTATTAAAAAACAATGTAATCCTGAAACCCAAACACTCACGTTAAAGGGGAGAGCAAATTTTATTACGTGACCCATCTATTCATTTTAACCTGATTTTTGAAAAAAAGGGGGAAAAAAAAGAATGGGAATTTAAACACACACAGCAGTTTTACGAGGAGCAGCTTTTTTTTCTGATTATGTATTCTTCACTTATTAATCAGCGCTACAATTTCCTGTGACATTTAACACAGACACAAGTTATTTTCATTCCAAAAGTTAGCAGTTCATGGTATCACTATACACATGGCACAAGCATTGCATATGTAAATAAATGTAGGCGTCTGGGTTTTAACCACTGCTCTTGGAGAAATGTCTCTTTAATGTGGTGTAACTTGCAATCACACTGAATGTCATCACAGCTTTGGAGAGCGGGCAAGTCTTCATGCGAACTTAATTTTTCACAGGAAAAAAAAAAAAAATCCTGGCATTTGTGCAAAAATAATGAAGCCCATAAAAGAGGAAAGAGAGGAATGTAGCTAATAATCCTATTTATGTTCTTGCGCACTCCATTTCATTCACTAGAAATAGCACGACCAAATTCTAATAAATAAATAGACTAATTGGCCATCGGAAATGCAAATTTCAACAACAATCTTTAATGCAGTATAATAAAACCCATTACAAGCACCAGCTTTGTAGATGCTTTGATTGTAAATAAAAGATTAGTTTTAAATTCAGATGTGCTGAGCAGGTTGGCATAATTTCAGGTAGCAGTGGATTTAGGCTGCTTGCCAATCTGTGGGAAGAGCTGATACATTAATACCTGCACTGTTCCTACTCTCATATATTTCATCTGAGTATTTGCTATTTGCTACTTTAAATTATATTAGGTGACTAAGTTAAATATGTTTTTGTCTTCCAGTTTCCTACAGATCAGTCCTCTCAATATGTTCCATGGGACCATACTGTCCTACAGCTCACTTCACTTTTCCATCATGCCCACTGACATATCTCGATGAACACAGGATAAGACATCATCTCAGCAAAAATGAAATACTAACATGTCATTTCCCCTGCAACAGGGACATTGCAAACACATGCCTTCATCACCTTATTTTTCTAATTGATGAGAGTTTTTCTGTGGTACTGCCCATCCCAGTACCCATGAAACCAACAAATAAACTTCTGCAGATGGTCTTGACTGTTCTAGCTCCATGCCAATTTACATTGGCCAAAGATCCATTTCTGGCTAACTTAAATTACCACTGAGAAAGTATATATATGTGATGACACTTGAGAAGAAAAACACCTTAGTTCCATACCATGCAAGTCTGTCGAAGTTTTGGCTCCTATGCCAGGAGGAGAACTGAACACGTCTTTACTGTAGGGCCACAAAGGGGTGGTTTAGATCAATATTCCTTGCCAAGCTTTACTGTTTTAAAGACTTCTATCCTTCCAGACTCTATTTCCCTAGCCCCAAACTCCTCCAAAAATCTCCCTGGGAAAATAATATTTTACAGAGTCATGAATAACAAGTATCTTATTTGGGTGAACCCTGCCTACAGATTATCAGATAATACTAAAGCCCTCTGAGCTTTCCCAGCCTCAGCCACCTGTCTTTCTAAGAGGAAACTTTCAGAGCACCCTTTGGTAAACACAACTTATGCGTTCAGCAAGCCACACCTTAAAGATTTTCCATAACAACCTTATTCAGGTTTGGAAATGGATAATTTTAGAACCTAATTTCTCAGATATGGTGAGAAACTATAAAGAGAGCTAAGCCTCTGACTTTGCATATACATATATAAAAACTATGGTCACTCCACACTTGGTAGCTTTTTGATCATACCATGGATATTCTTCTGGGGTTCAGCTAAGCAATGCCAAGGCTTCAACCTGTGAAGGACAAAGTGACCTATGTTATCTGAAATGAAGGATTAACAGTGTCTGAAGGAGTGTGAGCGCTTGACAGCCTGAGCTCTAAATCATGGCCTTAAGTTTTATTTGTTGGGAAAAGGGGAACAATAGCATAAGAAGACAATAAAATAAAAATTGCAGCTCTCTCTAAACCACTATGCTGTGTAGAGCTAATCAACGTGACCATGCGTTGCTCCCACAGGTTTCCTTTCCAGTCCCCTCAGCTCAGTTATATACCTCATTTACCTCACCTCAGTTATACATCTCATACACCCACTTGTTGCATCCTGCCTTAAATTAAATGTAAATTCTTTGGTGTTGCGACTGTTTTCAGTTCAGCTTTAGCACACCCCCAAGCAGAACAGCCTGAGCAGAACAGCCTGAGCAGAACAGCCTGACCGGAGGGATTTCTGTAATAGGAATAATTGGTACTGAAATTGGGATTCTTTGGCCCGAAGGGAAAATCTGAAGTAGGGAAATTGACTGAGGTGTCTAAAATGATGTTTGTTTTCCTAAGAAAAGACCCAAGTAGCGTCTCCAAGTGACAACATAATACAGTGACAGACCTTTTGATATACCAAGTAAGCACAGAACCTGAGGTAGACGACTTTGAGATTTGCTGCAAACACTTTGGGGCAGGCAATCCCTTCTTGTCCTCGGGAGCAGGCAGGTACGTGCTTTATCTTGACATTCCCCTCACATTCCTCCCTGACATATAAATTTCCTCAGGGGTTTTCGTGACCAAATCCCAGCAAAGGGCTGGGCATCCCACACTGCATGCCCAGTATTTTTCCTCTCCCTGTGTTAAAAGGACAGTAGACCTTCCCCTGCTCCATGGATTGTGTAAGGTGAGCAGCAGTTTGAGAACATCAGTCTGTGTTTCTTCCCCATAAGAAAGAATGGTAAGCCACTACTGGCCCATGGTAAGATTTGGTACCCATGGAATCTATGGGACAGGCTGCAGTTTTGCAGGCCTTGAACACAGGTTTGTGATGCTTTTAACGTAATCATTGTATACTGGTCTATTTTTCTGCATTTTTTTATAAAGTGAATACTGTGCAAAGCAGCCGTATCATTAGGTTGATAACCTAGGTCTGCCCACAGGGCATTTCTCATTCTGTGGCACCGCCTTTAGCAATCCAAAGATCTTTAAACAAATGTATCAATCATTTACAAAAAGAGTACTTAACTCTGTAGTACAACAGATCCCACAAGAAGTGAGATGATCCCCACGTACTCCAGTGAAGACCCACCCCTTACACTGCTGCATTGACTGCCTGCCTGAGTACGCTGAACTGTTATTAATAAATGATCTTAATGATTGTTTTTAGCTGAAACAATCATTTGTAAATTTCCTGAATACACACACCAAATTGCCATGAGGTTTTACATTTTGATCTTTTATTTCTCATATCCTGTTGAATGCCCTACATAAATTATTCATTTCTAGCCTTGCTATGTCCCGTTTCCTTAGTTATGACTTGCTGATGCCAAAGAATAAAATGGGATTCGGCCCTGCAGTGCACCGGGAGGGCCCATGGGGCTGATTTCTGTCCATTCCATCATTGCAACCTGCTCATTTTGTGCAAACAATTTGGTTTTTTGGGGGGTAGAGCAACCAGACATGGTATTTTCAAGGTAGTTTCGCATTAATGATCATAAAACACACTTTCCAACACTATTGCAAGAGATTGGAAGACATTTTATTAGATGAGGGAGATCTATTAATGAGTGAAGTAATTGTTACCTGTGGGCACAGACTTACAACAACCTCATGCTTCAGATTCCAGAAGCTCAAATGTCTTTGTTACAACCATGTCGCGTGCAGCAAACAAAAGTGACACTCACAGAGCCAGAGATATGGATGGGAGGCTGCACAGTACATGTTTTTCACATTCAGAAGACAACTGCTCATAAACAGGAGACTTGATAACAAATTCTCCCAGAAAAAAAAAAAAAAAAAAAAAAAAAAAAAGAAAAATAAATCAAAACAATAAGTGGAGTAATATTCCATAAAATGAGCAGGATGAACCATGGTTTGGGGGTTTTTTGTTTGTTTGTTTGTTTTTACAAGCATACACAAAATTAAACTACTTTTCCTGCTTAATTTACAGTATTAAGCAGAGGCACAATACCAGATCCTGATACCACTGTGCTAATTCAGGAGATGCTCACTTATGTTCATTATTTAGTTCTTAACTTAATCTTGTTTGTTAATCTGGTATATTTATCTACTTAATGCATATAAATTGATGATACATAATTATAGTCTACTTCAATGTAGCTTTTTGCAAAGGGCCAGCTGCATGAAAGTGACTCAAAACTTAAATAAATGTGCAAGATGACTATCTCTGCAATGATCTTTTTATTCTTTGAGATATCTTAAACCTTTGAGTTCAGTAGTGCCCCACTCCATCACCGGGTAGACCTGGTGGGCCATGAAAGGCATGGATTGTGTCAGTCATGTGCACACCATGACATCTGTGAATGTCATGGCTCACACTGTAGTGCTATTTTCCATGGTCCTTAGGGGGCAAATAGAAGCCTGGGAAAGTCTTGAAGTTGCTATTACTCCAGGAACCTTGTGACATCCTGAACATACTGAGAAACTGCAAAGCGTGGAGGTAGCTCAGAGGTATGTGAGCCAGTTAAAAAAAAAATAAATCAGAGAAAAATACTAAATTTCAGTTTTCCTCTAAGTCACCCTGTTCCTTTGTATTGTCCTCTACTCTTTTGTGCTGGTGCTGCTCTATAATCCCTAAATTCTTGTAACCAGTAGCATTGCGTAACTGGGAACAGACTTGACCACTACAGGTTGTTTGTGTTCTCTACAAGCACGTATTGTTTGTATCTCCAGGTTGTAGACAAATGCCATTTTATAACTCGTTCTTTTCATGCCATTATAGGCTAACAGGGAAGAAAAACATGAACAGTTTGGCCAGGGCACTGGATGCACAGGAAAAGTTCTGCCCCCCGTTCCCCAAGTCCTCCAACCTGATGACAATGAGATGATGAAAGAAGGGGGAGGGAGTTAGTTTTATCTTCTGGTGCTTTGAACAGCTCGATCATCATCCAAAAGCTATTACAAAGGGTTTTTTCACCTCCGTGCACACTCACCATTACACTCCTCCTGGGGTATCCAGTGGGCAGGACACAAGAAAATGAGTCAGGAAATAAAAGCCTTTTCAGGATAAACGCCTTCAAATCTTAGTGGCTGTCATCGAAAAAAAGTTTAAAAAAATCATTGTTGCTGTCATAACAGAAAATGGTCATGACAGAAAACACTGAAAGGGCTGAAAAGTTCTGGGTAGCTGCTTGCAAGTTCTCAGAGGTTATAGGAAAGGCAGGCCGGGAGGTCAACGAAAGTGTAGCTTAGAGCAATCAACAAGTAAAATAAAAGCTTTCCATTCACAAAGGCAAGATGACTAAACACCCATAAAACCAACATAATGGATTTCAGAATGTCACCCAAAGCAGAGAGAAAGGTAACAACCAGATTCACGTCATCCAAGAAACACACAGTCTACATTTTGCTTTTTTCATAAAGCTCCACTCCTCTGTGAGATTCTCATCCAACAGTTTCATTTTGCTGTTTTGGGGATTTCTGATGAGTTTATGTAAGAGAAGTTCAGGGCTGGCTTATAGCCAGGCATGCAACAAACTTAAAAGATTTTCTCAGTGCCTTTAAATACAGAATACACTTTCAGTAAATGCATCCTCAGTGCAAAACTGCTGAAATATGGTATTATGCAATAAATTAATTTGACTTTACAGTCGAGAGTTGTGCAACTGATAATTGACCAACTTAAACCAGCTCTCATTTGAAATATCTGCGTTACATTCTAGATTTTCCTTCTTTAAGCAATATTTTTTTTTTGCTTTTGTCATGCATTTTGCATTTTATATCAAAAAAAAAAAAAAAGAAAGAAAAGTGTAAAGAAATAAATACCCCAGAGCCAGCAGGGCCCCATCTATCCATTTACTTAAACATGAAATTATTCAAGACTTGATAAAAGTCCTCCTCTGGTTTCATTTTGGAGGCTTCAGAACTGCATAACACAGCAAGCACTCTTCAACAAGCCTTGCAATATTTTTAAAGGAGAATGACCATCTACACTAAACAGTTTTTAAAACACTGTATTTCCTAAACTCATAGATTGTTGCTTGCATGCTTTTGTGGACCCTACAATGCATTTAGCTGAGTACCTAAAGAGGACAAACATGCAATGTTGCTTCTTCCACCTTTTTCTTATTTTGTACTCTTTGTTTTGGATTTATACCTCAAATCACTTGTCTTGAGTAGAAATAAAACTACTTTTTTTTCCTGCTGAAAGGTATGAATTCCTGAATGGCAATTTAGCATGTACACTTCAGGGAAACACTGCATTTAAATTAACCTTCCATTAAAACTGAGCATGATTTGGACCCTACTGCATAAGAGCAGCAGAAAGTAAATGAAAGTGGAGCCTCTTCTTTTTTTTTTTAATCTAACTGGAGATACTGAGAATTCCATGACTATTTGAAATCCCTCCCCCCCCCCCCCCCCCTCCTCACACACATGTTAAGAATAGCGAGGCAACTGATGGGAGTAAGAAAAGAACCTGGGGATCAGTACCATTTCTGTGAGATGGTATCATAGGGAGTATGCCAGGCAGGGACCCTCTCTACTCACATCTAATACAATATCCCATTCCAGTGGAAAAGAGCTATGTTTTAGAGCTGATGCCCTTGAACAATTTTACCCATTGGCTTGCATGCAGTCAGGAGTACGGGGCTAGGAGACATGTACTTACCTGTTGAACTCCTCACCAGCATCACTGGCTAAAGCTACAACAATGCTATGCAGAAATCCAAGGTAAATAGGGATATTGGCCCCTGCTGGCCTTCAAATCTATGGATATAAGGCCAATACAGCCACTTCCAAATGAAGATCATCTCTCATGTAATTTTTAGAGATATTGGAGCTATGGCAAGGGTGGGACAAGAATAGCATCAAATAAAGGCAAATATTCCTGAAATCTGTGTGCTATTATTCCTGCCCAGAAAAAGGATCGGCAGGTCCAGAATGGTGGTAGTGGGAAAGAACATCTGGCAGCTAGAAGGTAACCAGAAATAAGGAACATATGGGAAAGGGGCTGCAAAGAGGCAGGAGTGGGGTTGTTTCCAATACCCCGTGTCATAATGCCTAACCCCATATTTAGTAGGGGCCACTGAGCAGGTTTGTGCAATGTTTGCCAGTGCTTTGTGTAGCGTTATGGTTGCTTTGTTTTGTTCCTAAGGAGAAATACAATCTGTTGCTATATTAAATATGCTCTTTTTTTTTTCCATGTGTGTAGAGATACGTGTGTCTCTCTTCTGCTTTTTGATTATTTCTGAGGTTTTCAGCCTCAGAAATAATTTTCAGATTCAGAAGGGAAAGAAGAGCCAAGGGAATGAGAATTGTTTGTCTACATTATCTGGGAACTACAAGACTCGCTGTTTCCTAGGGAAAGCTCTATGAATTTGATTTGATCTATATTTAAATTTAGGAGAGAGTCTAAAGGGGACCTGACACTTCCACTGTAAAAACCTCAGATAATACAGACTTCAGGAGAGCAGAGGTCAAGGTATTTACATATTGATGTTTTCCAGCACTGGCACAAGCAATCTAACAGTGCAGGATGTGCTACCAAGCGACTGTTTGGTTCGGACTGGGGGTTATTCAACTCTCATTTAAGTGTGAATTCCTAGATATCTGAATTTACAAAGGCAGGTCCACTGGATTTCCATTTGCATATTTTTGGCAGCGGTCCACCTCATTAATGCAGGAGAGAATCAGCCAATATTATAAGAAAAACACATATGACACTCAAGGGAATTAGAAATTTAATGTTAATTTGACGGCGTGTTAATAGGCCCCCTAATGTCACCAGTTTTTCCTAGCAGTTGTCTGCTATGTTTATTCCTTGTTGGACCAACAAAATCCTGGTTCATATTAGAGACATGAGCTCAGCAGTGGCAGTGGCTCTTTAAGAGAGATGTGTTCCCAAGTGGTTTCAGCAGTTAGTACTCCTCCTCATTTTAATCAAAGAGAAGTCTCCAAGTCAAAGGAGGGAGGAAATCAAACTCTAACTTAAATCTCTCATGTAAAAGTAGATATTATTTTTGAATGATGCCTCCTGAGAAACTTTTCATTGACCTCTAAATCTGGAAGGCTGCAATGGAACGGTTATCAGCTTTAACTTTGGTGACCCACAGCTGAAATCATTGTAGGCTGGTGGCTAGAGGGAGATTAAATTCAGAATGTCCTGTAAGCTGAAAGAAATATGAATCTAAGCAGAGCTCTTTAAGAAGCATTAAAGAGAGTGTATAGAAACTTAAAATTCCTTTGTGTTAAGTTACTTGGTATTCCTTTGCCATTCTTCGTAGATTTATAGGAGGACTACCCCATATTTTCAACCTTTTACTTCTAAGGGCCAGGAGGTTACAAGTTTTGCTCCAGTAATTACCTATCAGTCTAACAAAGTAACCTTAATTAGTGGGGTATTTTTCATACCATATATAGGAATGAGGCATGGTGTGAACACATGTGATTATGATTTAACACCTAGCTCAGATCTCATGCATATCCTTTGTCTTCTGCTGTCACCACTGTAATTAGGCAGCAGAGGTGCAATATATTCCAATTTTTGTCAATACCTGCCCAAAGCTCTAAACGCAGGTGTGATAGAAATGAAGGCTAATATGCAAAGAAAAGCTATAATGACCACTGGAAACAACTGAGTTCCATTTAGCTCACTACAGGCACACATTTGGTTTGTGTGATCATTCCTGTTTCACCAAGATAGTCTATTACTGAGAAAGAGCGGGGGTTTCATTCATTTCAGCGCAAATCTGTTTTATCTTCCCATGACCTGACTTTGATTAGAACATGTTCAGGAGTGCTGCAGACAAAAATGGCATTTCAGACTCCGTGCCTTTTCTATTGGAAAAACTACTGAGTAGTCAACTTCATCATGTTGAAATCCCAAACAGAATATGCCAGAAAACTACATTCCATGCTTACCTCCATCTCCATGCACCAGGACTCAAGAAACAAAGAAAGAAGGTCATCTCACTGAGCAAAAAGCGCAATGTTTTCTACCTTTTCCTATGCTCATACACCACGACCACATGTACCCAGTTATTTTGTGTAAAGGTCACAGGAAACAAAACAAAATTAATCTTCAGAGCTCAGTATTGCTAGAAATAGTCCGCAGGTAAAAGAAGCTGCTTGTAGCCCAAGCACTGGTGGGTGCACCATCTCCTAAAATGTTTCTACTTCTTCTAATTTATTTCCTGTTTAACAGTGAGCTCTCTCTTGGTCTCCACAAATCTCAAGAGCAAAATCCATTCAGCCAGGGATTAAAATGCACGTTGTGTGATATAGGTAGCTAATCACAACTAATCACATGCTCAGACATTGATTATCAGATCATTCCAGTGAAATCTTTTCATCAAATAAAGGAAAATATCACAAAAGCTTTTTTAAAGGAAAAAAATGATTTTTAAGTCCAACAAGAGGCAGTCAAAAAGCAAGAAAAATTGTCTTTCACAAAGTTTTTTATTTTAAATAACATGTCATAGGATCATAGAATTGCTTGGGTTGGAAGAGACCTTAAAAAGCATCCAATTCCAGCACTCCAACTATGGGCAGGGACACCAGCCATCAGCTCAGCTGCCCAGGATCCCACCCAACCTGGCCTTGAGCACCTCCAAGGATGGGGCACCCACAGCTTCTCCAGGCAGTCCATGCCACCACTCTCTGAGTAAGGAATTTCTTCATGACGTCTAATCTAAATATACCCTCTTTTAGTTTAAATCTATTACTTCATGTCAGTCTTCTTAGCTAACCATGTTTTGTTCATGAGCACAAGTTGTACTCATTTCATAAGAGAGCTGATTTTAATATTATTTGCATTTTCCCTCTGCATTATTTGGAACTGTCACCAAAACTTTTCAATTACTGCAGCAATAGCTCCCAGTGATCCACATAGTAAATGTAATAGTATGAAGTATTAATCAAATCCAGTTATGTTCGTGAGTAACCAGTCTCTAAAAGAACTTATATCTCCTACTTCTTTGCATATTCTCATGGGAAATCTTCCTCCAAGCCACCTTAGGAAATACTTCATTAAAGCCGTGTACATGAAGAGCCATCTGGGAGGGAAGAGGTGCTGCTACAATACAGCGAAGGAGAATGGGAGCAGAATACACCAGATTTATATGGTGGGGAAGGGATGGAAAAAAAGAATGAAAGTGGTGTATGGAAATGCAAACTAAATACTAGGAAATCTGAATTATTAGAAAGATCCTACATTAGGCTAAATCGGTTGAACAGTTTTTCATATTGAAGTCTATTGGACTTCATTCAAGTAAAGTAATAATCTTATGAACAAGAGCACACACCTTGCAAACAAGACAAAAATGAATACAAGGAAGGCAGTCAAAAGTAGAATTCTAGATTCAGGTGGACTTCCCAATTTGACTTCACAGTTAGAGTGGAAAAACAGGTAGTAGAGGGGCAATTCATCCTAATCAAAGAAATAGGTCAGATGAATTGCACCTTATTCTTTATTATTGACCGCAACAGTCGTGTAGAAGCCCAGACTCCATCCAAGCAAATAACTCAGATGAAGATGCCTGTATTTCAAACAGCTAAAACTAGGTGAGGGGAACTTTATGCTCTGCTTACACTCCAAGAGAATAAATGAAATTTGTTTATAAAAATCACATCATATACATCTCTGTAGTTACTGTTTTTGTGACATAACAATTATTTGCTCAGGTAGCAGATTGAAAAACAAACTCTCAATATTCTCAAGTATCCCTTAATGTGTAAGCAAAGCTCTAGAATTTATCGAATGCTTCTTTAGGTATGTCTTTCCCCCTCAATGCATAATATTAAAGTATTAAAAGCCATCTATCTCAGAGACGTGTCATCCTTTACTAGATCCATAATGTTAATGCTCTGTAAATATCTACTTTACCCATATTTGTCTAATGAAGATAATCCTCTCACTAGGTTAAGGTGCCAACATATCCACATTATATCACCTGGATATTTTCACAGAATAAATGCATCAAAATATGTATCTTTGCTTGTTTATTTAGAAGACTTCATCTTTAAAACAGAGTTGCAGAAGAAGTATTGGCATTTTCAAGTCTAAGGCAATAAGCTTTCATTGAAGGTAGATATGCAAGGTGATCTCTTTTTCTCCCCCACTGATTCCTGTGCAAGTAGGGATGTGTTTGTGTCTTCTGGTAGGTTTTCTTGCCTTAAAGCAAGATACATAGCTAAAAAACTGCACAGGAAGAAAAATTTTCATAGCTCAGCTCCTTTGCAAGTCATCTGTGTGTACCCAGCTTTTAAAAATATTTTCATTACTATGCATATTTTCATAGTAACCACCAAGACAATGCCTCACTTCAACATTGTGCACAAACTGATGTATGCAGAGGCACGTCTCGGTTCTTGCTCTGGTTTCTAGCAGTGCAACATGAACTACAATGTGCTTGTTCCAGATCCTCTAAAGGAAATGAAATCGCAGCAGTCTCCTCATTGAGAAGTCTGAGTGAGCAGCACTCAGCATTATGTAGTTTGCAGAATTTACTCAGTTTCTATTCGCTCTTATTCAAAGTTGGCCACAAGTGTCAAACGAAACTTCCATTTATAGAAATCAAGGTACTTAATTAAAATCTTACCAATAGAAAGGGATTTTCCATTGTGTAATTGGAAGTCCAGATACTTAATCCTACTTAGAAATAACAAGTACTTATACTTTTAAGTAAAAAACTGTCCTTTTTTTATACTTTCAGTGATTTGCGAGCAGTAATCTCCCTATAGTTTTAAGCACTGAATTCTTATAATTTGAATGTTTTTGAACTTCCAGTAAATGTTCATATTTCATTTTGACTTTGAATTTGATTATATTGTTTTATAGTGTGAAGTTCCCCAGACCTATGTCAGGATAGAAAAATTTCCTTTAGAAATCAAATTTATAAGAGAAATAATAAAGTCGGTTGTATATTTAACCAGTGCTGAGAAACAGCTAATACATCTATTCACTTCAGCAGTTATTCAATGTCAGATTCAAATGGTTTGGCAATATTTTTCTACCCAGGTGTCCATGGCAAACAATGAGATATCTACCTGTACAGCAGGTCCTGCCACCTAGAGACTTCAGGGTTTTACAAGAGATGTCTATATCCCATCATCTAATTTGACAGGTGGAGAAAAAGAGGTAAAAAGATGTTGAGTAAGATGGGTCTCTGGTTGTCCCCCTCCATCCAGCAGGTCAGACTACCTGAAAAGGAGCTTTTCAGGTCCTCAAACATCACTGCTCCCTTCCAGAAATCTGATACAACACTGAAAAATCCATCCCGAGAACTGAAGATAGGTATTTTGAATCAATGCATCTCTGACTAGTGGCAATGCATGGTGCACTGCTGTGTTGTAACAATTACTGTCTTAATTTCCAAACTCACATAAGCGATTATGCTCACTGAGGTTCCTAAGACACTGTAGCAACTTATGAAATGAACATGAAAGTATTTGTTTAGACACTGCTTAAATGAAACCATCTGGGAATTCTTTTTAATATAAGCAGAAAATAACAGAGAACTTATCTATTTGGAGGGCTATCACACAGGGACTGAAGTATGCTCACACACCCAAATTAAACTGCCCTGTCACTTATTCCACATGCTACGCCAGCTGTGAATCATTGCCACTGAATAATTTCATCCACAATTTGAGGTCACAGCAGCATGATGGAATCCAAGTATAAAATTTTCCTTTCCAGTGGCCAGCCCTTTATGAGGTTAGGGAGGGGTGGAGCCAGGCTCCACCCTTCCTGTTGCACAGGTGTATTGCTTCCACCTGTGCTCCCAGGTCTGGCTGTGTCCTTTCACCAGGTGTTCAATCACTTGTTCAGGCCATGTCTTGACAGTTCCCATCCAGCATCTCCCAAGTAAATTAGGTCTAGTAGTATTTTTTGAGATCTTTAGAAATATTCAGACAGATTTACCACTGAGATATTTGTTCCTTTTTCAGTTATTCTCGTGAGTAGTGTACTTAACATATTGCAGCTCAGAAAACTCCTCCTCTTTTATATTTCTTTGTCTGCGTTCAACATACAACAGTAAGTTAGAAACTTCACTATAATGAAAACTACAAGAGACCTTGCCAAGGGTCCAGAACACACATATATAAATATGATGCTCTTATTCAGGTTCCTTTCAAATAGATGTATGGTCATCCACAGAGATCACTGCTGCAAGGTTTCAAGTCCTACAATATTTAACATGCCAGAATTTAGGCAGCATTAAACCCATGAGTCAAAGTTAAGATCACTCTCCCTTCCTATCCGTAGCCCAAGCTGTATGCAGTTTTATTCACCTAGAAGCTTACTCCATGAGGTGCTTATGGAAGACATAAAACAAACTATAACCACCACTTAGTTGATAGGATCACAGCTGCAAATATAACTGTTGTGCTCTTATTCTAATTGTTATCCACTTTCTCGAGTTTTCTCCAGAGACTTGAGACTTGTTTGTTGCAACAGACATATCTATTATTAATCTGTAGGTAGTTAGTAGAATAATTTGCAGCATTCATTAACAAGTATCACCTTATGGATTACTAAAAAGCATCTATGCTTCTGCTAATGAGCCCCAGTAGTGCAATACTTTACATATTTTATAGCCAGACAATTATGTGATGCGTTGCTTTTATAGTCGATCTGAAAATAAATTGTTTTGGACATGAAGATAGATAGCTGAGACAAGAGCAGTTAGCACTGGGAAATCTTGCCTCCTGCACTGCTGAGTTATAGCTGTGAAGAGATGCCACATTTCCAAAGCATTCATTTTATTATTTCTAAAATCCTGTATCACACACAAAAACACACACAGAAAGTGTGTTATTCACACTTAGGATAAATCATAATAAATTCAAAGAAAAAGGAGCCAGAGTTTCAGAGCTAAACTGTGCTTCCGTAGAATGTTTTGTTACTTGGGTTTCAGCTGGTTCCATCTAAAAATGATGCAGCTATTTCCTACTTGCCCATTTAAGCTGATAATAAAATCTGATTTACATCAGTAAGTAGCCTGTAAAGTCATGCATCTCTTGGAAAATGGCAGCATCTGGTGCTAAGCTGTACATTTATGTGAACTGGCAACCTACATGAAGTCAAAGTATCCACTGATTTACATATGTGAAGAATTCACCCATCTTGCTCCACATTCATCCAGGAAAAAAAAATTATTTGCTTCAGTTCTAAGGTATCCTTGAGAAACAATGTGCTTTTCTTTTTCATATCCCCTGGTTTTTATTTCTCCCTTTGGTCTTTCCTCCATTTAAAAGCCTCAGCAACTCCAGTGCAGACCAAGTGGCAAGGTTAAGGCTCCCAGTACTGCCCATGAGCCCCAGTCCCACTCTGCAGGGACCACCTTGGGGCATACGGGAATCATCCACTCTCCTTGTCCATTAAATCTTTAGCCTTCCCTTTGGGACTGCAACATGGGTACCAATTAACATCATTTGTCACAGTGGTTGATGTGCATGGGACACCTGCCCACAAGGAGCTGAGGCATCCCTGGTCTTTCATGCTCCACTCTATAAATAATGTCACCGGCATCGAAGCAAGGCTGACTGCTCACAACTTCCATTCACCACCAACACAAGTGGGATGGGAGCTATTGTGACCTCAGGGAGGGCTGTGCAATGCATCACATTCTGTTCCACTTCTCTCACAGTGGGCTGACATCCTCTGTATCATTCTTTGCTAAATAACAAGAATCAGTTCCCTGTTGATAGCTGCTGCCCACACGGCTCTGCAGGTAAGCAGATATAGACCAATGCTGTGAAAAAGAAGAGCATAAAAAACTTTTGTTCCATGTAAAGCCAGGCAAAAAAAAAACTAGTTCTGCAACAAGTGTAACACCTGGCTCTTAGCCTCAAGCTTGTTAGTCTTTCATGATGACAAGGTTGTATTATTTAGACTGAAACATCCTTAAAAAATACTTACTGCCCATCGCCACTCCATACAGCAAGGAGAAGGAGACGCCCTTCCCACTGCCATAAATCAGCCCTCCTGAGCACTACAGAATTACACCTTTTAAGAAAAAGCCCCCAGGGCAGCAAGGCCAGCCTGGCCCCATGGGAGGCCCCTCAAGCCCGGCAGCAACTGTGCAGCACTCCTATTGCTCCCACCATCCTTGGTGTCTTTCCTGCTGCACATCCCAGCAGATGGGGAAGAATTAGTATGGAGCTGCATCACAGCCAGAATCACTGCAGAAGGTGTAACATAGCATACATGGCATTATGAAGTTCTCACATTCCAACTAGCTGGCCCTCCCAAATGCCATCTTCTCTGCCAGGACAGAGGAAAAGTCAACAGGGTTTCCTAGAATGTCCCCATCTTTTTTGTGTCTTCCTGACCAATTTTAGATCTATATAGGTTGGTAGAGACCAGAAGAACTAAACCCGCAGATCACATTTTAAAAATTACAGTTATTTAACAATAGACGTATAGATAAAATAGATTTGGACAAGAATGTAATGTTTTGGTTTAGTTTTCTCCCAGAACACTTCTGATGGTACAAAATGGGTAGCAATATTGGCAGGGCAAAATTCTCAGTGTCAGTAAGGTCATCTATGCACCACTGCTCCAGGATCCCTAGGCAAGCACACCACATCCTACAACAGAAATGCACCAGACAGGGAGGACAGGCATGGGAAAATCAGAGCATCTGGGTAAAAAAGCACAAGACCAAAACCTGCCTTTAATTACTTCATAGTCAGGCCAAATTCATTTCAGCCCAAACCCAGTTGGATCTCAGCAGCAAAGAAAGCAGTCTCATCACTGCACAATCTAGGAAGGTGCTTTGGGATCCAACAACTAGAAGCCCCAAGTCTATGCAAGTTTAGCACCACATAAAAGAAGGCATGTATTCATCAGTTGGCAGTGTTTCCAAATGCCTCTAGTTTGGGACTGTATGAAGGATTTTGCACAAAATTCTCACCATTTTGTTCTCCTACAGATGTTATATGTATATATATATATAACTAGCAGCACTGTTTTATTTTCTTTCTCTTTACTACCTGCTTCTTCAGAATTCCCGTTACTCTTTATTTATTTTTGCTTTGTCACCATAAGATATTCAAAAACAAAATCAACCAAAAAAAAAAAAAAAGAGGGAATTAACTATTTAATTAAAAATGTAGAATATCCATGGGAAATCTCAAATCTCACTCAGGCTTTCAGAAAAGCAAAATGTTTAAACCAACTTTGACGTGAGTAGATAAGGCACGTTTCTGCATATAGGTAACATCTGAAGTAACTTAAAAAGAATAAAGAGAAAAAAAAAAAAGAATAAAGAGAAAAAAAAAATAAAGAGTGAATTCACCCAGGAAGTGCAACTCACATCCTTTTCTCTTTGAATCTCCTTGCTTTATGGAACAGCTGCCATGGCAAATGCAAGTTATTTAAGTCATATTTGTCCTACAAAAGCGGGCTATAAGTATTCAAGGAACTATCAGGCATTGGAATTTGATGTTCTCCGAATATGTCCTTGCTTATTAAAATAATGAGAGAGACAGAAATGAACATTAATTAACAAATAGCTCCTGCAAGCTTCTGCTCACCATAGATCATTGTCCTGTATCTGTCTGTATCCTGTGGCTTCAAGGTATAACTGCTCATATATACATTTGTGCTTCAAAGATCAATGTCAAAGACGTGCCAGAGATGCTTCCATCTTTTGTCAAGAAACATCTAACCTTAAAAGTATGTATGGCAGGACAAGCTTGCATTATAGACAGAGGGAATAGCAAATCTGGGCTTCCTACAGACACACTTGTACACCCTGGCCTTCCTGCAGACCTGCATGGGTTGGCCCTTCTGCCTTGCACATTAAGATATTTCTTTTCACTGAAGTAATTGCATACTGACTCTCACTGCAATAATACTTGGCCTTGTTCCTCTATTTTCAGGGGAGCCTCCATTAAAATTAATTGGTCCTCCAGGACTGAGAGCATTTGGTGGTATCCCCAATAACCCATTACATACAGAAGCTGATTCTGCCCTCCCACAGGAATAATTAGGGGAAATAAGAGAATAATCCAGTGGGGAAAACCTTGTGGAGGTGTTTTATCTTTTTCCCACTAACACGGGCTCTGCTAGGAAATTGGTTGCGGTACTGACCTCCCAAAGAACCGACCTGGTGACTGAACAGCTGTCAGTGCATATTTGAGTGACATGGTTTAGTGGACATAGTGGGGATGGGTTGATGGTTGGACTGAATGACCTCAGTTGTCTTTTCCAACCTTAATGATTCTGTGAATCTATATTTGAATTCATTGCCAACATGCTCAGTGAGATCTCATGGTGTGCCATGTTAGGAGAGGGACAGTTCTTTTCTTCCAACCTGCCCAGCTTTTCCTCAGTTATATTCTTGTTTTCAAACTGAGCCCATCGCCTTGATATCTGATACCCATCTGCCCATCAGCTATGGAAACTACGAAGGGGTAATGTCATCTCACAGTCAATTGTACAACATCATCAGTGCATTTCCCAAGATTTCTGAATCCTGCCTTTTCAGCATTCTGAGTGAGAATTACAGAGGTGCTTCAGAATTTGGTGTCCATGGGAATGAAGTTCCCTTCTGCAAAAAGCTCCTGAAAATGTTAAAAACTATTCAGGGTAAAATTTAATTAGTTTGAGATATTGCTATGTTGGATTTGAGAACCGACACTGGACTGAACACATGTAGGCATATATCTGTGGATGGTGAAAGTGGAGGGGGGGAAAAGAAGAAAAGGAAACTTCTGAATATTACGTTTTGATAGTAATTATGTCTGGACAATGTCTTCTTCTTGTTATTAATCTACATTTCATTGCTTTTCCAAAAGTCATAGAATGTTATTATATGTGAGTACCAAAAATCAGATGTTTTGATTGTATCTCCAGTCTCTAAGAATCTCTCCCGTGTAAGTTAAGGCTGGAGCTCATCTACTCGGCAATTGCACTCTTTCTTCGACCAAGAATAGATTTGCACCGGGATCACACAACTGCAGGCAACATGGAGAAGTTCTCATTTGAGCTTCCATTTTCCTCATCCCTTTGATGCCAGAGTCTCTGCAAATGCAAATGGCAATCCAAACACCCATCTGCTCAATAGGGCATCCAAGCATCTGATGGATGCAGTGGGGCTGTCAGAAGCTCCTGCCTGTGCTGACTCTGTCCTGCAGCGAGGTGTGATTGCAGAGCGCTGGACACTTACTGATGCGGAACTGCAATTTCCCTCATCTAGCCAACTGCCCTGCTCTCTGGCTGGGGGTGTGCAATTTGCATAATCATTACCCAGGTACGGTGCAATGTATGCATCCCCTGCTCTGGCAATCAGCCACGTTCACCCAATCAGGGATTTGCATAATCCCTTTGCAGCTCTTTCCCAGCAGCTTCTCTCTGGATATGCAAATCCCTCCATTCTCGTTGGCTGCTGCAATTCCTCTGTGTCGATTGGTTTCTCTGCTGTTTCATTTCTCAGACGTTTTCCAGCAATAAGGTCTTTCCTTTAGCTCCTGATGTCCCTTTCCATGAAAAGGAGAGACACCACACTGTCATCTCCATGCAGATTGCTCTCTCCAGTGGCTTCTTCTCAAATTCCCTTTGGATCCCTGACCCCATCCCACCAGGGTAGGGTTCTGGCTCCCAGAACAACTTTTGTTTTGTCCTTTCTGTGTTTCCTCCAGGAGATCAGTGTCCCATTTTGCGCTTGAGTTCTGCACAGTAACATGCAGACCTGGGCAATGGAGTGTCACTTCTCCTTTGGGAAGGTGAAAGGGAAAGGAGGGAGCAGGAGACAAAGAGGAATTTATGAATGGATAGATCAGCTCCAGAACTACAGGTCTTAATTACCTTCCTGTACTTAATCAATGTATTCTGATCTTGGAGCACAGAGTTGAACATGCCTTTGGGGCAACACAACACCTAAAAGCAGCTAACACAAGCCTCACAATACCCAAGGCCCTCTATATGCTAAATAGCTATGAAATGTGGGGAGAATCCTGACTTCATCAAAGTCAGCAAACACGAGAAGCACGCTGTATGAAAGCCGTAAATTATTGTGGCTGATTTCTCCTTCAGCCCAATTTAAGTAGGTGTATATAACTCCACTTTCTTTTAATGAATTATACGAGCACACAAGAAAATCACATATAATGAGTGCATGATGAATCATCAGACTCAAAATAAAGTCGATTACCAACACCATCATAATGCGGAGGTCACGGCTTCAATCTGGAAAAAAAAAGGATCTCAAAGCTAATTAATTTATTTCTGGAAAACTCACCCACAAAGGGTATTAACTTTGACTGCTAATGGGGGAAAAGGTGCTTGCAGTCTGGCTTCTGAGGTCATGGGCTGTTTGTGATATACAACACCTTTTCCAGGACCTTTCAAGGAAATAACCCCAGTGGTGATGTATGGCGCCACCTAATAGTCTGAGGAGAGCCTTTGGCTGACCAGTTAAATAATCGTGAGCTCAGATTCCCCACATTTTACGATGTCACAAAATACCATAATCCATAAATCTTGGATAAATACCTACTTATCTCTAAAGCACCTCTACATATTGTTGACAACGCTTTTGTAGAACTGTAAATTCTTACTAGTTACAGGTATTTTAATGTTTCTGCAACTCAGATATTTACTGATCTGCCTTAGGAAGAAATACGCCTGAGGCAAAATTTTTACTTTATTGCCGTCTGTAATAGGCAGATATTTTTCTTGCAAGGGATTTCCTGCAATAAATACCATTGTCATTCTTACTACTGAAGTTGTTGCCTTGAAACACCTTGTCCTGAAATACTGCCTTTCCAAGCCTTTATTCTGTAATTACTGCAGGCTTTGTCCTAGTTATACACACCGTGCAGAATGTTGCTCTTTTCTGTATTCTCAGGGAAAAAAAAACAACCCTAAAATAGGTATTTATTATTCAGATGAAAATAATGAAATTAGTGCTACCATGAGGCAAGTGCAAAAACTCTTTAATAAAGTCTGAGGCTGCTTTTACTTTGGCATTCAGATCATGTTCTAGTTCACATCAAACCACTCTTCCATGCTGCACTTTCATCCCAAAACAACCGTATCTTCATATGGAAATACCTGTTGCTTCTGTTATTGCTGTCCTGTTACTTCTGTTTACATCTCATTTACAATGGACCTAGAACAGTATTCATGTTGGATATGTGGAAACACAAGTGAAGTAGAGGAAAAGAAAGCTTCGTAGAGATAGCCTAGCCCTAAACAGTAGCCACATTCTGGCACTTTGTTCTATGCACAAAAATGTCCCAACAGTCCATGTCTGGGTACAGAGGATAGACTATTCTGGGCCCTGTCACTGATTTATCTTCATTACTTACAATGCCTTCTACATAGAGAATTACAGTTGACGTCTTCACAAGGAAGCCTACAGTAATCTCAACCAGCTGAACAAAAGCATGCAGTTGAAATTAGTCCTTGCAAAATATGAAAAATTTGCAGAGAAACCAGGTGAGTGTGGCAGATGAAGCCCATCTATTGACAGGTGTGAACTGTTGCTAATTCCTCATTTCAGATTTGCCCCTTTACCAGTCAGACTATTTTAATCCTGTGCTTAATAATATATTTTTGTCATGCAGAATGCAAAAAAAAAAAGGCTTTATTAGTATCCCATGTGCAGTCTTCCAGTGTAATCTGTTTTCCCCAAACTTTCTTTTTTCTTCATTCTGTCATGTAATGCTTGCTTTGCATGAAATGAAATGTTTGCTTTCTCACTGGAGTGCTGTAACTTCCTGCTTGCAACAACGAGAAGCCGCGCTCCTTAAGCTGCTGTTGCTATTAATAAGGGCTTTGATGACTGACAAGTCCCTACTTTGTGCCTCTTTATTTTACCCATGGGAGACAGCTGAGCTTCATTGTTTGATTTGTATACATCGACGTTCTGGTAGCACTGGCCACTTCCACTTCAGCTGGAGGGGAAACACATTCCTCGTTGGCTCCTGATTAAACATTTGTTAGGCAATTTTGATATCCAATAAGAATCTCTTACTTTCTAACCACTTAAACATTGCTCTAATTTGTTGTCTTTTTCTAATCTCATGGAGTCTTCCGAGTGTAGGAACAAAAATAACTCCCATGCCTGGTTCTTCCTTACCTTGCCCTGTCATTCCAAAACATCCCTGCGTAATCACTGTGTTGTTAAACCACCTATCCAGAACTCCTTTGAAATTTACTTCTTATCTCCCTTGGAAGTAAATCACAGTTTAATCACCTGTCAAAGCTGGTATTAAGTGTCCAATTAAAAAAACAAACCTTTGCAGCTTATCACGTTATGTAGTAAGGAACAGGTGTGTTTTAGGTGAGTCCTGGGCCAATTTCTATTGAATTATCTGGTAGGACTCCCACTGGCTTCAGAGGGTATGGGATGAGGCAGATGACAGAGGATTTCTTTGGAGTAAGAACTTGATGTATGTCTTCTGAGCCTGGACAGCTCCCCCGATGCTGATTGAAGGTTGCAGATCCAAAATTCCTGAGGATTTGTTCCTTTCCACACTGTTTCACAGCCACACAGCTGTGATGTTGCACACTGAGAAGAACTGGAAGAGGCAGGAACCTGAAAGAAATGTCATTAGGAAAAACTGCTGGAAAGCAGGGGGATCGCTGAGAGGTACATCCCAATCAGGTGTCTTTCTCACTGGTCCAAGCATCCTAGCCCTGTTTCAGCACAGTGAATACCCAATGGTGTTGATGCTGCTGCCTGCCTGATGGATTTGGTACAACATTTGTTCTGGCTGCACCACTGTGGTTATTCCATTATCCATGTGAACAAAGTCAGAACAGCATGCAAATGACACCAAGACATTCTTCCAAGGACAAGTTCAGATGCCACCATGGGGCATTCAGGAGGGTTTAGGCTGCAGTGCTGAGTATTCCCACCACTCCATGGGACATTTCTAACACTGTGCATAAAAATTTATGTCGAAGCACAGGAGACTGTGACAGAATGAAAACTTAAAGTCTACCGCTGTACTTCTGATTCACCCTGCTATTACAGTGTACACAGCCCTTCCCAGTTGTTGTTGTTGCAGATGGATATGTCTGGGTCAGAGCCTGAAGACCTTGCCCAAGAAAAACTCCTGCTGAACTCAAGTCCTGGGTGAGAAGGAAAGGCAGATGCTAAGAGTAAGCTCAAATAAATCAGAGCTGATCATCAGTGAGTGATGAAATGACCATTTTTGCACAATGATATGTACACATTTGGTTGTTTGAGGGTTTTTTTTTTTTTTTATTTTGGGGGTTTGGGGTTTTTTTGTTGTTTTTTTTTTTTGTAGTTACATTCATTTCAGTCATCCTGTTAAATGAAAAACAGATGCCAGCATCATGTATTAAAGCTCTCAAAGATAGATTTTCACATTTCTTTTAGTGAGTGTTTTTGTCAATAATACACATGAAAAGGGTCTGGGAAGTTTTATTACATTCATTTAGCCACCATAAATCAGCACAGAATGCAAAATTCATTTAAATTATCACCTTAGGGCCAGCATAGAAATGATAAAGCATTATGTTCCAATACTTATCATGGATTTGGTGAAAATTCTCTCTTTATACATCAGTGAAGTGATCACAAGGGAGTTAGGACTTACAGACTGAAAGTTTTTCTCTTTCCTCTAGACAAGATAGGAAAGCAAAAGCAAAAGCAGCTCATGGTTAAGTGTGTTGTCAGCTGCCTGTGTCAACGCAGAGGAGAGATGTGGCTACGTGGTGTTTCCTGGCTACAAAGGTGGGACTCTGGGCTCTTCAGCTGGTGCTTGTAGCTCTACAGGGCTGCAAATCCTAGTCTGGCCCCTGCTCTGCTGGCCAAGATAGTGGCGGTCACAGATGCTTTCCCAATCCAGCCCCAGACATCTCACATCTCAGCCCTGCTTTACGGGAATCCCCTTTGGCTGTATGATTGCTCCCACAGCTCATACAGTTGTATAATTTCCTCTTGTGAATTAACAATAATAATAACTATTGTGTTTTTTGTTCTTACGGTTATTAATTTCTTGCTCAAAGAGTCTTTTGGCCTTCCTACGGAGATGGCCAGCAATAATGGCAAGCAGAAACCTTGTTTTGTCAGAACACTGTTAGAATACTGCCAGATGTCCCCTAAAGTCAGCTGTGAGTCCACCAGTTTGTTCCAGAGAGGGCATGCTGAATAACCATCAGATGATTGTGACTAATTTGTTGGTGGAGCTGAATTAGCAGTCTAGAAGCGAAAGGATTTATTTTTTTGTTTGCTTTTTTAATCTCAATATGAGTTCTCGGAGCCAGAGTTGTCCCATTTTTGTCCCTCCATCAAGCTGTGGTCAAGCTCATTCATCAGGATGGATTGAAATTCTTTTCTCTACTGCTTTGAGACAAGAAGCCTCTTCGTTCCTTAATATTTTCCTCTCCTCAGTATATTTTAGGATGGTTCCCTAACTGTCTTGTTAAACCTAATTGGACAGGACCTTAATCAGGGTGACTACATCAAATGTCATGTTTTCCCCCTCTCTGACCAGTCCTGCAGCCACTTCCAGGAGCTATCCTTCTGGAGAAAATGTTTCTTAGGAAGTACAAATGTTTGGAAAACAGATTAGCTCCAAATGTGACTGGCCACTCACCCATAAATCATGACGTGCCTATTTTCCCATGCTTTGTTTCTTGTACCAGTCAAAGGAAAGCAAAAAACAAAATAGATTAAATGTTTTCACAGCGTAGCATCAAAGGCTGTAATTTTGTCCATTCACGTAATTTAAACAAGATCAGACTTACTGAGTACTTGGAAGAGACCCACTGTAAATTCCCAGGAAACCTAAGTATTTCAGGAACGAGCGATGTCTGTGCAAAGTGGGCAGTCAGAGCTGAAGCAATGCCACAGTGTGGTTTTCAGGGAAAATCGTGAAAAAATTAATCAGCCTGATTAGCTCCGGTCAAAACAAGGGAATATTTTGGATATAAGATTTATGGTTTTGGTTAAAAGTGTGATTCATTCACTACTGCAAAGATCTCTGAAGGGGAAAATGGTGCTTTCCAATCTCCAAGTATTGTTTGTATACAGTTTTCTTTTATTACTGGCCATTCTTTTGACTGAAATGCAAAGCGAGGCTCTTGATCTCCGGATACTTTTCAAAGTGCTAAGAACATGGCTGGAGGAATACACAATGTGAGCTAAATATCCAGAGAAAACCAGCCTATTTTTCTGCTTGCGAATTGTCACAGCAAAACATGGCTTCTCCAAGTGTGGAAGCCCGTGAGTTGTAACACTTTGCTCATCTGCTGTGCTAACTAGGACTATGGTAAATCCTCAACTAAAAAAAAAATTGAGAAGGCTGTGGAATGGAGGGCTTCCCCAGACCTTTCTGAGGATGTCCAAAGCCAGCAGCAATGTGCTGCCCACCTCTCTACCAAGACCATTGGGTCTGCTCAGTGCTGCTGGATGCTGGTAAGCACCGCAGGCCTGGGGCTGTGTTCAATTAGTGTGAGAGCAGGACAGAGAGATGCAAGCTCATGTCCAACAGGCTCATCAACTCCAATATGTTACATCCGCTGCACTGGAGCCCTGGTGAGATCCTACGTCACTCAGAAGGAAAAATATTCACATTTGGATCATCCAGATGCAAACCCAGGATCTTTTCAGTGAAATTTTGTCTGAAGACATTGAATTGCATTCATTTATGTCTTCTAATAGCTGCCCAACTGAACTTCATGCATATTCAGCCTTGAGGTGGGTTCACTCCAGCTCCTTCTCACTGCTTGTGAAAGCATCAACTGCTCCGTAAAGGCTTAATAAATACATAATTGCATTTCAGCAACATAACTTTCCCCAAAACAATTCTTAAATAATTTCACAGATAAACCCATTGCCATTTAAACTGTGCCTGAAACATGAGTTTTTATTCAGGGTGAAATCCTGGCCCCAGTGAAATCAATGGGAGTTTTGCCATTGACTTCAGTGGGGCCAAGATTTCTCCCTTGATGCACATGATATATTTTTCCTGACATTTAGTGTGATGAAACAGCCCTGGTTCTGATTAGCCTGGGGTATAAATAGTATCAGTCAACTGGAGCAAAATTCAAATCAAACCTCAGGCATCTCTGCTGATGCCGCTTTGTTTCTGAGTGCTGCCTTCTGGAGAAGAGACTCAAGTGGCCATTTGGAAGCACAGACCTCATCTGAATCCTTCTGGTGGATTGCATTTAACCGTAAATCAGCACACGGGGAGCAAAGGGTTAGTAATCACGGAGGCATCTATTCATATGTCTTGTGACATACATTTTTCCAGCGTGAATTCTTCATTAAAATATCCTTGATGTCTCACAGCTTGTTACCAAATTGGGCCTTGACTCGTAATATAATTTAGATGTGTCTAAAATATGCTTCTCAGGAAAGCTGCCTACACATTTATGAAAACTATACACAATCATGTTAGGGAGAAATCTGCCTGCTGTTTTGACCAGTTTAACATGTTAGTATAGTATGAGTGAGCACACAAATATATTTTAACCTGTTGCTTTATGCTTGAGTCTACAGTGCTGCAGGAGGGAGCAACACAGCTTCTGGGACCTTGCAATAAATTGCTTTGCATTGCAAAGCAGAGAGAAAAATATCTAACCTTTCCCTAGAATATGGATCTATTTTTTACCCAAGAGGGAAGAAAAAACTGAGATGCTGTTGTTGGAAAGTAGAAACTAAAGGCGAGACAACAGCAATGATGTGCTGTGGGGCTGTTCTCCTTATCCACTACTTCCCCACGCTACCCAGCCCCATCACACATCTGGGGCTGTGCTATGTCTGAGAGACATGAGAGAAAATAAAGACCTGTTCTCTGCCTTCCATCCAGGCAAAGCTCCCACTGGCATCTCCGAGCCCTTAAATAGTACAGCATGTTGCAAGTGGGATTGTTCATTGTGTTCAGTCGGAGCCAGCTACAGCCAGCTCTCACTTCTGACTCAGTGATACAACAGCTCGCCCTCCCATCATCCCACACCACTGCACTCACTGAGTCCCATGCTGTTCCCACTTACTTAAGCTCTGGGATACATGGAGGCCCAGCACCTTCTTGCTACCCATCTTCAGAAGCAGCAAGATCCCAGGGGTGGCAAAGGTAGGCACATCCCAAAGGATGGCACAAG
This sequence comes from Alectoris magna, assembly GCA_030625065.1. Classification (NCBI taxonomy): domain Eukaryota; kingdom Metazoa; phylum Chordata; class Aves; order Galliformes; family Phasianidae; genus Alectoris; species Alectoris magna. The sequence goes on along the minus strand of CM060566.1, from coordinate 17,298,344 downwards.
GCTTAGCACAGCATCTGTACAAGGGGCTGATTGGGACCAGCCTGGGCTGTGCCTTAACCTAAGCACCAGCACAGCCAAACCTTGGAGCAGCTCCCAAATACTTTGGGCTGCAGGTATTGTATCTGGACCTGCCATAGTGCATCCAGAGGAGGGCCACAGAAATGACCCAAGGGATGGAACACCTCCCTGTGTGTGAGATGTGAGGACAGGCTGGGAGAGCTGGAGCTGTGCAGCCTGGAGAAGAAAAGGCTCTGGGCAGACCTGAGAGCAGCCTGTCAGTACCTAGAAGGGGTTATAAGAAGGAATGGGACAGACCCTTTCAAACTAAAAGAGGAGAGATTTAGACTGGTGACAAGGATGAAGTTTTTTACGGTAAAGGTAGAGAGGCACTGGCACAGGTTGTACAGAGAGGTGGTGGATACCCCGTCCCTGCAGAAACCCAAGGCCAGGCTGGACAGGGTTCTGAGCAACTGACTGAGCTGTAAATGTGCCTGTTCATTGCAGGGAGCTGGACCAGACTCAGGCCCACTTCAAATGATTCTGTGATGCCCTGATTCTGTTGCTGCCATTTATTAGCTGTGCACACTCCCCTCTCCGCCCTATCTGCACACAGCGCTTGGCAGCGCAGCGTGCAGCAGGTTGTGCTCATGTTTTTGCAGAGTTAAAATTCATCTGGTATCTTTCTCACTAAGTGCAGGTAGATACACACTCCTGAGTGAATGGGATATGCTCCACTTGTGAAGTGTAGAAGCAGGTCAATAGACAACTTTCAAAAGGAACCATTTAGGATAATTAAGCAGCACATACACACCAGCAAGAGTTTATTTTGTATTGGAAGGCATGTGGTTAGGGAAACAATAGCAGTTTTTTCCCTGGAGAATGTTAATTAAATTGAACACCCTGGAAAACTGAACTATTCTTACCACAAATCTATAAATCAAACTGTTCTGTTTGCTTAATATAATGCTTTGCTATTCTAGTCACACTGAAGTGGGCCAGCCGCACCATGCCAAGATATTTCCATGATGAGCACATTAGGAGCACTGATTGACTATAGATCTTCTGGATCTGAGGCCAAACCCGTATCTCATTTACTCCAGCATAACTAAGATGAAAATCTGGCCCACGCTGTTCAGATTAGTACATAAATAACATGAAAGGTTTGCAAGCTCGGCAGCAGATGTATTGTGTACTTGTTGGTTGTACTGCAGGAGTCCCTGGCAGCTTTAGGAATGGGCCAGGACTTCCCTGCACCGGGTGTTGTACAGAGGATCAAAGTTTGTCCTTGTGGAGAACCTGTGGGCAGACGTCTACCTGCCCTGCTGCCCCTCTCGATGGATGAAAAGTGTGCCCTAGAGGTACCACGTAGAAGACACTCAGCTTGTTTCCCTCTTACAGGGAATGGGCAGGGACAGGGCTCAGTTCTCCTGCAATACCCCAGGTTGGAGGACCCTTCCTGTTTCCATTACACAGAGCTATCCCAATTGGAAGTCATTTTAAGTACAGTCTACCAAACTGCCACCTGCAACTCGCACAGATGCCAAACAGACTTGCAAAAAAAAGTAAAAAACAAAATAAAACAAACTATATATATAAGATATGGGGCACATGGGTGAGCACGTCTCTGCCTTTTCAGGCATTGGGGATTGCCATGTGCAGAGCACAGAGCTCCACCAGTGCTCACTGGGGTGCAGAACATACCAGCAGTGAATCCTTAAATGGAAATTGTCCAAGAGATACATCATGGTTGAGGGTCTCTGTGGTGCTCAGAAGATTTTCTGTGCCATGTATGGATCAGAGTGCGTATCAGTTGGCAGTGCAAGGAGCGAAGTGATCTGGACACAAACACCATAGTCATCCCTTGGCCAGAACTGGGAGGGTTTGACTCAATGGCTCCATTTTTATATTAGATTAATAACTTGGTGGTGGCAACGGATAGGCCGGAAAAAAAAACAGGGTGGTATTTGTGTCAACCTACAGGCTAAGGAAATGTGACAGTGTCAAACAAGGGCCATGCTTATGTGCACAACTCCATCACAGCTCTGCCACTGGTCTGCACGTAGAAGGCAGCACGGGGGTTAGTATTAGATGACTTTTGAGGTCCCCTCCAACACAAGCCATACTATGATTCTATGATGAAGCCACCATCTACAACACGTAGATTTGCCAGTCCCTAGTATATAACCCAAACATGCTGCATCCGTGCATTGCAATGGTTAAGCTGCTACTGGGATGCAGTTATGTTTTGTAAAAAAAAAAAGTAAAAAAGATGGCTCTTCTGCTTTAAAATAATGTCATGAGATGAACATAGCTGGAACTTTCCACAACGTGTAATTTAGCCTAAGAGAGTTATTTTTAATGCTGTCATGTATTGATGCTTCGGGCTTTCTCACAAGTACGTTATATTAGGGGAGATGCCTGGTATAAACCACGGCTGCTCAGCCAACCATCAGTCACAGCACAGGAAAAAAAAAAATGAGCACTTCTTTCCTGCTCGTATTTGACCCCTCCACTATTGTATTGTCCCTGCTAACGAGCTGAACATTTCTGCTGATTTGTTATATGTAGCAAATATAGAAGCAACGAAACCCATCTGTGTAATTTATTCATTGATTTGGACTTGAATCCAAGCGTGTTCTGAGTAGATCAACTGCGTGCACGTGCAGGAGAGAACAGCTCATCAGCAATAAGAAAAATCTGAAACTTACCAGTGTGAAGGATTTGTGAATTATAACAAAATAGCCCAGGTCTTTGTGTGTGGGACCCAGATATGGGGTCTATCTCTGCCCAGTGAGGGCCACTGATTGGGGCCATATGTCTGTAGTAAGATTCCAAGGTCATTTTCTAGGGAGGTTTCCCAATGATTGTCATAGAATGGTTAGGTTGGAAGGGACCTTAAATATTGTGCAGTTCCAACCCACTGCTGTGGGCTGGTTGCCCCCCAGCAGATGAGCTGCCCAGGGCCCCATCCAACCTGGGGCACCCACAGCTGCACTGGTAACCAAATCTTCACAGTTAAAAAAAGAAAAAAAAAGAAAAAGATGGAAAACTGCAACAAAAAGAAGTAGATTTGGGAATGCTGCACGTCTTCTGACATTAAAATAATTTTTTTTAAAAAAATAGAAAAAGAAAAAGGTGATGGTTCCATGGATCCCACCTGAATCCCACTCTCTGTAGAACAAGGTCAGTCTGGGGGCCGTCGTGACTCCTATCCTGAGCTCCTCACATCACGGCAGGCTCAGAGCCACCTGTTAAAAATCCCTGACAGCGTTTTCCTTCCAGCCACACCAGGGCCTATCATCTCCCCTCCCAGACGCAATGTAACCTTGAGAAGGAATTGTTTTGGAGCGATCGTCCTCCGCCTGTGCGAGTTCCCTTCGCACACCTCCCAGACATCGAGATGCGGGACGGGGCCCTGGACGGGGCCTCCCACCCAAACGCCGTGCTTTGCTGCCCGTGAGACTTTCCCCCCCCCCCCCCCTCGCTCTGCACCTTTTATTTTTTCCCCCCTCCTTTCCTGGCTGAGCGCTGGTGGCAGCAGATTAACAGGTCAGCGGACTGGGGCCGTCAATTGCTGCCAATTACCTCCTCTCCGCTTGTTGCGCTGCAGCCTAATGGCACCACTTAACGTGCGCTGCTCTCCCCACACCCCGCCGGGTGACACCCAATAAAGCCGTGATTGATGGAGAGGTGGGAGCGGGGCTCATCGCTTCGAAGCCCGAAGTCCTCTACCCGTGTGGGTTCCCGGGGGCTGCGGGTCCGACAGCGATCACAGCGAGAAACATCTGAGTCAACACGGCATCTTTTACTTACAGAACTGACAGCCCGTCCACTCGAACTGGTTTAAATTAGTCGACGCCACATTCTTTTCCTCCTGGGCGTTTTGCTTTACGGCCCCTCCACCCCTCCTTTTTTTATTGTTTTGTTTTGGTTTTTTTTTTTTAATTATTATTATTTTAAATTGGAATGTATAATTGCTGTAATTGAGCCGTCTGAGTGCGAAACGGCGCGGTGCGGCCGCGGGCAGAGCGGGAACACGGGACGGGACGGACACCGGTGCCCCTCGGGGGGGGTTGTCAGGGTGGGCCCCGCCCCCCGGAGGTGTGCGGATGAGGTCATGGAAATCAATGGCACACGTGTAGAGAGCCGGAGCCCTGCGTTTGCGGCAGGGATGATTAAACGGAGCGGCTCGGGAGAGCTCCCGTATGAATATTTCATGCTAACTGATGCAATCCCCCCGAAGGTACAAGAGCCTTGCTTAATTAAACTGGTGTCGGCGTCTCCTCGTGCTCCTTTTCCAACCGAGTCTCTGGCAGGAGCCGCCTAAATGTTATCCCCGTACCCGAAAAGGAGCAGCCCCGTATCCTTCTCGTCCCGTCCCGAGGAGGCGGCAGCCGGTGGGGCTGCGGGGATCGGCGGGGTCGGTGTCCCCGCGGCTCCGGGTTTGCCCCACGCCCAAGGTGAAAAGAAACCACCACTAAGAACCTCGTCCCCAGCTCTGCTCCTGCTCTGAGCACCGACGGACCGGGCTGGGGGACACTCGGGGCTGAGCTGTTCCTGCGGCGGCGGAGGGGCTCCTGTACGCGGGGACACCCCGGTGCTCCCAGCGGAGTCCTCGGAACCGCTCGTATTTACGGGAGAAAATCGGTAAGAAAAGAAAACAGGACACAACCTTTGGGGACATCGCCACAGTGGTGGAAAGAAAGCGGATTTCCGAAAGCCCTTGACTCTCCCAAAGGCAAATCGGCGTGAATTTCCCAGCCGGCCCGTGCTGAACTCGCGACCCTTCCCCATGCTCGTGTGACAACGGCTGTGTGACATCTTCATTAATTTCCACACTGCAACCTTGTGCTTTCCTTTCACACTTGGCATTTCCTTTCACCGCCTCTGCTTCTTTCTTTTTCTTTCTTTCCTTTTATTTCTTCCTTTCTTCCTCTCTTTTTTTTTCTGTTTCATTCTTCTCTTTCTCCTATTTCTTTCTCTTTCCCTCCCTTTCTCTCTTCTGTTTCTCTCTACCCGTTTTTCACGCATTTCTTCTGTCTCTTTTCTCTCTTCTTCTGCTCTCTTTCTGTCTTCATTCCTATTTCACTCTCTTCCTTACGGATCTCAGTCAGTGCTGCAGCCCAGATCTGACATTATTCCTCACTCCTCGAGAAGTAAAAGGCCATAACGTAGTTCTTATGAAAAGACCCTTTCACTTTTTGTCTGAACAGCTTTTCCAAAGCCCATCTTCCTCTTTTCGTTCTCTTTTTTTGTAACCCCGAGAAGTGCGGTGTGGCAGCTCCGGGCAGGCAGCCACCGGGACCAGGGGCTGACACAGGAGGGAGCGCCTCGCCAAAGGCTCCGAGCATCACATCCGTGTCCCAGTATTCCATCACCTCCCACCCCATCACATCTCATCCCGAGCGCACGTTGCCAAATAAAATAGCCGTGATCGGGTGGGTTACAAATGAGACCACGGGAGAGTTATCTGGGAATCTCTCACTCTCGCAACCCACAGGAATTCACTTTCTTCCCTGATAGCGTCTTTATCAAAAGATAAAACAACCGTGGCTGCACCCGCTGCCCGGCCCCATGCGGAGAGCCGCACTATGCGAGCACATCACAACCATCACCAGGTCGTTCCGTTACTGACACGGCGATGGATAGAACCCGCAAAAAAAAAACGTGAATTCTCTCACTCCTCACCTCGGGGAGGATCGGAGCGTCCGGTTCCCGGCGCTCGGGACGTGACAGCGGAGTTACATCTTATCTACACCGTGTGCTCGGGGCCGCGTCCCCGGTACTCATTCAGTCAGCACTCACTCGGGGGCAGAAATTGTTTGGGATTCTTCCTGTGTGGTTTGGTTGTTTTGTTTGGCTTTTTTTTCTTTTCTTTTCTTTTTAACAGGGCTATTTATACCCTCCCGATACAATAATAATAATAACAATGATAATAACAATAATAACGGGTGAATCCGAGCTCTGGGGCTGCTCGAGGTTGGCTGAGCCACTGCTGATACCCGTTCTGACAAAGGAGTCTCGAGTGGGGCTGAAAGAGACCGCGTCCCCCCCTTGGGGACCCGGGCGGATTTCCCGCAGGTGCCGAAGGGGTGTTGGGAGGTGTGAGGAAGGCAGCGACCGGCGCTCCTCATCCCGCTCCCGGTGCGTGGCCGGGCTGTAAATGGGGATTGGTTCACGCAGCCACGAAGACAACACCAAGGGTCCGGCTTAACAGCACAGAGTGCTTGAGCCGAGTTCCTCCTTGCAGCCCCCCATCCCCTTCCCAAAGCACTCCGAGCTCTGGACCTCCGCCGTCATCCCTCCATCCTCCCCTCCACCTTCGGGGCCACTCTTGCTCCTCTCGCCCCGTTGCAGAACCTCCCCGCTCTCAAAGCCGCTCCCCGGGGGCAGAACGCATCCCCTCCCAGCGGACCCATTGGTCTGGGAGCCCCCGCCCCAGGGTGGCACAGACATCGGATAGCGCGTGGAGCATCGCGGAGGGATCCCCACAGCAGTGGGACCAGAGCCTTTCTGCCTGCGGTGGTGTCCCCTCCCACCTCCTAAAATGATGTAACAGTGCGGACCGCTTCCCCGAGAGCCCCTGTGCTTCCCGTCCATCTACACCGGAGCCACCCCTCATTATTTCGGCGTCCCGGGGACAGCCTCGGTCCATCATCCGTCGGTGCTGCCCTGGGGAAAGGAAAGGGATTAACGCGGAGGGCACCGAGCCGAGCATCGGTGGAAAAGAGCGGGTTTTGTTTTAGGACATCAAAAAGGAGGGACAGAAAGGGATGGACATCACCTTCCAACGCACTTTCCTTAGCGGGTGACAAAAACTCCGGGCGTGAGCTGAATGTGTAATTAGCCCAACTGAAATTCCCTATCTCATTCGATATTTGGTGCTCAGCAGAAGCTAGCCATCGTAAATAATATACAAAGTAAGAAACCTAATCCAGCAGGCTAGAATGTTTAATTCATCATTATGCGAGCTAATTGGAAGGTGATTATATGGTAATTGCTCATTAGTGGTGTATATTTATCGCTGTACCTTATGTCAAGGCCATGGGAATTGTGTAGAGTCTGTTCTCTCATTTCAAGGATCAGTTTCAGACGCAGGAGCGGAGCGGGCCGGATCGGGTTCTCCTGACGTCAGGCCGGGCCGCTCCGTGCCCAGCGTCGCTATAAAGCCGCTCCCGCAGCGCCCGAACCCCGCACGGCCTCGGCTGCCCCCCGGGCGGGCGGACGGACGGACGGACAGAAGGACGGGGGCGGTTCGACGCTGCCGGGCGCGGAGGGGAGCGGGACTGCAGCCCCCACCGAACCGCTGGGCCAGCGCTGGGTGCGGAGATTCCGCAACAGGCGCTAATTGCAAAGGGTGATTAGAGACGGGAGAGGGGAGGGGAAGAACGGCCCTTTGGATTTCGAGCGTGGTCCTCCCGGTTAGTGCTGTCCCAGCAGGAGAGGGGCCGCGTTCGGGGTCAGGAGGTTCTCCAAACTCCCGTCGCACCGCGCAGCGGGGCCCTGTGCGGGGATACAGCAGTGCCCTCGGATGGGGCAGCGGGAGAGCTATCGGGAGAGGTGCTCTCAGAGCTGCCCCGGCTGTGCCCATTTCCTACGGGCCGGGCTGGCTAATTAAGGGCAACCGCTAATTTCCGCCGTGCCCTCCGAAGTAACGGCGAGATCCATCAGAGGGAAGAGGGAAAAATAAACACCGTTCCGCAACACAACAAAGTAGGGACTCCAAACGGGGACAGGGACAGGGACACGGGGGGGGGGGAGGGGAGCGACCCCAACAGCCCGCGGCCGGGGGAGGCCGAGAGCAGCGGGCTGTGCTCGAAGGGAAAGGGTTAAAAGGCCAAAGCAGGGCGGGGTGGAGCGGGGGGAGGGGGGCAGAACCCGGGTGCGGATCAAAGCCGGGCAACGACGAGCTCCGGTTCGGCGCTATTGCGGCAGTACGACGGCAGCGCTGAGGGAAGCGGACTCGGGGGTGGGGGGGGCAACGGTGGGAGTCCCGTGTGTTGCTATGCCACATTTGGGGCAAGGCCGGGTGGAGAGGAGGCGAGGTGAGGGGCAGCGCAGCCCCCAGACATAAGGGAGAGGGGGGACCGCGGGGAAATCCTCGGCGCCGCTCCGCACTCCCTCACCCCGCAGCGCTGCGGAAGGTGCGGGCCGAGGACTCCCGCGTCCCCCCCCCCCATAGAGCCCGAAGACTGCATCCGTCGGGGCACCGCCTGCGGGCAGGCACCGATATCTCATTCGAACGAGCAGCAAAAATCCGCCGTGCTCTGTAATTCGCCACCCGAAATCTACCTTCCCTCCCCCACCCCTCCCAGTTATTTAATAGAAAATGTATTTTTAACCG